>JAESUZ010002606.1:0-600000 GCA_017311185.1 Proteles cristata cristata
AGAGAGAGAGAGAGAGAGAGAGAGAGAGAATCTTAAGCAGGCTCTACATTCAGTGCGGAGCCCACACAGGGCTCTACCTGACCACCCTGGGATCATGACCTGAGCTGAAATCAAGAGTCAGACTAACTCACGCTCCCTCTCAAATTGAAAAAAAAAAGAGCAGGGATTATTTAACAGACTTAAAAATCACCAGCCAGTTGCCCCAATAATCCAGCCTCTTAAACAACAACCAAAACAATGAGGGAATGTATATTAAGAGATATTTCCCTCCTCTACTGGTCCATATAAGTCCTAATGCAGCCATATACTAGCATTTCTCATTTCCCGTATGATTAAATAAATAAATACATAAATAAATAAATAAAAGGTCAAGCAACCCATACCCACTAGCACAAATCTGCAGCTCTTAACTTATACTTGTCATTTAAATCATGAGGACAAACAATGTTAATAAATCATATATTTATATAATTTTTATATTTTATAAAACTAACATAGGATTTTGCAACAATCAAACATTTTCTTCCTAGGGTGGTTCCAGGGAAAAAATACCTTTATTTCTAGTGATTATTCTAATGTAGAGTCTATATCAGTGTCACAGTATGAAAATCTTTCCTTGAATCATCTTACGTACAGAAGTTGGTTTACTGTGGCTTTCGTAGTGATCTTCAAGTTCAAATTCATTGAATGCTGGCTTTGCCTTAGTATTCAGTCAAAATCTATTTAGCTTGGATTACAGTCTTTGAAAAAGTGAACAGCCTAATGCTTTAATGTCATTTTCTAGCATCCTTGAACGTGTGTGTCCAGGCAAATTTAAGATACCTAAGGTCAGATGAGAATAAGGCAGTAATGGGGCGCCTGGGTGGCTCAGTAGGTTGAGCATCCAACTTTGGTTCAGGTCATGATCTCACAGTTTGTGGGTTCAAGCCCTGCGTCGGGTTCTGTGCTGACAGCTCAGAGCCTGGAGCCTGCTTCCGATTCTGTGTGTCTGTCTCTCTCTGCCTCTCCCCTGTTCATGACCTGTCTCTCAACAATAACTAAGTGTTAGAAAATAATTTTTAAAAAAGGAGAATAAGGCAGTAATGAGAAGAAGTTGGATATTCTAATTATCTAAATGATAGGTATTTACTTTCAAATACAAACAAACATGATAAGCAATCTTTATTTAAAGGGCAAAAAATTGCCTTGGGCACATTCTATCTCAAAATTCTATCAGTGAGTTGATATACATTTCTATGTATAATAATGGCTACAAGAATAGATTGGTTGCGATTAAATGCGATGCATTTAAATAAATGGTTGCAATAATAAATGACTGTGAAAGATTAATTTTAGGACAAAAATAATTAAGAACTTTCACATAGTTGACTTATTGAGAAACAGACTAGCATAATATAAATATTAACCGAGTACACTAGCTAGATAACTTAACAAAAAACATTATATTTTTTGACCAACAGATGTTTATGAAATTTAAATAAAAATATAAAGCACAGTGATACAAATTAATTCTCATTATCTTGGTAAAATTTTCATTAAACTTGCATTCATTAAACAAAATATCTTTAAGAACTGTGTTTAACTTTTAACGTTGTTTTAAAAGACTTTATTGTGAGGGTTGATATCCAGAATCTACAAGGAACTCACCAAACTACACGCCCGAAAAACAAACAACCCAGTGAAGAAATGGGCAGAAGATATGAACAGACACTTCTCCAAAGAGGACATCCAGATGGCCAACAGACACATGAAACGATGCTCAGCATCGCTCCTCATCAGGGAAATACACATCAAAACCACACTGAGATACCACCTCACGCCAGTCAGAGTGGCTAAAATGAGCAAATCAGAGAACTCTAGATGCTGGCGAGGATGTGGAGAAACGGGCACCCTCCTACACTGTTGGTGGGAATGTAAACTGGTACAGCCCCTCTGGAAAACAGTGTGGAGGTTCCTCAGGAAACTAACAATAGAACTCCCCTATGACCCAGCAATAGCACTGCTAGGAATTTACCCAAGGGATACAGAAATGTTGATGCATAGGAGCACATGTACCCCAATGTTCATAGCAGCACTCTCCACAATAGCTAAAACATGGAAAGAGCCTAAGTGTCCATCAACAGATGAATGGATCAAGAAGATGTGGTTTATCTATACCATGGAATACTACATGGCAATGAGAAACAATGAAATCTGGCCATGTGTAGCAACATGGATGGACCTTGAGGGTGTTATGCTGAGCGAAATAAGTCAGGCAGAGAAAGACAAATATCATATGTGTGCACGTATAGGAGGATTAGGAGGAGCTTAACAGAGGACCAAGGGGGAGAAGAAGGGCAGAAATGGTGGGGGAAAGGGGAGAGGCAAACCATGAGAGACTCTTGAATGCTGACAAAAACTGAGGACTGGTGGATGTGGGGGGGAGGAGGGGTGGGCATGGAGGAGGGCACTTGTGGGGATGAGCACTGGGTGTTATGTGAAACTAATTTGACAATAAACTATTTGTAAAAAATAAAAAAATAAAAATTAAAAAAAAAAAAAAGATTTTATTGTGTGTTTTTTTTCTTTTTCATTTGTTTGTTTTGAGAGAGAGTGATCACAAGCAGGCTCCGTGCTATCAGCAAGCAGAGCCCAATGCAAGGCTTGATCTCAGGAACAGTGGAACAGTGAGATCTTAACCTGAGCCAAGGCCAAGAGCCCGACGCTTAACTGACTGCCACCTAGGCACCCCAAAGATTTTACTGTTTTAAGTAATCTCTATACTGAAGCTGGGGCTTGAACTCATAACCTCAAGATCAAAAGGAGCACATCCCACTGACTGAGCCAGCTAGGCACCTCCTCATCACTCTCTTAACCCCCAAACTGACCCTATTACCACCTTTTTGAAACAGCTTTCACCAAGCTACCAATGCCACCTATGTCACTGAACCCAATGGACATTTTTGTCAAAGACAGAACTTGAGAAGTCATCTTTGGACTCCATATCCACAGAATGTATTCTCTACCCAACTGTCTGGTGATTTGCTTTTAACTCGTTTGCAAATTATCTCTCATGCCTCTTTGTTGTCCTTGTCCTTGTTCGTAGAATCTTTTACTAAGAAGAAATGGTCTACTACGCTTCCACACATGATGTCAGATTAAGTGGGTCTGTAGTGGCTTGCTAAATGGAAAAATAAGTCCCTTGTCACTATTAATGAAGAAAACTGCCATCTCTAACCCACTGGTCTTATATAAGATAATATATGTTTTCCTCTAATATCTACTTATGCACTTTTAAAAGACCTTTATTGATAAATAATTCATGATACATTTTCCTAGGCAGAGAAAATTCCTAATGGGCCAATTATATCAAAGGCAAATTATATATGTTTTAGGCTGCCCAATCCAGTCTAATGTCATTGAGGTTATATATGGCCAGGGGTAGCACAGGGTAAGGATTTGTAAATAAGAGAAAAACAAATATGATAATGTTACTAATATTTTTAGAAGAATTAATTTTAATATTTTCATCCTTGGTAACAAGAAGAAATTTGGCATGTTTTCTCAAAAACCTAACAAAAATTACAAAAATCTGTTGCAATCCTTTGTATTCCATTGCTAGTTTAGGTCCTGACCACCTCTCCCTCTTTAGTAGGGTAGAACAAGGAGAGGCTTTCTGGATACCAGCCCCTTCTTCCCACAGAGCCTGGATGCTCTATGTGATTGGGTAGAATCATCTTTTTAAAAAATCACAGCTGCGGTCAGGGGCACCTGGGTGGCTCAGCCGGTTAAGCATCAGACTCTTGATCTTGGCTCAGGTCATGACCTCATGGTTTGTGGGATTGAGCCCCGCATAGGGCTCTATACTCGCAGCACACAGCCTGCTTGGGATTCTCTCTCTTCCCCCCTTTCTCTGCCCCTCCCCTGCTTGTGCTTTCTTTTTCAAAATAAATAAATAAGACATTACAAAAAGTCACAGCTATGGTCATTTTGTTCTTCTGCTCAAATACTTTGTCTCTACAGTCTACATATATAAAAAAATGTTCTTTCAAATGTCTTAGCAAGATATTTCAGTCTCTAAATTATCTGAGATTGAGAGGCCTTTCAAACCTTACATCCCTGATCATAAAGGGCATGCTGAGGAATTTGGAGGAACTAGCACACATTCACATGAAAGACAACATGCAGAATGGACCTGAGAAGGAAGAAGGCTGATAAGTTTAATACGTGGCCATGAAATAGTTTGAATTTCTCACAACGAGAAAGTGAGTCAAATCTGTAGGTACTTCAGAAGAGAACGAGGGCCTGATTCAAGAGATCTTTCTTTCCTTCTCACTCTTTGTTTAGAGAGACAGAGCAAGAGTTGGGGAGAGTGGGAGAGGGGCAGAGGGAGAGAAAGAGAGAATCCCAAGCAGGCTCCAGGCTGAGCATGGAGTCTGATGCGGGGCTCAATACCACTATCCTGGGATTCATGACCTGAGCTGAAATCAAGAGTTGGATCCCCAACCGACTGAACCACCCAGGTGCCCCTCCAGAGATATTTCTAATGCAGATTGAATAAATAATGATAACGAGTAGGATATGAGTGGTGAGGAAGAAAGGAGAATTAAGGATAACATGCAAACTTTTGCTTGGGAAATTTTAGAACCATTAATCAGAGATATAGAAGGCAGAGTGTGCTTCAAAGATAGGGTGTGCAGTGAGAAATTCTGCATTAGATCTGCCCTCATCTAAGATGTCTGTAGGTAGCAGAGGTAAGGATTTGGGAGTCACTGTCATAAAGTGGGTAGTTAAAGCCAAAGCAGTGGGCAGTCTGGCTGTGAAAGATCAGAGAGCCAAGAAGACAAAGGTTGAAATAGCCTTCATGCGTTCCCCGATTATTTTGTATCTTTTAAAATATCTGAATTCTGCCTGAAGCTAACTGTATAGTTGTTGGTCTCACAACCCTCAGACTACAAGACTTCAGGGAGTTTTAGGGAATGAAAAGCCCACTGTTTCATTAGTTCAGGGGAGAGATGGTCAGAATCAGGACCTGCTGCTCAGCCTATGACCATTTAATTCTTGTTTTTAATCTTCTTTAAAGACAACTCACGGTGAGAATCAAGGGGCTTAGGCAAACTAAACCATTTCCAGTAGATTTAAACAGAGCCAGGTAATCTCCAACTTGTTTTTCTGTTTGTGTTTCCGTTATAAAATTAATTTCAAAATTTTAAATTAAAAAAAAAATTAACACACAGGAAAAGTAAAAAACTAAATTCAAGAAAAACCATTCATCCAAAGGGAAAAAATTATGACTACATCCCTCTGGGTTTTGATTCTATGTAGTTTTGGTTAAAATTTTTTCAGTCATAGTTTGGTTTCATATCACGATTTTTTCACTTATTATATATTAGCATTTTCCCATGTTATTTAAATTTTATACGTTATTTATTTTTAACGTTTATTCATTTTTTCGAGAGAGACAGAGTGAGAGCAGAAAACGGGCACAGAAGAGAAGGAAACACAGCATTTGAGGCAGGTTCTACACTCTGAGCTGTCAGCACAGAGACCCACGTGGGGCTGGAACTTGTGAACTGTGAGATCATGACCTGAGCGGAAGTGGGACAGCTTAACCGACTGAGCCACTCAGGCGACCCTATGAATTATTTTTAAAAGCCACTTAATATGCATTCAGTGAAGTCGCATATTTTTTCTCGCTGTTGAGACACGTGGTTGTAGCCAACTTTATAAATAACTCTGTGATAAAGGTTTTTATACATAAAGCATGTTCTTCATTTCGGATGGCTTCTTTAGGATATATTCCCACAAGTATCACTAGTGAGCCACATGGAATATATTCAAACGTTTAAAGCCACCCCTCGTTCGTTCTCGGCCGCAAGCCCTTCGCACGCGTGTCCCCTATTCCCATCCCCATCCTCTCTGCACTCCTGGCAGTCCCCAACAAGTGCTGGCCCTTCCACCTCCCTCTCTCCCACCCACAGCCTCCCAACACCAGCTAGGCTAGGAAGGAGCGAACACAAAAATACCTTTGGCCTGACCGCCCACAGAAAATAAGACTCCGGGGGTACTGCGGTTCTGGAGCCCTGAGCGAATACCGGAAGTATCGTCTACCAGGCCTCTGATAGGCGAGCGGTAACTGGGCAAGCCCTACAATGCCCTCCGCCTATTGGCCAGGGTCCTTCTCTTTGACCAATAAGCTCTGGAACTGCTTCACGGATCTCTGGGAGTTGTAGTTTCTGTGAAACTCCATCTGCAATAAACGAGCCACAATTTCTCCTTCCCTTAAGAAGGGTAGAGCCTTCCCCCACTTCTCGATTCTCTTAATTTGAGAAGGAGTACAGGAACCCTAGAGTCAACACGGTTTCTTAATTGGGGGGGGAGGGGAGAGATGGGAAGGTGTTGAGGACTTCTTTTAAAATGTGATAAAAATCTCCCCAGAAAAATGTTCTTATCCGTACACAAAACATTGTGCATTCAACTGAAGCCTCTCCATAGACCTGTCCGAGTTACAAACCCCTGTTCTACACTTACTCGAAGGGTGTCTGCCCCTGGCCATAGCCCAGGGACCCAGTGTGTCACACTAGAGTGTAGACCAGCTACACACCTGGAAGAGTCTGGACCATGCCGTGGAGCAGCCGATGGGGAATTTCAGATCCTGACCCTCATATAGTACAGTTGACCATCATCTTTCTTGAACGAAACATCCAGTTACGGTCTTTCAGTGATGCTGAAACCTAAAGTCTCTTACCTGAACACCTGGGAGAATGGGGGCTGGAGGATGGAAAAGGAACACGTCTAGGGCCCACTCTGGCTGCCTTTGCTCAGGTTTTTCTACCCGTGCCTATATTCCAGTGTCATCAGAATCATACTTTCACGGTAACTCGTGGAACAATCAGTGAGAGAAAAAGTTCCATTCATTCTTCAAGCAAATGTTACCTCCTCCAAAGATCTCTCTCCAGATTCCTGGAACTCTTTTGGCGTGGAAGAGGGGCTCAAGTCGTAACGTATTCATTCATTCCACAAGCACGAATCGCTCCACGCTGTAACTAACCCCCCACCCGTCACAAATTGGGTTCTTCGACGACACCGAGTCTACGTCAATTTAACTGTCATCAGCAGGGCGCAGTACTTTGCCTCGAAAGGTGGGAACCTACCTGTGAGTGGGGCAGAACGAGGTGGGATGCTGAATCAGGGTTGAGGGAGGTTGGGGGTAAGGTAGTGACTGGTTTCCTCCCTCCCTTCCTCCCCTCCCCCGCTCCCCGCATCCCCAGATTGTTCCTACAATCCCGGCCGCCAAGCTAGAGTAGTAAGTACTACTCAGGTGCTTCCATAACATTCTGAACTCCAAGGCAGTGAGCGTATCTCCAAAGTGCTGGTTTAGTTGCCCGTTTTCCCCTAGTCTGTGGGACCAGGTTGACTCCCGAGAGCTTAGCACAGAATAGACGCTAGGTAAATTTGTGCTGAACGGATGGATGGATGGATGGGTGGGTGGGTGGGTGGAGGCGCGCGTGTCTCACGTCCCCCTCAACATCCTCCCCAGTTAAGGACCCTTAGCCTGGCAAGCTCGGGAGCAGCCGCTCCAGGGTCCCTTCCCCCGGGCCCCGCCCCAGCCGACCCCACCTTTCCTCGCCGCTCCGCCCCGCCGCCCCCTTCCCCGTGGCCCCTCCCCGCGCAGGTCCCGACTCCCGCCGCACCTCCTCCGGCTCTGCAGTGGCGGCGGGTAGGCGAGCCGGAGCGCCAGCCGGGCCAGGGCCGGAGCCGAGCCGGGGTCGGGGCAGCAGCGGGGACCCTCGGAGGCGGGGCCAGTGGGACTGCGATGGGCGTGGAGATCGAGACCATCTCCCCCGGAGACGGTACCGGGCGGCCGAGCTGGGGGAGGAGGAAGGGTCCCGGGGCGGAGCCGGGCGGGCGGGGGTCTGATTCGGAGGTGGCGCGGAGGGTGCTGAATTGGAGGCGGGCATAGGATGAGGGCGGCGGGAGGAGACCCCAGACAGGATTGTTGGGGATCTAGCAGACGATCCTCCACCATCCCCTTCCGCGCCGGCTCACCTAGGGGAACGAAGGCGGCGGCCGGGAGGCGGGGGTCTGCGGCCCGCCACCGCCCCGGGGGCCTCGGGCCGCCGCTGCCGCGGCTGGAACCTCTCGGTTATCCGCTCCTGCAGATTTCCCAGGGCAGCCTTTCAGTTCTGCTTTCCCTGCTCTGTTAGGTGAGCTCTGGAAACAGCTGGAAGGGTTCTCTTCTGTTTGGGGCAACCCTTTCCAATGCGCCCCCCTCCGGGCCTCCGGTCGGGCGGCCCCTGCGGGCTGGGCGGTGAGACGTTGTGGGGACCGAGCCAGTCTGGGAAGCGAGAAGCGCTCCCTCCGCGTCTGCATCTCGCTTTATCCTCCCCGCCCCACTCAGCCTCTCCAGCCATCCTGTACGCTCCCATGGCTTTCATTACCGTCTGCAAACCGATGGCCTCCAAACTTAATCCTCCAGCTCAGATCTCCGACCTGAGTTCAAGGGGGTCCATTTATCCAGCTGCTGCTCGACCTTTACCTGGATGTCCACGGATAGCTAATTCAGCAAGTCCGAAACAACTCACGCTTCTTGTCCTCCCCACTTCCAAGTGCTCCTCTGTATCGCCTTTTCCCTGCCCCCAGGACTGGCACCTCTCACTTCCCCAAGCCAGACATCTCTTGTATAATTGGGTCTGGATGTGCAAGAATAGCCAGTCTTAAATTTTTAAAATGAAACTTAATCCACTCCAGAGTTCCCATTTCTGCAGCAGAATTTGACAAATTTCATGTGAGGCATAAGTGACAAGCCCCACCTTCCCTAGGAAGTGAGAGGACCTTTTGATCCCAGGCCACTCTCCTTGTTAAAAGGCAGTGATTCCTAGAGGTCCCAATCATTACCCTGATTACCCAGCAGGTAAAGGCTTCTTTGACTCAGCTGGGAACCATGGTATTGGGTTCCAGGAGGCATCTTCCTGAGACCTTGTCACACCCCAGGGCACTACCATTGAGTTCTGTCAAGGGGCTGGAGACCTCTTCTGTCTTCCTTGGCTCAAAGTAGCTTTTAGAGTTATTTGAGGGAGGGAGTGTGCATGCCCAGTGTGCGCACACGCAAGGTGGGGAGAGACAGAGAGGGAGAGTGAGAATCCCAAGTAGGATCCGCAATGTTTGTGCAGAGCCAGATGTGAGGCTCCATCGCATGAACCCTGAGATCATGACCTGAGCTGAAATCAAGAGCTGGGCGCTTCATGAGCCACCCAGGCACCCCGAGTGTCTAAATTCTTGAGTCAAAAAGCACAGAAGGGCCAAACTACTGTACCGTTATGCTGGGGACACCTTCTTGGTTGAGCTCCACACCAAGTCCCTTCAAGTCCTTCTGCTGAAAATCTCTAGGTTCCATCTCTATAGCCCCTGCCCTGGTTCAGGCCAACATCACCTCTCACTTGGATTTCTTTTTTTTTCTTTCACTTGGATTTCTGCACATCCTCTAAACTGGTCTCCCACGTCCAGTCTCACCTCCTTGCCTTCCATCTGGCCTCCCTAACTCACACCACCTATTTTTCTTTCTTTCTTTCTTTCTTTCTTTCTTTCTTTCTTTCTTTCTTTCTTTCTTTCTTTTTTTTACAAATAGTTTATTTTCAAGTTGGTGACTATAACACCCAGTGCTCATCCCCACAAGTGCCCTCCTCCATGCCCATCTCTCCCCTCCCTCCCCCACCCATCAGTCCTCAGTTTGTTCTCAGCATTCAAGAGTCTCTCATGGCTTGCCTCTCTCCCCCTCCCCCACTGTTTATCCCCTTTTTCTCCCCCACGGTCCTCTGTTAAGTTCCTCCTAATCTTCCTATATGTGCAAACATATGATATCTGTCCCTCTCTGCCTGACTTATTTCACTCAGCATAACACCCTCAGGATCCATCCATGTTGCTACACATGGCCAGATTTCATTGTTTCTCATTGCCATGTAGTATTCCATTGTATAGATAAACTTCATCTTCTTGATCCATTCGTCTGTTGATGGACACTTAGGCTCTTTCCATGTTTCAGCTATTGTTGGGAGTGCCGCTATGAACATTGGGGTGCATGTGCTCCTATGCATCAGCACTCCTATATCCCTTGGGTGAATTGCTAGCAGTGCTATTGCTGGGTCATAGGGGAGTTCTATTGTTAATTTTTTGAGGAACCTCCACACTGTTTTCCAGAGGGGCTGCACCAGTTTACATTCCCACCAACAGTGTAGGAGGGTGCCCGTTTCTCCACATCCTCGCCAGCATCTAGAGTTCTCTGATTTGCTCATTTTAGCCACTCTGACTGGCGTGAGACACCACCTATTTTTCAAACTGTACCCTGTGGACTCTTTAAAATGCATATGTAACTGTTCTGTCCCATTCTGCTCTCTGCCCCCTATCTCCACCTTGTGTTTTAATGATTCTTCCATCTCCTTCTCCATACAGATGGTAGTCCAGCCTAGTCTTACCTTCCACACTAGAGCCTCATCTCTTCCTACCAGTCCCTACCCCCACTACCACCATTTCCCCTAGCTTTAGCAAGCTGCCTTCAAAGTTGTTAAACACACCAGTCATTCTGCAAATATTTATTGACCGTGTACTATGTAGTTGGAGTTAGAGCAGTGAGCCAGACAGGGATCTCACTATTGCCAGATTCTAGGCCTTTGAACATGTTGTTCACTCTTCCCAGATTATCTCCCTTTACTTCCTATGGCAAACTACTTATCTTTTAAGAGTCAGTTTACCCATGATCTCCTCTCAGATGCTTTTCCTGACTCCCGTATAGTCCTCTACATGTTGGCTCACTGGTTAGCCTCCCTGATGCCTTGCTACCCAGGCTTGTGGCTTTAAATTCCACCCAGATTTATAGCTCCAGTGCAGACAACCCCAGCTGCCTATTGCAGTATAAACTCAGATAGATGTCTAATAGGCATCTTAAAATTGCCAACTGCTCAAATCTGCTCCTCCCCAGTCTTCTCCACCTGGAATTTGTTTCATCCAGTTGCCCAAACTGAAAACCCAAGCGTTGTACTTGATGTCTCCTTCTCCCTCATCCTAGACCCCATCTCCTCTCCATTAGCGCACCCTGTCAGTCCCACTTCCAAAATAGATCTGTGTTGCTCTCTTCTCTGCTACCACCATGTTAATTCAAGCCATAATTGATTTCCTGTCTGGATTATCACAACAGGCACCTAATCGTCCATCCTACACACAGCAGCCAGAGTGATCTTATAAAATCTTAATTCAGATTATGTCATTCTCTTGCTTAAAACCCTCCAGTGGCTTCCTGTTGCACTTAGAATTAAATCCGGCTCTGCAATGCTGGGCATGATCTGGCCCTTTCCCACTTGTCCCCTTCTCCCTCCCTTCTTTCCAGTCACCAGGCCTCCTTTATATTCTGCAAATGCTCCAGTCCCTTCCTGCCCCAGTGTTTGCACCCATGCAGTGCTTTTCCTGGCATTTTGCTCAATCTTCAAGATTCAGCCCAAATGTCACCTTTTCTGAGAGGCCATCCTGAACCACCCTTTCTAAAATGGTCCCTCTCTTTAACTCATCCTTGTGTTTATTTCCTTTAGAGAATGATCATAATCTATAATTGTCTTGTTTATTTGAGTATTGTTTTGTTTCCCTCCATTAGAATGTAAACTCCCAAAGAGCTACGATCTTGTCTCTATGGTTTACTGCTGTGTCCCTGAAATCAGGCCCAGGCTTTGCATGTATAGATATTCTGTAAATATTTGTGAATGATTATGCTTATTAATCCTTGATTGCAGTCATCATCCTGCATTGTAATATATTATTTATGGGTCTGTTTCCCTAACTTCACCATGAGTTCATAGATTGCTCTGTGTTTCTGGAATCTAGTCCATAGTAGGCTGTCAGCAAATGTTTGTGGAATGGGGGCATCTGGGTGGCTCAGTCAGTTAAGTGTCCAACTCTTGGTTTGGCTCAGATCATGATCTCACAGTTTAGGGGCTTGAGCCCCATGTCAGGCTCTGGGCTGATGGCATGTAGCCTGCTTGGCATCCCCCGACTTTCTGCTCTTACCCCCACTCTCTCTCTCTTTCTCTCTCTGTCTCTCTTTCAAAATAAATAAATAAACTTCAAATAAATGTTTGTGGTATGGATGAAGGAAAGTAAAAGGAGTGATCAAAGAAAGGAAAATAATGGATGCCTGGGTGGCTCAGTCGATTAAGTGTCCAACTTTGGCTCAGGTCATGATCTTACAGCTCCTGAGTTCAAGCCCCTAGCTGGGCTCTGTGCTGACAGCTCAAAGCCTGGAGCCTCCTTTGGATTCTATGTCTCCGTCTCTCTCTGCCTCTGCCCTGCTTGTGCTCTGTCTGTCTCTCTCAAAAATACATAAACATTTTTAAAAATATAAGAAAGGAAAATAAAAAGAAGAGAGAAGAGTTAAGGAACCCAAGGGAATAAAGTTCCAATCAAATAAAAAACCAGAGAGGTGAAGTGACTAGTCCGGCTCATACAAGGCACAGAGCCAGAACTAGCACCATGGGCATCTCCATGGTGTGGAGGGGAATGTGGGCCAGAGCTCTGGGTCGCAGTCACATCTGAATGTTCCAGGTGACTTTTTCCATGCCTTATTCATTTATCTGCCCTCATGTCTCTTTGCAGGAAGGACATTCCCCAAAAAGGGGCAGACGTGTGTGGTGCACTACACAGGTAGGCTTTGCTCCCTCAGCCTTCACCCAGACCTGTCCCTCCCAAGGGAGGTCTCCCTGCTCATATTCCTCTCCAGAGGCATCTGCTCCCTAGATCAGGCCCAAAGTCCAAGGTAGCCGCGTCTTCCTGTGGCCATTTGTCCCCTACTTCTCAAGCCAGCCTTGTGGGCATGGGAAAGGGGGCTTGCAAGGTTACCTCTTCCCCATTTGTGCCAGTGGGAGCGTCTGTGGAGCCAGCCTCTAACTGAGCCAAGCACCTTCATTCCCTTCCCTCCGTCATGGCAGGGTGGAGCCTGGCCCTCCTGGTTCTGTCTGATATTTTGAAATCCCTTCTTGAAGCTCTGAGAGCCCTGATCTCTGCAGACTCCCTTTTCCTCCTACAATATTATTAGAGAAGGGGAGGGTGGCTTCCTCAGCATGCCCTTTCTTTTTTCAGAAATAGACTGTTCAATTCAGTGTGCTGTTATTGAGCACCTACTGTGTGGAAGGTGCTGTGTGGGCACTGGGGACACAAGGGTGAAAAGGCAGGATTCCTTCCTTCTTTGGGGCTGTGGGAGCGGGAGAGCAAAGTCATCCAGAGACTCTGCTGCCATGTGACAGGCAGGGCGGCAGGAGCGCCCAGCTCAGGGCGCTGTGGGACTTGGGGGAGAGCCCCACATCTCCGAGGACCCCACTTGGATGCTCTGTATTGGAAGGTCAGGTGGGCTGAGGAACATTCTGGATGGAATTCCTGAAGACTGCTGGCAGGAAGATCACAAGCAGGTGTTTGTTCTAGAGAGGTGAATGCTCTGCCTTGTGACCTGCTTCCCAATGTGGCAAACTTGGTGACAGCCACTTAGCAGACAGCAAGGCCAGTTTAATTCCTAGGACATATTCAGATGGGGCCATTTTTAGCAGTTCTCTGGGCCAGTGTGAAGTGCCAGGTTAATTCTAGGCAGACGGTGTGGGTATTTCTCAACAGCTGTGTTGCTGGTGGCTGGCGTCAGTGAGCTAGAGCTGTGTGTTATCTCCCTGTGACTGGCCTAATTACCGTGAGTCCCCTGGGGCCTCTGACCTGTGTAATTGATTTATCTGTTCTACATGTTGTAGACAGACCAGTGCTTATCAAGTTACTAAAACCACAACATCCTTTTGCAAAGACTTTTCATGGTAGATACAGAGAGTGAGCAGGCAATGTACATTAAACACTAGCATCAGCCACAAGTGTGGGGAGGGACCATCTCATCAAACCCAGCGGGAGACTGTATCCGACTTTTAGGTAAACTTTTTACTTAAATATAAATACAGCAGAGAACATAAATCTAAGGTGCACAGCTCAATGAAAGTTTTCGAAGTGATCGCACTTACATAACCACCACCCAGAGCAACATGTACATTTCCAGCACCCCCAGGCATCTCCCTCCTGCCTCTTCCCAGTCATTAAACCTCCCTGAAGGTAACCCGAATTCATACTTTTGTCCCCTTCGTTTGGCTAGGCTTCTTATTGAATACCCTGTAAATGGAATCATGGAGCATATACTCTTTTGTGTTTGGCTTATTTTACTAATACTATGTCTGGGAGATTCGTCCAGAGTCATTGGTTCTTTTTTATGCCCATACAGTTCATTGTATGAATATACTACAATTTATCTTTTCTACAATTGAATAAACATCTGGGTTGCTGATAGTCTTTGGCAATTATGAATACTATTGATTTCAACAGTCTTGTAGGTGTCTTTTGGTGCCCATATGTACACATTTTGGTTGGGTATACACCCTAAAGTGGAGTTATTTGGGCATTGGGTTATGCCTATGCTCTACTTTTTTTTTTTTTTTTTTTTTTTTTAGTTTTGAGACAGAGGGAGACAGCACATGAGCGGGGGAGGGACAGAGAGAGGGGACACAGAATCTAAAACAGGCTCCATCCAGGCTCTGAGAGCTGTCAGCACAGAATCTGATGCGGGGTTCAAACCCACGAACCACAGGTTCATGACCTGAGCCAAAGTCAGACATTTAACCGACTGAGCCACCGAGGTGCCCCCTACCTATGCTCTACTTTAACAGATACTGCCAAACAGCTTCCCAAAGTAGTTGCACCAATCTCTGCTGCCATTAGCCATGTATGAAAGCTCCCATTCCCCTGTATCCTTATCAACACATGGCATTATCAAGTTTTTGTTCTGATTTTGGCCCACTTGGGTGGGTGCCCAGTGTATCTCATTGTGGTTTTGATTTACATTGCCCTGATGACTAATGAAGTTGAGTACCTTAGTACCTTTTCATGTACTTACTGCCCATTTGAATGTCCTCTTCAGTCTGCTCAAGTTTTGTCCAGTTATAAAAATTAGGCTGGCTGCCTTTTACTGATTGATTTATAGGAGTTTTTTTATATATTCTGAATGTGGGTCTTTTGTTAGTTATACTGATTCCAAGCACCTCGCGTGCCAGGGCCTCCCCTGCCCACACACACACTTAATGGCCTTTTTTGAATAGAAGTTCTTAATTTTGATGAAGTCCTACATATTAATCTTTTTCTTTATAGTACTTTTGTGTTCAGCTCTGAAGTATTTGTCTATCCCTAGGTCATGAAGATATTCTTCTGTTTATTATCTTGTAGAAGCCTTTTATTTTATTTTTCATAGTTGCATCTGTGATTTGTCTGGAATTGATTTTTTGTGTGTGCATAAAGGAGGGCTCAAGGTTCATTTTTCTCCATATGATATACAGTTGATCCAGCAACATCAGTTTAAAAAAATATATCCTTTATCTGTTGCTTTCCCATGACACCTTTGTCAAATCAAGTAGCCATATAGGTGTTGGTCTGTTTCTAGGCTGCATTGTTTTGGCTGAACTTGTAGCTGAAGATAACTATATCTGGTCTGAAGTATATTAAGTCATATGAAATCTGAAGAAATCAGGGAATGAGAAAGCTAATTATCAAATGGAGTGTGTGTGTGTATGTGTATCCATATGTGTACATGTCTGAGTATGTATCTGTGTAATTGTATGTAGATTTGTGGATCTAAATATTTTCTTAGCATCTGTTTGACCATCAGGGTTTTTCTTCTGAATGTGTGCTTAAGTGCCCGTGAGCACACGTGAATATCTCTGTGTATATGAATATCTTAGCAACCTGTGTGTATGCATGAGTTTGTGTAAGAGCTCCTTCGTATAGGATTTTCTCCTTTGCCTGATTTAGTACGCAGGGCAAGAGTCCAATTTTTTCTACCTAGAAAGTAGGAAAATAATACTGTCCCTTGTATGCATTTAAATTGTAGGAATTAGAGGAAGTAAAATCACAGATGCTCAGACATTAAGCTTGTCCAGACCGCCTGTGTTAAACATGGCATATCTGAAGCCACAAGAAAGGGAGTGATTTGCCTAACTTCACACTATGAGTTAGTGCCAAAATGAAGTCAGTATCCAGTCTCTGAACTTAAAGGCCAGATCTTTCTCTGGTCTCAAATTGGCTTTTGTCATGGTCTGTGGGCTGCAGGAAGAAATTGTGGAAGAGCATTGTTTACAGGTCTGACCTTTGAACCAGTCACCGATAAGAACTAAAAATACCAAAACAGCTCTTGAGGGAAGCCTGGCTGGCTCAATTGGTGAAGCATGTGGCTCTTGATCTCAGGATTGTGAGTTCGAGCCCCACATTGGGTGCAGAGATTGCTTAAATAAATAAACTTAGAAAGAGAGAGAGAAACAGTTCTAGAGCTTAGACAGCTGGAGCTGGAATGAGACGATATTTGTACATCAGGGATGACAGCTGGCTAAGGGGGGCTGCAGACTGTTAGAGAGCTCTGGGGTGTTCCAGGTTCAAACAGGCCCTTTTAGGTCTGGAGGCCACCATTTACTGGCTGGGTCACTTCACTGTGTTCATTGCAAGAGGAGATGATGTGGCCTTTTTTGTTTGTTTTGTTTTGTTATGTTTTGTTTTTTATGAGCAGGGTAGAGGGGCAAAGGGAGAGAGAGAATCTTTTATTTTTTAAGTTTATTCATTTATTATTTCTGAGCAGAGAAGAGAACACACACGTGGGGGAGGGACAGAGAAAGAGGAAGATACAGAGTCCAAAGCAGGCTCCAGGCTCTGAGCTGTCAGCACAGCACCCAAAGTGGGGCGAGATCATGACCTGAGTCAAAGTCTGACCCTTAACTGACTGAGCCACTCAGGCACCCAATGATGCAGCCTTTGAGTTTTTCATGTTGGGGGGACCTTGGGAAATCAGGTGAGGACTCAGTCTGAGGCAGAAAAATCCTCAGGCTGAGGAAATAGCACAGAAAAAGTTATAAAGAGTAGAGGTATTTGAGAAAGGTATATTTCCAAGGTATTTGAGAAAGGTGTGACCTGAATAGGACATGGTAGGGAGGAAAGGAAGAAGAAAGCAGAGAGAGGGTTATCAGACAGGCAGTAGCTAGATCTCAAAGTGCCTGTGCACAGTGTAGGCATTTGGATTCGGCCACATGGAGCTATTGACTATAGCATCCTGTTAAGCAAGGGAGTGATAGGATCAAATACATGTTTATGAAAGACCATCATTCTGGGTACAGAGTAGAGACTGGAAAGGAGGAGTGAGAGTGGAGCAGAAAGACCAGTTAGAGGGTGTTCCTGTGCACAGGTGAGACATGATGGTGGCTTGGTGTGGTCCCAGTGCGGTGGCAATAGAAATGGAGAACATAGAACATAGGTAGGTTGCAAAGATATGTAGGACTAAGTGATAGGCCATATTGAGGGGGTGGGTAAGGCAGAGTGCAGTATCCAGGTTTCTTGCTTGGGCAACAGGAAAGGCAGGGAGATCTGAAGAGGCACAGGTTGGTACAGAATAGGAATTCCATTTTAGACATGTGGACCCAGAATGGGGGGTGGTTAAGTCGTGGCAGCAGCTCTTCTCCACCCTATTCTTGCTTTCACAGGAATGCTGCAAAATGGGAAGAAATTTGATTCATCCAGAGACAGAAACAAACCTTTCAAGTTCAGAATTGGCAAACAGGAAGTCATCAAGGGTTTTGAAGAGGGTGCAGCCCAGGTAGGATGAGGATTCTCATTAGGGGGGGTTTGAGGAGTCGGAGTCTGGGCTCAGTACGCCGCCCCTGCCCTAGCACAGACTGCCACTGCTTTGACTCTACTGCTAAGGCATGGTGACACCATCTAGTTTCAGCCCTTGGCTTTGTGCCCCCCCTCCTTCCCTTTCATTGCCAGCATGACTCCTTTAAGTCACTGGGGGCTCTTATTCCAAGCACATCCCTCCGGGCTTGCTCAGAACTCGCTCAAGTTACCAGCTGTCTATGACTGAGGCAGCCAGAGAGTTGGGGTGGGGTGGGCCAAGGTATTTTTTTTTTAACTTAAAAAAAAATTTCAGACTTGCAAAAATATCACAGAAATAGTTCCCCTATATTCTTTACCCAGCTTCCCCAAATGTTACCGTTTTACATAACCATACTAAAACGATCCCGTTACATTAATTTGTGATCAATTACACATTAACATTGATGCAGGACTATTAACCAAGCCATTCAAATGTTGGAGTTGGTTATTAAAATTTTTTAATCGATTTATTCAAGTTTCGCCATTTGTCCGACCAATGCCGGACGTTCTTGATGACTGCTGTGCAGAGCCTGGTTCCCGCTCTTCTCCCTTGGTCTGTGAAGTCATATGATGCTCTCTTAGTGTAGGTCGCTTAGCCCTCGCCTCCTTGTGATGGTCTCTGATTGCTTAATGTCTTTAATGGACTGTTCTTGTCACCTCCTTGAGTGCGTACTGGTACATGTGCTGTTGATACACCCTCTTTAGGTTCTTTTGGAAGGGGGTGAGGAACAATTAGGAACAACTCGAAGTGTTTGGGCCATGCACTAAATGAATAACCAGCAGTGGTTTTCAGATGAATGGATTTGGAACTACTTTGTGGAAGTTAGTGCCCCACGGCGAAGTCTCTGCTAGTCTGAGGCAGAATCTAAATTCTGCATCACTTCAGTGTGCCACACAGAATATTCATCTCAGATCTTCAGAGTTACCATGAGGATGGTTTGGGAAAATGCCATAGTTATCTTACTTTTTTCTTTTAAATCAAGCTGGGTCCTCTTTCTCCTCTCCCCATCTGCCCCCATCCCTGCTAGATGAGCTTGGGGCAGAGGGCGAAGCTGACCTGCACCCCTGATGTGGCGTATGGAGCCACGGGCCACCCTGGTGTCATCCCTCCCAATGCCACCCTCATCTTTGACGTGGAGCTGCTCAACTTAGAGTGAAGGCGGGAAGGAGCTCGAAGCGGCGGGAGATGGCTGCTGCCCACCCTCCTAGCCTGCTCTGCCACTGGGACGGCTCCTCCTGCTTGGGGCTCTTGATCAGCGCGCTAACCTCACTGCCCTGCGGCATTATCCATTCTCTGCCCAAGTTGCTCTGTATGTGTTCGTCATTGTTCACGCGCATCTTTGCTTAAGGAAACTTCGGTTGCAAATCAAAACATTTCAGGTTGTGCATTTTGCGTGATGCATGCAGTAGCCATTTCTGATAACAGGACACAGATTTCTTGTTCGCACAATCTACACTGCCTTACTTAAGCCAGACACACAAGGTGCTCAGACATGAAATGTACATGGTATACACAGAGGGACTTGAGCCAGTTACCTTTGCTGTTACTTTCTCTTAGAATTTCTGTTGGCTGCTGACTTACACAATGTCCTCTTTGGAAATGATATGTAAAATAAAGGCTCTGTGCTTGACAAATTCCTGTCCATCCTTATTGTAGGAAAGAAGTGCTTTAAGGAATACATGAGCCAGTTGCCCTTGGGAAAGAGTGGAAAGGAGGCTTCCAGGTAGCTAGGAATGATAATAAACATAGTAGCTATGATGCATTTGTACACGCTGGGCCTTGTTCTGTGTATTTTTCAATAAAATTGCCACCAACCCTCTAAAGAGCCCTACAAGGTAAGTATTAACTTGCCACTTACCTTTCAGGTTCAAAATTCTTCTCTGAATAACTAAAGGAATGTATTGTGTTCAAACCCCATAGTCTAGCAATCCAGCATAGGATTTTGAGCATTTTATGTGACCTTGCGACCTCTGTCTGTTTGAACTTAGAGAAGTTCCCCTCTCCCAGATGGAAAAGAACACCGTGTGCCTGAACAAGTGAAGGTGTGTTAGTCTTGGAGCCATACACTCACACTGGGAAGTTACTTTTGAAAAAAAAAAAGTGTGATTCTGAGCTTGTTTTGGTATTTACTTAGTTTCATCCAGATTTGCTCTCACACTGGGGAATTACTTCTGAGAAGAATGTAGGATTCTGAACTGGTCTTCACATAGATTGCTTATTTCCATCTGTATTTACTGTAACTTATGGGAATTCCCAGTTAGCTTTTAAAATCAGCCCACTTATTGCTGGTGGGTTGTGTGTTTGTCAGAGAAGCTTGGGGCAATGTGGTTAAGAGATTTTTCTTTTGACATAGGTAAGGAAAGCTCTTAACCTTAGGGTTTTCGTGTCAGTGAGGATTTAGAATTAAGGTCGAGGAGAGGCTGGTTAAGTTAGAATTACTTCATTTTCTGCATAGATTCACATAATGTCATACATATGCTACAGGTTCACATCATCTTGTCTACTTCATCTACCCCTTTTGTCTCTACGAAGTCCTGGCTATATTCCTCTGCTGAGGATCACGGAGTTAATAGGCACTGCTTTTAAGATGGAGAAAATGAGGGGCAGCTCATTCGGTTAAGCATCAGACTTCAGCTCAGGTCACGATCTCACGGTTTGTGAGTTCGAGCCCCATGTCGGGCTCTGGGCTGACAGCTCACAGCCTGGAGCCCGCTTTGGATTCTGTGCCTCTCTCTGGCCCTCTCTCTGGCCTTCCCTCACTCACACTCTGTCTCTCAAATATAAATAAACGTTGAAGTTAAAAAAAAAAAAGATGGAGAAAATGAAATGAGAAAGGGAACTGCTTTTTTTTTTTTTTAAGTTTATTTATTTTTAAGAGATAGAGTATGAGTGGGGCAGAGGCAGAGACAGAGGATCTGAAGCAGGCTCTGTGCTGACAGCAGAGAGCCCGACATAGGGCTTGAACTCTTGAACTGTGAGATCATGACCTGAGCCAAAGGCAGACACTTAACCACCTGAGCCACCCAGTTTCCGCGGGGCTGTTTTGCTTTTAATCACCCAGTCCCTGGACTCACTTCTGTTGTGGGAGCAGACCAGCCAGAAGGTGCTGCACTCATTCCTTTCTGAGGGGTTTCCTTCAGAATATCTTAGTTCCTAACTTTCCTTGACGACACAGATGTCTGATAATTTCTCATAACGTAGCCTTTGAGACATACACGTTCTCTGCTGTGACACCAGTGGGATAAAATAAAAAATGGCATCAAGGACCATTTAAGGTGTCCACTATAGAGTTGTGAGTACGCACAGCCTAGGTGGTAATGAGGGACACCCACTCAGGGAACCAAAACCAACACACCAATGCAAATAATGACTGGCTCGCACCTGGAAAGGATACAGTAGTCTTTGCAGGCCCTGCTTTCCTGGCCCTCTTAAAAGATGATGCAGAAAATTAGGAGACAGCATGCTGACGAGTTTGGACATTGTCCTGTGAAAGCCATTGAAAGCTGTTCGGCAGGAGTGGTGATGAGATCTTTGTCATACCAGTTATTTTCAGATTCCTAGTCAACACTTTTCTCTTTTCATACAAAATCTTTCTTAGAAACTCAAAATTTAACCTGGGTGAACATAAAGCAGGCTGGGCACATATGTGCATGTACATACATATACAAGAACACAATCATCTCTTGGACTTTTTTTTAAAGTTTATTTATTTTGAGAGTCAGTGCACGTGCAGGGGAGGGGCAGAGAGGGAGAGAGAGAATCCCGTTGTGGAAGGATTCGTTTTAGACATGAGAGTCAGGAGCTTTAGTTCCAAGTGGAAAAGATTGGTAAAGTACCGAGGTCCGTTGTTCACATGACTTAGTGGAAATGATGTCCACGCTGACCCTGTGCCAGGCTCTGGGGTGGCCGGAGCCTCCTGAGAGTATGGCACCATCCTCCGTCTGGTAGAAAGGGCAGCTGGCCTGGGAGGCGTGCTTGGGTCACCAGAGTACATCCACCAGGGTCACAGGCCTGCGGCCTTCTGAGCCCAGAGTCCAAGTCACACCCTAGTTGCCCGTCCCCATCAGACTCGGAGTGACAGCAGGGAACAGTGAACTCAGGAGGGGCGTGGAGAGTGGGCTCCGTAGAAATGACCTCCATGTGGCTCCATCCAAACCATGAGATTGCAATCTGAGCCAAGATAGAGAGCAGGACGCTTGGCTGAGTGAGCCACCCAGGCGCCCCACCCCTTGCACTCTTAAAAGCAGTTTGAAAAGCTGAGGCTTGAATGCCTGGTGAAGTGGACTGACTTTAAGTATATCCTCAGCATCACAGCACACACAGACCTGGCAGAGCAGGTGTTCAATGTTTATCTATAGAATTAACGTTCTTATAGCTTAACTGGGACAGGCCACAAAATTACCAAACTATTGGAATTTTTAAAGCTCTTAGGATGGGCCATGAAATTCAGCTGACAGACAAATCCAAATGAGGGACTGGCCATCACTGTCAATAGAAGCAATTTTCCCTTGTTATTAAAACAACTGCCCTAGAGGCAAGCCAGTCTGCACATAGACAAAGCATACTGAAGTCTGTTTTCCCCTTACCAAAAAGCCTTTAATGTTATTTATTTTTATGAGAGAGAGAGAGCGAGCAAGCAAGAGAGCGAGCGCAAGATGGGGAGGGGCAGAGACAGGGAGACAGAGGATCTGAAGTCGGCTCAAGAGCCTGAGGAGCCCGACATGGGGCTCAAGCTTACAAACTGTGAGATCATGACCTGAGCTGTTCAGATGCTTAATCGACTGAGCCACCCAGGCACCCACCAAAAAGCCTTTTAGAAGATTACTTTTACATTAGTAAATATGTAAAGGTGCACCATGTATTACAAAAATAAGGAATTCATAAAGGCATTTATAAGAAAATTAAAGCTATGGTTTCCTTTGTCATCTCCCTGCCCTTTTTAGAAATTACTCTACTCTTTTATAGTGCTTTCAAAAAGCACTGACATAATTAGTAGATAACGGTAATTCCTTCATTTTCAATAGGCTTTGAAAACAGCTTATTTTCTTAAAGCTAAATGCATTTAAAAGTAAAATAGATACTTTTTGTACATTTGCATGATTCAGCGCTTATACCCTTCAAACCGATTTGGGGTCATAGTTATATCCAAAACAATTGGTCCATGTTTTTCCATTTGGCCATGCCTAAACTATAGAGAAAATTATAGCTGTCCTCCAAGCTGCCAAGCTGTGATGAATGTGGTAGTAACCATACAATTTCCGTGCCATGGGAGCATATAAGAACAAGCATTAAATATCCTACTCACCGACACTTGTTAACTAAAGGGAAAGACTAAATAATACGGTCTTAGACGTGTAACAACCAACACCACTACCCAAAGGGCTCACCCTCAGATCTCTAACAATGTGCTGTCACCTGAATGTCCATTTCTAGAACTGACTTCTGTTTCAAGGACAGGGTACCCATACTGACAAAGGTGTTTTGTTAACTGTAAAGCAAGTATTCATTACTCAGATGTATTGGTGTGGGTAATACTGGTTGATGTTACAGCAACTTTTTATGTAAGCTTTCATTCATTCAAACAACACAATGAGCTTTGATTTTCTTATCTGCAAAATGGAGATACCCATCTTCACTGAGTTGTTAACATTCAATAAATGAGAACACTGTAGAAATTTCCCATGATGGCTAAGTGCTGGGCTGGACACCAGAAGCATTAAGAATACAAAAAGTCTCTGCTCTAAAGAAGCCTGGTCTTGGGGCACCTGGGTGGCTCAATCAGTTAAACATCCAACTTCAGTTTAGATCATGATCTCACAGTTAGTACGTCTGAGCCCCACGTCAGGCTCTGGGTTTACAGCTCAGAGCCTGGAGCCTGCTTTCGATTCTGTGTCTCTCTCTCTCTCTGCTCTCTGCCGCTTGTGCTCTCCCTCTGTTTCAAAAATAAACAAACATTAAAAAAAAAAAGAAAGAAAGAAAAAGAAGCTTGGTCTCTATGAACACCTCCCATCAAACAATTCTTGATGTGGTTCAACTACTGATTTGTCTTTTTTCTGGGACCAAATAAGAGGGGAAAGTTCAAGAGAAAACCTTAACATCTTTTACAAAAAGCTACAAGTTTATTCATGTAACATATTTTAACATGTATCAAAGTTTCAAGCAGGTTGTTTTGAATCTCAAGAAATCAAAACAGTATTAATTACAAAACAAAGAAAGGGTGATGGTGGTCATTCATGGGGTTTAGTCCAAAATGAAAATGCAGAAAATGCTTATTTTGGTGGATCTGTGTTGATGCCATATTTCTCCTTGAGAAGCTTCAACTGTTCTTCCTTCTTTTTTGTGTCCATCTTCTGAAATGCCTGAAAATGTGGTAAGCACCAAAGTTAACTTAGTTACTGATAAGTAGTGAAATGAATTTCAGCGACAGCACTGGGCAGAAAAGCATGCACAGTACACTCTCCCCCTCCTCACGGACTCTAATTCTTACATGGTGTTCCCACGTGATGAGGATAGTGACTAACACTTACCCTGTTGGCATTATAGTACAAAACCACCAGGTATCTGTTACAAACATTGAATCCTGAAAGGTGGTCACATGCGTTTTTGGCATCAAAGATGTCTTCATAGACCACATAAGCTGTTCCTCTAGTTTCAGGTGTGTTCCCCCTGCAGCGTGAAATCAGATTTAATTAATTAAAATACATATCTACCCGAGTGAGGAAGGACGATGGGTTTGAGGTTGGTGTTGAGAATAACTACCATGACTTCCAGTGTTAAGACAAAACCTCAGATGTGAGGCCTTCTGGCAAAGCACCTGTGATTTCATATTATAGGGGCATTCCCTGGGGGTTGCGGCTTTCTGTAAGTTTGCTATGTATGGCCAAACCAAGAAGAATATGCAGATTTCTACTACAGAAATTATTATTCCATTGAAAGAGATCAAGAAGGCTGGGATCTTGCAGAGTGCAAAGTGATTCTGGAATGTAGAGAATTTCTTTGGGTTGAGTTCCATGGAATTTTGTCACTGACCTGTGTTCCTGAAAGATGAAACATGAATATTGGGCTATGGAATAGTTTCTCTTTATAAACAAATAAATACTGTGGGGAAAAAAATTAACTGGAGCATTGATAGTTACAAATAACAACTATCTTTTAAACCACTAACCAGAGAAGATTTAAGACAGTACGTTGAAGTTTAAGTATTTTGAGATCAACATGAACACCATTAGAGGAAATAAACATTATGGATAGGTATGCGGGATAAGCCTACTATTTCTTGAATTGAGGTAGTTTTTGTTTTGTTTTTAAGTAAAATAGCGACAGGTTAAACTTGCTCTGTCAGGACTACTGCTGTAGCTACCGAAGAACCAGCTTGAAACAGTCACGGTCTCCTGTGCCCTGTTCATCTGTCTGTCTTCTCATACGAAGAACCAATTTTCAGTCTCAAGCTGGAAGGTACAGCACTTAGGGAGGATGGCTCCTGTTGGCCAGTCATCAGGATCTAGAATGACCTTACTGTGCATTTATGCAACAGAACGAATACTTGAGTTATTTACCACACTATTGCCGGTTACTAGTCCCTTATTCCTAAAGATTTTGATTTTCTCCCTCACTCTAATTTTAGTCTCAATTCAAGACAAGACAGTCTCCATGTTTCTGAGCAGTGTTACTAAGGTTTATCAAATCCATAAAAATAAAACCTATTTTGTGTCTGGAGTGGGGGGTGGGGTTGGAGGGAAGCCCCTACCAAGATGGCAAAATTATGGGATCTAGGAAAACAGACAACCATTATCCTTTATGGCTGGGAAAGGACATCCTCTAATGTAGAGTTAATGTAGTTCCCACTTAGAAGATTCACTCCTGCCTTTCTAAAATGCGGTACAGTCAGCTCCCAGCTTTTCATACATACATTTTTAATAATGTGTGCACTCTCATGTATTACACAGCCCTGTTTGGCTCGGGAGAAGGGCTCGGCTTTGGCAGAGACCAGAGGGAGGGCGTGTGCTTATGGCTGGGATTATCTGCCGGCCAGAGGAGAATGCCGGAAGGTCACGGGGAGTGGAAGCTGGACCTTGCTCATGGATTCGGAGCTGCGGCTTGTGTAAGTTTTCCTTGCCACCTCCTCTCTTCACCTCCCCAGCTTCCTTCGTCGGGGAGGAAGGGAAGTGTGAAGAGCAACAAACTGCAGGCAGCAGATGGCCATGTGCTTGTCAGTGGGGGCAGTGGGCACAGGTCCCACTCAGCTTATGCTCCCAGTGTGATAAAGATGGACCCTTCCATCTGTGTTCTAGCCACCCAGTGCCAACTGTGGAATAAGGTTTAAGACTGTGGGCTGCCTCTGTCTGCCGTAGTCCCTACAGAGGGTCAATGAAAGGTAGCAGGCCATGGGAAAGGGCGGTACCTCTTTAAATCTGACCTAGGATGAGACTACAGTCTTGGGCCCTGGTCAGAGCTTATGCTTCCTATAAAAGGGGATGGAAGAGGTACAGGGTGCTGGGGTGGTGGGAGGGTGCCAGCGTCACTGAACGCTTACAGACTGTCGGGCTACATAGGCCCAGTGAGGGACTTTTATAGTATTACCTACTCTCTGTGGATAGTCTATCAATGTTTGGACCTCTTTAAGTTTTTATTTATTTATTTATTTTGAGTGAGCGAGTGAGAGAGACAGAGGCAGGCTCTGAACTGTCAGCGCAGAGCCTGATGCAGGGCTCAAACTCACACAAGATCAAGACCTGAGCAGATATCAAGAGTCAGATGCTTAATCAACCACCCAGGTGCCCCTGGAGCTTTTTAAAACAAGTTTGTTTGCTTGTTTATTTAGGTAATCTCTACAACCAACACACAGAATCACATGTTCTTCCTACTGAGCCAGCCAGGTGCCTCAGCTTTTGACTTTTAATATTTAATAATGCATTAGCTTGGGGGGGAGGGAGCTAGAATGCACTAGCTCTGAAAGTTAAGGATTACCCAAAGAAAAGAACACTGCCCAAAAGACTTTGCCAAAAAAGGCGGCCAATTTTTCCTTTGAAATAAAAACATTTTAAAAACCTTAATATTTTAGTTCTTGCTAACTGGGCAAACACCTTATATTTCATTTTACTCTCATAGCACCATGCCCATAACAAGTGCTAATAAGCATTAGAAAAGTGGAGGTCTTCTTTCTCCCACCAAATTCTCTCATACCTCCTTTCTCCTGGAGGCTTAAAAAACAAAACAAAAGAAAAGCATTTCTTCCTCTCACATCTTAGGAACCAGAATAGGGATGGGCACTAACCCCATTTTAAAGATTCTCATCTCAAGTGTCCCAGCTCCCACTGATCGACCTAATATCTTAACGATACTGTAATTTAATTTTTAAAAGTATATACTCATACCTACTGTATGGTAGGCAGTGAGCCAGCATTATTCTCTTGATTGGAGGTAAATCTTAAGAGTAGGAATAAGAAAACCTAATCATGTGACAACCTTTCTGAGCATCAGCTGTTTCATGTGTTAAATAATGTTTTCAGGCTGTATCACCTGCCCTCCACCTTACACGTTTTAATAATCAAAAGAGGTAAAAAGTACGAAAGAGCTTTAGGAAGTTCAAAGCACCAGGGGCACCTGGGTGGCTCAATCAGATGAGCCTCCAGCTTCAGCTCGGGATATGATCTTGAGGTTCTGAGTTCAAGCCCAGGATCAGGCCCTCTGTTGTCAGCAAAGAGACCTATTCAGATCCTCTCTCTGCCCCTTCCCTGCTCACACACACACTCTCTCTCTCAAAAATAAACATTAAACATTTTTTCAAAAAATAGAAAAGCAGTAAAAAGTTCATAGCACCAAGTGTCTGTCAGGTGGGGTGATCAATCATCCTAGTTTGCTCAAGACTGTCCAGATTTTAGCAGTGAAAGTCCACATCTCAGAAAACACCACAGTCTTGGGCAAACTGGGAAGGTTGGTCACCCTAGTGCTAGGTGGCAAATGTGGGACAAAGCATGAACACAGCTAGGGAACAGAAAAACATCTGTCTCTCAATCTATAATTTAGACCCAAGTTCCTGCACACCAAGCTTTTACGAATTTATTCAGCAAATATATATTGTGTTCTTGGGGCGCCTAGGAGGCTCAGCTGGTTAGGTGTTGGACTCTGATTTTGGCTCAGGTCATGATCTCATGGTTTGTGAGTTTGAGCCACGCTCTGTAATGACATCACGCTCTGTAATGACAGCGTGCAGCCTGCTTGGGATTCTGTCTCCCTCTCTCTCTGCCCTTCCTCCCCTTGCTCTCTCTCAAAAAAAAATAAATAAAAATATACAAAACATATACTGTGTTCTTTCTGTATGACAAGCACTAGAAATATAACAGGGAAAAAACAAGCATCATCCCTCCCTTCAAGGACCTTTATTCAAGTGGGAGACAGATAAAGAAATAATTACAGATGAGAAATCGTATGAAGGAAGTAGACAGCTGTCACAGGGATTAGTGGGGGGACAGGGAATTACTTAAAGCTAGGGTGCTCAGGGTAAACCTCTCTGAGAAGGTGACAGTAAGGCTGAGACCTGAAGAATGAGGAGCCAGACAAGTGATGAGCCGGATGAAAACCATTCCAGATGGAGGGACCAGAGTACAAAGGCCCTAAGCTATTCTGCAGCCTTCCACAGATGCCACTGTTTAATTATCTGTCCTTTTACCTTGGCTTTCTGAAACTCTCTAATCTCACTGTGTACTATCTCTTAATTGTGTACCATCAATAAATTCTGTAACACTTTCATAGTCAAGCACAATCACTTTCCATATTATTCATTTACTTAGGTAACTGGGGTGTTTAAAATGAATCAGGTGCAACATCTGTCCACAAAAAACGAAAAGAATAGATGGTACCTGCCCTAGAGGAGCTCACAGGCTGGCAGGAGAGTACACAGACAACAACAAAGTCACCTGTTAGCAGATCTTCACAGAAGGTGCTGTGGGAGCATAGAGAGGGGTGGCTAATGCACACAGGAAGGAAATAACTCCATGACAAGATGCTTTCACAGGAATGATCTAATTTATTCCTTACTGAAATTCCTTTAAGACTGTAGGGTAGGAAGATTGTTTCCTAAGTGATTGAAGCTCAGAGGGGTTAAATATTTTGCCCAGTTGTACACAACTGGCAAATGCCCAGTTAGTATTTGAACTTAGGTCTCATGACCAATTCAGTTAAGTTTATTGTGCTGCCTCAATGTTAAAAGCTGAAAGGTACTGTCCCTCTAGATTACATGTGAGGGTACAGAGAACCAAAAACTGGGACAACTTGTCTAGGATAACAGGGCCTGAGGCAGAGTCCTGTTTCCTGATTTCCAAGTCCGGGGATCTTCTGTGTACCATTCTTAACATGTCTAGGACAGGACCTAGGTTTCATGTACCCCCTGAAATCATATGCAAAATGTTGTATTCTTCTGTGGAAAGGGTCCAAAGCTTTTATCAAAAACCCAGAAGACTGAGACTTCCTAAAGAGAGTGGCTAGTCTGTAACACTTCATTTCTATCATTACTTGAGTACCAATGATGATATATTGCTAGCACTTGGTTTACTTTCTGGAGGGGCAGTGATCATTTCAAAGGAGAGTCCTCAAGATCTCACAGTGTTCTTAAAAAAAATTCTCAGAGTTTTAAAAGCCAAGAAGTTGTTCTCAGGTCATTAAGGAAAATTTTTAAGAAAGAGATAGTCAGGGGTGCCTGGCTGGCTCAGTCGGGAGGAGCGTGAGTCTCCTGATTTAACGATCACGATTTCAAGCCTCAATGCTGGTTGTAGAGATTAGTAAAAAAAACATAAATAAACTTAAGGAAAAAAATCCTTCTAGATGGACTCTTAGGTAAACAGCCCCTTTACACTAATTAGAGCGTCAGTGGTTACAGATCTGGGTAATGTAAACATTCAGTTTAGAATCAGATTTTATCACTAAACAGCTGTGTGACTCTAGAAAGGTGCTTGTGCTCTGTGGGCCTCAGTAGTTTCACATGTAAAACAGAATCTTGACTCCACACAGGCCTGTAATATTAGTCACACAAATAAAAGCACCTATTACAATAAATGGCATTTTGTAGATGTTCGATAAGTATCATTTGAAGATATAAACCCCAATTTTTAGATTAAAATACAAATTCATGTTGCAGTTATTCTCCCCTGTTAAATCTTTAATAAAAATAATCAACAAACTTCAATAGAAAGTTATAGTTCGGAAAAGAAAAAAGAGAGCTGTAGCTGGAAATCATTTTTCTCAGTTACCTATATACCTCCTTACTCAGTTTATTCAGAAATTGAGTGAAGGAGACCCAAAACAACTTAGAGTTAATGAACATTAAAACAAACAAAAATCTCAGTGTTGTATCTGACTTCATAAATAACAGTTATGCAATAAAACGTTAGTTCTTTCTTTTCCCACCCATTGCCCTGAAACCCTTCATTACTACTTCAAGCCTTCTCTAATTTCACTACTATCCTTGGTGCTCACTGAGCTGGATCAGGAGGGTTCATTTTTTTTCCATACAAAAAAAAAAAAAAAAAAAGAAAGAAAGATCTCTTTTCCCATATTTCAATCTGTTTTGTCTCTAGGCTCTTAGTTAGGCCCTGCTGTCAGCTATAATTCTGAGATTATACAATCATTTTCTTGAAATCACATTTCAAAAGTTTCAGTAAGACTCACACGCGAATCTGACGAATAGGTCCATATTTTCCAAATATATCATACATTTCTTCAGCTGTGATTTTGTATGGCAAATTTCTTATATATAAAATCCGATTTACTTCAGGTGGAAGTCGAATCTAAAATGAGAAATATGTACTATTATAATCAGGGGCAGGAGCACAACCACCTCAAATAAATTTCTCAGAATTATAAATTCTCACAGAAAAAACAACACCAACAAAAACCAGAATAGTCAAGAATAAGAAGTATTAAAAAAATAAGAATGATAATCGATATTCCTGAAAATAGCATGCTTGTCAGAAAAGCAACTGGGCACTCGTTTTAGGGAGGACAGTTAGTAGGCTCAATGCCTTAGACACAAATGGGAAAGAATGAAGGGAACTCTTCCTGTTTCTTAGACCATAAAACTCCCACTTACCACTCTTACCTGGTCTCTTTAAGAACGTGTTATATCAATGATATCTTCTCTCTCCTGAATTTAGTCTTTCCCTCACCATGACCTTCTTCTATTCCTCAAGTGAGCAAATGCTTATGTCTTGCCAACTGTTATGCAAAACTAAATACTTATTTGGATCCCTCTTTGTTCATTCAACAAATATTTACTGAGCATCTTCTTTATGTATATACCAGACTGGGTATTAGGATTATATTTTCAGTGAAGGAAAAAAGACAAGGTTTCTGCCTTCCCTGAACTTATTAGCTCTACTTATTATCCTATTTTGGGTTTTGCCCCTCTCAGTCAAGCATCTGGGAAGATAAAGTCTATACTCACTACTTCATATTCTTTTCTTCACTGATTCTCATCAACGTACTACAAGCTAGCTTCCACCCCAGCACTCTGATGAAAATGCTCTTATGCGCTAAGACCTTTTTACTGCAATGTTCAGTTCTCATCACACTTAATTTCTCTGACGCCTCTGACACTGCTATTACTTTCTTGACTACTCTTGCTTGACACACTATTTCCTTGGGATCCCCGTCTGGCTAGTTCTCACTCTTCTTTGTCATGAAAATATGCTCTTCCACAGAATTTTACTTTTAGACTTTTCTTTTTTTTTTTTTAAGTTTATTTATTTATGGGGGGTGGAGGGGAGTGGCAGAGAGAGAGAAAGGGAGAGAGAGAATTGCAAGCGGGCTCACACTGTCAGTGTAGAGGCCCTGAACCATGAGATCATGACCTGAGCTGAAATCAAGAGTCAAACACTTAACCAACTAAGCCACCCAGGTGCCCCTAGACTTCTTCTCTTGATCCCTTGTATGCTCTCCCTAACTCTACACTCTCTTTGGTCTCTTAACCACAACACATGGGTTTCCACAGTAAGTGGATGACTCTCAAATATAAATCTTCCATCCAGACTTCACTCCTGTGTTATTACATATTCAATTACACATTGGATATTAATGACTATTAAGCTGGCAGCTATTTCAGACATTAAGCTAAGTGTTGTATAAAAAGAAAAAGAGGAAGAGCACCTGGGTAGCTCAGTGGTTAAGCAGCCAACTTTGGCTTAGGTCATGATCTCAAGGTTCGTTGAGTTCAAGCCTCGCATCAGGCTCTCTGCTGTCAGCACAGAGCCTGCTTTGGATCCTATGTCACCTCTCTCTGCCCCTCTCCTGATGATGTTCTCTCTCTCTCAAAATAAATAACCTTAAAAAAAAGGAAGAAGAGAATACTTCTTCCTTGCCCTCAATCTAATAGTGCTGACAAATGGTATAATAAAGTTTTAGACTTAAAATTCAAGACTGCCTTCAAACAAACAGTCAGCACTGCCAATTATAATACACTTAGCTAGTACATCTGCTTTCTCACTCTGTAAGATACTGTATCACACTTTCTCTTTTCTCCTCAAGCCTTATCACCATCATCACTCCCTCTAACATCTGAGTTGGGCTCTTCCCTGCCCATCCCAGGAGATGATCTTGGCTCTTCCTTACTGAAAAAATACATGACTAAACGGTAAGAACCTTATATTCATATCACTAAACCCATCAATCTAAATTCACCCATATCCACCCCTCTCCCTCTCATTATTATGCCAACTGTCATCTATTCAAAACCTTAACTCCTGAACTTACCTCGTCTTTCTCCCACATCATATCACACATCTTAGAAGAGAAAAAAACATCACCTATCATCCAATCTCTCTGCTTCCGATTTACGTGAAAACTTGTGGAAAGCGCGGTCTCCATTTTCTTAACTTTCATCCTTATTTCATCCCACTGCAACCAAGTTTTCATCCGCTAAGATGATCATCAAGGTTACCAAAATTCTGCATCTCATATCTACTTATCTGTCTGCATCACACTGTGTCTCTCAGCCTTACGGTTGACCTACCCTCTCCTATTGAGACAATTTTTCTTAGCCTTCCATATAACACCCCATTCTTTAACATTAGTATGTAAACAGAAGGGCTTTTTTGTTTTATTCACTGTTGTGTCCACAACGTGTAGACTAGTGTCAAGCACAAAGTAGGTATTCAATAAATACAACTTCTCAATTGTTCCTTCTCTCGCACTCTTGGTATACAGTAGGTGCTCGAAAATACTGAGTTCAAACATTAATGAAGGATCCAAAAAGCTCCATGACTTGAGGAGAGTCCCAGGCTCTGGTTGCCTGTGGGCTACTAGGTTATTTACTGGAGACTCGTCTGTGCTTTTGACTTTTGGGTGGAAAAGATCGTGTCGTCAGGTCCTAGGTGCAGATCAAGCCACAAAGGCTGCAGGGTTAACGCTATCGCTGACACCAGAATAAGACCGAGGGAACTCTCAAAAGGGGTGGACGCGGATATGCTCCTCAAGGATGGGGCTAAGGTAGAATCCCCAGTGATAAAACAGTAAATTGTAGGCTCCCCTGGCCTGGGGACCAAGGAAGGGCACGGTGCCACGCCGTTGAGAAAATCCCAACAGCAAAATCCTGCCCCTCTTCGGCAGAAGGCCCCAGTACTCACGTTCGCCCTCTTGGCCGCTTGCATCGCCATCTTGGCGGGCTGATAAGGTTACCGCAGCGGACACTGGAATTCCTCCGGACACGTCCGGGTCTCGTCCACAAGACCTCCGACACAGCGTCAAAGGGAGGACAGCAACATTAAGTCTCCACCGGAAGCTCTATAACACGCCGTAATATCGCCGTCTCAAGTCGAGACGTGCTTACGTAATATCCCCTTTCGAAAAGACTGCGGAGCAAAACGAGCCTGAGATGAAAAAGAGGCGGGGCAGCGAGTCGAAACGCAAGGATTCAAGTCGTGGCCGAGCCGCACACCGGAAAGGGCGGGGCCTGGGCTTCAGTAGGGGCGGTGTTCCGGTCCCAGCGGCCCTGAGCAAAGGAAGCTGGTAGAGGGGGCGGGACCTAGGAGAGCGGGACGAGGCGGGGCTGAGCCCGGTGAGTTGCGGGAGGGGGCGGGGCCTGACGTGGGACGGGCTTCTAGGGGGCGCGCGCGGCGGTAGCCGGGGGTGCTGGTGGGTGGGCCCCGGCCTCCTCCCGCGCAAAGCTGGGCTTACGGGGTTGTGGCAGGTTATGTTGTGGTCGACGCTGTCCCCGCATCCGGAACCCCAGACCCTGGAGTTGAGCACTCACTGTTGGGGCCTTTCCTGTAATGCCTGCGGCAACGTCAGTCCCGACCCCCACCTCCCCGGCGGCCTCAGTCCGCGATCCGGGGCCGCCACAGTGAGATGGCCGCCCTTTAGATCTACTCTTTTTATTTCCCTGGATCAGCTTTACACGGGTCAGTTGACCGAGGCAGGGAGGAGGGAGCAATGGTTACAGGGCGGCCTGGAGTAGCACCCGATCTCCTTCCTGCGTACTGTGGACTTTGTCCAAGTTTGTCCTGGGAAGGCCCGCGTCCTACCGCCGCCTCCTTCATCGCGGCAGTTCCAGGACGATTTTGCCCACGTTCTTGTTGCTCTCCATGTATGCGTGGGCCTCTTGGATTGCAGTCATCGGGTAGACTCTGTCCAAAACCGGCAGTAGACGTTGTGGGCTCTCCGTGGAAAAGTGGGGCAGAATCTGTTTTGTGAAAGTCTCCACCAGCCTTTGCTTGTACTTAAGATAAGGAAAAGGAGACCATCAGTCTAGACAGAGGCTTTACCTTGCTACTCCCCATCCTGCTTATTTACTAGCCTTTGTGCTCCCTGAAACGTGTACACCTCTGAAAATGCACACAGGAGCACCTAAGTCCTTTACTACCAGCATGTATGTGCGTGCCCCCAAATGTATAATCTCTCTTCTGTAGCAGATAAAGACTGAATCCTGGACTAGAATATTAGTGGCACAGACAACAGCACTGTGCTTAAAGGCTTAAAGCAGGAGTTGGGCCACAGCCAGGACTGTAGGCTCAGTTCAAAAGGGATGTTTAAGCTCTGCTGTCCCACAGGTGTGAAACCCTAGGCTGGGAAACATCCCCAAGTCTGGCACCTGCTAGCAGGCCACACAGAGAAGATTTCAGTAATACATAATCTGTTGAAAGTCCAGCCTTAACTAGCCTTACTTACCTAAGTGGCTTTATCATACTGAGAAGTTCTGCCTTGAAGACATCATTTTGGAACTATTAGAACTGTTTGCTAATATTGTTAATGCTTCATTCATTCTGTTACAAAGATTAAATGACATGTGAAGTATTAGCTACCTTCTTTCCAAGATGTTGAGACTTCTACTGACCAATTTTAATTAGTTCTGTGAAAATGGTTCATCCACAGCGGGCAGGTTTCTACATGGGCTCTCTAACAGAAGAGGTGTCAGATCTAACTTTTTTGGAGTTATGTAAACAAGTCATACTTTCTGGGGCAATAATTAAATCATGTTTTCTTTTCATTCATCATTCACCTTTTTGTCCCTTGATCTCAGCAGAGAGGTGATCAGACTTCCTCGTTTATAAAGTAGCTTTGAAAATAGGGGTCCGTTGATGTCAGCTCCTCCCATTAGACCATAGAGAACCCAGCGACCGTCAAGAGCCAGGCAGTTGACATTTTTCTCCCAGTAGGATCCACCTATGCAGTCTAGAATAAGGTTGACTCCAGCACCTTTCACGTGAAACACAGATTTGTAACACTAGTCAAAGAAAGCTTTGTGCAAAGTAAGATTCGGTGGTGTATTTGTGAATACATGGTATAAGTACATGTGTACAATGTATCGGTTAGAACTCGAAACACTGCTGTAAATAGATTTAGATAGCTGAACTCAATCATACATTTGTGCTATAGTTCATCTTTTATGATTCCTAGCCACAGCCAGAGGGAAATGGGGTAACACCATGCTCTGGTATCTCCTTTGTTCCCCATTGTAAGTATAGAACCCACTCGCACCCAAGCATGAATGAGAACAGAACAGGGGAGATCCACCCAGTCTACAAGGCAGGCTAGTTCACAACTAAATTATGAAGTGTCTGCAATGGATTGTCTGAATCATTTTACTAGCTTTGGTTTCATCTCTCCTTTCCTACTCATGTAACAAAATGGAAAAGGATGACCCAAAAATATACAGATTGGGCTTTTGGATACAGAGGCTTACCCATTTGGGGAGCTACCATCCTACCCCAACTATGACCAGCGCTCAACTGGTCTCTGCTCTACGCTCCTATTAACTGATTGCAGAGAGACTTGGAAGAAGAGGTCCTGGATAATTCCAGGCCAACTCTTGGATTTATCCAGTTTCTAAAATAAGTAGGAATCAGGGGCACCTGGGTGGCTCAGTCGGTTAAGCCGACTTCGGCTCAGGTCATGATCTCACGATTCACGGGTTCGAGCCCAGTGTCAGGCTCTGTGCTGACAGCTAGCTCAGAGCCTGGAGCCTGCTTCAGATTCTGTACCTCCATCTCTCTCTGACCCTCCCCTGCTCACGCTGTCTCTCTCTCTCTCTCTCTCCTCTCTCTCTCTCTTTCAGAAATAAATAAAACATTAAGAAATTTTTTAAATGAGTAGGAATCATATCACTTACAAGAATGCACACAGAAACATTTTAGTCCTAAATACTGTCTGCCTGTTTCCACAGGTCAAACACCAGAGTACTGGAAATTGGCCAGGGCAGCTGTTGTGCATTTAGCAGAGGCCAGACAGATCCAGAGCACTGGCAACCTTCAGGCTGGTGAGGATTTTGTTTAATCATCTCTGAAATTCCTGTTGGGCAGCACAAGCTATTGTTTACCTTTGGTGAATTTCAGTGTCGCTTCAGAAAAATCCTCTTCTCTGTAATTGAATCCAGCAGCTGCTCCCAGCTTCTCTGCCATCTGAAGTTTGTGCTGGGAGCCAGCTGTGACTAGAGGAATAGCTCCAGCCAGCCGGGCAAGTTGGATGGCGGCTGTGCCCACACCACTTGATCCTGCATGGATTAGCACAGAGTCTCCAGCCTGAACGTTTCCTGTGACACAAAGTACAGGAACCATTCTCTTTACTTTGCAAGTGTTACACATTCCCCACACACGCACATGCTACCACGTGCGCCTGGCCCTGGACCACCAAGTGCCAAATCTCTTGCTCTCTTCAAAGTTTTTGACAATTCTTTTTTTGTTTTCCTGCATCTTGTCAAAGTGGGAAACAACCTTTTGAAACAGCTGTTAGCAGCCACATCCATAATCTTATTTTTATTACTTATGAAGGAATGATACTGAGATACACATCTGTGATATATACCTTAATAAGAAGTAACCGCCACTCCCACTGTCATCACCTGAAGCCAGTCCCTCTTTAGTCTGAAACTGGCCTCCATCTGGTCTCAGTGATCCAGGCACCATGGACAACCCCAGGCTTCTCTTCCTGAAATGGAGCCTTCGTTATGTCACTTTCTCCTCAAAATGTAAAGTGGTTCTCAGTTGGCTTTTGCATCCAGTGCAGACAATGTGCCACTCAAGGCCACGACAACCCAGTCCGAGTCTCATCTGTGACAGATGATAATCATTGTGCTTCACTCTGAGTGGAGCAGCCGATTTCACCTTGACACGCTCTTAAGCCACCTTGTCCTGCCTTCTGTCCATCTCAACTTTACTCACCCTTCAAGTCCTTCTCTTCCAGAAAGCCCTCTCTGGCCACACTTACCCACACTAACTGTTCCCATCTGGAATTTCTATAGTAGTTAGAGACAGGGCCACCTTCTGAACTCTATGGTTCTACGTGCTTGCCTGGTCTTCCCAGTTTCACTGAGCTCCCTGATGGCAGGGACCAAGTCTTCTTAGGCTCCTACCCATCAGTGGGATTGGGGAGGAATGAAAGTTGATTGAATGGCCCCTTCTGCTGCATTAGGCTCACAGAGAGAAACTCGGCAGGGCTCTGAGCAGCTGGGACTACCAGTGGGCCTACAGGGTGAAGATGTACCAAGACCTTCTATCCAGCACTTTCCAGGCTCCACCTGCTAACCATGATTGTCAGCATCCACATTAGGCCATTGCTAACATGATATGAGGACCTGATTCTACTGGCAGCACATTCGGGTGTGATGCTGGGGTTGGGTGTGACTCGGTGGCCAGGCAAAAGCTGCCTCTGAGGGCTGCTGGCTTTTGAGGTGGCTGAGTCATGAAGTAACTGAGCCACACTGTATGGAATGAGCCCGGCGGGGGTGGCGCGTGGGGGGGTGGGGGGGCTTCTCACCCAAGAGATGTAACAGCTGGAAGGCAGTAAGCCAGGCCTCTGGGATGGCTGCAGCCTGGGACAGGGTCAGTCCTGCCGGGATGGGCATGAGGAGCCCTTCAGGGACAGTGACATATTGCGCCTGTCCCCCGCCAGGCAGCAGAACCATGGCTGGGTCCCCAATCTTCCAGTGTCCCTGGCAGGCGGGCCCCAGCGCTGCTATGTGTCCAGATGCCTCCAGTCCCAAAATGCTGCTGGCTCCTGGGGGTGGGGGATACTGGCCTTGTCTCTGCAGAAAGAGGGGTGCACTAAGTGGTGAGCATGATCAGAAATGTGTGTGTCACCATCCGTGGCCTTCTTCCATTAGCCCCTTCTTTTCTCAGAAAAATCAGGATAAAGTCAGGTTTTGCTAAGTCAGGACAGGAGACAGGAGAAGTAATTCAGATCCTGTGGGTCACATAACCAGTGGATGTCAGAACTGGTTGGGTCCTTAGCTGTTTACTTCATCTAAACACCTTGTTTTACAAAGAGAGAAACTGAGACCTGCACAGGTATGCCTTGTCCAAGGTCACAAAGTAAATCAGTAGCAGGATAAGGAACAAAACCATAGACTCCTTAAGTTAGTTCAATCATATGTCAAGTGCCAGGCTTTGTACTCACTCACTGCAAGCCTCAGAAGCCTCTGCCTACAGGTTTCAGGCTAGACAGGCTGAACTAAGACTGAACTAGAACCATTTGAAGAGCTTTTTCTTTTCTTTTTTATAGTTTTTATTTATTTTTGAGACAGAGAGAGACAGAGCATGAGTGGGGGAGAGACAGAGAGAGAGAGGGAGACACAGAATCTGAAACAAGCTCCAGGCTCTGAGGTGCCAGCACAGAACCCAATGTGGGGCTTGAACCCCTGAACTGCGAGATCATGACTCGAGCCTAAGTCGGACACTTAACCGACTGAGCCACCCAGGTGCCCCTTGGAGAGCTTTTTCAAAATACATATGCCTGGGTTGTGGTAATGTTTATTTTGGAAAAGTGCCCCACGTGATTTTGGCTCACGTTTCTCAATCACCCCCAATCAATGCAGCTGGCTCCATTTAGTGCTTTAAAGAGCAGACACAGGAAGATTCCTAGAGTACAGCCCCCTGCCAGCTCCAGGACCCTCAGAGAGGAACGCATGCAGAACTTTGGAGCCACACAAGACCTCAGTGTGAATTACTGCTGCCCTAATTACTAGTGTGACCTTGTGAGTATTGCCTAACCTCTCTGACTCTCAATTTGTCTGTATAATACAAATGGTAAATAGGGTTGCCTGAGAAGTAAATGAGACAGAGCAAGGCCTAACAAGCGCGCGAGCACACACACACCCCTCCACAAATGGTAGTTCCCATCTCCTTATCTGGAAGCCCGAGCAGATTATGAATTAACATAGGGTAGATACTGCTTTGCAAATATCCCTATATATGGTGTAGACAAAGGAGGCTAAATGGTTCCTTGTCTTAGAACTCCCAGCACACATTCTGCAGACAGTGGCTTAGGTCATTCCTTTATCTGCCTGGTGAATGTATCTGGAAGACCCGGAAGCTCCTCCCAGACCCGTGGGTACCTGGAGTAAATCAGCCCGGTTCAGGGCGCTGGCCGCCACTTTCAGGAGGACTTCACCTTCTACTGGGCTGGGCTTGGCCACCTCCTTCAAGTAAAGGTTTTCGGGTCCTCCCGGCTTGTCAAAGTGCACAGCGAACATGTTCTCTGAGGACACTGCAGAAGCAAGGGAGGGAGCCGGGGGGTCCTTCGGAGAGCGCAGCGCCCAAGCCGACGCTGCAGCGCCCCCTGCCGGCCAGCGGTTTCCCTTTAAAAGTGGTCTCGAGGTCGTCCCGCCCCGCGCCGCGCCCCGCCCTCCTTCCCACGAGGTCCCAGCTGCCCGCACACGGTCCCCCTGCAGAGGACGCAGGCTAGGACGGGGTCACGCTGTCTCGGCTAGGGTGCAGCGGATGCGGGAAGACACGAAGAGCAGGAGGCAAGCTGCGCTCCCTCTGAGTCGGAACTCCCCGCTCCCCCGCCCGGGTGTGAGTTCCTGGACACTTACTGCGGCCGGGCTCTCCGCTGCTCCCTCGGGTCCCTGGAGCAGAACCACCCCGGAATCCCGGACTGCTTCGGCCGCGACCGCGAAGGAAGGCTGGACTCTGGACAGCGCCAGGGGTGGGACTGACCTGGACCAACCCTCCTCTTCCTTCTCCTTCTTTACCCCTGCAAAGCTAGTGATAGCGAATCAGATTATTCACTTGAGCCTCGGAAACTAGGCTTTCTTCTGGTTGGCCGGAAACGCTGTTCTAGCCTCCCTTGGAGAAGAGAAAACTTTAGGGAACTAGACTCTTGGCGGGCGATCGGTCCATTTTCCACCCAGGCCAGGCTTTTAACTCACTGACGCTGTAGGGCCAGCATCTTGAGTATGGTTGGGCAAGCTGGGTGCTGCTGCGAGAATTGGAGAAAGGGGAAGGTAAAAGCCGTCCTGAGATCCTTACCTCTTCTGCTCTTCCTCCTGGGGATGAGAGAGCGGAGCCTGGGAGGTGCTGCCCAGGGAGGCAATTTTGACAGGTTAAAGCTGTATGAATAGGCTACATCAGGTTTCTCAAATTTGGCACTGTTGACATTTGGACTAGATAATTCTTTTTTTTTTTTTTAATATTTATTTATTTGGAGAGAGGGAGACGGAATGCGAGTGGGGGAGGGGCAGGGAGAGAGAGGGAGACGCAGAATCTGAAAGAGGCTCCAGGCTCAGAGCTGTAAACACAGAGCCTTTTGCAGGGCTGGAACTCAGAAACCTGAGTTCTATGAGATCATGACCTGAGCCAAAGTCGGACCCTTAACCTACTGAGCCACCCAGGCGCCCCTGGACTAGATAATTCTTTTTGAAAGACTGCCTTGTGCATTGTGCAATGTTTAACAGCATCCCTGGTCTCTACCCACTATTCAGTCATAACAATAAAAAATGCTTCCAGATATCCTCTGGGGGCAAAATTGCTCCCCCCTCCCCCATTAAGAAGCACTGGTTTAGAAGGATACGCACGTGTGTGCTTGTTCAAAAACAAGTTAGGTAACATCTTGTGGTGCCTTATAATTTACCTCCTCTTCACATGCATCCTCACTGGATCTTCATAACACTTTACTAGAAAGGAACTGAGATGTAGAAAGACTAATTTGATTTCAAGGGGCACATAGTTAGTGAGTGTCAGAGCCAAAAATCAAATTCATCTCTTCTGGGTCCTGGTCCAGGGCTCTTTCTAACTATAGCAAGCTGCCTTGTACATGTCTCTCCTATCAACTGCAAAATCCCCTTTATATCTTTATTTACATCCCTCTGCTGAGTACACCTCTTGCAAGATTATTCAGATTGGGTTGTTGTGTGTGTGTGTGTGTGTGTTTGTTTGTTTGTTTGTTTGTTTGTTTTGGTAGGCTTCATGCCCAGTATGGAGCCCAACACGGGCTTGAACTTGACCTGAGCTGAGATCAAGAGTCTGATGCTTAACTGACTGAGCCACCAGCCACCCCAAAATTATGTATATTTATAAAGCTTTCTGTTTTACAAAAATGCCCATCAGGGATGCCTGGGTGGCTCAGTTGTTTGGGCGTCTGACTTTGGCTCAGGTCATGATCTCACTGTTTGTGAATTTGAGCCCCATGTCAGGGTCTCCCCTGTCAAAGGGGAGCCCGCTTCAGATCCTCTATCTCCCTCTATCTCTGCTTCTCCCCGCTCATGCTCTCTCTCTCAAAAAAAATTAAATTAGAAAAAAAATTTTAAATGCCCATCAGCCACTGTCCCTCCTTTTGCCATCTATATCAAATGGCCAAGAAATAGATGAAAAACAGTAAGTATATTACCAGGTGTCAAAAAATACTATGATAATGATAACAATGGCAATATAGTACTTGTTTCTGAAGTGTTTTTTCTATAGAAATAAGAAATGCCAATATGTAAGAACATATGTACAGAAATGTTTCTTGCAGCATTGATCAGAGGGACAAAAATGTAGAAATAAAATAAGTCCCATTACTAGGGGAATGGCTGGATAAATGAATACCATGCATCCATTTGAAAAATGCCTTAGAGCTATAGCAGTTGACATGGAGGGATTTCTCTGAAACATTTATGAGAATGACATTTTGATAAAACAATGCCAAATGTCCCTATATGCATACACATGGCTATACCCACATACTTATATGGTCATATGGGCATGGGAAAAGATAAATCTTTTTTTTTAATGTTTTATTTATTTCTGAGAGAGAGAGAGAGAGAGAAAGAGGCAGTGTGAGTAGGTGAGGGTCAAAGATAGAGGGAGACACAGAATCCGAAGACAGGCTCCAGGCTCCGAGCTAGCTGTCAGCACAGAGCCTGGTGCAGGGCTCGAACCCACAAACTGTGAGATCATGACCTGAGCCGAAGTCGGCTGCTTAACTGACTAAGCCACCCAGGCGCCCCTATAGAATCTTTTTATAGAGAGTTACTTTTATATATAAATTATTTTGCATTATCTGGGAGAGAGTGCTGCCATGGGAGGTAGAGAACAAAATAAAGGAAAAGAAGTTTTAAGCACTTTAGAACTATATGAAAGAAATGAAACATTTAAAATTTAAAATATTTTTTTAAATTAAAAAAATTTAAAATACTTGGTTGAACATCTGACTTTGGCTCAGGTCATGATTTCACGGTTCTTAGGTTCAAGCCCTGCTTCGGGCTCTGTGCTGACAGCTAGCTCAGAGCCTGGAGCCTGCTTCGGATTCTGTGTCTCCCTCTCTCTGACCCTCCCCTGCTCACGCTGTCCCTCTCTCTCTCAGAAATAAATAAAAAAACATTAAAAACATTTTTAATAAAATATAATTTAAAAAATTGAAGTAGAATGCTACACTCATAGTCTCAATGAACTGTATCTCTCTGTAACCACATCCCAAAGTACTGTATGTACTTCTCTCACACACTGACTTTGGGTTTGACCATGTGACTTGCCTTGGCCAAGGAAATAATGCAACTGCTTACGTGTTGAACTTGCCCTCTCTTGCTACTGAGAACTTTATTGCCATCATGTGAAGAAGGTTCTCTACCAGAGAATGAGACTTCATGGAATAGAAACAAGCTGTTTCAATTGAGATCCCTTGGACCAAGTAGGCCTAGATGGTGTGCCAGCCTACTATAGCCAATGAATGACCCCTGGTGACATCAGCAGAACTGCCTCACTTACCCTAGACCAAATGATAGCCAGGTTTTGAGCTGCCCTATGGAGAACTCCTCTGTCAAAAGTGATATCTCTGGCTACCACTTAAAGCCCTGAGGCCTGCCAGCAGCCACGGGGGTGAGCCTGGAAGCAGAGCACCCCTCAGTCTAGCCTAGAGATGACTCCAGCTCTGGCTGACACCTTGGTTGCAGCTTTCTGAGACCCTAAGACCCTGAGCTGGAGGACTCAGCTGAATTCCTTGCAGGTTCCTGACCCATAGAAACTGTGAGATAACAAATGTTTGCTTTTTTTTTTTTAATTTCTTAATGTTTTATTTATTTCTAAGAGAGAAAGAGAGAGAGAGAGGCAGCGTGAGCAGGGGAGGGTCAGAGAGAGAGAGGGAGACACAATCCAAAGCAGGCTCCAGGCTCTGAGCTAGCTGTCAGCACAGAGCCCAACATGGGGCCCGAACCCACTAACCACAAGATCATGACCTGAACTGAAGTCGGACGCCCAACCGAGCCACCCAGGCACCCCAAATGTTTGCTGTTTTAAGCCCCTAAGTTTTGGGACAATTTGTTATGCAACAATAGGCAACTAATGCAAGAGAGAAGAGAGGAGGAAAAGATTATGGAAGAAGAGTAGGGAGGACACGAGACAAGGGTTGAGCTGGGGAGTAGGGATCAGTTTGGCCTTTCCTCTAACAGCACAGGCCCCTGCAGAAATAAGCGCCTCCGCACCCTGCGTGGCCTTCAGCCCCTTCTCAGAGAAGTCCTCCTTATAATCAGTCAAACCCTGCTGTGGCACCTAGCCTCTAGGCCATCTCCATGTTCCCCTTGGAGCTCATGGTCATCAGGGAGATGGCCCTGAACAGTCTGGCCAACTGAATGGCAGCTGTGCCCACATCCCCAGTGCCGGGAGGGATGAGCACTGTTAGCCCATCCTGTACGCCTCCTGTGGCAGCAATCCAGGTGAGATACACCGCCGAGCCAGCAAAGGCACAGGGGCGGGAAGTTCTAGGGTTGGCTTTGGGAAGATAAGCCATCTAGCGCATTGAGGGTGTCATGAGAGACAAGCCAAGGGTCAGGTGGGGCCTCGGTCACAGAAGGCACTGAGTGTGAGGAGCCATCCAGAGTTCTGGAGCTCAGGGAGCCTTGATCAGCCTGGGTTTGTACAACATCAATCCAGCAGGCAAGGAGAGGGTTGAGGGTCAGAACTGTTCTAAAGGGACCTCTTGGGGCACCTGGGTGGCTCAGTCTGTTAAGCATCTGACTCTTCGTTTCAGTGCAGGTCATTATCTCACCATTTGTGAGTTCAAACCCCGCCTTGGGCTCTGTGCTGACAGTGTGGAGCTTGCTTGAGATTCTCTCTCTCTCTCTCTCTCTCTCTCTCTCTCTCTCTCTCTCTCTCTCTCACACACACACACACACACACACACACACACACACACACACACACACACTAAATAAATAAACGTAATAAAAAAAAAAAAAAGACGGGGCCTCCTGAGGTAAGAGTCTAGGGAGATCCTGAGGCCGACAGTCCTCTGGACAGATGGCTGGGCTTCTCTGGTGCCTCTTTGTAGGAGATAAATGGAACAAGAGTGTCTCCTCCACTGCCTGTGAGGAACCCAGCAGAAGGACTGAAGGACAGTCTCCTCCCCTCTTGGGATTAGGACAAGCAGCTGGAGCTGCTCTGAGAAGCTTGGTTCTGCCTCACGTCAGTCATAAAAACTGTCCACAGTTGTCTCCATGGGGGACAGGTCCCATCAACATTGGGATGAAAGGTCAGAGTGTGTTAGGGCATCAGTGAGGGGCTCAGAGATGAAGGTTAGGGCAGTCAGAGGCCTGGGTTGGTGTCAGCAGTTAGCTGTGGGTGACAGAACAGGGCTGGCAGGAGGGCCCCTGGGGGTTGAGGGTCTTCCTCGCCCATGCAGTGTAGCAGCCAGAAAGCAGTGAGCCAGGCCTCCAGGATAGCTGCAGCCTAGGGCATGGCAGTCCTGCCAGGATGGGTATGGGCATGAGGAGCCCTTCGGGGACAGTGACATACTGAGCCTGACTCCTGCCAGGCAGCAAAACCATGGCTGGGTCCCTGATCTCCCACTGCCTCTGGCATGTGGGGTCCAGCTCTGCCCGCGTCTAGGTGTCTTGAGTCCCAAAATGCTGCTGGCTACTGAGAGCTGGGAACACTGGCTTTGTCTCGGCAGAAAGAGGGCCACACGGGTAAGTAAGTGGGTCTGATGAGAGGGGTCCGGGGTCCAGTGTCAGTCCTCCTTGTCGCTGGAGGAAGATGGCCACCCCACAAAACAAGTTGCTTTTCTTCAAGCATATCCTGCTCCAGTTCCCTTTCTGCGAAGAGCCACATGTAGGGATTGGGTGGTAATTTTTGCAATGGCAATATTTCACAGTTCCCCATATCTCTGGCCTCTGAAGAGCCTTCCCAAAGGAATCTATTTTAGCAGAACAAATAAGATCTTCTGCATTAGGAATGGAGTGGAGGTAGTGATCTGAGATGTAGTTGCTACTGCTGTAAGTTAAATGAGGTTGGGGGCCTGGAATAATCTCATCCAGATGGCCAGCAGGCTCCCAGCCCCTTCAAAAGGTTTTGTACAGTGCTGCTGAGTCACTTTGAGGCAACAGCTTCTCTAATGACCAAGCTTAGTGGTGACTCGTGGTTCCGGAGCAGATCCTCTTCCCTGGGGGAGCTGGGCCAGCTCATGACTGGGTTGTTAATGCAGCTTTCGTGCCTGCAAGCCTTTCTCTGGGCTCTTTCTCCTTTCCCTCCATGCCTACTCCACACTGAATTTGGTGGGGCAAATCCCAGGAGCAGCGATGTAGGAAGGTTCTAGGAGAGAGAAAGCTTGGGGTCAGCCTGGTGGAGACCTCTGCCTCTGTCTTCTGGGGACTGCTTGTTTGGCTACCTGCCCCTGTCATCTTCCTGGGCCCCCATCCATGTGACTCAGTGCTCAAGGTACTTCTTACTCTGGGCAGTGGTCTTCACACTTTGTTCTCAAATAGACCAAACTATTTTGAAAACTAGGGACTGTCTGTCCCCTCTCACATTTTAAAGTTGATACCTAAAATATTTTTTCCTTTTTTTTGGGGGGGGGGAGAATGAGCAGGGGAGGGGCAGAGAAAGAGGAAGGGAGAGAATCTTAAGCAGTCTCCATGCCCAGGACTCTGTGAAGAACCTAACTCAGGGCTCGATCTCACTACCATGAGATCATGACCTGAGACAAAATTAAGAGTCGAATGCTTAACCAACTGAACCACCCAGGCACCCCAATATCTAAAGTATTTAATCTTAAATAGTGAAAAAGATATGATTTCTGGTCATAACTAACATTTTAAAACTCATATCATGGGGCACCTGGGTGGCTCAGTTGGTTAAGTGGCCGATTTCGGCTCAGGTCATGATCTCGTGGTTTGGTTTATGAGTTTGAGCTCCGCCTCAGGCTGTGTGCTGACAGCTCAGATCCTGCGGGCTGCTTCAGATTCTGTGTCTTTCTCTCTGTCCTCATCTGCCTCTCAAAATTAAATAAATGTTAAAAAAATTAAACTCCTATCAGGCTTTTATTTATTTATTTTTAAAAGTTTATTTATTTATTTTGAAAGAGAGAGCACACAGGCAGGGGAGGGATAGAAAGAGAGGGAGAGAGAGAATCCCAAGCAGGCTCCGCTCTGTCAGCAGAGTCTGACACAGGGTTCTCAAACTCATGAACTGTGAGATCATGACCTGAGCTGAAACTGAGTTGTATGCTTAACCAACTGAGCCACCCAGGTGCTCCACCCATATCAGACTTTTAAATGTGTCAAGTACAATCCGGATTTCAGAGCAATTTGATATTTATGATCATCCACTAAAAATGTCCCAATCAGATCTTTAACAGAGGTTCTAAGATGTCATTTTTCTTCTAGAACTCATATTTCCCTTTCTACTTTTCTCATAGAATTACATACTGCTGTATTTCCTGCTTTGTTGATCATTCTTATCTGCAGGAAAATGTGTACAAAAACTGACATTATTTTAAAAAGTTATTTCCTGTGACCATTGGGCTGTGTTACATTTCTTCTGGAATTTATTATCATTACAATATTATTAGTTCACAATTGATCAAACCATTATTTTGAATTTTTATATTATTGTAAGTATTATTTTAAATATTAATAATTATTGAACATGAAAAGTAGAATTTTATTGGAAAGACATCTCTTAATGACCATTGGTGGGGTTGAATTTTTCCAAGTAATTATTATGTCTATGGGTGAATATTACTCATTGCTGGAATGAGACTGGGATCAACATAAATTCTCTGCCTATTTTTCATTTTTATAGACAAGCTCTGAGGAATCTAATTTGCATAAATTAGATGGGAAAGAGAAATTTCATTATAGAAATGTCAGCCAATTCTCTGAATACCTCTGAGTTACATGATTAAAAACTATATAATGATCTATCATCAAAAATTATTTTCAGTGATCTATTAGCTGGCAACTTAATTAGGTCTTTCTTCAACTTTGTTGAAAGACTTGGAAACCAATCAACCTGTAAAGGATTTGTTATCCACCTCTAAGTGTTGTTCAGGTTCTTAGCTTCTGGGATTATTCAAACACAAAGCTTTATGACGATTTATCAAATGATTATTAATTATATCTGCTATTTTTTCACTTATAGGTACTTTTTTTAAAGTTTATTTATTTTGAGAGAAAGAGAGAAAAAAAGGCAAGTGAGGGAGGGGCAGAGAGAGAGGGAGACAAAGAGAATCCCAAGCAGGCTCCTCAAGTTTGAATCCCTGAACCCCTGAATTGTGAGATCACGACCTGAGCTGGTGACCCACTGAGCCACCCAGGCGCCCCAAGGCACCTTGTTTAAATTGATATATTCACAAAGGATTCGGAAACTAAAAATGTTAATTTCAATACACCTTTGCTAAGACCATTTTTAAAAATCAAATCCTTCTACCTTATCACATACTTCAAATACATTTTCATTAACATATTGAAGCTGCAGACTTAATTATGAAAAACATCTGTGACATTCTTATTGGCAAAGCCAACCTCATCGTTAAATAATCAAAAATACTTTCTATCAGAGAAGGTTTCTCATTTTTCAATTCAAATAATCATGTTAATACATGTCCTGTGACAATCATCTTGATTCTGAATTTTAAGAAACATAGGGGCACCTGGATGCCTCAGTTGGTTAAGCATCTGACTCTTGATTTCAGCTCAGATCATGATCTCATCCCCTCTTAGGATTCTCTCCCTCTCTCTCTGCCTCCCCCCTCCTTCCTCTCTTAAAATAAACATTAAAGAAAGAAATATAGGTAAGACATAAAGCCTTCCTCTCATAGAACAATTATGACACAAAGATTTTCACTATTTCTCACGAATGTTCTTTTTACTCGCTCCACATATGGTGTATTTTTTGACAATGGGGGATGGACTTAAAAACATTAAAAAATATTTAGAATTTTCCTTTCCTCTGGCACACTGCAGCTTTTGCACTCCAAGCCAAGCATCATGGGAAGATGGGGGCTAGATGAGACTATAGCTTCCTTTTGTGTTCTGGGGGAAGGTGCTTGGGGAGGGGAGGTGGGAAGCTAGAGCTGACATGTCTCCTCAAACACAGCAGTTTTAGGCAAGTACATATGGAAGCTGAGGATCTGGGAAAAAAATGAATCACTTAACTCCATTCATGCCTGTGTGCCCCCTCTAAAGTCTTTGTGGACCACCAGGACATAAATCTCTTTAGTCATCTGCTCCAGGACACCTCTGCAGGTACTGTGTGGTGACAACAAAGGGTCAATTTTGTGGGTCTCTATGAATAGCTGGACGCAGCTGGAACTTTATAATGAGAATTATAGGAAGTAACTGGACAGATCATATAGGATGGCTCCAGATAGTGAGGCATTTGGCTTGAGGTGGTTTACAAAAAGGGCCCCACTGGGCACCTAGCAGTGCAGTGAGTATGTGCCTAGGAAAAGCTGGCTGACCAGCTGGTGAACATGCAAGAGGCTTCTAGCACTTTAGAGATCACCGCGGTCAAGGGTCAGAACTTCTGCTTTGCAGGCTCAAAACCCCAGCTTGACAGCATGTAGAGAGCGGGTGTATAATGCACACGACTAAGTTATACACTCCAGGAGTCAATGTGCTGATTTACAGGGAGAAATCATTGGCATGAGGACTGACACCAAAATCTATAGGTAGATTACATGGAAAGCATGTTTTCAGAATTCAGAAAACTGTACCTTGCTGCTTGATAATGTCAAGAACTGCAAATGGTCTAAGACCTGATGCCAGTGGTGTAAGATGTTCTCTCCCCAGGGACACCTGAAGGAGGTGCCAACCAGGTTGGCCTGGAGCTGCCGTTAGGGGACAGAAAGATGCGTCATGCCCAGGAATGGACAGTATGGAATACTGAATTTTCAAAATAGGTTCTATAACTCCCCACCCTTATTGTCCTGATCATCACCCAGGAGGTAAACAGAAGAGATTAACCCTTTCTGGAGAGGATTAAATTCATTGGCCATACTACATTATGTGGACCAGGAGGAAGTAAGGGAGACAGACTCAAAAATCTTGAGTTGATTAAAAAATATTTTTTGAGTTGTTTTAATGCATTTTTTATTTTTAAAAACTTATTTTTTATTTTATTTTATTAAAAAAATTTTTTTTTAAATGTTTTACTTATTTCTGAGAGACAGACAGAGACAGCGTGATCAGGGTAGGGTCAGAGAGAGAGGGAGATACAGAATCTGAAGCAGGCTCCAGGCTCTGAGCTAGCTGTCAGCACAGAGCCCGACACGGGGCTCGAACCCATGAACCGTGAGATCATGACCTAAGCTAAGGTTAATCAGATAAGGTTAGTCAGTAAATCGGATCCTTAACCGACTGAGCCACTCAGGCACCTCTTAAGAAACTTTTTTAAATGTTTTATTTATTTTTGAGAGAGAGAGAGGGAGAGCGCAGGGGAGGGTCAGAGAGAAGGAGATACAGAATTCAAAGACAAGACTCTAGGCTCTGAGCTAGCTGTCAGCACAGAGCCCGAAGCAGGGCTTGAACCCATTGACTGCAAGATCATGACCTGAGACGAAGTCGGACACTTAACTGACTGAGCCACCCAGGCGCCCCTAAGTATTTTTATTTTTGACAGACAGAGAGAGAGACAGAGTGTGATCAGAGGAGGGGCAGAGAGCGAGGGTGACACAGAATCTAAAGCAGGCTCTAGGCTCTGAGCTGTCAACACAGAGCCCCATGTGGGGCTTGAATCCACAACCCATGGGATCATGATCTGAGCCAAAGTCAGATGCTTAACCAACTGAGCCACCCACACACCCTTGAGTTGATTTTTGAAAGGTCATTTCAAAGTTCAACAAAATCAGATATCTGCAGATGGTGGGGAGTGTGGAATGCCCATCAAATACTTTGACCATGGCCCAAAGGGTGGCCTTTGTGTTGCCCTTTTCCCCAAGTCCTATAGAGGTGATGTGGACCAGATGGCTGTCACACATGTGGTGAGCAGCATTACAGGATAGCAGCACTGAGTTCGGGGGAACTTTTTTTTATGACAAGCAGTAAGAAAGCTCACTCTTTGTTCTGAAGGGAGACATTACTTCATTTCTTGGGGTTACTTCCTGGAACATAACCCTGAAAAGTGGTTAGGCCTTGCGCTCTTGGCATACCCAGCAGGATGTGTGGGAGAGTCCAAGAGATTTATGGAGGAGACTCTCAACAAATATGCCCCGTGTTGCTATCAGTGTCCTCACACTCATGCCAATGACCAACACTTGAAAAAAATCAAAGCAGACAGGTAAAGCTTATCAAAGAATTCCAATTAAAGAAGAGGATCTCATGAAATAAGAAAAATCACTCCCTTAACCCATTCTTCCTTCCTTTTCCGTATCTTCTTCCCAGAGTTTTTCAACCACAAACTAAGGCATTACTTTTTCTTTAGAATCAATTTCCTAAAATAACAAAAGCTGTCTTTCATAGTCCTTTGATGACTTAATTTCCCTTTCTTCTTAGATAGTCTCCTGCAAGAAACCAGAACATGGTTATTACTTGTGAGCAGCAAATCATCACCACAGTATGATTCATTTATTTTTTTATCCCACAGACATTGGGAGTGACTACCATGTGCCAGATACTGGAGATACAAGGATGACTGGGTAGTTAATACCCAGCCCTTGCTCTCAAAGATATAGATATCTCCTAGAAAGATAAATAGTCATAATTCTTTATTTCCCAAATTTTCTGTAATTATCATGTATAATTTTTTGATAGAGAAAAATATAGTTAAAAGAAAAACAAGTGAAGGAAACAGAAGTAATGAGATAAGTAACTGACTCCTGAGTAGGTGTCTGCCTCAATTATCCTTCATGAGAATCTAACCACTTCCAAGATAGCCCATCCCTTCCTAGAGCAGGAGATGTGTTTTTTTTTTAATGTTTTTTTTTTTTTCTTGAGAGAGAGAGTGTGCTAGCATAAGTAGGGGAGGAGCAGAGAGGGAGGGACACACAGAATCTGAAGCAGGCTCCAGGCCCCGAGCTGTCAGCATGGAGCCTCATGCGGGGCTTGAACTCACAAATTGTGAGATCATGACCTGAGCCAAAGCGGGTTGCTTAACTGACTGAGCCATGCAGGCACTCCAAGCAGTAGGATTTTAGTAGCATGATGTCAGCTATCTCCTTCTAACTAGTATAGATTCTTTGGAGTCTTTTGTGGTTCTAAACAAGAACCTCAGCCTTTACTCCCAGCCACAGAATCTACTTTACAGTGCTGAGGCAACTTCCCTGGTGTCCACAGGAGACCTGGGGTATTAGCCCTGGGCCCCAGGTGATAGGATAGAATCTGGCCTCTTGACAGCTTAATCACCTCTTTTCCTAGCACCATTTATTGGATACCTTTAATTAGATAATTAATCCAAATCTACAGGTCTATGTTCTGTCTTTCTGCTTCAGCCCTAGTCTACTGAAACTGACCCTCCCTCAAATTTTGACACCTGCCCAGAAAAGGACCTTGGTGGTAGTAATTGCCTATTCCTCCCACGTTGGTGGTCACTCCTTCTGTTAGGTGCTTCCAAAGTTGTGTCTTGTTCAGGCTCAGTCCTGTTTACTCTTAGAATACCTCATTGCCGGCTGTGTAGCATGGTTTATGACACTCCATGCCAGGAAACTATAACAACTGGGAAGTTCTGTGCATACATACGTGTGTGTGTGTGTGTGTGTGTGTGTGTGTGTGTGTGTGTGTGTGTGTGTGTGTGTTTCTGTGATGGTACATAATTTCTCACTTAAGTTTTCAAGATTCACTTCTTTGGAGCCTTGCCGGATTCTGCTAGTCAGAGGTCATTCACTTATTTGGTCATCAAACACTTATTAATTACCTATTCAACACTAGAGGCTGTTTTAGGTACTGGAGATAAGTAGATTAAGACACAGTTCTTTTCTTCTAGTGTCTTACAATCTAGGTAAAGGAAGAGCTCTGATGGCAGTAATAATAAAGGTATGCATAAAATGCATAGCATAGTGGACAGAAGCCCACGAAATGACTTGCGTCTCCAGTGATGATTAGGAATTTGACAACTGGATGTGAAGGGGCAGAGACAGAAAGGAACGCTACTTCAGGCAGATAGGATAGCATGTATAGGGGCCTGGGAGGTAGAGACTATGTCTGCTTACAGCTTTGATCTCCTTGTTTATTTGGATAGAAGAACATACGTGGTGGATCATCACTGAATATGTATTGAAAGAATGCCTGCTTTCCTCACTAGTACAAGTAGAGTCTTCTACTATCTCAAAGGAGTGTTCAAGCAACCTAAATTTTTTTTAAATTTATTTATTTATTTATTTCTAGGAGAGAAAGAGAGAGTGTGAGCAGGGGAGGGTCAGAGAGGGAGAGAGATACAGACTCTGAAACAGGCTCCAGGCTCTGAGCTGGCAGTCAGCACAGAGCCCGACGGGGGGCTCGAACCCATGAACCACGAGATCATGACCTAAGCGAAAGTCGGACGCTTAACCGACTAAGCCACCCAGGCGCCCCCTAAATTTTTTTTTTTTAGGAGTTTAGGTTTACATTTAAAAATCTGAACACCAGCCTAATATATTGTTCATTAAGCTCAACTCTCATAGATATAATTTCCCAGTTAGTCCTACATAAGATCTTCATTCAAAAACATAAAGACACAGAAGAAGAATGCAGTGGACATCAATAAGGTAGCTGCCTGGCTCAGTAATTTTTCTGTACAAGGCTCCTTTACATAGGGTGGCCCCCACCAGTTAACACTTCTGTTTTTTTCTTTACCCTGCTGCCTTCCTCACCCTAGCCCCCCGATAGCCCCTCTTCCTCAACCCTAGCCCCCAATAAGTGACCCAATAATTGTCAAATCAGGGTCCTAAAAGAAATTAAGAGGCCGTATGTGAGCCTTGACCATGATACCAGCCAGGAAAGGCTTTGCAATAGGACAGAACAAAGCTGACACTCTTAGACTAGAGGGGCACCTGGGTGGCTCAGTCTGTTGAGCATCTGACTCTTGATTCTGGCTTAGGTCATGATCCCAGGGTCGTGGGATTGAGCGCCATCCAAACTGAGCTTGGAGCCTGCTTAAGATTCTCCCCTCCCCTCACTCTACCCTTCTATTTCTCTACCCCTCTCCCCTGCTTGTGCTCACTTTCATGCTCTCAAGGAAGGAAGGAAGGAAGGAAGGAAGGAAGGAAGGAAGGAAGGAAGAAACAGAGAAAGAAAGAGAGAGAGAGAGAGAAAGAAAGAAAGAAAGAAAGAAAGAAAGAAAGAAAGAAAGAAAAAGAAAGAAAGAAGAAAGAAAGAAACAGACTAGAGAAGCATTCTAGCAGTATTGCTGTCCCTGGAATCTGTTTTCCCTGTGGTTCAGCTACATTAACGCCAGTACTCTTCTAATAAATTCCTCCTTTCTGCCCTAGGTGGTATGAATTGGCTCATAGTTACTAGCAGTCAGAAGACCTCACTACCGTAGGGAACGAAGACAGGCATAGGGAGACAAACTTACCCAGTTTCTCCGTGGCTTCCACACAAACACTAGGATACATGCCTTCAGTGTAAGTTGCCACCAGAAGATACAGATGGGTTTTCACAACAACCACACCAGTGTTTTCCTGGATAAAAGGAAAACAGAATGCCCTTTTTTGGTTCTCATTACAGAACTAGTACACTCCAGCCACATTTTTTGACATTACACTCATATATCTATGTTTGGAAAAGTTCACCAACTGATTATAATTGACCCCTATCTCAAGGAGAACAAATGATATAATGAAAAGGTAATACATTTTGAAATTGGACAGCTTTGGGCTTGAATCCTGACACCTCCATTTTTTGCTGCATGACTAAGGAAGAATTATTTAACCTTGTTAGATCTCAGTTTTGTCACCCGTAAAATGAGGCTACTTACTTTATAATACAGATGAAGTATGTTTATGCCATAGCATAGGGCATCCAATAAATGTGAATTTCATCTCCTTGTTTCCTTACAGGCAACAGAGAGCCAAGAGATGTTTTAAGCATAAGAATGCTATCACCTTTTTTCTTTTTCTTTTATTTTTTCTTTTTCTTTTCTTTTCTTTTTTTTTTAAGAGTATGGAGTCGTAAAAAGAGATACTTCAGGCAGGGTTCAGTTGATAGATTCTGGAATGACTATTTCTCAACCAGGTTCTCTGTTCATACTTTCTTTTGCATATGCCTTCCTGGCATTAGACTGCTGCCTCAGACATTGCTACTGCAGTAATGGGCTTAATTTGTTTTATAAATGGGATGGGGGGGGCGGAGCAAATTGGAGTCAATTTTCTTAAGGTTTTTTACCTAGCTGTCTTCAAATCTCAAACACTCACATTCTTAGCATAAAGAGAATAGTCATCTGCCCGGACACATTTGTAGTCCTTTTCCTTGAAATACAATCCTTCTCTTCTGGTTTGCAAAGGGTTCTTGGCGAATCCATTCACAAGAGTTCGGACATCACTGGGCATTACCTGCAGAAGTCAGACTAGGAGTGGGCAAACTATGGCAGGCTGGCCAAATTTGGCCCACTACCTGTTTTTGTAGGCCTGCAAGCTAAGAATGTCCCCCCGTTTTTAAGTCATTGGAAAAAGCAAATAGTATAATATTTTGTGATATGTAAAAATTACATGAAATTCAAGCTTGTGGTTCATAAAGATTTATTGGGACATAGTTACACCCACTTTTTAATGTACTGTTTGTTTTCCCATTAAAACTGCGTAGTAGTAGTTCTGGCCATATAGCCCAGAAACCGAAAATGTTGACTATGGTTCTTTATAGAAAGAGTTTGTAATGCTGATCCAAAAACCGGCTTTTTCTTACGCTAAATCCAGGTGATGCTACACTCAAGCTTCGCTCCTGGAGTTTGATGAGGGCTGCACTGTCCACATGCTTTGTTCCCAGGAGGGTATCTAACAGTAAGTTCTGCAAATGGCTCATGCTCCCTGAGCTCTGAAAAAGGGAACCGCAGTTGATACGATTCACCCTGTGAATACAAACCTCCCTAAGACCCATTGGACAGGTGTCAGCGTGAAAACTGTGGTCCGTTATCTAATATCCACCAGTACACAAAGTGGAAAATAGAATAATAGAAAATCACAGTTCGCACAGCAGGTTATTAAGTGAGCTTAGAAAATCACTGCTCTTAATTTTCTAGTTAAATCTGTGGTTCGCATCGGAATCACCTGAGATTATAAACCCCAAACCGAACACCTGCGGATGCACAGCCAGCGATCTAAGCAAAGCTGAATGCGATCAGCTGGTCCTGAGTCCTCACATTCTCTTACCGCTCGGTGACCATCATCAGCGCCAACTATAGACACTGATACAGGGGACTAAATAAACCTTTAACGCATTTAAAGAGACATTTCCCGTCCTCATAAGGACAACTTCCACAAACTCTCGTCCTTCTAAGGGATAATACTGAGGGCAGGCACCCCTTCTCGGCCACTCCTGGGATGTTTCCTGAAGTGGGACTGGAGGCTAGGGGGTAGGACTACTGTCTAGTCCTGTTGGTTGGGAGACGCACAGATGACTCAAGGGAGCGCAACCAGCCCGGTGCAGGCGGAAGGAACCAGGGACTCAAGAAAAGCCCACCCCGCAAAGGCCCGCGTGAGCAGCAGCCTGCGATCAACGGACGCTGGGGAGGGCGGGGCGGAGAAGCAACGTACCTAGCTATTGGCTGCGACAGCTGCCCGTCACCGAGAAGGGCTTCGGTTTGGTTCGCTAACCACGCCCCGCCCACCAGCGTCCTCACCACAGGTGTCCAGGTTACAAACTCCTGGGACCACACTTGAGCGCAGTTGGGGCTCACAGACTCCGCGGACGCTTTCCAGGCCCTGCGACCCCGCAGAATTCTGACTCGTCGTCGCCTGGCGCCGCACAGGGTCCGCTGGAGGTTGCGTCGGAAAACGCTAGACGCGAACATTCTGCCATTCCGAGGCCACCGGCTCCAGCTGAGGGGGCCGCGGGCCCGGGCGGACTCACTGTCCCGCGCGGCAGCCAACGACTGGTGGGCCGTGGGGCCGGGCCCCCGAGTGCTGCGGGGAGCCGAAGGCCCGGTCAGTCCTGAGGGAGGGGAGAGCTCAGGTACCTGTCGTGGTCTGCAAGTTTACTGCGGGGCCGGCCAGAGCTCGCCCGCATCTTGCTGACGGGGTGGGAGGGGAGGGATGGGGTCGTGGGTGCTTGTAGGTCTACAAAGGGCGCGAGCCCTGATGACAGCTTCCTCCTCAGATGACAGTCCTTGTGTGTGTATGTGTCGGGGGGACTGCTTTGGGCGACCTAGAGCTTGAGGACACGCAAAGATTGTCTGAAAAGCCCTCCCTTCTGTAAGCAGCGCCGCCTGTGTGGGCTGCGGTAGCCAGGAATTTACAGCTCTCGGGTTGGCGGCCCTCGGTCAGAAAAGTGCTGCCGTGCGACCCCTAGAGGCCTGGCTGGTAATTGCCACACCGGCTCCAATCGGCTGTGTTGTAGGACGTGGGAAGCCTGGAATTTGAGGGGGACACGGGTCAGTCCAGGGAGAACCTCCCCTGCTTCAAAGACGCTGGTTTTGAAGACATCATCAGGAACTATGGTGAAGTCCTCTTGTTAGGCAGAGTGTGGGTGGCCACTAAGTCAGAATCCGTCCCACACCTGCTCATGGTGGCCAAGGATTGTTAGTAGAGAGTAAGACTGTGAATTCTCATTAATGAATAAGCGAATCTTCTAGTCTTTCTAGGGGCTCTGTTATTTGTGACCACAATGAAAAATTTAAACAGTGATGATATCCTAACTGACAAGTATCCTAAGCCCAAGAGCTCGAAAGAATGGTTGGAACCACAGCCACTTCATTTTATGGAGGTAACAGTAGTGTATGGCATTTTAGTTTCTATTTGGGTAGTTGCATTGAGAATTGGCTTGTGCTTAATATTTTTTCTGTTTTCTGTTTCATTTCTGTTCTTTACTATTCCATTTATTCCACTAACATCATGTTTTCTCTTCATTCTCTAGCTTCCTAAGGTGGAAACATAGGTAATTGATTATATGACTTCTGTAGGCTCCATCCTATCAGCACTGAGCTGGACTTGGGGTGCCATCTGATGTCTCATGAACTGTGAGATCATGACCTGAATGAAAATCGAGAGTTTGGTGCTCACCTGAGCCACCTAGGTGCTGCTTTCCTGAAGCACTCTTGTAAACTTCATCACCTGAATTTATCTATGTTGTATTTTGAAAAACTATTGTGATTTCTTATTTTCTAAACAGCTTTATAAGGTATAATTAGTACACACTAAACTGCATATATTTGAAGTGTGCAGTTTGATAAATGTTGACATACGTATTCACACGTGAAACCACCACAGTTAAGAGAATGAACATATTCATTATGCCCAAAGTTTCCTCCTTTTCTATCCTCAACCAAGGCAATCACTGATTTGCTGTCACTATAGTTTGTTTTGCCCTTAAAAAATTTTATTCAGATGTGGGGCGCCTGGGTGGCTCAGTTGGTTAAGTGTCCAACTTTTGTTCAGGCCATGATCTCGCAGTCTATGGTTTGAGTCCTGAACGTAGGGTTTGTGCTGACAGCTGAGAGCCTGGGTCCTCCTTCAGATGGTTTCCAGCTCTCTCTGCCCCTCCTCCTCTCATGTCTCTCTCTGTGTCTCTCTCAGAAGTAAATAAACATAATTCTTTTTTTTAATGCAGATGTAATCTTACAATATGCTTTTTGTCTGGCTTCTTTCTTTCAGCATAATTATTTTTGCAATTCGTCTGTGTTGTGGCATGTATCAGTACTTCAGTACTTCATTTTTTTTTTTGCTAAATGCTATATGGTTTGTCCATCCTCCTGATGGACATTTGGGTTTGCATTTTGTGGCTGTCACAAAGCTGTTAGGAACACTCATGCACTTGTCTTTATATGGACATATGCTTTCATTTCTCTTGGGTAAGTATATAATTGTGGAATGACTGGGTCATACGGGAAATGAATTTAACTTTTTTTTTTTTTTTGAGCGTCAGAGAGGCAGCGTGAGCAGGGGACGCTCAGAGAGAGGGAGAGCTATAGAATCCAGAGACAGGCTCCAGGCTCTGAGCTAGCTGTCAGCACAGAGCCTGATGCGGGGCTCAAACCCATGAACTGTGAGATCATATCTGCCTCGTACATACACAGTTCAAGGATCTGCCAGAGATTTGGTCAGGTCATTTGTAAAGTTTGTGGCATCCTCTCTGGCTTTCTCCTTTCAGGTATTTCTCCTTTGACTTTCCAGCTCCTCTGGATTCCCTGAACTCTTGTATTCTAATTCTTAAATTCTGTAAAACTTCATGTTTCTGAGTTTGAACCCTCTGCTTTAGCTCTGATAGAGGCCTGCTCTTAGGCAAAAGTCCATAAAACTGAAACCCACTGCTGTTATTTTCTTTTTCTAATTATTGACTACATTCTGTTTTCTCCCTGCTTTTGGTCAAGTCTCCAATGTCTTCAGATTGTTGTTTTTTCTATTATTGTCCAGAATATTATTTCAGTACCCATCTTGGTTTTGAGAACAACAGGTTTGCCAGGAATAGCAACTCTGTGAGGCAGAAAGAACAAAGAAAGTGAATCTGGAGTTACATTTGAGTTTAAATTCTTGTTTCTGTGCAGAATTTTCTAGGCTTCTATTTGTTGCTTAACTCCTATGACCCTTAATTTCCTTGAGTGTTAGCCATCCTTGGGAAGGTAAGTTCTTGGATTTTGAGGGTTTTTTTAACTTTTTTTTTTTAATGTTTTATTTATTTCTGAGAGAGAGAGAGACAGTGTGAGCAGGGGAGGGTCAGAGAGAGAGGGAGATACAGAATCTGAAACAGGCTCCAGGCTCTGAGCTAGCTGTCAGTACAGAGCCCGACGCGGGGCTTGAACCCACGAACTGTGAGATCATGACCTGAGCTGAAGTCGGACGCTTAACCGACTGAACCACCCAGGCGCCCCGGATTTTGAGATTTTACTCTCTATTTTGAAAACAAGAATAGTGGAACTGAAGACAACTATTTCCAATAATAGTTAATTTGAGAAATTTTTTTTGTATTATTATGAATGGATTTTAAAAGCCCACCCAAAATGTTAGTAACTTTGGGAAATTAAAAAAAATTAATCATATTTCCATTGTGGTAAAATATATATAGTATCAAAGTTCACTATTTTTAACCATTTTTAAGTATAATTCAATGACATTAATTATAACCTCTTGTATTTTCTGGCAGATATTTAATTGTGGAAGATTTGTTGTGAAAATGGAAAAAATTAGTAATATGAACTATTTCCTGAGGATTGTGTTCCTTTAAAATCTAAAAATGTGACTTGTATATAAACAAATTTATTATTAGTATTTGATAGCTATAATGACTAAATGGATTAAAGTAGAAGTCACTCATGATTGAATGAATTCAAATAAAGGCCTGATTCTATTTTAACCCATAAAGGTGAAAGCCTTTCATGAAATGTGATAAAAAAAGATCGATTCTACTTACCATATGGTGATGGGCTGGTCATTTGTCCATGCTGGGATTCAAAATGTCTATAATCTGAGTTATTTTTTGCCTTCGAATGAGCTATAGCAAATAGCAGAAAGATTCAGATGCTCTTTAAAAAGTACTTGATAAAAAAATAAAAAATAAAATAAAAAGTACTTGATGATATGATTTGAGGTAGAAAAATTGTATTTATAGAGAACTTTCCAGGGATATGTCTGTGAGTCCAGATAGTATTAATAATTCGACTTTTTAAATTTGATTTTCAAAATTTCATTCTGTAATTTTAGGTATTAGCTAAAGAAGATATTGATGCAGCTATTCAATCGATATTATATAGAGAAAATTATGTAATTAAGGTAAGAATTGGTTACAGAATGTGTCACATTCTGTAATGTGACAATTACTTACATTATAATTCTGTAATGTGAAATTAACTTTTGTCTTTCCCTTTTAGATGGAAAATAGAATTGAAAACACTCATTAATGCCTAGGGTTAACCTTAAGAGATCTCTGAGGTGGTTTTAATTGACTTCCTATCTTTTTATTTGTGGGGATTTTTTTCACACTTTTTTAAAAAATTTATTTATTTTGAGAGAGCATGAGCATGGGAGGGACAGGGAGAAGGAGGAGAGAGAGAGAGAGAGAGAGAGAGAGAGAGAATCCCAAGCAGGCTCTGTGTCCAGAGCACAAGATGCAAGGCTTGAACTCATGAATTGTGAGATCATGACCTGAGTCGAAACCAAGAGTCTGATGCTTAACCGACTAAGCCATCCAGGTGTTCCTCACAGATACTTAAAAAATTTTTTTTATAGTTTATTTGTTTTTGAGACAGAGACCGAGCATGAGCAGGGGATGGGCAGAGAGAGAGTGAGACACAGAATCCGAAACAGGCTCCAGACTCTGAGCTGCCAGCACACGGGGCTCAAACTCACCAACCATGAGATCATGACCTGAGTCGAAGTTGGAGGCTTAACCAACTGAGCCCACCAGGTGCCTCCTCACAGATACTTTTATATACGAGTTTTCCCCTAGTCACTTGTTCTTTCATCTAGTGGGGCTTCTGTGGAGTCACCGTGTATTCTTAAGAGTTTTAAGAGCTGTTACTGGGACTCACTGACTAATTATTACTAGATAAGAGGAAGGCTTTAGGTAAGGCATAGGTCAAAAGAAGACTTTAACTGTAACAGGATGGGCTTAATTATAAGACAAGATAAATGTCCATGTGTGGTAAACACTGGAGTGGGTAACCTGTTTTTGTTTTTAAGAATTTTCTTTACAGTTGTTTAAAAAAGAGAGGAGCTATTAAGAATGGTTGAAGTGTGGGGCATCTGGGAAGCTCAGTTGGTTAAGCATCAGACTCGATCTCAACTCTGGTCTTGATCTCTGGGTCATGAGTTCAAGCCCTGCAATGGGCTCTGCTCTGGGCATGAAGCCTACTTAAAAAAAAAAAATGGTTGAAGTGTGCTATGATCTGAATATAAGAAGGGATATGGCCTCTTTTTTGTGTGTTTTTTTTCCTCATTTTGAATTTCATGTGATTGATTTTAGTAATCACATGATTTCATTTACTAAATGACAGGTGGATAAGTTTTGGATAAAAAAATTTTAGTGTATAGCTTACGTCATTTTCTTTATTTACAGGCTCCTTGCCATTTCATTTGGGTTGTGCTACATTTCCGCCAGTTTACTCTTGTCTTTTTTCTTTTTCAAAAGATTTTTCTTCTTCCACATTCTCATACCTTCTAGATATGAGATAGATAACTAGATAACTCCTTTTTCTTTCTTTTTTTTTTTTTTTAATTTTTTTTTTTTTTAATTTATTTCTAGGAGAGAGAGAGATGGCATGAGCAGGGGAGGGTCAGAGAGAGAGGGAGTCACAGATTCTGAAACAGGCTCCAGGCTCTGAGCTGGCAGTCAGCACAGAGCCTGATGCGGGGCTCAAACCCACGAACCGCGAGATCATGACCTAAGCGAAAATCGGACGCTTAACCGACTAAGCCACCCAGGTGCCCCGATAACTCCTTTCTCTTAAAATTAAAAAAAAAAAAATTTTTATATTTTGAGAGAGAGAGCGCACATGAATTGGGGGAGGGCAGAGAGAGAGGGAAACACAGAACCTGAAGTAGGCTCCAGGCTCTGAGCTGTCAGCACAGAGTCCAATGCAGGGTTCGAATTCACCAGCTGTGAAATCACTACCTGAGCCAAAGTTGGATGCTCAACCTGCTGATCCACTCAGGTTCCCTCTAGTAACTCTTTTTAAAAAATTTTTTTAACGTTTGTTTTTGAGAGAGAGACAGAGCGTGAGTGGGGAAGGAGCAGAGAGAGAGAGACACACACAGAATCAGAAGCAGGCTCCAGGCTCTGAGCTGTCAGCACAGAGCCCATTGTGGGCCTTGAACTCACGAACCGCGAGATCATGACCTGAGCTGAAGTTGGACACCCAACCAACTGAGCCACCCAGGCACCCCGCTAGATAACTCCTTTAAGGCCCATCCCAAATGTCTCCCACTATAGGAATAAAAAAAAAATTTGTTACCTTTTTCCATTGTGGTAAAATATATATAACATAAAATTTGCTATTTGAAACCATTTTTTAAATGAGAGAGTGAGCAAGCAAGCGTGCATGTGCATGCATGAGGGGAAGGGGCAGAGGGAGAGGGAAAGAGAATCTTAAACAGACTCCACTCCCAATGTGGAGTGTGACACAGGTCTTGATTTCATGACTTGAGATCTGTGACCTGCCACCCAGATACCCCTTAACCATTTTTAAGTGTACAGTTCAGTGTCGTTAATTGCATTCACAGGTTGTGCAATTAGCATTACTATCTATTTCCAAATAGATGGGTGTTGTGAAACCATCACCGTTTATCTATTTCTAAAACTATATCACCCCAACCAAAACTTTATATGCATTAACTAATGTCTTCCCATTCCTCCCTCCCCAGAGATGCCTCTGGTAACCCCTAATTTAGCATCTGTCTCTATAAATTTGTTTATTCTAGATAATTGCACGTAAGTGGAATCCTACAATATTTGTCCTTTTGTGTCTGTCTTATTTCACTTAGCATATTGTCTTCAAGATTCATCCATGTTGTAGCCTATTTCAGAACTTCATTCCATTTTATGGCTGCCTAATACTCCATTTTGTGTATATACTACATTTTGTTTATACATTCATCTGCTGATGGACACTTGGGTTGCTTTCATTTTTTGGCTATTGTGAATAATGCTGCTACAAACATTGGTATACAAGTATCTGAGTCTTTTTGTTTTTAGTTCTTTTATAGGTATATATATATTTACAGACATCTGTATAACATATATGTATACATGTGTATATATTTATTACACACACACATATACATGTTGCTATATCGTCCTTCCTCCTATTGTTTTGAGTATTTGTCTTGTAGTCTGTCCAGGGAGAGTAGGCATATTGCCTAATTTATCTATCTATTCATTATTTCTAGTATAGTGCGTGTCACACAGTAGAAGCCAAATAAATGAATCAGTGAATGACTTTGTGAGTTATTCTTAGGAATATAAATGAAGTTTAGATTTTAAATAGCTTTAGGATAATTGTTTTTTCTATCATTGTTTAATAGGAACTAGATAAGTATTTGCAACATCATGAGTTCTTAAATGCAAGAAGAAAGGAGAGGTTGTATAAAAGATGGACTGACCATGTGGCAGATCCTCTCCAGAAGAAAATTATAGAAAAAGTTTGTTCACATAAGAAGATTAATAAAAGGAGACAAGAGGAATTAGGTGGTTTTTTAAAACATGTAAATAAAAAGGTAATAAGAGGTCATTTGATACTTGTTTCAGTTGGTTTAAAATTGTGATTATCTTTATACTCATCCAAATAGCCTACCTCTTCCACTCTATATAAACTCTACTCTGTTAGAGCATATACTATTCCTAAATCTAGGGCATGTGGAAAGGATGGAAGAAAGAGGATTAGGTCTGGAGTTAAATGTGTAGATTAGTATTACTTGTCTGCTTTTCTCGTGTAATAATTTTGTATACCAATTAAATTTGGACTCTAGGGTTGATAGATAGAGTTCTAGAACCTGGTTGTTTACAAAACTATAAGATATTTCTATTTTGGCATTTCTAAGAGATCTGAGATGTTTGACTACTAAGCATTTAAAAATAATTTCCCAAATCTGTTGGTGTCCCAACATTCATTATTAATTCTAGCAAATTTTAAGTAGATTCCTTCTATCACTATAATGTTTATTACTTGACTACCTCAAGTTTAACTTTAAATTTGGTCTTCCCTTCCCTTTTGTATTTGTCATTAATGCTGTTTTGAAGCAGAAGAATGGAATTGTGTGTTTGACTGTTGAGTCCTCTTATGCTCAAAATTAATTGTGTACCTCTTGTTATGTGTAGTTTTATTTCCTTCCTATAGGGAAATGTATTTATAGAGCATTATGATCCGAAAGAGTATGATCCTTTTTATATGAGCAAAAAGGACCCGAATTTTCTGAAGGTAGGTTAGACTTCTTATTTTTTTATATTATGTGGTTGGCTTTTTTGAGCAGCCCTGATGTGTGGGTAGTCCTTTAGTGATTCTCTAAGAATGCAGTAGCATCTTTTTTTTTTTTTGAGAGAGAGCGCTAGTGGAGGAGGGGCAAAGAGAGAGGGAAACAGAGGATTGAAAGCAGGCTTTGCACTAACAGCAGCAAGCGATATCATGACCTGAGCTGAAGTCGGATGCTCAACTGACTTGAGCGACCCAGGTGCCCCAGAATGCAGTAACATCTTAAGAATTGTTTCCCATCTCCATATCTTAGGAATAAAACACCCAGAGTCCAGGGGTGCCTTGGTGATTCTTGACTTTGGCTCAGGTCAAGATCTCACTGTTCGTTAGATTGAGCCCGCATCAAGCTCTGTGCTGACGGTATGGAACCTGCTTGGGATTCTCTCTCTCGGCCCCTTTCCTGATCACTCATGCTCTCTCTCAAAATAAATAAACTAAAAAAACCCGAAAAACAACAAAGTCCAAAGTAAATTAAACCTCAGTAAAATTTGAAATTATTGTATAATATTCAGGTAGTAGGTAACATTTAAAAATTTCAGACTCTTAAAAATTTGTTACAAATGTAATACATTTTCATGATAAATGAACAAAATCTATATTTAAATAAAGAATGAAAAAACCATTCACAATTCCATTACCCAGAATGAACTCATTAACATTTTTCTGTATATCCTTTTGGATATCCAAGGCTTCTTTCTGTATGTAGATTTATTTTACAAAAGTGGGATAACACCCATTAGGTTCATATTCTGCATTTTTTTCTTCATTAGTTGTTTTTGTGTGTTTTTTTCTTTTTTCTTTTTTTTTTAGAAAGATAGCATGAGCAGGGGAGAGGGACAGAGGGAGAGAGAATCTCAAGCAGGCTCTATGCTCAGTGTGGAGTGTGACATGGGGCTCGGTCCCATGACCCCAGCCAAAACTAAAAGTTGGTTGCTCAACTGACTGAGCCACCCAGATACTCTCCTTTTTTCTCAATAGTTTTATGGTTTTCTCTTTCTTTGTCATAAATGTAAATACAGGGACATCTGGGTGGCTCAGTCAATTAAGCGTCCAACTTTGGCTCAGGTCATGATCTCAGGGTTTGTGGGTTTGAGCCCTGGGAGCCCCGCATCAGGCTATGTGCTGACCGCTCAGAGCCTGGAGTCTACTGCAGATTCTGTCTCCCTCTCTGCCCCTCCCCCAGTCATGCTCTGTGTTTCTCTGTCTCAGTAAGAAATAAACAAAAAATGTAAATACATAATTTTTATCATTGTATAATCTATTAATAATGACTGCTAACTTGCACTAAAGGCTTAACCAAATATTAGGACTTTTTTTTTTCTTCCATCTTTGCTACTACCACATGAGGTAATTTGCAGATGAGGCAAGTGAGACACAGACCTGTTAAATTACTTTTCATAGCTGCACAACTGTAAATAGAGCATAGATATGTTTCTAACCATATATGGTACCTTGCTATGCCATCATTTTTTTAAAACATATTCCCTGTTTTGAACATCTAGATTGTTTTGAACCTATTGTTGTTATAAATGACATGATAAACTTCCCTTTAACTATTTAATTTTTTCCTTAGGGTAACTTGTTAGAGGTAGAATTGCTGAGTTAAAGGTTATGCATGGTTTTGATTCATATTACCAAATTGTCCTCCAGAATAATTGTATAAATTTGTGTCCCTGCCAGAGTCCATTTTCCCACACTTTTGCTAATAGTGGATTTTTTAAAATATATTTTGAGAGAGAGAGTGAGAGTGCACACAAGTAGGGAAGGGGCAGGGAGAGTGAGGGAGACAGAGAGAATCCTAAGGAGGCTCCTCTTCACCCGTGCAGAGCCTAATGCAGGCTTGAACTCATGAACTGCGAGATCATGACCTGTGCTGAAATCAGACATTTAACCAACTGACCACCCAGGCAGCCTGCTAATAGTGGATATTATTAAACAAAATTAAAATCCTTGAGTCATAGACATATTATTTTATCTTTTTATGTTTATTTTTGAGAGAGAATGAGTGGGAGAGGGGCAGAGAGAGAGAGGGAGACAGAGAATCCCAAGCAGGCTCCACACTGTCAGTGAAAAGCCTGATATGGGGCTTGAACTCACAAACCATGAGATCCTGACCTGAGCCAAAATCAAGAGTCAAATGCCTAACCGACTGAACCCTCGAGTCATAGACATTTTAAACTGTAGGCATTTGCAGGCAAAGCATGTTTGTTTTTTTTTGCCAAATTAGAGTGTGTGCATGTGCTATTGTCCCTATTTTAGTAGGTAGGAGTTAAAGTGAGAGTTTAAAGTTAGAGCCTTAGTTTATTAACTAGTATAATAACTAGTTAAGGGGCAGAATTGGGATTTGAAACTAGATCTTTTTGATATCAAAATTCTAGTTTGTTCTTTACCATTCTCCTTTTCTAAATGAAGCTGATAGGCGGCCTCTAAGTGGAACAGTTTGAGGTTATAATAGCAGTTCTCAAAGTGAGGTACGTAGATCTTTGAGAGCCCTGAAGCCCTTTTAAGGTACCCATTAGGCCAAGTATTTTCATAATAGTGCCAAATATTATTTACCTTTTCATAGCATTGACATTGGCTCTGATGGTGCAAAAGCAATGGTGGGTAAAGCTGCTGGTAATTAGAACAACTTAAGTCAGTGTCACCAAATCATACTGGTCATCATTATATGCTCACTGCCATGCACTCACAGTAAAAGAAAATTGCAGTTTCACTTAAGAATGTCCTTGATCAAACATTAAAAATTGTTAATTTTATGAAATCTTGCTCTATACTAAAGTATATATCTTTTTAGTATTCTCGGTGATGAAATGGTAAGTATGCAAAGAGCACTTCTTCCTAATGATTGCTTGAATTGTCAGCTATACTGCTTGATTTATTTTTCATGGTACACTTTTTTTTAAATGACTTATAAATTATGGTTATAAGTGTTGGATATTTGGCAGACATTTTTTGGAAAATTCATGAAGTCACTTCAAGAAAAACGACAGTATTTGTTGCCAATGATAAAACATGAGCTTTTAAGCAGGAAATGAAATTTTGGAAAAATATTCACTGTCATGAGTATGACAGCTTTCTGCTACTAGTTTTTTGATGAGATTGGTAATGATATTAGTGAATATGACTATAGTATAATGAGATGTGTTGATAATTTGGAAGATCTCACATAACTCAATGATATAGTTTCTTCCAAATAATCCATGACCTGGATAAAAGATCCACTCAAAGTTCAACAGAGACCAATGGATTTTAATGTAGTTTGAATAATTTATTGATATAGTTTCACATTTCACATAACTTTTAAGAAACTACAACTTACTGAGTGTGGGTATAGTGTCTAAGAAGAATATCCACAATAATCTGAAAAGGCTGTTAAAGCAAGAAATATAACCATGGCTGGAGGGCCTTGCAAAGAGTTTTTTGGAGTGTCCCTATCTCTTTGTAAATGGTTAAACTTAGTAGTTTGTAGATACTGATTTTTTCAGGCATAGGAGTCATACACTGATGATTAGGATAGACTGAAAAAGACTTGCAGTTCCTTCCTTAAAGATCTGCTTTTCTTGTAGGTTATCGTTCCACCATTTCGTGATCCTTTGAAAAAGACACAATATGACAAAGATAACGAAAAAAGAACTCTTCTTCAGTGTGAGACTGGTACTAATTGTCATGTGATCTTATAACCTAAAAGCAATGGGAGTTGCATTTAAGGGTGCTAATTTAGGTTACTAATCTTCCTACAGGCAAAATATGTACAATGAAAGAATTTAAAGAGGTTGAGAACGCCAAACAGCAGTCCAGATTTCCAAGAATTTCTAGTTCGAGGCACTTTATGACTCCAAATAAGTGGCTTATGCTGCCTACAACCTATATAGAAAGTGAATTTTGTAAAAGGAGCAGGTAATGGTTAATAGAAATTATTGAACCTCTTGCAATTTGAAAACTTATCTTGAGACAGCTATGTAAATCTTTTTTTTTTTTTTAAATGTTTTATTTATTTCTAGGGGAGAGAGAGAGGGAGAGAGAGAGACAGCATGAGCAGGGGAGGGTCAGAGAGAGAGGGAGTGACAGACTCTGAAACAGGCTCCAGGCTCTGAGCTGGCAGTCAGCACAGAACCCGACGCGGGGCTCGAACCCACGAACCGCGAGATCATGACCTAAGCGAAAGTCGGACGCTTAACCGACTAAGCCACCCAGGCGCCCCAAGACAGCGATGTAAATCTTGTCATAATTATGATTTTTTTAAAATTTCATTTTTCAGTGAGAAATCTGGAATTCTTTGTTCCTCTTTGTAATGTTTCATTTTTCTTGGGCACTTTCAAGATTTTCTCTTCGCTTTTCATTAGCTAGATTATGATGTCTTTAGGTGTTATTTACCTTTCTTTCTATGTATCCTACTTAGGATTCTTTGAGATTCTTGTTTCTATAGTTTGACATCTTTCATTATTTTGGAAATTTTGAGACCATTGTCACTTCAGATATTTCTTATGCCTCATTCTTTGTTTTTCCTTTCCTTGTGAGACTCCAGTTATACATATGTTACACCATTTGATATTGTCTCATAGCTCCATAGCTCTGAGTTGGTTTTTTTGTGTTAAAAAAGAAATCTTTTTTTTCCTACTTGTAGTTCAGTTGAACAATGTCTACTAATCTATCTTTAGGTTCACTGAGCCTTTCCTCAGCTGTGCCTCATCTGTTGATCAGCTCATCAGGAATTCTTGTTCTCTAATGAATTTTTATTTCTAACATTTCCATTTGATTTTTTTTACAGTATTTTTAGTCATACTTTATGGCATTATCATAAACATTCAATATTTATAATTTTTTAATTTTTTTACAAATAGTTTATTGTCAAGTTGGTTTCCATATAACACCCAGTGCTCATCCCCACAAGTGTCCTCCTCCATGCCCATCTCCCCCCCCAGCACCCATCAGTCCTCAGTTTGTTCTCAGCATTCAAGAGTCTCTCATGGTTTGCCTCTCTCCCTCTCCCCGATTTCTCCCCTTCTTCTCTCCCATGGTCCTCCATTAAGTCCTCCTAATCCTCCTATACGTGCAAACATATGGTATTTGTACTTCTCTACCTGACTTATTTCGCTCAGCATAACACCCTCGAGGTCCATCCTTGTTGCTACACATGGCCAGATTTCATTCTTTCTCATTGCCATGTAGTATTCCATCGTATAGATAAACCACATCTTGATTCATTCGTCTGTTGATGGACGCTTAGGCTCTTTCCATGTTTTGGCTATTGTTCAGAGTGCTGCTATGAATGTTGGGGTACATGTGCTCCTATGCATCAGCACTCCTCCATTTGATTTTTTAAAAATAGTTTTCATTTCTCCTGAAATTTGCCATATGTTTATACATGTTCACCTTTTCACTAGATTCTTTAACATATTAATCATAGTTATTTAAGCATTTTTTAAAAATGTTTTTTATTTATTTCTGAGAGAGAGACAGAGACAGAGAGACAGCATGAGCAGGGGAGGGTTAGAGAGAGAGGGAGATATAGACTCTGAAATAAGCTCCAGGCTCTGAGCTAGTTGTCAGCACAGAGCCCAACGTGGGGCTTGAACCCATGAACCTTGAGATCATGACCTGAGCTGAAGTTGGACGCTTAACTGACTGAGCCACCCAGGCGCCCCTAATCGTAGTTATTTTAAATTATCTGATAGTTCCCATGCTAGGGTCATTTCTGAATCTAGTTCTGTTGGTTGCTTTCACTCTTTTTTTTTTTTTTAAATTTTTAAATGTTTTATTTATTTCTGAGAGAAAGAGAGAGACAGCATGAGCAGGGGAGGGTCAGAGAGAGAGGGAGACATAGAATCTGAAACAGGCTCTAGGCTGAGCTGGCTGTCAGCACAGAGCCTGATGCGGGGCTTGAACCCACAAACCATGAGATCATGACCTGAGCTGAAGTCGGATGCTTAACTGACTGAGCCACCCAGGCGTCCTCTGCTTTCACTCTTGACAATGGGTTATTTTGTCATGCTCCTCTCCCCAATGTCTTGTAATGTTTTATTAAATGCTGGCTATTTGAGGTTATTTTGTTTTGGCTTTTTTTCCCCTTTGCATGTCTTGTCATTTTTGATTGAATGCCAGGCATTAGTGGTAGAACAGTATAGACTGAGTATGTCTAGAAACAGATACACTTTTTCTTCTGTCAACTGTTAGTGTGGAGAATTGGGCTCATCTAGTCAGAAGTTGAGCTGGGTTTAGGTATTATAATTGCTATTGTTACCTTTAGTGCACCTTAGGTTTCAAATGCCTCTAGTGGTGAGCTGCTGTTGCCTTGTCCTTAGGGTGGGGGCTGCTATGCCAGAAGGATTTTCTCAAGTGTTCCTGCTCCCTTTTCGGTTTTTGGTCTGCAAGCCTGCATCACGGAGGTGTGTGTGGGGTGAGTCTCCCCATGTTCTTGCTTCATCCCCAGAATACACTACTGTTGCTTCTTGCTTATTGCTAGGCTTATCGTGGCAGCAGAGGAATTTTTTCTGTCTTCTTATCCTGCCTCAGTTTTAGGCATGCTCTATGTGCTTGGGCCTCAGGAACAGCATGTTCTTAGAGTTCCTTCCCCTTCTCTCTCTGGCAGCCAAACACCACCTTGTGTGGTTGTTCTTGGGTGATAGTTTTCTGCCCCTGTTCCAATAGTGGCAGATCTCTGCTTGGTATAGGTATAGGATTCTGGACCCCAAGCAGTTTCTTGTCCTGTCCCCTGGGATAGAGGGTTTTTGCTTCTGTCCTTATCTTAGTAGTAGTGGATCCTTGCCTTGCTCCTGGGTGTTTCCCTCTTATTCCTCCTCTACATGCAGGTTTTGCTTTTACTTCTCTCCCAGAAGTAGTATATCTTTGCTTATTGTTCTGGAGGTGGGTGGGAAGAATTACTTGCCTCTTTCCAACAGCTTAAGGCTTTTGCTCTATAGGGGCAAAGGATCCAGGGAAGCAAAGGATCTAGGGCATTGTGCTTGTTTACCTGAAGCTCTTGATTTCTTCCCATACTTCTCTGCCACTGATGGGGCCTTTCTCTAGTGTTCTGTTCTGTGTTCAGTCTTTTTTTTTTTTTTTTTGAGGAAAACATTGTTTCCAAGACTCTGTTAAATGCCACTTTACCACTTCCTCTATGAAATACTTCCAGTCCACCTCCTTATATTAGGCAGTCTGGTCCAGTCCCTCTTTTGTCTCACCAGTTGATATACATATACTTTTTCACTTATCACACAGTTTGCAACTGTCTGCTTGTCTGTGAAATGAATGAGTAGATTACCACTCACTGGTTAAGTCTATGAAACTAGGTTGGAGCCATTTTATGAAAAGCCTTCAATGCCGGCTTAAAATTGGGATTTTATCATGTAAGGGAATGGGGAGTCATTGAGGAGAGCATTAAATCCTGGCAACTTTAATCTGACATATGATGTATATGATAGATTGGAGATAAGACAGTAAAAGTTGGAGATTGCTGAAGTTTTTATAAGGCTCTGTGTTGTGTAGATAAAGGCCTCAAGATGGTGGTAAAAGGAATGGAATGAAGAGATTTAGATTTTGTTGGCCAGATTTGGAAGGCCAGGGAAGAGGAGGAGTCAGAGAGGAATTCAGTTCTGAGATTTGTTCTTATGTATTAGTTTCCTAAGGTATTTGTAACAAAGTGTCATACACCAAGTGGCTTAAAACAACAGAGATTTATTCTCTCACAGTTCTGGAGGCTGGAAGTATAAAATCAAGATGTCAACAGGGCCATTCCCTCTATGAAGGCTCTAGGGGAGGCTCATTCCTTGTCTCTTTCCTAGCTGCTGGTGGCTGCTGGCAATGTTTTTAGTCGGTTTACAGCCTTATCACTCTAATGTCTGCCTCCATGGTCATATGTTCTTCTTTCCCCTGTGTCTGCATCCAGTTTCCCTGTTATAACATCTGTCACTGGGTTAGAGCCCACTCTAATCCATTATGACTTCGTTTTAACTTGAGTACATCTGCAAAGATCTTATTTTCAAGTAAGGTCACGTTCACAGGGAACTGTGAATATATCTTGAACATACCTTTTCTGGGGGACATAGTTCAACTCCTGTATCAAATTCAATCAAGGAATCATGTGTTGAGTTGTAATTATAATTCTGTATAAAGAACTTATAATAGAGAAGATAGCCATTTAAACAGATAATTCCATTACAATGTGGCAAATGTGATAATACTGATATGCACAGGCCATTATGGAAACACAGAGGAGACACTGCCTACTAGAAAATGTAATGGTGGGATCCTGGTTAGAAATAAAGTGACGAAGAGGAACATCATTTTCTTGGGACTGAAATCATCCAGTGTTTGGCTTATATAATTATATTAATTAAAAAAAAATAATGTCTAGTTTGGGTGAATCCAAGACTGTTAATAGACCTATCTGTAGGAAAACTGATGTGGGAGACAGCTGTATGGAGGAGGGTTGCCATTCTGTCTTCCATTTTATTTATTTTTAAGTTAATTTATTAAAATAAATAAATTTTAGAGAGCGAGAAGGGGAGGGGTGGAGAGAGAGAGAGAGAGAGACAGACAGACAGACAGACACAGCATGAGCAGGGGAGGGTCAGGAGAGAGGGAGACACAGAATCTGAAACAGGCTCTAGGCTCTAAGCTGGCTGTCAGCACAGAGCCTGATGCGGGGCTCGAACCCACAAACTGTGAGATCATGACCTGAGCCGAAGTCGGACGCTTAACCGACTGAGCCACCCAGGTGCCCCTAAAAATACTGACTTTAAAGAGAATTCCTTTAATGATGATGAAGCAAGGAAATTCAGCCCGTAGGTCTTTCTGTATTTCCCAGTCATATATATTTTATTTTACTTTAATTAGTTGATTGATGATTGATTGATTTAAAGACTTGCCTTAGAACCAGGTACTTGGTCTGTTTTGAATTGCTCTGAATTTGGAATAGTTAAAGTCATATAATTTAGTGATACTTCTTATGAATATAACTGGAATGTTTTGGGGAACTGCCAAAATTTTCAAAATACATTGGTTATAATCCTTATCTAACAGTTTTATGTGATCACCTTCATATTTGATGTGCTTTATTAATATGGTGGTTAAAATCTATTTTATCAAATTATATCCTTAAAGTTTGATAGGCCAACAATGCTCATCCCAAATCTGTTAATGAGAAACACACTTTAAACTTACAGTGAAAAAATTTAGGTGTCAATTTTTAAATGTGCTAGGTGCTATGTGGTTTTTCAAACTTCTTTTAAGGAGTATGTAAACAAAACGGCTAAAGATCACTGTTTTGTTTTCAAAATATCCTTCAAAACATCTTCACAAGATCATCTTTATCTTGTTAAAGGTTAAAAGTGAAAGTGAATTTTAACGATGGTAATTTTGATTTGAAACCCATGGCAAGAGCTCCTCATCCTCTGGAATCTCAGAAGAAGGAAAAGCAGTTATTTACAAGTAAGTCATGGCTGTGCTGTTTTTTCATTAAAGATATTTGGCTGGGTTTCCACCCCTGCCGTCCTTTTAAGCTCCGGGAGCAGTGCCGAGGCACACCAGGCTCCTGTGGCGGGGCATCAGGCATCACCCACCTCTACAGCTGGATGAGGTGGCAACTTTCCTCAACTTTTTCTGGTTTTAAAGAACAAACTGCTGGGTTGCTTGGGTGGCTCAGTCGGTTAAGCATCTGACTCTGGATTTCAGCTCAGGTCGTGATCTCACAGTTCATGAGTTTGAGTTCATGAGTTCATGAGCCCTGCATTGGGCTTTGTGTTGACAGCACAGAGCCTGCTTCGGATTCTCTCTCCCCTCTTTCTTAGCCTCTCCCCCACTTGCAGTCTCTCTCAAACAAACAAAAAACTAAAAAAAAAAACTTAAAAAAATAAAGAACAAACTGTTAACGCATTCAGAAATAACAAGCACAGACAGACGATAAATTATTAACTCAAAGGTTAGGAGATTTTTCATTGGAATTGAAGCAGTAAAAATGGAAGTTTTGGACTAGTTTTGGTGGATAGTAGGTATACCCAGAGTGAAGAGATGTTATAAGCAGAGTGGTGGTCCTTATTCTTGTGTGTGTGACCGAGGGAAACATCTCAATTAACTAGTTATGGGATTAAAGTAAGAGATCTCTCTACATAGTTACATAATGTGTTTATCTGATTAAAACTAATGAGATCCATTAGATGTTGCTTCAGGGAATGTGAAATGGTGCAGCCGCTTTGGAAAATGGTTTGGCACTTTCTCAAAATGTGAAACATTAAGCAATGCAACTCCTACTCAGGAGAAATGGAAACATATGTCCATAAAGACTTACACATGAATTCACACTAGCCAAAAAGTGGAAATAACCCAAATATTCTGGTAAATGGATGAACAAAGTGTGATATATCTATACATGGAGTATTTGGTGATTAAAAGGAAAGAACTGATACATGTTATTAAATGGATGAACCTCAAAACTATTATATTCAGTGAAAGAGGACAATCACAAAAGAGCACATACTGTATGCTTGTATTTATGTGAAATGTCCAGAAAGGCAGATCTCTAGAGACAGGAAGTTGATTGTTGTTGAGCTAGGGCTAGGGCTGGGAATGGAGAGTGACTCTAGATGAGCATGAGATTTTTAGACTGATAGAAATGCTCTAAGATTATGGTGATGGTTGCACAACTCTGTAAAATACAAAAATTATTGATTTGTACACTTAAAGTGAGTGAATTTCATGATGTGTAAGTTATTACCTCAGTAAAGCTGTTGATAATAATAAAACAAGAACCTGGGGTGCCTGGGTAGCTCAGTTGGTTGTGTCTGACTTTGATTTTGGCTCAGGTCATGATCCCAGGGTTGTGGGAATGAGCCCTGTGTCAGGCTCCACACTGAGCGTGGAGCCTGCTTAAGATTTTCTCCCTCTCGGGGCGCCTGGGTGGCTTAGTCGGTTAAGCGTCCGACTTTCGCTTAGGTCATGATCTCGCGGATCGTGGGTTCGAGGCTCGTGTCGGGCTCTGTGCTGACTGCCAGCTCAGAGCCTGGAGCCTGTTTCAGAGTCTGTGACTCCCTCTCTCTCTGACCCTCCCCTGCTCATGCTGTCTCTCTCTCTCTCTCTCTCTCTCCTAGAAATAAATAAAACATAAAAAAAACAAAAAAACGGGCGCCTGGGTGGCTTAGTCGGTTAAGCGTCCGACTTTCGCTTGGTCATGATCTCGCGGTTCGTGGGTTCGAGCCTCGCGTCGGGCTCTGTGCTGACTGCCAGCTCAGAGCCTGGAGCCTGTTTCAGTCTGTGACTCCCTCTCTTTCTGACTCTCCCCTGCTCACTCTGTCTCTCTCTCTCTCTCTCCTAGAAATAAAACATTAAAAAAAAAAGATTTTCTCCCTCTTTTTGCCCTTCTCCCACTCACACAAGGGCACTTGCACACTCTCTCTCTCAAATAAAAAATAAAAGAAACTAGCAAAGCAGAAGAAAAATGAGCTTGTGCAGTGTTGTTTAGGAGGTTGACGTACAATTCTCGGTCCCTAAAAAGCCTCAAAGTAAGTTGCGTATGGCAGAAGCCCCCAGGGCTTTTAGAAATGAGGCTGGCATGGGCAGCAGAGAGAATGACTAAACGTAGAAGCAGATGACTTTCAGAGACGGAGCTGGCCATTGTTCTAGAGGTGTGGTTTAACAATTGGCTGCATTTTGAATGGGGTATTTGAATTGAGGAATAGTAGAAAGTATTGACGCTAAACCCTATTCACTTGGTAACTAAAGGCCTTAAAAAATGGAATGAGTTGGGGCGCCTAGGTGGCTTAGTCGGTTAAGCGTCTGACTTCGGCTCAGGTCATGATCTCGTGGTTCGTGGGTTTGAGCCCCGCGTCGGGCTCTGTGCTGACTGCCAGCTCAGAGCCTGGAGCCTGTTTCAGAGTCTGTCACTCCCTCTCTCTCTCACCCTCCCCTGTTCACGCTGTCTCTCTCTCCTAGAAATAAATAAAATATTAAAAAAAAATGGAATGAGTCAAAAACACTCTTGTATACTAGGTCTCAATAGAATAAGTTTCTGTACAATCCCTAACTGCCACAGTCTCATATGGACCTGTGTGGGTCAGGTTTTAGGATAGTAAAAATTTAAATTTTATTTAATTTCTGTGTATAATGTAAAAGGAGGGGTTTTGTCCTCAAATATCTGTTCTAGCAGAATGGGATCCAGTTATGAAAGAGAATATTGCAAGTTGGAGTACCTGGGGGCCTATATTTTAGGCCACTTAAAACTATGAGTTCCCCTTGGAAAAAGGAGGTGGAAGATTAGATTCTGGTCTCTGAATTAGGGAAACATCCCAATTATGGCATTAGGGGTGGAGAAGGCATATTTGTTTTTGGCAAGTTAGACCTTCCTTGGGAAGACACAGTAGACCGCTCTGTGAGGGGGTCATTGACCCTGAAAGAGCCTGACTCAGCTGTTTGATTAAGCAGCAGAGAGATTTCAAATGAAGCTATTCTTAGAGCAAGGTATTGCTATTTATTTGGGTTTCTTTTTCGTAAAAAATATGTAAATTCAAATAGAACTCATCAACTTCAAATTAAAATCTTAAATGCTGCAATTGAGTTGGTTTTTAAGAGCATTCTTTATGGTTCTTTCCTACAGAAACAAAAGATCATCCTTTCTGGAAAAAAAAGCCTCTAAGCACTCATGAGAGAAAAGAATCCAAGTCCCAAAGAGGCCAACTGTGAAGGGCCCTTTTTTCCATGGCCCTCAGCCAAGAAAGAAAGGGAAGAGCACCAGGATGTGGTTAGTGCTGGGATAGTCCTGTTTTCCCATACACAAGGTAGTGGAATGTACCCCTTTACCCCCAAACAAGGCAAAAGAGAGAGTAGAAGAAACTGAGAAGCAGCTTCCTTTATTTAGAGGGAATGGAGAGAATTGCCCTGAGAGTTACACAATGGATATGCCTCTGGTAGGTGGGCTATCAGATTTTCCTACCTTCTTCTTGTGAATTTTCACCCTTCTTGTCTCCCCACCATCTCTATTATCTCTGCTATTTGCCACTTATACATCCAAGCCAGGTCCTAAATTTTGTTTCCCTTAACTCAACTGAAATGGGTAGAAAATTTTCAAAAGAATCATGTACTAAATGCAATGTGGTAAATTTTAAGAAGTAAAGTAAAAGCCCCAAAATGTAAAATGTGTAGAAATATAGGTGTTCACAGATTTCTCGTCCTAACATAACTACAACTAAACTTGGAGGCCGTGTGACTGGTGTAGCTTAGTCTCTACTGCTTCCAGGTCGGCTTGCCACTTTTCTTCCTCAGTTCTCTTCTCTACCCTGTGCCCAGGGCTCTGGACTGGAGCCTTTTGAGGAATGGAATTGGAGGAGAAGTCACAGCCCACCCTCCTCATCTGCTGGTTAGAAATCAATACGGGAATGGCGTGTTAGTCTGAATAAACCGTTTTTCCATCTTCTTTTCTGTCTTTCCATTTCCTTACTCCCACCCCCAAAGGATAAGGGAACTACCTTTTTTTTTTAAACTCATAGAAGTTTTAGTAAAACTTTATTTTGTAGTTTAACTCCTTTTAGTGTCCTGTTTTAGTGTCCTCCCATGTGCTTGTTTGCTTCCTTCCTCAAAATGTAACAAGCACCTCCTCTGAGCTGGGCAGTATTTGAGGGGCATAGTCATAAACAAAGGAGATAAATCTCTGGTCCCTAGGAGCTTACATTTGATGGGGGAGACAGACGATAAACCAAGAAATGTGTGAGCTGGTAATAAGTGCAATGAGGAAAATAAAACCGGTAAAGCAGGGCAGGAGAACATCAACAGATCAGGCTTCAGTGGACAGCAGGGGAAAAAAATAAATTGCTTTACACTGATACCTTATGAATCCTCATATATTGTAATGGTTATAAGTATCTTGAATTTAACGAGCCCCCAGAAGGATTATTCTTTACTTTTATATTTGTGTCCCTCTTTCTGCCAAACTTGCTTTGCCTCCAGATTTCCCATTGTTCAGGTGGATAGGATTAGAATCCACTCAGGACCCTTCAGGACAAAAATCCAAGTGTTGTCTTTGATTTCTTGCTTTACTCACTTCCTACGTCTAACAGGTACTGAGTTCTGTTGGTTTATTCACCTTTCAGTTCCTCGCTGCTACCACCAGCTCAAGCCATTGTGATCTTAACTGGCTTAGTGCATTGGCCTCCTAGTCTTCCTGCTTCTGCTGTTTCCCCTGTAGAATCAGTTCTCCATGCAGAAGCTATATTCATTAAAAAAAAAAAAAAGTTAAATTTCTTCCCTACTCGAAACCGTTGAATGATTTCCCTTCAGGCTTTGGATTTTATTCTGATTCCTTACCATGGTCTCTAAGCCCCTATCCCGTTAGGCACCTGCCTCCTCTCCAACCTCATCTCCTGTTTTCTCTCTACAGTCCTTATGCTCCAGCCTCCCCAGCTTTGTTTTTGTTTTCTTAATATACCAACTTCATTCCCATCTCAGGCTTTTGCTTCTGCTAGTCCTTCTACTTGGAACACTCTTTCCCCAGATCCATGTCTCCCTCAGTTCACCCCGACTTCTGTACAGATGTCTTCTCAGAGAAGACTTCTCTGACTTCTCTACCTGAAATAGTCCCCCTCATGCATTACCTGCTCTCCGGGACTCAAATGGAGGGCGGGATAAGCCTCCAGTTGTAAGAGAAAGGAAGGCAGAGTACATGGATATAGCATGGTGAATTTTTGAAGGAACATTGTTGACTTCTGTTTACCTCATTTTCTTAGTGAAGTCAGGTCATCTGTCAGCTGATAGTGAATGTGGAGGAGCAAGATTCAGAGGTTTGAAAAAAGGGAGGAAAGGAAGGTAGTATTTTCTAAATCATAGTAATTGTAGTATGTCCTAGTACCCCAGACATCCTGACATATGAAAGCAAGACCGTGGGGGAGGTCCCTCAACTCCTGTCAAACACCAGCGATCTACCCCAGAATCTCTGTGTCCCAGAATCTCTGCAAGTTTCTGAATCCGGATAGAGGAGAGGCTGAGGCAGGTTTGGGTGGGGCCCTGGCCTGCGAGATGAGTCACTTGGCTCTGGCAGCAATAGGCTTCAGGGGTTCAGCTCAGCTGAGCTAAGGAATTCTTTCTGCTCTTGTTAGCCTCTTGTTCCTATATCACATGTAACTCTTCTTTTCTGTCATCTTCCAAAGGTTTTAGCAACCAAGGAGCACACACCTTGACCTTGATTGGTAAGAGGAAACAAATAATTCAGAGAAGCCACTTGCCAGCAGGATCCATTCAGGTTGAGGACCAAGGAAGGCACTCAAGCACCTCCAATAAACTTCACTAAAGTTCAGTGTCTGCATGATAATTAAGAAATCACAATACCTTGTGTTGACAATTATTACAAATGTATGTTCCCTAGAAGTTAATTATTGCCTGAAAGAGCCAATAAAAATAATGATAGCTGTGGCGCCTGGGTGGCTCAGTTGGTTAAGCCTCTGACTTCTGATTTCTGTTCAGGTCATGAGCTCATGGTCCAGGAGTTTGAGCCCCATGTAGGGCTCTGTACTGACATTGTGAAGCCTGCTTGGGATTCTCTTTCTTTCTGTCTCTCTCTCCCTCTTCCCCTCCCCCCTCCCGTGTTCTCTCTCTCATAAAATAAATAAATTTTTAAAAATGATAGCTACCTTGCTAAATGCCTCTATTAATTCACTTGGTCTTTCCCAAAATCAAGGTAGGTGTGCTCCCTTTGGTCATGCACCCTTAAAATCCATTGCCACATATTCTCCCCAGGTTTTCTAACAGTTTTTAGAAAATTTTAAAAATTTGAGTATGATTATACACTTGGTGATTTTTGATTCTGTCTCTCACCCGCTGGTTCCTGTTGAGTCTGACTCCTAGTCTCGGGAGGACACAGTAAGACCTAGGACACAGGAGAGCAGAATTTTGTTTTTCTTAGGCAAAGGGGACACTAAAAATCATTCCTCTTCTAATTGTAGCCCTAGATCATACAGATACACTATGTTCTCTGTAGTATCAGTTTATAAGAGGTCAGTTCATTTGAAACCAATCAAAACATAGGGTGGTGTTGGTTGGGCAGTTGAAGGCCCCACGTGTGTGGGCGTGGCCTCTCAGGGGTGGGGGTGGGGGTCCTCCTCCTCCCTGACCCCCCCCCATCCTTGGCGTCTCCTGCGGTCACAAGAAAAGGGTGGGGGCGTTGAGTGAAGTGGAGCTTCCGGTTTCAACCCAGTGCTTAAAAGTTTGTTTTTAAAAGGACGTTCCCTTTTCCCCCTTGCAATACTCCATCTGGTAGTGGTTAGCTGCCAGGGGAGGGGGTGGGGGGGTCTGGAGTCGCTGTCCCGCATTTCGGTCAGTGAGCTCACCGGAGCCCCGGGCTGGGTGGGCAACCCCACGGCATACGTAGGGGAGGCATAACCACCTCTTTTGAAATTGAGTCTTGGGGTTGCTGAGGATTTCATTTTTGTTTGTTTTACCTCGGGACTCTACCACTAGCCAGAGTCAGGATTCAAACTGCTTTGTGCCTTACTCAATCTCTTCAATTTACTGTCTCCCCTCAGGGATCCTATTGTCTATGGCTTCCAAGAAAGCATCCACCTATGGTGAACATTTCAGGCCAGAAAAATTAAAAGAATGGCCAGAGCCTGATCCGTTGCTTTAATGGAGGTAAAGTAACGTGGCATTTGGGGCCGTTATTTTGGCGATGGGACCTAAATCCCTTGAGAACTGTTTTTTCTTAGGTTGGATTCCCTAGAACTCGAACAGTGCCTTGTAGAAGCGAGGCACTGGAAGTTCACTGAATGGGAATGATCCAGGACCAGATTTGACCAAGAGTGGTTCGAGTGCGCCTGCTGTCACCAGCTGGAGGTTCAGGGCACTGATCAGCGGGGATGGTGGGCGGGTACGGTTGTAGTCCCCAGTCCCCGAGCTCGGCTGGTGGAGAGGCCAGGTCTACACTTGCAAGTTGATTCTGGTAAAAGCGATGATTTCCTCACAAAGAAAGTGTCATTATTTTACATGAGCCTATAATTTGCCTCACTGTAAAGAAAAGTTCTTGGAGTAGTCCTTCATTTTGCTCCTTTTTGCAGTGGTAGCAGTAAAAGTGGTGAGACCTTTAACGTGTGTGTGCGTGCGCGCTAACTCACAAAAAGCTGCGTTTCAAAAATGCTGTCAAAAATCATTAACATCTTCCTTATAATTTCTGGCAAAATCATGAAAGAGTTTTACTGAAGACAAAAAGTATTTCCTTAAACAAAAAGTAGTTTGAAAATCAGACATATGATCAATATTATAATATTGGCTGATAATGTTAATAGGATAGTTTTTTTAAAAACGTGATTTGGGGCATCTGTGTGGCTCAGTCGGTTGACTTTAGGTTCAGGTCATGATCTCACGGTTTGTGAGTTTGAGCCCCACATCAGGCTCACTGCTATCAGCCTAGAGCCTGCTTCAGATCCTTTGTACCCCTCTTCCCCCCACAATGTGATTTTCCAAGATGTTTGTCAAAGTAGATGTTTATACTTCTCCAAATAAATAGATTGATTTATTCTAAGTGTATAGTATCAGGGGAAAACATTTAATTGTTTTACATGATTTTTCAATTGCTGTCTCAAAATGAGTCTAAGAAGGAGTCAAAGCAAGATTCTGCTTACATTAACAAGACAGTTTTATTTTGAAGACCTGAAGAGATGTCTGAATATTATTTTAGATTTCATGTGATGCTGTTATATATATGGGTATAAATACAACTCTTCTTTTTTGAGATTTCTCTTATTCATAGATTCGTTATCTGAGTTTGGGGTCTAGTTTGTTTTGATGCATTCACTGTGGCAGAACTGAAAGAAGAGCCAGAGATTGAAAAACATAGTTTTAAGAACCTGTATCATTAAAAAATTTTTTTTTAAACATTTATTATTGAGAGACAGAGACTGAGCATGAGCATGGGAGTGGAAAGGGGGAGACACAGAATCTGAAGCAGGCTCCAGGCTCTGTGCTGACAGCACAGATGCGGGGCTTGAACCCACCAACTACAAGAGCTGAAGCCGGACACTTAACTGACTCAGCCACCCAGGCGCCCAACCTGTATCATTTTACACTCATTCTAGGTAAGAGCATTTGTCTTCCAGATATTGGATTTTTATTGCCTTTCATTTGTTCCTCCTCAGTCTTATAAGCATAAAGCTAGAAGATCAGTTCATAGCGATCCAGATGAAAAGCCCTAAGGCTTTCCTTTTCCTGAACCTGGGTTCACAGAGATTCATGTTTGAAAATTTCCCTTAATAACACAGGAAACAACAGCTGTTGGGAATGAAGCAGACAAAAGAGAACCCTCTGGAACTGTTGGTGGGAATGCAAACTAGTTCAGCCACTCTGGAGAACAGTACGGAGGTTGCTCAGGAGACTAAAAATAGAACATCACCCATGATCCAGCAATTATACTATTAGGTATTTACTGAAAAGATACAAAACTACAGATTTGAAGGATACATGCACCCAATGTTTATAGCAGCATTCATCAACAATAGCCAAAATATGGAGAGAGTCCAAATGTCTATTGACTGATGAACAAATAAAGATGTGGTATGTATACACATTGGAATATTACTCATCCATCAAAAAGAATAAAATCCTGCTATTTGCAATCATATGGATGGAGCTAGAGCATTTTATGCTAAGCAAAATTAGAGAAAAATGCCATATGATCTCTTATATGGAATTTAAGAAACAAAACAGATGAACATATGTGAGGGAAAGGGAAAGAAGAGAGGGAAACAAACCACAAGAGACTTTTTTTTTTATGTTTTATGTTTTTTTAATGTTTATTTCTGAGAGAGGGAGAGAGAGACAGTGTGAGCAGGGAAGGGTCAGAGAGAGAGGGAGACACAGAATCTGAAACAGACTCCAGACTCAGAGCTAGCTGTCAGCACACAGCCGAACGCAGAGCTCGAATCCATGAACTGCGAGATCATGACCTGAGCCAAAGTTGGACGTTTAACTGACTGAGCCACCCAGCCTCCCCGAGAGACTCTTGATGGTAGAGAACAAACTATATGTTGATGGAGGGAGGTGGGTGGGTGATGGGCCAGATGGGTAATGGGTACTAAGGGGCACATTTGTGCTGAGCACTGGGTGTTGTATGTAAGAGGTGAATCACTGAATTCTACTAATGAAACCAATGTCACACTGTATGTTAACTAAAATTTAAATTTAAAAAACCTTCCTTAATAAAAAGTTACAAAATATTCTTTGAGGTATAGGCAGTAAATTTACAGTAAAACTATTGGTAAAATACAATTAATTTTGTCATTCTGGTTGTTTCTTTAAGATTAACATCCTAATATTCAATTCTGTAATTTTAGGTGTTAGCTAGAGAAGATATTGATGAGGCTGTACATGCAGTGTTAGAGAAAATGACATTGCCAAGTTAAGAGTTGGCTACAGACTGGATTCTAAGCATGTTCTAGGTAAGCAAGAGTGGTGCAGTGCAACATGGCTAAGAGGATGTCACTGTGTCACAGAGATTCATTTTGCTGGGAGAATGAATCTCTGATTTGTTTATACAACATACCTGAGATCGCACCACCTCCTTGCAGGATCACTAAGAGGTCTGGATTCCTAGATCTGCCCTTAAAGGATCTGAGAGATTGTTCTAACAGCTCCCCTTCTTTGGTACTGAATAGAAATTCTGACTAAAATTTACCTCTTTCTTATATGTTCTCGCCCCCATTGAAATGGGGATACATAAAACCACCAGAAATAGTATTTGAGGGTAGTGACCAATTACTACTGAGAGTCACTATGAAATTAATAAACTTAAAAGAGTTTGCATTTTAATGAGATTGAAATTTGGTATTACAGTGGTACTTTAATGTTTGTACTGTAATTTATAAAGGAAGTTCATGTATATTTTCATTTAAGCATCAAAAAGAGGTAGGTGGGGGGCTCCTGGAGGTCTCTGTTGGTTAAGCGTCTGACTCTGGGTTTCGGCTCAGGTCATGATCTCATGGGTTTGAGCGCCATGTTGGGCTCCATGCTAACAGCATGCAGGGTGCTTGGGATTCTCTATCTCTTCTCTCTCTGCCCCTCCCCCACTTCCACTGTCTCTGTCTCTCTCCAAATAAAAAAATAAACTTGAAAAAAAAAAGGGGGGGTGCTTGGGTGGCTCAGTCAGTTGAGCGCTAACTTCGCCTCAGGTCATAATCTCATCATTGGTAAATTCAAGCCTTACCACAACTACAAATTGTGCTGTAGTGCACTGTACTGACAGTGCAGGCCCTGGAGCCTGCTTCGGATCCTGTGTCTCCCTCTCCCTGCCCCTCCTCCTGCTTGTGCTCTCTCTCTCTCTCTCTCTTAAAAATAAACATAAAAAAGAAAAAAAAAAGAGGTAGGTGGGATTACCCTCCTATAGATTCAGACAGAGGAGCATGTCTAGCACTCTTTCTACTCCACCAGTTTTGTCACAGACTTTACTGATGATAAAGGCTAGAGGTGTGCAGTGGGTGACAGGAACGCTTTGAAATCCTTTAAAAAAAAAAAGAGTTTCATGAGTTAGAAATGGTTTGAATGTCATTTAACCTACAGGCACACTTCTGCTTTAGAACCTTTCATGGGTTCTTCCTGCTCCATGCTTTCATGTTCTCCTCCTGAACTTTATTGTGTTCTTCAGTTACCTTACGCTAGGACCTTGCAACCCAAATGTGTTGAGAGTTTAAAATTGGGAACAAGTATTTCTCCCTTTTATTCAAATGACAATAAATAGAAACCTTAACAATTTGTTTTCCTTGTTTGTATCATTTCGTTAGAGACTGGATATGTATTTTCAGCATCTGGATATTTTTAAGGAAAGAAGAAAAGAGATGTTACATAAAAAATGGATTGAAAATGTTGCAGACCCTCTCCAGCAGAGAATTGCAGAAAATGTAATTTCATATGGAGGGTTGGAGAAAATGAAACAAGAAGAATCTTGAATGTATTTTAAAGCACACAAATAAAAGGGTACTGAGAATTCTTTTTTTTTTTAAATGTTTTTATTTATTTCTGGGAGAGAGAGAGACAGCGTGAGCAGGGGAGGGTCAGAGAGAGAGGGAATCACGGACTCTGAAACAGGCTCCAGGCTCCAAGCTGGCAGTCAGCACAGAGCCCGATGCGGGGCTCCAACCCACGAACTGCGAGATCATGATCTAGCGAAAGTCGGACGCTTAACTGACTAAGCCACCCAGGCGCCCCTCTTTTCTTTTTTCTTAATAAAGTATACTTTAAAGAGCTGGGCCAACAGTTTCACTGGTTATGATGCAAGCGGTCCTGACATTATTTTTGTATTTAAGATGAATTCATGGAATTGTACATTTTTAAACCTGGAGTTTCAGAAGGAGGGAATACAAGTATTCATTTGGAACTAGATTTATCCAGAATACTTTTAAGTAAATGTAAAGATAATAGCAGTACCTTAAATCATAAGGACATTTATGTTTACTTAATAAGAAATTGATGGATAGGTGTCTCATGGTAGGTTCTGTCAGTGTAGCAATGTCATTAATCACCCAGGCTTTTTCCTATAGTTCTTTTCTGCTATCCTTAATATTTTTGGTTTTTCCTCATCACTCTTATATTTGTAAGCACATTTGATTACTTCCAGCTTCAGGTGTTAGGTCTATGCTCAAGACAGGAAGAAGCGGTAAGGAATGGCGCCAGGGTTCCCTTTTCTTATATCTGATCCTTTGATCTGGAAGCAAAAAGTGTCTCCAGAAGCTCCTAGCAGATTTCCCCTTAGGTCCCCTTGGCCATAACTGGGTCACATTGCAAGTCCTAGCTAGAGGCAGGGCCAGGAAAGAGAGCTTTCCGATCTCTTGAGTAGGAAGAGGGTAAGGGAGAAAGGGTTTCTATGCTACTGAGTCAGCCAACCATTAGGTGTAGGGACCACAGCTTTCTATATACTATTCTTCAATTTGGTTTTATAAAAGAATAACACTTTGCTGCTTCTTTAGAAGATTTTTCTGTTTTAATTTTGAGGTCAGGACCTCTTTTGGAATTTAGGTCTGCCTAAATTTCCAGGTATTTACTGGAGATCTAGAGTAGTTTGCCTGGAATGTTAGAGTATTGATTTGCTGAGCAAAATTTCTGGATATGAACATTAAATACTTCTTCCTAAGCACTCTAAGAGGCAGGGCTCAGTGTCAAATCCAGGACCCTTTGAAACCAAAGTGCACAGGCTTACAGTTGTGCCCAGAAATGTGATTGTACAAGTATAGGATGGAGAAGCCACACCCTTAGAAAAGGCATGTGTTGAAGTCAGAGTGGTTTAAAAAGTTTTTTTTAATGTTTATTTTGAGAAAGAGCAAGCAAGACAGAATGCGAGCAGGGAAAGGGACAGAGAGAGAGAGAGAGAGAGAGAGAGAGAGAGAGGGAGACACAGAATCTGAAGCAGGCTCCAGGCCCTAGCTGTCAGCATGGAGCCCAACGTGGGGCTTGAGCTCACAAACTGTGAGATCATGACCTGAGCTGAAGTCAGAGGCTCAACCAACTGAGACACCCAGGCGCCCTTGGAGTGGTTTTAAATGACAGTAAATTCAATGGGAGTTGACTATGGGAGTTGACTTCTGAGAAAACATCTGGGCTCTTAGGCTCGCATTCAGGGAGGCGGTGCTTGGAGTGGGAAGCATCAAAGTCCACCCTGTTGCTATCTTGTCCCTCCCGATTCACACTGTGGAGGCAACCTTCACTAATTGCAGAAACTTTAGAAGAGGTTGGAGGCTTGACAACACCTCATGGGAGGAGAAGTGGGAAGAAATATGGGTTATTTAGTCTGAGGAAGAAATGACAGGAGTGGGGATGAAAAGTTTAAACATTTAGAAGAGTGACAGGTGGGTGATGGGTAGATAAATACTGTGTTCTTTCGAGGTAGAATACTAGTGTCTCCCCGTGGCAGTGCCAAGGCAGATGTCAACCCCGTCTAAGGACAAACTGGTGGTTAGAAAGAGCAAAAGAATTCCTGGCTGGCCGAGCAAAAAGTCCTCAGACTAAGGCTAGTTGATGAGTTCAGACTAAAGCTTGATGCTTGCTTCTCCCAGAAGGTGGTGGGCTGTCACTGCGGTCTAAACTACCTCTGAGTTAGGTTTCTTCTAACCCCTTTGACTCTGATTTTCTGTAAAAACAGAATAAAGCATTTGGCTTTTTTGAGTCTTGCAAAACACACTTGTATATGGTGGTTTGCTCTTAGGTGTAATTTTTTTTTTCTAAAGGAAATTGTATTTGGAAATTGTTATCCTGAAGTATACAATACTTTTTTATATGACAAAAAAGGACCCAAATTATGTAAAGGTAAGTAAGTTTCTTTCATTCATTCATTCACTCTTAGAAGCTCTGGGGTTGGGGAAAACCAGCCATTTTAGAAGTCTTCTGGTTATCCTGTATTCATGAAAACATCCATAAAAGCATGTCCTCTGAGTTTTAGATTAGGAACCCAAAGTAATTTCACCCATGGGGAAATTTACATGTGTGTGAGATACTGTTTCTCTGCATTCATTCCTCCATTCACAATTAGCAAACTGGAAGCCCTGGAGGGAAAGGAAGACCTGGGCAGCAAGTGCAGTGGGGTGTGACAAGTGTCACAGAGGTAGTGCAGGGAGCAATGGCCCAAGAGGCAGTGCTCCTCTCTGTGGAAGGTGGAAGGAGGAGATGCAGGAAGTGCTGACCAGAGAACAGTAGTTGGGCCTGTAATGAGGGTTCATGTTTTAAACTTGCCAATAAAGGAGTTAAAAGTTTGAGATGTAGATTCAGGTTTTTTACTCCTGTGTAGGAAAAGTCCCTTAAAAATACCTTTGTGGCTCCGAGGAGAGAAGTGGTTGGTTTTGCTTCTCCCAGAAAACCAAGGCAGATGACTGTTAGGAAGATAGGAAGGTTCCTTTGGCTCTGGGAGGCTCGCTAGTCTGGTGTTGGTCAGTCATTTTGCTGCCTTGCTTATTCAGTAACTGTTTGCCTCATACCTACTTTGGGGACCAGCATTGGGCCAGATGTACGGGGGAAAGTAAAGAAGGGGAAAATGGTTTCTAGTCTAAAGCCCATAATCAGGAATGGGGAGGAGAAAACCACCTCTATCCACAACCTCTGCACCCCAGCCTCTTGACACTCACCCACACTGAGGTGTACCTGCCCTCCTGTCCTCACAGACCCCTTACAGGCGGGTGGTCAGCTCTCCCAGGAGCACTCTTACTCTCAGGCCACTGAGGAGCACTGCCTTGTGCTCCTAAAGCATCCCGAGCTGACACCTCGTGACTAGATTGTCACTGTGAATGACTTTCAGTTCTAAACGGAGAGGTTCTTGAGGATAGGAATTCACTGTGGGAGGCTGCACGCGGTGGCATCAGCACATGTTATTGACTGGTGCACTGATGCAGTAGAAGTCTTGATGGGGTGTGCCACTTCTATTGGGGGACCCTCCGTCTAGTCACCCACTTATGGCTCAGTGAAATGTCCTAATGTGAGACAGAGAGCCTTTACCCTTTCCCGGCTATATGGGGTGACATTATTCATGGGTCCTTAGTCTTTGGTGTAAGACCATACTTGAATGCTTCGGACAGATTTAGCTTGATACAAACTGCACTTGGGTCCTCAAAGTTATTTTTCTTGAAGGTTATGGTGCTATCGTTTTGTGATTTCCTGTTTAGAAGATGGCAAGAGATGGATGAAGAGAAGAGAGCTGTTTTTCAATATAAGACAGGTACTTTGTGATCACTGGACTTTATTTTTAGAGACTTCTAATTGTTGGGTGATTTCCTACCAGAAAAGTGACTGAAGATGACATTAAGAGTATCAATTTAGATTTTTTTTTAATCTTCCTGTAGGAAAATGACATATTTTGAAAGAATGTAAAGACCTAGAGAAGGCCAGGCTTTATGCCACATTGCCCTATTTCACTTTTACTCTACATAATGTTATTCCAAAAGAGTGGCATAAAGCCTCTGTGAGATGTGAGAAGTAAAATGCATAGTAAATGGAGGTAAGTGTGCACTAACTAATGAACGGATTCTTGTACTGTCTCCATTGTTTTGCCTTTTACAGAATATCATGTGGTTAGAATAGCACAGTATAGCTATAGCCTTTTCCAGATTTTTACCTTTATCCCTTAAGGATGTTTTCACAGGACTAAGAATATTAGGTTGGCAATTTTTTAAAAGTTTTTATTTATTTATTTTGAGAGAGAGGTAGAGAGAGAATGAGCCGGGTAGGGGCAGAGAGAGAGGGGGACAGAAGGTCCAAAGCAGAATCTCTGCTGACAGCAGAGAGCGCGATGTAGGGCTCAAACTCATGAACCATGAGATCATGACCTGAGCTGAAGTTGGATGCTTAACTGACTGAGCCACCCAGGTGCCCCTCCCCATAAAATAGTTTTAATCAACATGCAGGAGCTTGATAAGAAAATCCATTCATACCTGTAGGATAACAGCCACTTTTAAAAGCTGGTCCCAGTACACTAACCACATTTCCCAGTGAGTGTTACTAATAGCAGATTTATTTATTTTTCTTCTTTCTGTCTTAATTACTTTAAAGATTTTTTCCCACAGACTTTTTATTTTATTTTTTTAATAAGTATTTTAATCACCCAGTTCTCATCCCAACAACTGGGCTCCTGAATCTTCATTACCTATTTAACCCATCCCCTAACCCACCTCTCCTCTGGTAACTATCAGTTCTCTATAGTTTAGAGTTTGGGGGTGTCTGGGTGGTTCAGTCATCTGAGCGTCCAGTTTTGATTTCAGCTCAGTTTCTTGATTTTGTCCAGTTCTTGATTTCATGATTCCAGGGTTGTGGGATTGAGCCCTTTGTTGAACTCCACGCTGAGCATGGAGCCTGCTTAAGATTCTCTTTCCCTTTGCCTCTCTTCCCTGATTGTGCTTTCTATTGCTGTCTCTTAAAAAAAAATGTTTCCTGATTTTTTTTTAAAAAAGTCTGTTTCTTGGTTTGTCTCTCTTTTCCCCCAATTGGTCATTTATTTTGTTTTTTAAACTCCACATATGAGTGAAAACATAAGGTATTTGTCTTTCTCTGACTTATTTCACTTAGCATTATATTCTCTAGGGCCATCCATGTTGTTGCAAATGGAAAGATTTCATTCTTTTTTTTAATGTTTTATTTATTTCTAGGAGAGAGGGAGAGACAGTGTGATCAGGGGAGGGTCAGAGAGAGAGGGAGTCACAGATTGAAACAGGCTCCAGGTCTGAGCCGGCAGTCAGCACAGAGCCTGACGCTGGGCTCGAACCCACGAACCGCGAGATCGTGACCCAAGTGAAAGTCGGACGCTTAACCGACTAAGCCACCCAGGCGCCCCAATTTCATTCTTTTTTATGGTTGAATTATTCCATTGTATGTATGTATGTATATACCACATCTTCTTTATCTGTTTATCTATCAATGGACACTTGGTCTGCTTCCATATCTTGGCTATTGTAATTAATGCTGCTATAAATACAGGCATGCATATATCCCATTGAATTAGTGTTTTTGTATTCTTTAGGTAAATACCCAGTAGTGCAATTGCTGGATCACAGAATGGTTCTCTTCTTAACTTTTTGGGGACCCTCCATCCTGTTTTCCACAGTGGTACACCAGTTTGCATTCCCACCAACAGTGTAAGAGGGTTTTCCTTTCCCCACCTCCCTGCCACTACCTGTTGTTTCATGTGTTGTTGATTTTAGCCATTATGACAGGTCTAAGGTGGTATCTCATTGTAATTTTGATTTGCATTTCCCTGATGATAAGTGTTGATGAACACTTTTGCATATCTGTTGGCAATCTGTATGTCAGGAATATATTCCACTTGATTGCAGCGAATAATTTTTTCAGTGAATTGCTGAATTTGGTTTGCTAATATTTTGTTGAGGATTTCACATCTACATTAATCAGAGATATTGGTCTATAGTTCTGTGTGTGTGTGTGTGTGTGTGTGTGTGTGTGTGTGTGTGTATGATGTCTTTATCTTGTTTTGATACCAGGGTAATGCTGGTGTAATAGAATGAATTTGTAAATTTTCTTTTCTTATCAAGTTTTGGAATAGTTTGTCTCCTCCCCATGTTTTAGGTATATGGTGTCATATTTTACATCCTTTTATTCTGTGAATTCCTTGACAAAAATATTCATGTTTACTGGCTTTGTGTTTCCTGCCTTCATTCTGTCACTTTCGGTCTTTCCACTCAGAGTTCCCTTTAATATTTCTTGCTGGGCTGGTTCAGTGGTCACGAACTCCTTTAGTTTTTGTTTGTCTGGGAAACTCTTGATCTGTCCCTCTAGTCTTGCTAGATAGAATATTCTTGGCTACAGGTTTTCCCCATTCAGCACTTCAAGTATATCCTACCATTCCTTTATGGTTTGGAAAGTTCCTGCTGAAAAATTCACTGATAAGCCTTTGGGGTTTCCTTTGTATGTAACTATCTTTTTTATATTACTGCTTTTAATTCTTTTTATTACTATATTTTGCCATCTTAATTATGTCTTGGATATTCTTTTGTTGATTTTCTTGGGCGGTTCTCTGCACTTCTTGGATTAGATGTTTCCTTCCCTAGATTAAGTAAGTTTTCAGCTATTATTTCTTCAAAATTTATGCCCCATTTTCTTTCTCTTCTTCTTGTGGGATTCCTATTATATGAATGTTATTACATTTGATTGAGCCACTGAGTTCCCTAAGTCTGTTCCCATTTTGCATAAATTCTTTTTTCTCTCTTTTGTTTAGCTTGATTACTTTCCAATACTCTGTCTTCTAGGTCATTAATTCGTTCTTCCGCTTCTTCCAGCCTGCTGTTCATTCCATCGTGTGTGAGCCCTGTCACCACTGTCCCTGGAACTGAGGCTCTGCAAAACTCCCAGGGCAGGAAATGTGTGGGGAGAGATGTGGGCCCATCCTCTGGGGAAGGGAGGCCTGCTTCACTGGGACTGAGGCAAGGGTGATTTTAGAAAGGGCAGTTCCACTGGGGCACTGGGTGGGTAGAGGTTGGTGTAAGGAAGTTAGGTAGTGAGTATTGGTGCTGTGCTGGTTCCAGGTGGCTCTGTGCTTTTGCTGAGGGGTAGCGGAGGGAAATGGCACCTGCCAGTTCCTTGGTTCCTGGAGGGGTCTCTCTGTGAATGCTGCTTCTCGGGGACACACCCAGAGATGAGCAACTGATCTCCCCACTCTGTGCCCCAGGTGCTCTCACGATCACTGTTTCCATGTTGTATATCTGCAAGTTGTTTGCCCTGCCTTCTCTCCAAGAGCACTTCTGATGTCCTTTCAGCTTTCCCAGAGCCAAGAACACTGACCTTTAGAACTCCAGGCTTTAAGTCCCACGGGTTGCAAGAACTCATGAAATTTGGCCACTCCTGCTTTCTAAGCCAATTACTATGAGGATTCATTTTACCCCGTGGGCTCCCTTGTTAGTCTGGCTCTCATCCTTCTCTACTACCGTGGCTCCCTTCTCACTGGCCATGTCTATTTCTCTCCCAGACTGTATATCTGCATTTCCTACTTTCTTTGATGTGGCCTCTTCTCTGCCTTTACTTGTGGAGTTTGTTCTGCCAGTCTTCAGGTCAATTTTTGGGGTATTTAAGATGCTTTGATAGTTGTCCAATTGCATTTGTGAGACAAGGTGAGCCTAGCATCCTACTCCACTGCCATCTTCCCCTTCCTCCTATCCCATTGTCTTTCACTCTTTCAGTTGAGAACTGAGCTGCTGGCCTCACTGTTGACACTTTGAAGAAAATTGTCTTTTTCTCTGGAAGCTTTTAGATTTTTCTTATTGTCTGATTTTCTGTAGTTTTAAGGATTTCTTTTTAACTTTCCTACTTGGAATTCATAGGTCATCTTGTACCTGTAAATTGATGTCTTTAATCAGTCCTGGGAAGGTCTCATTTTCTCTTTGATTATTACCTGTGCCATATTCTCTCTCTTCTTTTTCTGGTACTCCAGTTAAATATAGTTTAGATTTCCTCACTATCTCACTGCATCCTCACTGCCTCTTACCATTTTTTTGGTATTTTATGGTATATTTTCCATTTTCTGTTACTTTATATTTGATTCTAGATATTTTACTAATTTCTCTTTAGTTGTATCTAATATTCTCTTGTTAAACCTACCAGTGAGTTATTTTCAGTTGTTTTATTTTTATGGTTTTAGCATTTTTTGGGGGTTCTTTCTCAGGTAGGTTTTGGGGAAAGCTATCTGGAATCAGGGCTTGGAATGTCTCTATCCTCTACTGGGGACCCTATCCCAATGCACTGCTATCTTCCCCACAACTAGGAGGGAGTTGAGAACAATGTTAACTATCCACCTGCAAAGATCACAACCAGGCCTAGGAGAAAAAAATCCACCAAAGAAATGCTGACACCATGGAGAAATCAGTATATACCCTGCTACCTGAGGTTGGCAAATTCCCCCAGTGGAGAAAATAGAGATTGCCAGCTCATTCTGAAAGAGATTTCTTCTCTCTGAAAATTTCCAAAGACTTTAAAATTACAAATTTTTTAAATTCCAGTTTTCTAGTTGCTGCAGCAGGAGTGGCGGCCTGTGCAAACTTCTAAATCCTATATAAAACAGAAGTCCTGTCATGCTCTCTTGACATTTTCCTTTTTTAAAAAAATTGTTTTTATTTATTAGAGAGAGAGAGAGAGCGAGCAGAGAAGGGGCAGAGAGAGATAGAGACACAGAATCTGAAGCAGGCTCCAAGCTCTGAGCTGTCGGCATAGAGCCTAATGCGGGGCTTGAACCCATGAACTATGAGATCATGATCTGAGCTGGACTCGGATGCTTAACCATCTGAGCCACCCAGGCACCCTGATATTTCCTTTTTATCTCTCATCTAGAGTTTTACTAGAGTGAACAATGCTACTTTCTGTTTCTCTTTATTTAGAAGTTTTGTGTTTTATTTCTTGGCTTCTTTATAAATTTTAACAAATATTTTCATTTAGACATCAATAATTATATAACTTCCTATCTTCCAGCAAGACAAAGGCTTTATTTTGCTTTGTTTCCTCATCCCCTCTTTGTAGCTTCTCAGCTCCTTAAATGGTATTCTGCCCCTTGAATCTGGTGTCCTCCAGTGAATTCTCCACCTAGCAGCTGCAGGAATCTCTTCGAAGTGATCAACCTTCTCCAATTGAAAACCCTTCAGTAGCTTCCCATAACCCTTACAATAAAGTCCAGACTCTTAACATAGCATGTAAGGTGCTTTCTGGGCTCTGTCACCCTTTCTGGCCTCTGTCACCCTTCTTGGCTTCATCTAAAAGAAAAAAAACAAAAACAAAAAACACCTTTCTCTTAAGGGAAAGAAATTGAAATAAACTACAAAAATATCTGGGTCAAGTCAGCACAGTTATAACTGCTTGGCTTGCCATGTTGTTTCATGCCTTTGTTCCTGTTTTATTGCTGGCCATCACAGTCCAGGCAAGAGAGGGAATTATTGTATGGTGTATACCACTACATCCTCCATCTGCTTCTTCTCACCCCACTAAGTCCCTTGAGGGCAGGGACTGTGTCTTATTATACTGGTGTTCCCAGCGCTTTGCTGGAATGCAGTAGAGGATGAGTAAATCCTTGTGAGAGGAAGGGAGGGAAGGAAGGAGGGCGGGAGGGAGGAGAGAAGGAACAGAGGAACGAATGCAGAAATGAATGGAGGGATGAAGGAGAAAACTCTCCCCGATAGGTCTGGGCTTCCCAGGGCAGGAATGGGTGTGGTCCCGGAAACTCTCCGGGAGGCCACAACCTGGAGGTGCCTCTGCATGGCTGCTCAGGAAAGTAGGAAAAGGACTTAAAGACAAGGTAGCTGTGTCAGAGACCGTGTGATTACAAAAAGCAGAATCCCCAAGCTAAAAAAAGGGAGGAAGGAGCCTAGGTAGGTTAGAAAACACTGGTCTGTTACAGAAGCCATGTCAGTGTTTCAGTCTGTTTGGCTGCTATAACAGAATACCAGAGATTGGGGGGCTTATAAACAACAGAAATTTATTTCTCACAGTTGTGGAGGCTGAGAAGTCCAAGATCAAGGTAGTGGCAGATTTGGTGAGGACCCACTTTCTGGTTCTTAGATGGCACCTTCTTGCTGTGTTCTTTTTTTTTTTTTTTTTTAATGTTTTATTTATTTCTAGAGAGAGAGAGAGACAGCGTGAGCAGGGGAGGGTCAGAGAGAGAGGGAGTCACAGACTGAAACAGGCTCCAGGCTCTGAGCTGGCAGTCAGCACAGAGCCCGACGCGGGGCTCGAACCCACGAACCGCGAGATCATGACCTAAGCGAAAGTCGGACGCTTAACCGACTAAGCCACCCAGGCGCCCCTTTCTTGCTGTGTTCTCACATGTTGGGAGGGGTGAGGGAGCTTTCTAGGGTCTCTTTTATAGGGGCACTGATCTTATTCATGAGGGCTCTGTCCTCATGACCTAATCACCTCCCCCAAACCCCACATCCTAGTACCATCACATTGGGGTTTAGGTGTCAAGATATGAATTATGGGGGGATACAGACATTCAGACCATAGCAGTCAGGAGGACAGCTAGGCTGCTTAAGGGGCCAGAAGCCATGTCCTTTCCTCTTTGGGACTATGTGGCTTTCACCAGAGCTTCTTTGTGAACCTGCTTCCTTTCTTTCTCTGCACACTGGCTTTCTTTGCTTTCTTATCCATGTGCTGGAAAATGGATGCCCAAGGCCTGCCTGAGTTTCTGGTTTGAGCAGTGCAAGGCTGCTTGGAAGCGCCCTGTCCCACTTACAACTCGAGGGGTTGAGGCTCTGGACCAGGTACCTCAGCCGCAGCTAGATAAGGGTCACAGGACTCACTGCATACCTAATGGTTGTGCCAGCAGAGGTGTGGGTGGGGCTGACTGATACATGGACAGCCACGAGGTGATGTCTACTCAGTCCTTCCTTTTCATGAAGTAGGAGTTTGCTAACTTAATTTTCAGATGATTATTGAATAACTCAATTCTGTTTGTATAGAGTTGAGATACATTTTTTTGTTTTTCTTCGCAGTCCTGAGAAACTTATCTGTTCAGAAAATAAATATCTGATGAAGAGAATAAGACTACTGACCTAAGTCAGACCATTTTTGAAAGGCAGTTTCATTCCTCCAAGCTCAGCCAGGAGAACGGAAGGGATGAGAAGCATTGTGTGCTGAGCAGAGGAGATCTGGTGGGTAGCAGGGCTGGGGCGGCACAAGTTGCAATGTGCACATGATGACAGGCATTGATTCTGGAATCTGAGCCATTGACACATCCTTCTTTGTCACACAGGTTCCCCAGGGCACAGAGGCGGGAGGCGAAGAAGGGAGTGGAAAAGAGGTTGCCGAAGAATGTGATTTACTCCATGCACAGGAAATGGTGGGGTTGCCTCTTGGCTCAGTGCTGCTGCACCCTGTGGCGGGGAAGCCTGGGGTTGGAAAACTCAGAAAAGGACCCTGGACGCTGCTTTGGAGGATAGATTGTATCATCCTCACGAGGTGAGAGAAATCCTGGTCGTAGGATTCTGCTAAGATTTCCTCAGGTTTTTCCGGAGTTTTTGCTCCTCTGCCATTTCCCTACCATTTATACATCCACACCAGACCAAAACAAAACCTGTTCGCCTTATGCAGCCACAATAGGTGGGAATCTTCTGAAATGAAATTTATATTAAAAGGAAAATTAGGCCAAATGATGGTTTTGATATATAAAAGTTATTTATTTATTAATCATAAAAGTTGTTTTATATGCAAGCATTTTCCATGCACAGATTTCTAACCCAGAGCTCACCATCTGACTGGACACATGTACAGCTCTTGCTCGCTCTTCCCTTCCATCCTCTCCTCTCCCACGTCCCATATCCTAAAGCACCATATCAGGTGCTTGGGAGTTGTAAGGGCTCGCGGGTGTCTGGAGCGCAGCGCATCTGTGTGTTCACCGGCCACCCCACTCTTGCCTCCACTGCACAGAGCATGAAAATCTTTTCAGATAGTTTGTTAATCCAGGTCCCAACCAATCCCATTGTTTTTCCCCAGTCTCTCAGAGAGAAACGCATTCTCCTGAATGGAAGAATGGAAGTTTCTTTCTTTCTGGATGGGACTGTAGTCAGCTCTGCCCTTCTGGAAGGGTAGCCTCACTGCTGTCACAAGAGAGCCAAACAATGGAGTCTGGTTTACATACAACAGAAGTTTCTCGCTCATGTGCCAGAACAGGGAGGGTCAGCAGGGTGGCAGGCTGTCCCTCTTTCATGGGTTTGGCTGATGGAACCTTTGTCATCTTCAGTGCCTGGCTTCCAAGTTTGCCCTGAGGAACCTGCAAAGGGAAGAGGTCATGGAGGAGTTCTCTCTGGGCGTGTAAGTGGGCCAGGTCTCACATGTTCCACCGGGGAGGACATGGCTGTCCCTAACTGCAGGGGGGAGGGTGCTAGGAGCAGCAGCCTCTGCTGCTCTGAGCACAGTGGCAGGGAGAGCAGGTGCTCTGTGGACAGCTAGTCACCTCCGCCCTACCATAGAGAGGTCAGTCCCGTGTGGAGACCGAAGACCTGGGCAACCTTGGCTGAGAGTTGCAGAAACGAAAAAGTAGGGGAGAGGTGAGGAAAGGGCTGCCTGGAAGGTCTGAGCTAAGGCAGGAGGGATGGAGTGTCAGGTGGGATCCACCGGGCTGTCCTTTCTGCCCATCAGCCCCTCTTCCCTGCCCTACACTCGGTGCTTCCCTTCTGTTCACAGGTTCAAGGGGCCAGACAGCACAGGCCACAATCCTGGGTGGCTGGGGAAGGCCAGCACAGGTGGGGTCCCAGCCCGTGGAAAGCAGAGTGATGACAGCAAATGTCCTGGGGCAGCACCCCACCTCCCTGCAGCTGGGGTTTGGGCTTGGCTGCTGGGAACTGTGCCATCTGTAAGGAGGCCATGGCAGTAAAGTTTCACTGAGCTTTACTTTCTCATATCTTGCAACAGTTAAAATGCTGGCGACATGTTTTCTCTCTCCAGAAGTGTAAGATGTTGCAAGAAATAACCAAATAATAGTTCCTGTTTATTGAGCTCCTGTTGTGAACTAGGAACTATGTGAGATATTTTTTATTAAAAAAATGTTTTTTAAGTTTATTTATTTTGAGAGAGAGAGTGCTAGCGGAAGAGGGGCTGAGAGAGGGATGGAGAGAGAATCCTAAGCAGGCTCTGTGCTGTCAGCAAAGAGCCTGATGCGGGGCTTGAACTCACGCACTGTGAGAAGACAACATGAGCTGAAATCAAGAGTTGGATGCTTAACTGACTGAGCCACCTAGGAGCCCTGGAACTGCATGAGGTATTTTATATTCATGTAAAAGTTTTCACAGCAAGATAATAGTATTATCTCCCCTTACATGAAGCCTGGAGAGGGGTTGAGTAACTTGTTCAATGTCAGCTGTACAGTTGAAAGTTGTGGTGGTCTTGTTCTTAGTCTAGACTATCTGGTGCCAAAGCACAGATATCTGATCACCAGAGCACACTCCTTCCCCACCCCACTCATCTGACTGGTCACATCAGTCAGATTGCTCAGGATTTGGGTCCCTTTCAGAGAGTGGTTATCCTGCTGGTGTGCCACAGAATCCTGACCTAGAAGAGCACTGGGGGTTTGAGGGGTTGGTGGTGGCTTGCTGGGCATCCCTCATGTCTGCTCAGTCCTTCCCCAGGGGATGCAAGGAGTCTAAGGGCACACCTTCCTCCCTCATCCTTCAGAAAATTAGGCTCACGTTTCAGTCAGGAGAGAACTTCATTTTTGAAGGGGCAGAGCTGTGGTCCAAGGTCAAAGTGGGTGACGAGTTGCGGGGAGCACTGACATTGAATGTCCTCTGAAGTTTTGTAGAAGTCTGACTCACATCCTGCAGGCTCCTCTGTCCTAAATCTGAAACGAATCCTGACAGATGTACGCATGGAGAAATGGCAGTAGCCACAGTTCATCCCAGGGAGAATTCAGGTCCCTGCTGTCCTGGGAAAAGGAATATTCTATAGCTTGGGTCACAAGTAAGCCCACAACTGGTTTTAAACTGGCCTTGACCCATCAGAGACTATCTTAGGCTTTGGAACTCAGTCAGTCAGAGGCAGATTTGTTGGACATTGACTCATACTTGCCTTCTAGACCCTATAGAAGATCGGCAATTTGCTCAGTGAGGCTTGTGCCTGACTAGCCAAACTTTCCCTTAACTAATATATTCAGTTGTTTTGGTTTCAGATGTTGAGTGGGCCATATTTTATAACTCCATTTTAACAAACAAGTATTCAGGATTAATAAACAGAATGACATATTTTTTTTACTTGATTATTCTGAGTTATGTTTTCCATCCCTTCTTTGCCCAGTGATTATGTTTAGACAGAAACAGGTGGAGGGAAGTTTGGATCTTTCCTGTTCTTCCAGCTCCCTGAGACGTGCTCCCTGAGAATCAAGGCTCCTACAGCCTGTGTGGTTCCTTCTAAAAACCGATCTTTTTCCAGGTGCACTCATTAACCCAGGGATTTAGTGGGTAAGACCTGATTTTTATCAGTGTTCAAAACAAATCTTACGCCACAAAATCCATAGCCCAAACCAGCAGTTCTGATAGGTGTGGATGCGGGTCTGACAGGACAGGGTCCAGGGAGAGACAGCTGCTTCTGGAGTTGCAGGCCGAAGGCCTGCTGGAGATGCTTAATGCCTGTGTATTTATTTTCTTGACTCCGAAGTTACCTCTGAGGTTCCTGCTCAACCAGGTAGGCAGAAAGGACTCAAAAGGATGTGGTGTCACTCCCACAGAGCTCAGCAGTCTAGCCATCAATGACACCACGCCCCAGAGACCGTGGGTCAATTTACCAGAGTCATGGAGCAAGTGCTGAGGCTCCAGGGTCTCCTAGGCAACCCTCACTCCGCACTCTGTCCTTGGTTTTTGCCACTGTCGCAGAAAGGAAATTTGGTTTCATTATGAGCAACCCTTGAACTTACCTTCCAAGAGCCTTTCAGGTTGAAAGTAAATCAGTCAAGCTTTAAAAGAAGTTACATTCATAAACTTCTATTTTTTATTCTCTTTCTGTACATATTGGCAATGATAAAGCTTAAAGATGCATGTCCTATGAAATATGCAAAAACAAGGGATTTACATAAATAATTTATACTTCAGAAAATAAAAGTTGAAAAATATTTTCCACCTCATTAGAGTTCACAGTATTTAAAGTAAATCAAGCTTTCCCCTTTAGATTTCAAACTATATTGTCTCAGCAGAGATGATAAAATCTAATCAGGAATAAAACAATCAAGTTTCTGTTTTCATTCAGTGCACGTGTAGACCTACTTCAGTATCAGGCTGTTCCCGTGCTGAGGCTGCAGCGTTTTCTTCCCGATCCTTCACCTCCTGAGTGGCTGTGACCCCGCAGAGGTCACACGGCATGGAATGGTTACAGCATCACCAAAACCACCCACACTGGACACATTCAACCGAGTGGTAATGTCTGCTGTTCTGATGCCTCATTTCCACATAATACTTGTTTTAGCCCTGAAAATGGAAACCTTGGCATCTAAACACAGCCAAACATGTTAACACTAATACAAGGCACTGTGCTGTGGGTTTGGTTTATTTCTAGGAAAGATCATGTTTGCATAGATTGCTAGCAATTTAGTGTGCAATAAAATAGAGGGCCGGGCCCGGCACGCGTGGCCTGTGATGGATGAAGCCGTGTGATGCTCCTTTAGCCCAGAGGCAGCACCGTCCGTCTCTAGCCCCAGCCTTTTGGGCAGATCCCTGAGGCCCCTACAGGAGAGTTTTTTGCTCAAAAAGCTGCAGGTCAAAGCGGACCCAGACTTCCCCGGTGGGGACCTCGTGCAGCAGCAGCCGGCGGGTTGTGGGGCCTTTGCTTTCCTGTTCTGTGCGAATTTTTGCCACTGGAACTTCAGTGCGACCCAGGAAATCTGGAGAATAGACATGTGAGAGTCAAAGCTACTTCTTTATAAGGAGGAGTGTCTGAAAACATTAGACTTTCAAATCCAGAACAGTTAACTTCTTTTTGTTAGTAGCTGTCTGATAACTGCATGGATGCACGCCCAGCGAGAGAGGTCCATGGGAGGGAACCTGCCTTCCTGGAGTCCAAGTTCCTTCAGTCAAAACACGTCTCACCTATTCAGTAGGTTCTGGGGGCAGTGTTTCTGTTGTGTATGTAGCGAGTGACTGGTGTCTGTGACTGACACAAGCCACAGACCACCCTTTCCCCTGAGAAGACCCCCGACCCACTTCCCACATGAACTGCAGGTGCCTATGGTGTCATTTTCCTTAGGTATCACAGGGAAAAATAAAGCTGAGTACCCTGGATCTAGACCCCAAATTCTAGAGTATTCAGATTCCCTGGTTGAGTTATACTTTACCATCTGGTGAGAACTGATCTCTGTCAAACATGGTGAGACACAGCACATCCTGGTAAAGGTCCTTAATAAAGAACTGGCAGTTAAAATTCCACTTGGGATTGAGTGTGTCCTGGAGGGTTCTGGTGGTATAGCTCTGGGAGCCCATGCTGATTTCACAGTATGGATTGCTCTTTCCTGAACAAAAACAAACCAAAGACACATGTGGCATGTGTACATAAAATAAATGACAACAGGACCTTGTCATGAGCAGAAGCAGGATCCAAATGGATGCTTCTCTGTAAACCATGACAGCAGGGGCATTGATTGAGGGCCCAGAACTGCCTTGTGGTCTCCACATCCCCGTGCTGATAGCTTCATTAACTTGGGGGCACCCATGTTGCTCCAGCGCCCCCAATGCTCCCCATGAGCCTGGACATGTGTCCATGCGATTTCTACTCAGAAGCACTGAGGAAAGAGTCACTGGTACTTATTAGGAAGACATAATGAGGATAATATTGGTCCAATAACCATTTTAGTGGCACTGGAAACACTGATTTTTTAAGTGTCCCATTATTCAATGTTTACAAGAGTCATCAGCAAAGAATAGGGCAATTACCACATATGTTGAATGAAAGAAGCATTTACCATTCGGTTTACAGGCTTTTAATTCTGTAGCTTCGATGACATGCACCATCAGACGCCCGATGCCTGAAGTCTTTTGAGAGCGAGCTACAAAAGAGGAAGACAAGTGATGTCAATTTCTTCTCTGAGAATGCAGGTAGTGCACAGAGGATACTGAACTGTGGGTACAGTCTGTTCTTCTAACCAATCCTGACACTCCCCAGTGTCACCGGCCACTGCACTGGGCCTGGCAGACCAGCATCTGGCTGCTGTGTGGCTTTGCCCAGGGCGTGTCACCCAATGGAGTACCCGTCCACCATCTCTGCTTGTCTTCATTCCACCCAGCCCTGAAGGTGCACGTCCAATCTCACATGTCCCTCCCCCCTCCCTGCCCCACTCTGCACATCCATTAACCTCAGCGTAGGAGCATCCTGCAGCCTGCTGGTTCTGAAATTCCATGCCCTATCCGTCTCCTCTGTCAGGAGAGGCTGCTGCAGAGTGTATTGTTTATTCAGCCTTGCATTAATAAACACTCAATTGGCTAGCAAATGGTAATATTAATAAAATAATACATTATATCCATTCAGCACTTAAAAGCAGCTAACATTTATTGGATACTTACTTTGTGTTAGGCACATGTGCTAGACCGCTACAAAAGTTTTATTCTGTAAATTGTACAATTATGCTACATGGTAGCTCTTTATAACTACCATCTGTACATATGGGAGAATTTAGGCTTAGAAAAGACCGTAACCTGCCCATGTCACACAGCCTATGAGTGGCAAGGTAAAAAATTAACCGGCAGGTACCAAAAGTCGATTTGCCACCCATCATCATTCCAATTACATGTAAACACTTCAGCTTATAAAGCAGTTTCACTTAAGACCTTATTCTATTTGGGGATGTACTCAAAACCCTTTTCATATGGAGGAAAATGGGTCTGTGAACTCAGATTGGTAAATATGAAGTTAGTTAAGCAGGTGTTGCCCTCATGGGTTTAAAAAGGCTGCTTGGTGAGCTATTGATTTTTTAAAACTTAGGGCAAGTAGAACTTAGGAGAAACCCCCTCACCCTTCCCCTTGTTTGTGCCAACTCTTCAGTGTGGCACCTATACTCAGTTCCTCTTAAAGACAAATAAGTTCCCCTTATGTATCTTGGAAGGCCTGGTTAAGACTAGCACAGGGCTTGGGCACAGAGTAAGTAATCAATAAATGTCTAAAGAATTGAACATACAGAAAATGCATAACAATATGTATAGATACTGATGTTAAGCAAAACTAACAAAAACTCTTGATTTTTATCTTTACCAATTAAGAGATCACTATATGCTTTCCAAATCATTCAGTCATTGATTTTTTAATAGCAAGCTTTTGAAGTACCATTAAAATAAGATTCAATCAGCAAAAGCTAATTGACACATACCTTTCAGGAGTCTATAACAAAATAAGGGAAACCTGAATAAAAAAACATAAAGAGCTGCAGCTCTAGCAGCCAGAAAGGAGGGAGGACTGGACAGGGAAGGCCTGGGTGGGGGGCATGGGAGGGGGGCTGAGAGGTGGTTTGTTCAATCAGGCAGTGGTACAGGCAGGCGAGGCAGAGGGAGGAAACGGGGCTGGGGAACAGGTGACACTGGGGATGGGCCCTGGGTCCGGGGTGAGGATTTGTCCTTGATTTGGGAGGCAATGGGGAAGATGCTTCAGCAGGGAGGGTCAGCCCTGTAGAAAGAATACTTTGGAAATGAAGATGACGGGGGGCCTCGTGCCTGGGTGGAGACTGGAGGGAAGGTCTGTGCCACTGGGAAAGGCCCGAGACACGGGAAGAGAATGGGGTGGGACGTGGCCTCTGACTAGAGAAGCAGGAGAGCTTCCAGCCTGGGCGGCAAGGGCAGTGCTGCCGTCTGCAGAGCTGCTCCTCGGGTGATGCCGTGGTGTGAGGCCCGCGGGGGCGGGGAGAAGTCGAAGTGTGTCTGGAGCGTGGGCTCGGGGAAGCAGCCCAGCACGATTTTCATGAAACTGATGGGGAAGGGGGACAGAGAGGCTTGGGCAATGGTGAGCTTCAGGAACAAGGGGGAGGAGGAGCCTGGACTTCCTGCCATTGGGTGCAGGGGGCAAAGTGAGTCAAGCAGTGGGTCAGGTCATTGGTGCCGAGTGAGAGAGCCCTCTGCACGGAATGAGAATGGGGGTGGCGGTGAAGGGCTGGTGATGAGGAGGAGGGCATTGAGGTCCGGGACCTGGCATCGAGGGAGGGGGGACGGTGGATGAGGAGGAGGGCTGGGGAAGAGGCCGGGGTGGGAGGGGAGGAGCAGAGCTGATGGGAAACAGGCCAGAGAAGGGAAGTTGGATGAAGCAAAATGGACCAAGCAGAAGTGGGCTTGGTTGTGGAAAGGACCCTCTTCCTTCACCACAGGCAGAAGGGAGGTCCCGGGGCTGGCCTGGGTGACCCTGTCTGTGTAGTGGGCAGGGGACTCGGGGAGGCCCCAAGGACAGGAGCTGCCAAGCAGGTCCTGCTAGTTCCTGCTGTCTGATCCCACAGCAAGTCTGCTCCTTCCTCTAGGATGTCCCTGCGCAGCTCTGCCCTGCAGGAGCAGCAGCTTGCGTCCCAAGGGTGGAACCCGCCCCCTCCCCCCTCTCCCCTCTGGACCCCAGGAGGCTGCTTCCAACTTGCCAGGGCACCAACTACCTTGATAAGCCTTCTCCCGTTTCTTCTTTTCTGTGTCGATGTACTGCTCAGAGGCCGCCTTGATCTTCTGGACCCAGGCAGTCCTGGAGGAGAAGCAGAGCACAGCCATGGGGTGGCTTTTTGGCGTACCTCCCAGGTTCAGCCAGGAGCCCCAGGGCTCTGCACTTGTTCTTCACTCCATTGCTAACCTTGGCTTTGACAAGTTTCCCATCATAGACCTAATCTTAGTTCAGCTGTAAGTCTTGTTTGATAACTGACTTTCAAGCTGAGAATTTCTAGACAGTTACTGCTTATAAGACACCAGGCACTTGCAAGGTGCAGGCATGCAGAAACAGAAGATGCCTCATCAGCGGCAATTTGGCATGACCGAGCGACATTCTACCATACAAAGAACACCAAGAACCACGTGCACAGAGGGGAGGAGCACCCCCTGGTGTGTCATCACACACGTGTTGAGCTGCCCCATAGAGGACGCAGGGCTGGCCAGGCAGAGCAGGAGGAAGGCATTCTGGCTGGAGGGCAGGGCCTGTGCGGTGGAGGGCAGGACAGGCTGCGACAAGAGGGCCTCAGAAACCAGGCGAAGGAGCCCGGACTGCTGCACGAGGGATTTTAGGAAGCAAGGTGTTGGACCTGCCATTTTTGGAAGATCCTGAGGAGAGACTGGAAGCAGGGACACACGTAGAGGCGGCTGCAGTAACCAGCATGTCTAAGCCAAGGCTGACCAGTGGGACCAGGGTGGAGGGCGCTGGTTAGCAGAGCTTGAGGATACGGAATTAGTACCACCGAGCACGGACTGGAGGTGGGTTTATGGAAGGGAGCTGTCCAAGCTGCAAGGCAGGTCACACGTGGTCAGGACTGACCTCTCATTAATGTTGTCTGTTCGGAGGGTGTAGACCCTGTCGATGTGAGAAATGTGGAAGACAGGCTCATCGCTGGAAGGGTCTGTGGGCAGTTTCACCAGGACTTCATTCAGGAAAATGGGCTGAAAGAGTTAGGGCCAAAACAGACTGTGAAATAGGCCAGAGTCCTCCACCCGCCTACATCTAGGGAGAGTTCGATCTGTCCTGAAGAGCTTTGTTGAGGAGGAGAGAAGGGTCTAGCGTCTTTTACTTAGGGAAAAAGAGCCTGTGTTCATTTTGTGGAAGAAAACTTCTTGGGCAGATGAGATGTTACTGAACTGGGGACAGGAGCTCCTAGTGTCTATGACTGCTCATGTGACAGGGTCTCTCCTCTGTGTACCTATACTTGGCACTTTGCCTCGGTTTTACAGAGAGACCTGATGCTGAATGTGGACAGAGGCGGGATCGTGTCACATGTGCCAGCAAGGAAGCCGGAATCCAAAGCTGGAATCCAGCTGTCAGTCCAGCTGTCAGAGGACAGGGAGGCCCCAGCCACACTGGGGCTGCTTCCCTGGGAAATGACAAAGGAGGAGTGACCCATCTGGAGACAGGTGAAGAGTGTCCCATGAAGACAGGAAAGGCTCAGGCCAGGAAGGAGGTCCTCCAGGCGAAGGAATCACCTCGTTATGGTCCTGATGCCACGGCCAGGAATGTGACACTTACCGTTTTATACATTTTGAATTGGGCATTGGACTTAGAGCTGAATAGCTTCTCAGAGCCTGAGGAAACGGCAAACTGCTTGACCATGTAGGTAAGAAGCAGAAAGTCATTGAAGAGGAATCCGTGTAGTTCCTTGTTGCTCTTGGTCTTGTATAGTTTCCCACTGTGCAGAAGCTTCCGGGGCCCCAAGCAGTTGGTGAGGGAGTTGAATATAAGTTGCTTAAAGAGAAATTGTCACTGTGAATCCCAGCACAAACCATCCCAGAGCCCCGTGAGAAGCCTGTGTCCTGGATCTAAGGGTGCACTGATTTGCCTTCAGAGTCCAAACTGACATGGGGGATTCTATTAACTGAGTTCAAAGAACTCAAAACAAAGATATCAAATTTCTCTTCCTAAGAAAGAACAATGACAGCCCAAGAAGGGGCAGGACAGGGAGTCCATGTGGGCTGGGTTGAGGCATATCCTGTCCACACTAGGTGAAGGCCTGAACCCAGTTCCCTACCCAGAGCCTGCCTAGTGGCACCCACCTCAACACCACAGGCCTCACCTCTGCAAGACCTTCACACTGAACGTGTGCCTGGATCCACTCTAGTCTGTCTGAATTTTCTTTTTCCCGAACTCCTTCATTAACTTGGGAACAAAGCTCCTCTGCCCGCTCCAGAGCCAGCTTTAGGGAGGAATGGTCCACGTGATTCTCCAGGGTGTTCTCCAGAATCTGGAAAAGAGTGGGCTGCGTCATGTGGGAAGTGGAGTGTCTTCTACCCACAAGTCCTACCGCCTGCGGTACGTGCTGGGCGCTGGGGATACAATGAGTAAGACGATTTTTTGCCCTAAGGAAGTGCGTAGCCCCAGAGTTCTTGGGGAGCCTGGTAACTCAGTTATAAGAGAGTGTGCCAACTGCTACACGGATCAAGTGCCCTGAAACCTGTGGGTGTCCAGCGACTCTCTGGCTTGGTCTTGGTACAAACGTTACCACACATGGCTCCCTTCCTCCCCCCCAGTACTTTAAGCCATGGCCTTTAGGGTGAACCCACCAGTATAACCTGGTTGCAGCTTTCGTAAGAGTGTTAACTTACTGAATAGCAATGGCTTATAAGATTTTTGGGGTCACTGATCTTTTTTATTAATCTGAAAAAAGCAGTGAATTCTCTGCTACAGGAAAGATACAATAAAATCATGTCATCAGCTTGTAGAAAAACATACTTAGTTCATTCTAAAGTGACTTCAAACCAATGTAACAAGTGTAAAAGAATAGAAGCTGGCATACAACCGTGTGGTCTCATCAGCAGATGGCTTGTGTCTTGACTCTGGCCACCCAGGGCCACCGTCCTTTGTTTACAATTACAAAATGGGATAAAGCTCTGAAAGCCTAAAGCTTTTCTTCAATATTCATTTGGCAGCAAAACCTGACCTAAACTGAAGAGACAGATCTGTTTATTCCACTTAAAGGTGATTATTCATGGATTTCACTGTAGGAACATTACTGTGTTTGGCTAGAGGCGATGCCCAGGGTTTGCTGGGGTGTCATGTAATATGCCTTTTTTTTTTTTTTATTTCTGAGAAAGAGACAGCGCGAGCAGGGGAGGGTCAGAGAGAGAAGGAGACACAGAATCTGAAGACAGGCTCCAGGCTCTGAGCCAGCTGTCAGCACAGAGCCCAATGCGGGGCTCAAACCCACAAACCGTGAGATCATGACCTGAGCTGAAGTTGGACGCTTAACCGACTGAGCCACCCAGGCGCCCCTGTAATATGCCATTTTTGAATTACATTCTGAATTCTGAAAAATACATCTGCTTCAAAATATTCGAGTTTTAAATATTTGGGTTATTGTGTATTAACGGGTTAGTTTGGTATAATAACTGAAACATAAGCTCTGTAGCATAACGTCCGTAAGGAGTTAATATGGCTTAGGGACCAATGGTCAAGAGATAATCAATAAAAGTAACAGTCTTATATTATTTCTACTGTTTTCCTTTGTAAGACCATTAAAATTGTATCAGTGATAGTTTGTGGAAAAATCCTTTGTAAGTATGGCTTCTCCTTTGAAAGCATATTGGCTCAAGAGGCCCACATTGCTTATGCTAAAAGATGGATAGTATCTTGGGACTGTTTAGTTAGCAAGCTGAACTGGGGAAGGGCAAGGGGATGGCGATGAGCTCAGGGTAGGACACACTGAGACATCTAAGGAGAGATGTTTCGCTGGTGGATGGGTTTAGATCTCAGCAGAAAGACTGAAGCCCAAGGTTGTGCCAATAGTGGACTCTGTCTGGGCTCACGACGGGCTCCACAGCTGCAGACCTGGAGGGCACTTGCTCTGCCTGGAAAACCACATTTGTGACTTTGAGAGACCCAGAGGAGTTTTCCTGGGGAGGGAGAGGACAGGTTACCTAAGTGACACTGGATGGCTCTTCCTTGCCTGATCCAGACTGTATGTGCGTGTTTATGTGTGTGTACAGGTGCATGCGCACGGTGTCTGGTCCATCAGACCATGTGGCAGGACTGGCTCCCTGACTATGGCCTCTGTGGACCCCGAGGGGCCCGGCTCCTCCATCCCAGCCGGGGCACTCACACTTCTGATGAGCAGAGGGTAGCGGGTGATCCTCTGCATAGGCTTCAACAGGAAGCTGGAAAGGGGCATTCCTTTACATCGAGGGTCAGAGGCCAGCTTCTGCAAATAATGGAGAGGCTCATGAGGAAATCAGAGCTTCAACGAGAACAAAGGAAACACCAACCACGCTCCTGAATTTGACTGCCTTTTTGATTTCAAATTTCTTTTAGAAACTCAGGATTCAAAATGATATATATCAGATTAATAGCAGGAGTATGTCCCTTCATTTGGTGAACCCAGAGGATGCTTTTCAGCTCGCTCTTTCTTTCTTACATGGATTTGGCAGCCTAGGCCATCACTTCCTCCTTTGCTTCCAGAACCACTGACAGCTGTCTTCCCAGCCCACTCCTTCCCAATCCTCACTTCCTCTTTCTCCTCTACCTGCTTTTTTTTTTTTTAATGTTTTATTTATTTTTAGGAGAGAGAGAGAGACAGCATGAGCAGGGGAGGGTCAGAGAGAGAGCGAGTCACAGGCTGAAACAGGCTCCAGGCTCTGAGCTGGCAGTCAGCACAGAGCCCGACGCGGGGCTCGAACCCACGAACTGCGAGATCATGACCTAAGCGAAAGTCGGACGCTTAACCGACTAAGCCACCCAGGCGTCCCTCTCCTCTACCTGCTTTTAACTGTAGGTGCTGCCCAAAGACCCCCAGCAGTTGAGTCCCAGATAGCCACCCGGACCTTCTCTAGAGCTCCATACTGGCCAAGTTACTCTCCTTCCTACCTGGGTCTCCTAACAGGCACCTCAATACCTCAGTACACCCCAAAGTCCTCATTTTCCTTCATGAAAGCCTCTCTTCCACCTCCATCCCTGTGTTGGTAGCACCATTCTGCACCCCTCTCCCACTCCTAGGAGTCACCTTCAACTCTGTGTTTTAAACAGCTTGTGATTTCCCCCGCTTCTGCCTGCCTGCTATCCCTGCTTCATTAGAAATAATCACTACCATTTATTGAGCACCTATTATGTGCCAGGTAATGAATGCATTAGCCTTTGCTAAATCCCTTCTGCTCTTTCTTCACTTGGCTAATTCATACTCATTTCTGTAGACTCAGATTATGCCTCCTCGTGGCCAGGCCTCCCCCTTCCTTGATGCTTTCGTGTTCAGTGACCTTTCTTGAGCCCCTACAAATCACCTGTGGCCACCTTTATCATGACACCACATCTGGACTGGGGAAGACAGGCAGAGGTACCAGGTTTGAGGCATCTCCATGACCTTTCAGGCTGTTATTTCCAGGGAACTAAGGACCACATTTTATTTGCTTTTACTCCTATTATTAGCATAATACTTGAACAGAGTAGCTAGTACTCTTGGATGACTTTTTTTTTATGACCATTTTTAATGGCTGAAAAGCAAATTTACTATAATTTACCTATTCATTTCCCACTATGAGATATTAAAACTGTCCCCTTCTTTTGTTTTTGCATAGATCTATGTATGTTGCTATATAGCAAGCATCTTCATGCTTTTTATTTGTTATTTTCTGAGACTTTTTAAAAAGTAACATTTAGAACACAGCTTATTGCTAGGTTCTGTTCTTTTTTTAATAGTTATTTTTGAGACAGAGAGAGAGAGAGAGAGAGAGAGAGAGAGAGCAAGCAGAGGAGAGGCAGAGAGGGAAGGAGCCTCTGAAGAAGCCTCCAGGCTCTGAGCTGTCAGCACAGAGCCCAACACGGGGCTGAACTCACGAGCTGTGAGATCATGACCTGAGCTAAAGTCGGATGCTCAACTGACTGAGCCACCCAGGTGCCCCTAGATTTTGTTTTTAATGTAATCAACACAATGCCTTTCATTATGAAACTATAAATTTTTTATTTATTCTTATTATAGTTGTGATAGCACTGATAACCCTATTTACACTGCTATTGTTATTACGATTTTGAAAATTAAAAAAATGTACTTAGAAGGTAAGAATCCAATTTTTAAAAATTTTAATTTTGGGGCACCTGGGTGGCTCAGTCCATTAAGTGGCCAACTTCAGCTCAGGTCATGATTTTGTGGTCCCTGGGTTCAGGCCCGCATCAGACTCTGCGCTGATAGCTCGGAGCCTGGAGCCTGTTTCATATTCTGTGTCTCTCTCTCTCTCTCTGCCCCTCCCTGACTCATGCCCTCTTTCTCTCCCCCTCTCTCTCAAAAATAAACATTAAAAAAAATTTTTTTTAAGATTTTATTTTTATTTATTTATTTATTTTTTATTTATTTCTAGGAGAGAGAGAGAGAGAGACAGCGTGAGCAGGGGTGGGTCGGAGAGAGAGGGAGTCACAGACTGAAACAGGCTCCAGGCTCTGAGCTGGCAGCACAGAGCCCGACGCGGGGCTCGAACCCACGAACCGCGAGATCATGACCTAAGCAAAAGTCGGACGCTTAACTGACTAAGCCACCCAGGCGCCCCTTTAAGATTTTATTTTTAAGTAATCTCTACACCCAATGTGTGGCCTGAATCCACAACTCTAAGAGTTACATGTTCCACTGACGGAGCCAGCCAGGCTCCCCTACAGACCCTATTTTTAGTTCCACTATTATTTTATTTTCTATTTATTTATTCATTTATTTTTATTTGAGAGAGAGAGAGGGGGGGAGAAAGAGAGAGTACACAAGCAGGGGAGAGTACACAAGCAGAGGGGGAGAGACAGAATCCAAGGCAGAGCCTCCCTGGTGTAGGGCTCGATCCCACGACCTGATCCCACGACCCTGTATCATGACCTGAGCTGAAATCAAGAGTTGGATGCTCAACCAGCTGAGCCACTCAGGCGCCCCTCTACTATTATTTTAAAACATTTGCATGCCCTCACAATCCCACATTTATCTTATTCTGACCAGTATTTGTGTCTGTGATTTTGGTGCCCTTGTATGATTCCTCTAGTTCATTTTTTTAAAAAATGTTTATTTTGAGAGAGAGAGAACACGTGTGTGCAAGAGGGGACGGGGCAACGAGAGAGGGAGGGAAAGAATCCCAGGCAGACTGCACACCGTCAGTGCAGAGCTCCACGTGGGGCTCGAGCTCATGAACTGTGAGACCATGACCTGAGCCGAAATCAAGAGTCAGACGCTCAACTGACTGAGCCCCCAGGCGCCCCTCTTCTAGTTCACTTCTAAGCAACCCTGTGCCTCCTACCCTTGTCACCAATTGGAGAATCAGTCCTCAGTGCCTTACTTATACTGGATCATTTTTGCCTCCCTAAGATCACCATAAGGAAGGTAAATATAATTAGCATTTATTGAATGCTTATTATGTGGTCTTTAAATTCTTTTAAAAAATCTTTCAATTGATTTTTGAGGGAGACAGAGAGCCTGCACAAGACAGGGAGGGGCAGAGCAAGAGGGGGACAGAAAAATCCAAAGCAGGCTCTGTGATGACAGCAATGAGACTGACTGGGGGCTCGAACTCATGAACCATGAGGTCACGACCTGAGCCAAAACCAAGAGTTGGATGCTTAGTCAACTGAGCCACCTAGGCGCCCCTCATTTTTATTAAAAAAAAAAAAACTTTTTTAAAAAATATTTTTATTTATTTCTAGGAGAGAGAGACAGCGTGAGCAGGGGAGGGTCAGAGAGAGAGGGAGTCACAGACGGAAACAGGCTCCAGGCTCTGAGCTGGCAGTCAGCACAGAGCCCGACGCGGGGCTCGAACCCACAAACCGCGAGATCATGAGTCGGACGCTTAACCGACTAAGCCACCCAGGCACCCCTTATTTTTATAATTAAATACAAATACGAAAACAGGGTTCTTGGGGTCAGGAACACTTTTGTTTAAACAATGAATTAAATAGGTTTCTGATTTATTTTCTATGATCTATAATAGCTTGTACAGAATGGAATTATCCATTTATGGTTAGACAGAATTCACCATTAAGTCCATCAGATGAACCTAGGTCCTCTTTTGGGGTAAGTTACAGTTTTATCCTTGGCTAATAATATCTTCAGATTTTCCATTCTTACTGAAGCAGTTTTCAAATTGTAATAGAAAACTACAAATTTTATTAACAGTTTGACACTTATTAGCATATGCTAATATCTTTGACTTATATACTCTTTTACTTTAAGAAATATTTCCATGTCTGTTCTTTTTACTTGTGTTCTCTATTAGATTTACCAGAGTTACATTTTATTAGTTCTTTTCAATGTATCTGTTCTTAGATATATTGGTACCATTTGTGGTTTTATCTTTATTACTTACACCATTTTCCTGTTGGAATTTTTATCCTCTGCCTAAACATCTTATATTTTATGCTTAATTATGTTTCTATCCTTTATTGATAAAGAAGACATTAAAATTATGCATTCTCCCTTAAGGCACTGTGGCTGTACAACAGATCCCAACATGCACTGTTTCAGAAACCAAGAAAACAAGAAGACATGTAAAAAAGCAAGAAAACAGATTTTACTTTAATTTCTCTCGTCACTGTCACACGCGTAGTGATCGTTTCTGTTACTGAATGACGTCAGTGAGATGTTCTGACGCATGACACTCTCTGGTAAGAAGTCATGCGAAGCTCATGGCTGGGTCACTCGCAAGGTGTGTTCAGGTTACATCACACCGTGTTCTCTGAGTGTCGTGCTAGTGTTACTTCTCCTTCCCTAGGGCTTGGTTTTAATTTATAACCACAGTCGTGGAACCGATTGTGTCCTCTTCTCAGTGGTTTCTGGACGCTGTGAGGACACCTCAGTGCACCTGGAGCACGGGGAGGGCCCACCCGTGTGTTTACAAAGCGTCCCGAGTCCCAGTGCCGCCCTCGTCCCTTCATTTCCTTTCGCCCCACTGTGTTCATCCACTTACAACATATCGTCTCATCCTGTTGCATTTTAGATATTTGAGTGGGCTATTTTATACCTTTTCTGGCATAAGATGGATATAAAATAAATATCATTTACAAAATTAATAAAGTGACATTCTGGAAAATTCTGGAGTATAGATTAGCTGGTTTAAGTAATTAGGCTTAAAGAATACTAATAGACGGGCAAAATTATGGCCCCAGTGCCAGGAGACACAAGCTCAACACGGAAAGTAACACAAGCGCTCAGAAAATTCTCTGCTGCATCGGCGTTTCCTTGGAATCTGCGGGTTCCCTTCCCCGGGGGAGGCCCTGACCGCAGCTGCGCGAGCACCTCCAGCTGGGGACGGGCTGGCCTGCTCTGACCCCACAAAGGCGTTACCTTTAAAAATTCCTTGAAATCTGTGTCCTCATCCGTCTTCTGCTGTAACAGAGCTGCTCCGTTAAGCTGACAGCTACAGAACCGGATGTAAGCCTGCATGTGGGACAGCTCGGCCGCCAGGATGTCCCCGATCATCTGCACGGGCATCTTCTCTCCCCCGGTCTTCTTCCGTACCCGCAAGGCCCTGCAAACAACACACTCTCGCTGTGCATGTCGTTGGTAAACAAAGGAGAAATATCACAGGGAACTAATGATCCCCGGTGGGTGACCGGAAAACCTGGCACTGTGAGGGGAGAGTCAGGAGGAGGAGGCAGCTTGGGCCTACGTTCCGCTGGCCGAGCCAACCTGGGCGCAGGAGAGTAAGAAAATGAAGTCTATACACTTGGGTGTTTCCAGGTCCTTGGAACTGTTTTGGATTCATCTTTGTTTCTTAGCAAAGTTCCTTTAGAAAAATTCTAACTTGTTCTCAGCTGAACCAAGAAGAAAGGAATTTTCTACACTCTAGGGGGAAAAGGGAGCAGGAACCCAGGTGTGGAGGTGGAGGTGAGCACTGTCCCCAGGACGGCTGCTGAGCTGTGTGCCCCCAGGAGGCGGAGATGCAGTGACAACTGGGACTGCTGGCCTCCCTCCCCCGCCCCACTAGAGTCTGTCCTCACAGGCTTCAGGGATGGGAAATCACCCCGAGGGGACTTAGGAGACTGTCAGACCGGCCAGTAATGTCCAGGCCATGGGCTACAGCGTCTCTCCTACTCTACCCGGTACAGTCAAGTATATTTTGAAATCATATATTAATATACTGTTTATTCACATATTAATCATATATTAAGATACTGTTTACTTTATGATTTAAATCTTTGTTTAATCAGGGGCGCCTGGGTGGCTTAGTCGGTTAAGTGTCTGACTTTCGCTCAGGTCATGATCTCGTGGTTCGTGGGTTCGAGCCCCACATCGGGCTCTGTGCTGACTGCCGGCTCAGAGCCTGGAGCCTGTTTCAGTCTGTGACTCCCTCTCTCTCTGGCCCTCCCCTGCTCATGCTGTCTCTCTCTCTCCTAGAAATAAATAAAACATTAAAAAAAATTTTTTTTTAAATCTTTGTTTAATCGAAGTATTTTCTTTGTTATATTTCTCAACTTCAGAAATTATGTATTTTACAGTTATGGGGCATCTCCTAAAATGATAATAACATAAAAAGCTTGAGGGAGCAGAAAATAGTTGAAAGTAACTTGGCTAAGCGGCCCTGCAGGGAGTTCTGTGCGGAAGTGCCAGTCCTGGGGGCTGGCAGGAGCTGCTCACAACTCACTTGAGTAGCTTTGTGTTAGACATGATGAGCTCTTTCCAGTTTACAAAGATCAAAGCCATTTCTCCTTCAGTGAGAAAGCCTGACTCCACCATCCGTTTCTGAAAAACCTAAATTCAAACAAAAGAAAGAAGTTAGCTTAGGTGGGCATAGACAGCCTATGTTGTCAAAATCAAGCAGCATCTTCATATAACGAAACTAAACGATCATGATTTTTTTTTTTTTTAAAGTCATGATGTTTTTAAATAAGCCTACTTAGGATACTTAGGGTTGCTAAATTTTAAATTGCATAATTTCCCTACTGTTTGCTATCTGGGTTCTTATTGGGGATAATTCATTTTTTTTTTTTTAAGTAGGCTCCACACCCAAAGTGGGGCTTGAACTCAACAACCTTCAGATGAAGAGCTGCATCCTCCACTGACTGAGCAGTCAGGTGCCCCTTTATTACGGCTAATTCTAAAGACTGAGTCTAGCAGCCTCATCCAGTAAGAGGAGATTCTCATACCTATCTGCAAGAGAGATCAGGAAAGTTAAATAACCATGTGCATAAAGCATCTACACCCCATAAAAGCTGCAGAATTGAGGAAGCTGTCACGTGGCGGCACCTCAGAGTTCTGGAAGCTGGGAGAAGTTCAGCAAAAGAAACAGTGACAACTGCTATGACCCTGAGATTGCCCCGAGAAGCAGGCATGGATCTCAGAGGCCGGCCGACTGCAGGGGAAATGATCGTGCTGTGCATCTGTACTGCGGAACACGAAAGGGCTGACATACGTGTATATGTGCACAAGCACACACACGAGTGTGTAGGTGGGTTCTGAGTGAACTTCACAGATGACGTGGGTCAAGCTGAGTCAGCTCTGATTATGCCCAGGGCACTCGGAAGAAATAAAGGCTGGGAGAGTGATCTGCTCAAGGTCTCAAACCTTGAACATGGAGGAACCAGAAACAAAATGCCAGTCTTTTTGGTTAGAAATCCAGGTTTCCACTAAACACCTAGGATTCCTAGGGAATGACTTTCAGAGCCTTAAGGAAACTGTAAAGTTATCTGAGGCAACTCTTCTCATGTGTGATCTAAGATACACACCAGTCTATTTCTATTAGAATCGTCTAATGGCCTGCGGGTAAGACGCAGACTCTTTCTCGAGGTTCACCAGGCCCCTGCCCACGCCCCCAGCTTGGGCCTCGAGTACTCGACCCTCCAGGCACTGCGATTACTTGCAGGACCCTAAGTCCCCGGCACAGGCCTCCCTGCGTCCACGTCCTCTTCTGGGCACAGAAAACTCATCCTTGTCTTTCTGGCCTTGGCCAAAGCCTCACTGGGAGGTTCTTTCCCGACTCTCCTTTGTGGTGTAGGGTGGTCTTCCCTGTGCTGGCCCTCACCTCAGTGTTCTGCAGCTGTCTGTCTGTCTGTCTGTCTCTCCACATGACTGAATTCCTTGAGGGCAGGAACTCTCTGTAATCTCTCTTCTCCAGCACAGTGCTTTCTGCACCTGGTAGGTTTTTTTTTTTTAAATTTTTAAAGTTTATTTATTTTGAGAGAGAGAGAGAGACAGTGTGAGTGGGGGAGAGGTAGAGAGAGGAAGGGGGGGAGGGGGAGAGAGAGAGAGAGAGAGAGAGAGAGATCCCAAGCAGGCTCTGCACCATTAGCCCAGAGCCTTATGTGGGGCTTGAACTCATGAAACCATGAGATCATGATCTAAGCTGAAATTGAGAGTCAGACATTTAACCGGCTGAGCCACCGAGGTGCCCCGGCACATAGTAGGTTTTGAATTAATGTTTATTTGCTGAGTGGAGTTGAACACGGATTCAAAGAGTTCAGATAACAGTGCTATGAACTGGACATCTCAAAACCTCTATGGTTCCAAAATCAGACTGAAGATGTCAGGACCCTCCCACGGGAGCGAGCCCTGGCCAGGTGGTGGATCTGCTCTGAGGGGCTCCTGAAGCACAGGGAAGGCACCTGGTGGTCTGTTTTTCATCCACTGATGAATGTATGTTCCTCTGTTGATTCACTCCATTTACGTGCCTCGGTGAGACAAGCGGAGGCGGAAGGTGGTTGGGCCGTCTGGGAACCTCCGTCTGAGAACACCCAGCCTGGGAACAGTGCTTTCACCCTAAATCCCTGACCCGGACATGACCTCTTGCCTCTCAGGCAAGAGAAGGTGGGCAGAGTGGGGATGAGCAAGGCCCAAGTGGCTAAGTGACTGGTCTGAGTGGGGCAAACATGTGGCCCCTGTCTCCTGTGTGCTGGGGTCAGAAAGTTACGTCTACACCCATTCAGCCTCTCAGGACTGGGATCTGACCAGCAGCAGGGCTGATACTCATAGGGGTTAGTAATAAAGGCGGGTTTTTCTTTTAGGCCGTCTTTCCTGGCCAGAGTAGTGCAAGGATACCACACGTGGTTCATTCAGTTCATTTGCAGGCCTTCCCATTCAGGGAAGGCCTGCAAAGGGCCGGACAAAGCTTTGGGGATGTAGGCTGTGGGGGACACATGCCCCTGTCAGGAGCTCAGAGCCTTGGGGGGAGTTATCAGCTGAGAGACGTTAGCAACCGAGACGTGTGCGCAATGGCCACATGAGCAGACCACGTGCTGCACGTCGGGTGGAGAACGAATCAGGGGCGCAGATGCAGAAGGATGCAGCCTCTGCTCCGTGTCCCTAGTCACGGCCAGGCATAGGGCGCACCTGCTGGGCCTGTGCGGGGGCACGCGCTCCCATCGGGTGCCCTGTTTATTTAACTGGGCTTCTCATGTGAGGGCCGTGACACGCTGAGTGGGGACTGAATGCCACGGAAACAAGAGTATCCAGTCTCACTCTGTGCACTCAAACACAAATCATTTCGGGGCGCTGCTCCAACAGCTGTTATCAGCCTACACTGGCCACGTTAATCGGCATAAGCCATAAGGACGTCACAACGGGGAAATATTTTACCACGTGGCCCTCTTCTGGTTTCCAAAGTGGTACGAACATTAGATGAACACTCCCCCCATTTCACAGCCCCTTTGGAAATAACAAAGTCTACAAAGATGTCAGGTGTCAGAGGAGCACAGCAAACGGGCAAACGTGAGGCAGATGAAGTTTGCTTTAGGGCCTTCCCACCAGCTCTGCCCTCGTCCTTATTATTATTATTATTTTTTAATATTTTTATTTACTTCTAGGAGAGAGAGAGAGAGAGAGAGACAGCGTGAGCAGGGGAGGGTCAGAGAGAGAGGGAGACACAGACTCTGAAATAGGCTCCAGGCTCTGAGCTGGCAGTCAGCACAGAGCCCGACGCGGGGCCCGAACCCACGAACCGCGAGTTCATGACCTAAGCGAAAGTCGGACGCTTAACCGACTAAGCCACCCAGGCGCCCCTGCCCTCGTCCTTCTCCTTCCTTGATGGGGCATCTCCCACAGGTGGCTGAGACGCCTCTTGTCCTTTGCACCCTGAATGGCCATGTGTGGGGGAAGGAGTGGACTGGGGCTCTTCAGGCACGCCCTCCCCTCCCCCCACGGCCACAAATTGTTCTGAGGGTGTGAGAGCTCCTCTCGCTAACATCAAAGGTGACGCCTGACTCTGAGGCCAAGGCCCGCCACCCTGCGGGCACAGCCCTCACCTCCACGACGAGCTGAAGGTCATCCACGTACCGCTCTTCGGTCTGAATCAGCTCGTGAATATAGCCCTGCCTCTTCCTCTCAACTGGCTGCATGGTGTCCAGGCTCTGGAGATCGGCACACCCTATGGAAAGACAGGGTAGAGTTTCAAAGCAATATTTGAGTCTTCTTTGTAGGAAACAGACATTTATCAGCAGAGGTGCTGGGTTTACAGGTGGTGCCTCGAGAAAGCCAGGCGCAGCCTTTCCAGCCGCGGAAAGCCCGCCTGACCACCCGCCGCTCGACCAAGGAAGCAAGTCAGCACTGCCTGTACCATCTCAACGTGGTCCTGACTTCTTTCCCAAATGAATGACCGATTTAAGGCTTTTAAGAAATGGCCTCAGAGAGTCCAGAACTGTGATGAACTTGTGAAGATCTATGCGGTTCTCATTATCTCAGACCATTTTCAAAGATGTTGAAATGATTCAATGAATCGAATGCTTAAGAGCAGCGTTTTCCAAACTGCAGGCTATGGGATATCGGTGGGTCCTCATATCAATTTCGGTTTTTAAAAGTGTAGGTCAGGCCTAGTATTAAAGCAAACACACAAATAAGTACAAACTCCCTTGTGCACAGCCCTCGTAAGTACTGAAAGTGAGCACGTTTAGTTAAGTGTGTACTTGGGACGTAGAATACATTTCCCACTGTGAGCTACTGTTAAAAAAACTGAGAAACATTTCTGTCGATTTCTCAAAGTGAAGTGTTAAGGTCAGGAGGCCTGAAGTTCCCAGGACCCAGGGGTTCCCAACAATACCAGTGCCTTAACTCACCAGCACAAAGAAGTGGTTTCGGGACACCACAGCCACGAGCAAGACTGAGGGAGGGGAGTCCCTCGCGGCCTGGCGTCAGGGCGAGCGGCACTGCAGTCACTTTGGGTCAGTTTACAGGCACATGGGAGCTGAACTGAATGTCAAACTCCGAAGCAACAGAATTCCAGAATCGCTTGGTAAGAAGCTGAGGGCTTGCTTTTGTGCACAGTGAGAGAGGAAGTATCTCAGGCAGCCCTTCTTCAGACAAAAAGAAAGAGCGGGCAGGTGCCTCCAAGCTACAACACGAGGGAGAGGGAAGGCCCAGGAGGCAGGGATGGCCCCTGAGGCAGCAGGTGTAAGGGGGACCCGCCCCAGCCTGCGTGGGTGGGGCATCGCTGGTGGAGACGCAGAGGCGGCAGTTCAAGGGGGCTTCTCTTTCTGCCTACCTTGGAGTGTGTTTAAAAATTTTTTTTTACTGTTTGTTTATTTTATTTTATTATTTAAAAAAATTTTTTTTTAATGTTTTATTTATTTCTAGGAGAGAGAGAGAGAGACAGCATGAGCAGGGCAGGGTCAGAGAGAGAGGGAGTCACAGGCTGAAACAGGCTCCAGGCTCTGAGCTGGCAGTCAGCACAGAGCCCGACGCGGGGCCCGAACCCACGAGCCGCGAGATCATGACCTAAGCGAAAGTCGGACGCTTAACCGACTAAACCACCCAGGCGCCCCTACTGTTTGTTTATTTTTGAGAGAGAGACACACACACAGAATGCAAGCAGGGGAGGGGCAGAGAGAGAGGGAGACAGAGGATCTGAAGCAGCTCCAGGCTCTGAGCTGTCAGCACAGAGCCTGACGCGGGGGATCATGACCTGAGCCGAAGTTGGATGCTCAACCAACTAGGCCACCCAGGCACTCCTCTGCTTACCTTTGAGTTTTTATGTGTTTTGTACAGATTTGGACTAAGAGTTCTCAGGAAGACAACTGTCTATTTTCTGTGCATGTTGCCAAAGGCTTAAAAAAAATTCTCACAGTAACACAGAAATAGAAAAAGGCAAGATGACATCACGGTGTCACTGTCGTATTCAAAATTATCTGTCCTGGGGACTGTGTTTTATTCTGTTCTGTGGGGGAGCACTGCACGGAGGCCAAGTGTTCTGACCCTGGAAGGCTAATATAGACACCTGTCTGACCAGGTTGTGAGTGGCGAGGAGGCGGGAGGCGATGGCTGGGCACCTGGTGGCATGTTGCTCTCATGGCGCGAGCCAGAGTCACCGGCCAGAGGAGCAAGCTGACAGAAGCCACAGAGTGGTGTCTAAGGTCACCCCACCCTCACACTAGACACCAGGGCTCTACAAATTCCAGTCCCTGACATGCTGCAACACTCACATTCGGTCTCTACTTTTCGTAATTCTTTTCTATAAATTTACTCATGTTTGAATTACATATGTGGGAAATCATGGGTTTTATGTACTGGGCATGCTCCTTCTGATACTCACTAAAATAAATATATAACCATTAGGGGAAAAAACGTCCTGAGGTCTCTTCTTCTGTGTGCCATCACGTAGCGTATCACAGGGATAGGTCTATTGCACTTTGAGAAACACTGATTTACATTAAAACCCAGAAGCATTGGCCTATCTGTTCTGTACCTTGGAATAATAGGAGAAGTTCCAGATATTTTATCATTTCTAGGGTGAGAACATGCATGCCATTAGCTCCATCAGGAAGGATGTGAGGACAATCCTTATACTCCACCTCTAACTGACCCTTTTGCATTTAATTACAATGGTTCTTAAACGTCTAGTCTCTTCAAGTTTTCAACTTGACCCTGACCCTCACTTTCAGATGTTCTTACCTCCAATGTCAGGGAAAAAAAGAAAGACACGGTGGCCCTTTTACTTCCTGCTCTTCATCTCCCTGCTCACTCATCCCTGTACTTCCTTCCTGTGTCAGGGGATGAGGGAATCCGGTTTCTTCCTGAAGCCAGTATCCTTAACTGACCCTCTCCTTCTGACTCCTTGCCCTCCTCCCCTCACTGTCCAACATGGTAGCCGTCAGCAACACGTGGCTATTGAGCATTTGAACTGTGGTGGCCAGGCCAACCAGAGACGCGCTCTAAGTATAAAGCATACACCAGATTTCAAAGACTTAATATAAAAAAAATAGAATGTAAAATAATGCATTAATAATTCTTAACTACATAATGGTAGTATTTTGCATGATACTGAACTAACCAAAAAAAAATTATTCAAAACCTAATTTCATGTTTTACTTTTTAAAATGTGGCCTTTGGAAAATCTTAAATTACATATGGGCTGCATTGGTGACTTTCATTATATTTCTATTGAACAGTTCAAACCAGCCATTGCACTTTTTATTCTGTTCCTTCCCTAACAAGCTTTTAGTGGTTTCTGCTATTTGCAGAATGAAGTCCTAGCTCAGCAGCACAGGACTCCAGAGTCGCCATAATCCACCCACGGCCTACATTTGCAGCCTCCCCTCTGATCACGCAGCCGCCTGTAGCCACCCAGGCCCAGGTTCCATCCTCACGAGGTGCTGTACACGTTGTACACACTGTCCACGGCCTGCTTCACCACAGCCATCTTACTAACCTTCAAAGTGCAGCTCATGGGATCCTACTTTGGGGAAACTTTCCATGCCCTGTGCCCAAACTGCCTCTTTCCTGTACTTCTGGGGGAGACTGCATCTGTATTTAACACTTCACAGAATGTAACTTGCACTGTAGCTCATCTCTACAGTGTTAGTATGCCCGTCTCTCCCCCTGGAGGTCAGCGACTGTGGCTCGCACGGTTCTACAATATCAAACTTAGCACAGCGTTTTGACCACGGAGGTCAGGAAATATTTGTCAAATGGATCACTGGCTTGGTCCCCAGACCTGTTTTTTGCCTTTTGTCTGCTCTGTACTGCAGGGAGGTCAACCCCACCACCTGCATATGTAAGCTCTTATTTCAGCTGGCCTCTGCCCATGTTCGGCCAATGAGAGGAAGCTCTGGCAGAAGACTGAAGACTACAGATGGGCAAATGGGGAAAATGGGGAAATGGGAAAAATACCTTTTCTGCCAGAAAAGTGAGAGGGCAGGAGACCTTTTAGTCTCTGCTGGGCAGAGAACATTAGAATTGCTGGGCTTGGGTCTCATAAATTGCAAGTTTAAGAATTCTACAACTGATGGATTAACAGAAAAGTTGGTCCCTGGTTGGTGGTACTCTTAGGCTGCTTGGCCAAAGAAAATGTACAACTGTCCAGAGTGTCACTCTCACGACCTCGGTTCCATGGGATTTCCATGTAAAAACCAAGTCTCACTAAAGATGAGCTCAAAATAAAAAATGAGAAGAAAGAAGGAATGATCCACTATAAATAAAAAATGATGACTAGAAAGGATCCCAAGAGGGGCATCTGGTTGGCTCACTTGGTAGAGCATGCAACTTTTGATTTCAGGGTTGTGAGTTTGAGCCCCACATTGGATGTAGAGATGACTTAGAATCTTAAAAAAACAAACAAACAAACAAAAACCCCCAAAACCAAACACAAAAAAATAACAACCCAAGAACATAAAGTAATAGAACAAAAGCTAAATAAAAAGTAAAAATATGTATATTTAAAATAACTCAAACATACGAAGGGTTTGAAACCACAGAGTCTATAAAAAAGAATAGGCAGATTTGAAAAAGAAACTAATAAAATGGCAAATATTATCATGTATTATCATAATAATACACAGCAGTTCAAACACATCTGAGGAAAGGATTAGTAAATCTGAAGACAGATATGAAGAAATTAAGAATGCAGCATAGGGGTACCTGGGTGGCTGAGTCGGTTAATGTCTGACTTTGGCTCAGGTCATGATCTCACAGTTTGTGGGTTTGAGCCCCGCGTTGGGCTTTGTGCTGACAGCTCAGAGACTGGAACCTGTCTTCAGATTCTGTGTGTGTGTCTCTCTCTACCCCTCTCCCACTCACACTCTGTCTCTCAAAAATAAATAAACATTAAAAAAAAAAGAATGCAGCCTAGAAAGACAAAAAGATGGAAAACATAAAATGGAGGTTAAGGGGAACAGAGGACAGAATGACAAGGTCCAACATACATGCAATGGGAGTCTAGGAGGGGAGAACAGAAAAAATGGGAAGAAGTAATATAGAGATTATAATGGTTGAGATTTTGTAGAATTGATGAAAGATATACCTCCACATATTCAGAAGGAAAAATGATTCCTGATTAGGAAAAAAAATAAAAATGAAACCATATTTAAACTGCAAAACACCAAGGAGAGAAAAAAAAAGATTAAAACAGTCAGAAAGAGGGACGCTTGGGTGGCTCAGTCAGTTAACTGTCCAACTCTTGATTTTGGCTCAGGTCAGGATCTCGAGGTTCTGTGGGATCGAGCCCCATGTCAGGTTCTGTGCTGGCAGCGTGGAGCCAGCTTGGGGTTCTCTCTCTCTCCCTCTCTGCTTTGCTTACACGCACTCTCTCTTTCTCTCAAAATAAATAAATAAAGATTAAAAAAATGAAGAGAAAGAAAAGGCAGAATACACAGGAAGAGCAATCAGACTGGCTGCACACACCTCCACACAACAGGGGGCAGAGAGCAAAAATATCTGTCAAACCAGAATTCTAATTATACTACCTTTCATGGATAAGGGAGAAATAAAGACATTTTTAGGTAAAGCTTGAAAGCATTTACCACTAATAGGTTGACTAAAGGAACTATGAAGAAGTGTGCTTTGGGAAAGAAGGAAATTGAATAATAAGGAAAAATGAGAGTAAGGAGTGGTGGGGAGAAAGGAAGCAAGGGAGGGAGGGAGGGACAGAGGAAGGGAGGGGAGGGAGGGAGGGACAGAGGAAGGGAGGGAGGGAGGAGGAGAAGACAAGAAGGAAGAAGAGAAAAAGGGAGGGAGGGAAGGTAAGTAAAAATACTAGCAAATAAGGGAAAACTCAAAATAATCATTGATGATCTAAAATAACAATATACCCAATAAAGGGTATATATTCAAGATTGGGGGTGCCTGGGTGGCTCAGTCGGTTGAGTATCCGACTCTTTTTTTTTTTTTACTGTTTATTTATTTTTTTAATGTTTTATTTATTTTTGAGAGAGAGATAGAGACAGCATGAGCAGGGGAGGGTCAGAGAGAGAGGGAGACACAGAATCTGAAACCGGCACCAGGCTCTGAGCTAGCTGTTAGCACAGAGCCTGATGCGGGGCTCGAAACCATGAGCTGTGAGATCATGACCTGAGCCGAAGTCGGATGCTTAACGGACTGAGCCACCCAGGCACCCCGAGTGTCTGGCTCTTAATCTCCAGGCTGTGAGTTCAAGCCCTGCTTTGGGCTCCACAAAGAGTATAAATTCAAGGTGGATTTTAAATTTGCCTAAAACTAATTTTTTTAAACATAAAAAAGCAGTAATGTGAAAAGTAGGGGGAGAATAATGCATCCCACCTGCACTGATCAGAAGGAAGATATACATGAAATTTAGACTTTGTGGAGGCACACATATATGTTAGAAATGCAAAAGTAACTACCCAAAGAATAGACATCGAAACCATAACTTCCAAGCCAGTAAAGGGAAATAAAGGAAGTAAATTCGATCGAAGCAGTAGATGTATAGGCACAACAAGAAGAAAAATAAATGCATGGTATATAAAAAAAATATAATAAGATAGCTATAACAGAAGTATTCCATTGTTCCAATAAAAGTAAATTGCTTCAATCTGTCAGTTAAAAGAAAACTCTAGATTGGATTTTAAAGTTCAGCTAGATGCTGGGGGAAGATGCAGAGGAGGAGGATCCTACTCACCTCGCCCCACGGATACAACTGGATAACACACCCATGTCAGTGTGACTAGCCCAGAAGTCAACAGAAACACTCTGCCAGAACAGACTCTCCATAGCAAAGTGGAGAGAAGAGGCCACACTGAAAAGAGCAGGAAGGCAGAGACTTGGGTGGGAGCCAAAACTGACCCACAGGACTGTCCTTGGGAGATAGGGACGCTGTGGGCACAGAGAAGAGAGAGAAGCAAACGCCACCCCAGGCATCCCGGGCCCAGGGACCCTTACTCAGGAGGATGAACCCTCATGATAGTTGGCTTTGAAAACCAGAGGGGATGAGGTTTGAGACTTCTTACAATCAGTGGGGCTTACCACCTGGAACTGTACACATCAGCGGGCGTGGACACTGAGTGGGGGATAGGAAGCCGAGTTCCCACGCTTACAGAGATGGCACAGCAAACAGTCCCACTGAGAATCAGCAGTTTGAAAAGCTTCTGGAATATACAGGAAGGAGATTTATTTACTAATTTCAGAATGTGTGTTGGAGGGCCTTTGGCAGACTTCTCCAAGGGCAAAGGAGGCGGTGGGTGGGACCATTTCTCTCCCTTGCCCCTCAAGCCCGGATATGTGAACACCTGTGGGAATCAGCTATTGCAAATATTCTCCATCCAGCTGCCTAATACCAGGGGCCCTACCCCTGTGTTCTCCTGTGGACCCACCCCTCAGGTGGGCCAGGGCCAACCCGGCCTCAACAGGAATCCACCCAAAGCAGTGCCACAAACACAGTAGTGTGCAAGCTGCCCCAAGCTGCCCCCAAGAAGGGTCAGCACCACACCCCCAAAGTGATTCCTGCAGGGAGAGGGGAAGAAAACCACACATACCAGTTCTATTTCAGCCCCAGCAGTGGGCTGCAGGCAGTGGGCTGCCCCGTCCACCAACGGCAGCTTTTCAGAGGACCACACAGGGAGAAAGCCCTATAGTTCAGTGCTCCTGCAGCTCTGGCAAATGACTGGTCTGACTCAACTTAAGCCCAAGGTGGCCTCAGACTGGCCCACTAACAGAGGGACCAAACCCTGCCCAGAACAGGCTGAGAGAGCCATTGTAAATGACTGGACTGAAGGCAAACACAGCTCAGCCACAACAGTAGGGCTCATACAACACACACAGGAGACACCCTTGAAGCAGCAGGTTCTGGTGAGCAGGGGACATGGCGCTGCAGAGCACTACAGGACCTCTTCTTCATAAGGCCACTATTTTCAAGAGCAGGAGATGCAGTTGACCTTCTTAACACATAGGAACAGACACAGAGAGTCAGACAAAATAAGGAGACAGAAGACTATGTACCAACTGAAAGAACAGGACAAACTCACAGCAAGACAGCTAAACAAAACAGGGATGAGTAATATGTCTAATAAAGAATTTAAAGTAAATGTCATAAAGAGACTTGATGGACTTGAGAAAAGGACCTCAATGAGGCAGAAAACCCAAAACAACCAATGAGAGATGAAGAACTTAATAGCTACAAAACAAAGTCTCTGAACAAATTAAAAAAGACTGAAGTTACACATCCATCTTTTCTGACTGCAATACTATGAAACTTGAAATTAACCACAAGAGGGGGTGCCTAGGTGGCCCAGTCAGCTAAGTGTCCAACTCTTGATTTCAAGTCAGGTCACGATCTCACGGTTTGTGGGTTTCAAGCCCTGTGTCAGGCTCCATGCTGATAGCACAGAGTCTGCTTGGGATCTTCTCTCTCTGCCCCTCTTCTGCTCACGCTCTCTTTCCTCTCTCAATATAAATAAATAAATAAATAAATAAACTTTATTTTTAAAAAGCTGTTAAAAAAATCAACCACAAGAAAAAAAATCCAGAAAGAACACAAATATATGGAGGTTCAATAACATGCTACTAAACAATGAGTGGGTCAGCCAAGAAATCAAAAAGGAAATAAGAAAGTACATGGAGACAAATGAAAGTAAAAACACAATTGTCCAAAATCTTTGGAATACAACAAAAAGCTGTTCTAAGAGGGAAGTGCACAGCAATACAGGGCTACCTCAAAAAGCAAGAAAAATCTCAAACAATGTAACCTTAAACACACAGGCACTAAAAAAAGAACAAACAAAACCCCAAACCAGTAGAAGAAAGGAAATAATAAAGATTAGAGCAGAAATAAGTGAAATAGAATCTAAAAAAATAATAGAACAGATCAATGAAACCAGAAGCTAGTTCTTTGAAAAGATCAACAAAATTGATAAAACTTTAGCCAGACTGGTCAAAAGAGAGAGAAAGAGAGAACTCAAAATCACAAATGAAAGAGGAGAAATAACTGACACCACAGAAATACAAAGGACTGTAAGAGAATATTATGAAAAATTATGTGCCAGTAAATTGGACAACCAACAATAGGTAAATTCCCAGAAACATATAACCTCCCAATTATGAATCAGTAAGAAACAGAAAATTTGAACCGACCAATTACCAGCAACGAAATTGAAATGGAAATCAAAAATACTTCAAACAAATGAAATTCCAGGACCAGATGGCATCACAGGTAAATTCTACCAAACATTTAAGGAAGACATATACCTATTCTTCTCAAACTATTAAAAAAAAAATAGAAGGGGGGCCGCCTTGCAGTTCAGTCAGTTAAGCATCTGACTCCTGATTTTGGCTCAGGTTGTGATCTGACAGTTCTTGTCAGCACACAGCCTGCTTAGGATTTTCTCTCCCCTCTCTCTGCCCCACCCTGACCTGCACTGTCTCTGTCTCTTTCAAAATAAATAAATAAACTTAAAAAAAATAGGAGGGGACAAAAAACTTCCAAACTCATTTCTGAGGCCAGCTTTACCCTGATGCCACGGCCAGACAGACAGTACCAAAAAAAGAAGTACAGGCCAATGTCTCTGATAAACATAAATACAAAAATCCTCAACAAAATATTGGCAAACAAAATCCAACAACACATTAAAACAAATCATTCACCAAAATTGAGTGGGATTTATTCCTGAGATGCAAGTGTGGTTCAATATCTGCAAAGCAATCAACGTGACAGATCACATTAACCCATAGCTAACATATTCAATGGTGAAAAACTGAGAACTTTTCTCCAAAGATCAGGAACAACACAAGGATGTCCACTCTTATCACTTTTATTCATTATAGTTCTAGAAGTCCTAGCCACAGCAATCAGACAAGAAAAAGAAATAAAAGGCATCCAAGGCATTTATTGATAAGGAAGAAGTAAAATTTTCACTGTTTACAGATGACATGATACTCTTGTAAGAAAACCCTAAAGACTCCACCAAAAAACTGCTAGAACTGATAAATGAAGTCACAGTATAAAAAATTAATATACAGAAATCTTTACATTTCTATATGTTAATAAAGTAGCAGAAAATTAAGAAAATAATCCCAGAGGCACCTGGGTGGCTCAGTTGGTTGAGGGTCTGACTTCGGCTCAGGTCATGATCTCACTGGTTTGTGGGTTCGAGCCCCGCATCAGGCTCTGTGCTGCCAGCTCAGAGCCTGGAGCCTGTTTCAGACCCTGTGTCTTTCTCTCTCTGACCCTCCCCTGCTCACGCTGTCTCTCTCTCAGAAATAAATAACACATTAAAAAAAATTAAAAAAAGAAAGAAAATAATCCCATTTACAATTGTACCCCGCCCCCCAAATCTCTTTGAATAAAATTAACCAAAGAGGTGAATGACCTGTACTCTCAAAACTATAAAACACTGATGAAAGGGGCGCCTGGGTGGCTCAGTTGGTTAAGCACCCAACTTTGGCTCAGGTCATGATCTCGTGGTTTGTGGGTTTGATCTCCACATAGGGCTCTGTTCTGACAGCTCAGAGCCTGGAGCCTGCTTCAGATTCTGTGTCTCCCTCTCTCTGTCTCTCCCCCACTCACACTCTGTCTCCCAAAAATAAACAAACATTAAAAAAAATACTGATGGAAGAAACAGAAGATGACACAAACAAATGGAAATACATTCCACGCTCATGGATTGGGAGGACAAATATTGTTAAAATGTCTCTACTTCTCAAAGCAATCCACAGATTTTATACAATTCCTAACAAAATACCAACTGCATTTTTCACAGAACTAGAATATCCTAAAAGTTGTATGGAACCACAAAAGGCTCTAAATAGCCAAGGCAATCTTGAAAAAGAAGAACAAAACCGGAGGTATCATAATCCCACATTCTAAGATAAACTACAAATCTGTGGTAATCAAAACAGTATGCGCTGGCACAAAAACAGACACACTGATCAATGGAACAGAATAGACAGTCCAGAAGTAAACCCATGATTATATGGTCAATTATTCTTTGACAAAGGAGACAAGAGTATTCAATGGGAAAAAAAGACAGTTTCTTCAACAAATGGCGTTGGGAAAATTGGATAGCTACATGCAAAAGAAAAGGGACCATTTTCTTATACTATACAGAAAAATAAACTCAAAATGGATTGAAGACTTAAATATGAGACCTGAATCCATAAAAATCCTAGCGTAGAGTACAGGCAGTAATTTGTCTGACATTGGCCACAGCAACTTTTTTTCTAGTTATGTCTCCTAGGACAATGGAAACAAAAGCAAAAATAAACTATTGGGACCACATCAAAATAAAAAACTTCTGCAGAGAAATGGAAACAATCAACAAAATAACAAGACAATTTAATGAATATGAGAAGATACTTCCAAATGACCTATCTGATAAAGGGCTAGTATCCAAAATTTATAAAGAACTTCTACAACCAAACATTAACCCCCCTTCCCAACTAATCCAATTAAAAATGGGCAGAGGATCTGAAAAGGCATTTTTCCAAAGAAGACATCCAGATGGCAAACAGACACATGAAAATATGCTCAACATCACTCATCATCAGGGAAATGAAAATTAAAAGCACGATGACATATCACGTCACACCTGTCAAAATGGTTGAAAGCAAACGCAAGAAATATCAGGTGTAGCCACTGTTGGAAACAGTATGGGGGTTCCTCAAAAAATTAAAGACTAAATTACCATCTGGTCCAGTAATTCCAATACTGAGTATTTACCCAAAGAATATGAAGACACCAATTATAAAAGATAAATGTACCCCAATGATTTACTGCAGCATTATTTACAATAGCCATATTATGGAAGCAACCCAAGTATCAACCGACTGATGGATGGATAAAGAAATGTGGTATATATGACAATGGAATATTAGCCATAAAAAGAATGAAATCTTGCCGTCTGCAACAACATGGATGGATCTAGAGGGTATAGTGCTAAGTGAAATAAGTCAGAGCAAGACAAATACCATGTGATTTCATTCATATGTAGAATTTAAGAAAGAAGACAAAGAAAAGAGGCAAACAAAAAAACCAGACTCTTAAATATAGGCTACTGGTAGTTACCAGAAAGAAGATAGGTGGGAATGGGAGAAACAGGTGAAAGGGAATTAAGAGTAATGTATAAAATTGTTAAATCACTGTAGGGTACATGAAACTAATAGAACACTAGATATTAATTATACTGGATTTAAAATTTAACAACATTCAGCTAGATGCTGTTTACATGTAATACCTAACATGTAACGTCACAGAAATGTTAGAAAGTTGGAAAAAGCTACACATTTACGAAATATTAAAAAGCAGCTTAGGAGGTTTTATTAGCAACAGACAAGATAGGCTTTCAATGACCTGTGTAAACATTATAAACATTTCGGATGATATAATAATTTTGATCTTATTTGCAACTAACAGGAGAACCTCAAAATGTAAAATTAAAAACTGACAAAATTGCCTCTGGAAGGAAGGAAGGAAGGAAGGAAGGAAGGAAGGAAGGAAGGAAGGAAGGAAGGAAAAATAAAGATCTGAAAGATCTATAATCAAAGTAGTGAACTGTAATCTCTTTCAATGAAAATTAGTAAATATGAAAGATTTGAACACTAGCAATAGGCTTAATATAATGAACACATCTATATGGGAACAACACTCTTTTCAACAGAAATTATTGCACAAAAAGTCTTCCCGAATATAGCTGGAAAATCAAACAAACATTAAAATTATTTTCAAGGGGCGCCTGGGTGGCTCAGTTGGTTAAGCAACTGACTTCAGTTCAGGTCATGATCTCACGCTTGTGGATTTGAGCCCCTCATGCGGCTCTGTGCTGACGGCTCTGAGCCTGGAGCCTGCTTCGGATTCTGTCTCCCTCTCTCTGCCCCTCCCCTGCTCGCACTCTGTTTCTCTCTCTCTCAAAATAAATAAACATGGTAAAAGAATAAAATAATTTTCAAATGTTGTAGTTTAAAGAAGAGGTTCCTAAAAGCTCTATGTAGCTTCCTCCTTTAGCAAAAGTCACCTCAATTTGCTTGACCTTTCACAAGTGTTTGTGACAATGGATCACTCCCTCCTCTTTAGAATCCTCCTTTGCTTGGCTTCTAGGTCACCACCTCACCTTGTGTCCTACCTCACTGGCAGTTGCTTCCTCTCCTTTCTTCGTTCCTCCTCAACCCACAGACTTAATTAACGTTGGAACCCAAAGACTCAGCCTTGGAACTTTTCACATAACTCACAGCCTTGGTGGTGCCATTAAGTCTTGTGGCTTCATCTGTGCACCGATACATTCCCAAACGTACATTCCAGCCTGAATATATCCTCCGGATCTCACCATGTTCTACTGCCTACCCAGGGTCTACACTTACCTATCTTAAGGGTGAGTGAAAGTAACATATCCAAAACCAAATTCCTAATCGTCTCTCCTGCCCTTCCTCCCTCATTGCGTGCCTTCATTTAATGGCGATTCCAGCTCTCTGCTTGCTTGGGCCAACATTTTTGGGGATATCCTTGATATTTCTTCTTTTCACACCCCTACATTCAATCCTACCTGTTGACTCTACCTTCAGAACATACCCACAGTCTGTCCACTTCTCACTATGTTCACTACGATCATTTTGGTCGCGCCACCATCATTGTTGACCTGGATTACTGAACTAGCCTCTTAATATGTTTCCTTGTTTCTGAGTCCTTCCCAGCCTCAATCCCTGCTTTAATCTAGCAAGCTAGAGCTATTCTGCTGAAGCGCATCAGATCATGTCCATCCTTTGAATAGAAACCCTTGGTGGGCTCTTGCCACTCCCAGCAAAAGCCAAAGTTCTTACGAACAGCCTCCAAGAACCTAAGTAGTCTCCCCCATTTCCCCAGTCCCCTCTGTCCTCACTGTCTCTCTTGCTTTTCCCTCTGTTCTAGCCACACCGGCCTCCATACATTACAGTCACGTTCCTGACTGGGGCCCTGGCATGTGCTGTTCCCTCTGCCTAGAATGGTCTTTCAGCTATTTACATGGCTCTCTCCAGATATCCCTCATGTCCTTCAAGTCTTTGCTCACATGACACCATTTCAGTGGCTTTCTCTGAGAAGTCTGTCGGATTCATCCTCCCTCCACCAACCCATCACTCACGCCCGTTCTCCAACTTGCTTTCTTTTTCTAAGATACGACATATTTATTCACTTCGTTTTCTGTCCTGCCCTACGTAAATGTCAGCTCCAAGAGGGGAGGAATTTTTGCCTATTTTATAATCTGCTATAACCCTAGTAGCTGACACATAGTAGGTCTTCAGCAAGTATTTATAGAATGTGATATGAAAATAAACTGTGAGCTCCTGGAGATAGTACATCATATTAACTACAGGTGGTCAGAGAAAATGATGAAAATTTCCTGGGAAGTTCTTCCTGGCAGACAGGAAGGGTGCGAAAGTGAGAAAATGAGAGACCACGTTACTATCAGGTCAAAGTCCTCAGGGTCACGAGACCCCCCCCACCCTCCTCCACCTTCACTTGTGTGAGGACATGGAGACTGACAGCCAAGTTATGCGCAGTGAATAACCGTCATGTAAACTGTGTCCCACAGAGTTGGGAGGCGGTTGCAGATTACAGTGAAGCCAAGAGCAAGAAGCCAATGAGGGGGATGCCTGAGAGCACCCCCTCCTGAGAGAGGAGAGGAGGGAGCTCTGCGAAGACTGAAAGGTGAAGGACAAAGGATGGTCTGTGACGACTAATACAAAGAGAGCTTGTTGGGATTATGTCATCAAGTCCCAGAAAAGTCCTTGCCCATTGTGAGAAGAGCGATGCCACTAAACAACGCTATTCTCTGTGCCCCAAGCAGCAGCCAGGGTTGACATAATGGTTTTCAGTCTCACTGTGTTGAAGCTCAGTGAAAAGACAATTTTTAGCAGTAAACCCAGATGACTAAGCTGTGTGCGTTTTCTGAAGGCTGCCTTTAACGTGGAAGTTTTGTCAGAGCACTAGAAAATCACTGGATGTCTTATTTTGGAAAAGAACAGCATTCATGCACTTGGCAACTATTTATTGAATATAAACTATGTAACAGGTAGTATGGTCCCACTTGGAAGCCATAGATATTTGTGATTTTGTTTCCGGAAATTTAAAGAACTGTTGAACAATTTCCAAAACTCTATGTCTTTTTGATGCCTGTCAATTCTTTGTCACCAGGAGTTAGGCTGCCTGTTGAAGCATGAAAAGGAAAGAAGTTAATACTATATTCTGATCCTGCAGACCATTAGAAAGTAAAAGATTTGGTTATCAGAAAATGGAAGTATTCTAGAATTTCCCAAAGCAAGTCTGTTGATAAATGCAAGCGGAGAAAAATGTTATTGGTTCTATTTTTATTTTTGAATCTACAGTGACAGGTCATAAGCCTAAAAGAGAGCAAAAGCCACCTGGGGCGCCTGGGTGGCTCAGTCGGTTAAGCATCCAACTTTGGCTCAGGTCATGATCTTATGGCTCCTGAGTTCAAGCCCCTAGCTGGGCTCTGTGGTGACAGCTCAGAGCCTAGAGCCTGCTTCAGATTCTGTGTCTCCCTCTCTTTTCTGTCCCTCCCCGGCTCGAGCTCTCTTTCTCCCTCAAAAATAAACAAAGATTAAAAAAAAAGAAGAAAGCAGAGACCTCCTAAAGGTAGACAGAGGTGCTTCTGAGACTTGGCCTCAGAAAGTGGTTCATTCAGGCTAATACTTGCAACACCTTTTAGACCACCAGAGTTCTATCACTGACTTAACTGAGAGAATCAGTGTGCTATCCAGATACAGAAAATTATGAAGAGATGGCATGAAACAGCAGTTTTTTCACATTCGCCCAACACACAGCGTGTAATCCTAACAAAGTGTTACTAACATGTGTGTGATATGATTTACAACCTCTGATCAATTCTCTGAACAATCGATACAACTTTGAACCCTACTGTCCATAGAGAATCTTAAGGTTGATGGTTAAGGGACTTAGTGCAGAATTTAAAGCTACTAAACCCCAACATCTTGGTTTAAGTATTACACTTTGGAATGCCATGCCAATTTACATGGTGCTTACACTGCAATCCCCCTGGAGACATATATATATATATATATTTAAACACAAGGGTGTATAAACTTGACCTGGTCTCATGCTTGCTGGACTGAATTCTAGAGGAAAACAGGGTTTAGGATAAGTATTCTGAATTCTAAATGGTACAAATGCTCTTCTCTGGAAATGCCAACAGAGCTCTCTCTCTCCTTTGACTCATGTTTGTGTCTAAATGACGCCTGGTCCCTACATACCTTCTCCTCTGTCACATATGCACTGAGTACCTGTGTCCAAGAGCCAACTTCAGGTTGACTGTTCCATATACTTGAGCACTTTGCGTCATACATCTGGTACCACACCTCCACTGTCCTGGGACAACAGGGGTTTCAGGCACACATGTATTTTTTTTTTTTTTCTCATGGTTACTGAACAGCCTTCTGTGCTCCTAACTTTCCCTACTGGTATGACCGCACAGCCCATACTTTCAAACCGTTTGTGACTACAGAACTGGTCACTCTGCCCCACAGTGCTCATGTAGGACACACTAACTCTGTAGCAGTGCCTGACTTCGTGACCACTGGGGACACAGGGATCCCAGTAGTTGGTCCTTCTAATACTTTAAATATAACTTGACCAGCCTGGAGGAACTGAAAACAGCTAATTCTCCTTATACTCTTCTCACCTGAATCTTGAAATTAAGTGATGGTTAATGTGATCTGCTTTTGTGATCTGGAGTAATTGCAGTTCCCAGTTAATAGAAAGGTGTGTGGGGAGAGCATGAGCTTTGGGGTCAGACTGGGACTCGAGTTCTAACTTCATCACTGACTAACCAAGACACGTACCCGAAGCACTCAGTCCATCACTCAGCACAGCGCAAACGCTTAGTATGGGTTAGACACTGACCTAGTGCTTCAGAAATCCCAAGTCTCATCTGCAATGTAGGTATTATCATCATCACAGGGGCAAGGCTAAGATTCAAAGAATGAGAGAGGAGAGCCAGGGATTCAAAACAACCCTCCCACTCCACTCCCCCCACATTCACTCCGTCACTCTCTCTGGTTTTTTTCCTTGCCTAAGTGATTTTGCCTTCCGACAACAGCATTAAGACATCTCTTTCAAGGGAATCTTTTATAATTTGTTGTTCTTGTTTAAAACAAAGTTTAAAGCATGAAGACAAATTATGCAAACGAGAGGCAAAGGATCTTAATACACATTTCTCTAAAGAAGATCTGCAAATGGCCAAGAAGCACATGACAAGATGCTCAACATCATTAGCCACTGAGATGTAAATCAAAACCACAGACAGATGTCTGTCGCTCCCCACCCAGAGGGTTGGCTATAATAAAAAGTCAGATAATAACTAGTGCTGGTAAGGATATGGAGAAAGAGAAACTTTGTGCACTGCTGGTGAGAATATAAAATGGTGCAGCTACTTTGGAATACGGTCTGGCAGTTCCTCAAAAAGTCAAACACAGAATTACCATCTGACACAGCAATTCCACTCCCAGGTGTCTACTACTCAAGAGACACAAAGACATAACATCCACCAAAAACTTGTACACAAACGCTCACAGCAGCCTTGTTCTTAATGGCTAAAAAGTAGAAACAACCCAAACATCCACCAACTGAAGAACGGATGAACAAAGTGCGGCACCCCATACCACGGAACACTCCTTCGTCCATACACATAGACAGTATGGATATACCTTGAAAACACCATGCTAAGTGAAACAAGCCAATCACAAAAAAACCACACATTTTGTGATTCCATTTATATGGAATGTCCAGGACGGGCAAACATGGGCAAACATACGCCTGGAGACAGCAAGGAGGTTATCAGTGGTTGCCGAAGGCTCCAGGCTGTGGATGTATAGGGAGACAGGAGGATGGCCGGCTGAAGGGCACAGCGCTTCTTTTGGAAGTGATGAAATGTTCTGAAATTCACCATCTGTACACTTTAAATGGGTAAACTGTATGGTATGTGATTTGTATCTCAATAAAGCTGTTACCAAAAGAAGTGATTACGTGCAGCTTTATCTTTCCAGACACTATTCTTTTTTTTTTTTTTAATATTTTTATTTATTTCTAGGAGAGAGAGAGAGACAGTGTGAGCAGGGGAGGGTCAGAGAGAGAGGGAGACAGACTCTGAAATCAGGCTCCAGGCTCTGAGCTGGCAGTCAGCACAGAGCCCGACGCGGGGCTCGAACCCACAAACCGCGAGATCATGACCCAAGCGAAAGTCGGACGCTCAACCGACTAAGCCACCCAGGCGTCCCTTTCCAGACACTATTCTTAAAGATGCCCGTCCTTGTTTATCATATTCAGTCTTTGCCTCAGGGCCTCTTCTCCGTGTGTAACCTCTACAAACAGAAAATACTGTGCAGCCTCTGACTTTTCCTCTTTCTCTTCACTGGTTCCAGTGGTGGCTGTGGTGCGGGAATTTCACTGCTACTAACAGGCAGCCGGGACCGCACCCTAGGGTGGAGGTTTAAGAGCCTGGGCTCTAGAGCCAAACCATGTGGGTTTGAACCCAGCTCTCCCGCTTAGTGGCTGTGTGACCCTGGACAAGTTATTTAGCTTGTGCATTAATTGCCATTATCTGTAAAAAGAAAATAATAATGAGGTAAAACATTTGGGAGCCTCAGAAAAGTACCCAGATTAGCTAGTACTCAATGAAGGGCACTTTTTTCTTTTTACCGGTATGAGCAATGGTTGGGCAGACAGAACTTGGTTTATTTTTCTCCTAGAACCTGTTTCCTGCCTCCTAAATTCTGAATCCCACATAATCCCCACTCAAGAATTAAAATGGTCCCATGGGGCGCCTGGGTGGCTTAGTCGGTTAAGCATCCGACTTTCGCTTAGGTCATGATCTCGCGGTTTGTGGGTTCGAGCCCTGCGTCGGGCTCTGTGCTGACTGCCAGCTCGGAGCCTGGAGCCTGTTTCAGAGTCTGTGACTCCCTCTCTCTCTGACCCTCCCCTGCTCATGCTGTCTCTCTCTCTCTCCTGGAAATAAATAAAAACATTAAAAAAAAATTAAAAAAAAAAAAAAAGAATTAAAATGGTCCCTTTGCTATTCCTCCCTCACCCCCTTAACTGCGGACACCCTCAAAGGGCCAGCACAAACTCATTCTCCCCAAGTCATTTCATTTACTTTCATGGGCTCAGTACCACCTGTCTGCATTCACCCCACTGGCTGATGCCTTGTTGCTGTGGGTCTCAATCCTATCTGACCACCCGGGTGTCCCACTAGTGCTCTGTAGTCACAACCAAACTCATCTTGTTTCCCTAACTCTGACTCCTCACTGTAGCTGGTGGCACCACTATTCTGCCTGTCACCTGAAGCCTGGGAATCAAACGGACACTTCCACCTGCACATCCCATCAATCCCCAACTCCTGCCAATGTTTCTTCAGAAACAGCTCTGAGCTTTGTTTTGTCACTTTCCCCCCACTTCAGCACTGTTATCAGAACCATCTGCGGGGAGGCACCTGGGTGGCTCGGTTAGGCATCCAACTTCGACTCAGATCACGATCTCACGGTTTGTGCGTTTGAGCCCCGCATCGTGCTCTGTGCTGACAGCCAGCTCGTAGCCTGGAGCCTGTCTTCAGATTCTGTGCCTCCCTCTCTGACCCTCCCCTGCTTACGCTGTCTCTCTCTCTCAGAAATAAAACAAACAAAAAAGAACCATCAGGGAAGATCTGGAAAATCCCCACACAGGCCATGCTTTAGACCATTTAAAGCAGGACTCAGGCACCAGTAGCTTGTTAAAGCTTCCCAGGTGATCCTAATGAATCTCTGATTCGATTCAAGCTAGAGACTCTCTGATTTAGCCTTTGGTCTGCCTCTCAAGCCTCGACTTTCACTGTTGCTGGCTTTGTATTTACATTCCAGCAATAATGAACTGCTTATAAAAGTTTCTTGCCTTTTATCATACTCTCCCATCCCACCCCCCATCTACCTCACTCCTATTTATTTTCTGGGTCTCACAGTTGCCACCTCCAAGAGGTCTCCTCTAATTCACCAACCTACGGTTTAATTAAGTATTCCTCCTCAGTACTTTCCTGATGTCCAGTAAATAGCTATCACTGTGTTTAGCATGCTGTTCTAGAATGATCTGCGTATTTGCCTGATCCCCTCACAGAGCTAAACACTCCTGAGCCGAGGACTGACACTCTTTCATAGACTTAGCACTTAGTCCTTTGCTTGGCCTTATGCAAATGCTCAGTAAGTTAACTGAATGATATTCTAGAGATGAGGAAATGTTTTCTGGAAAGAGGTTGTTTATGTCAGACATTCATGGATGAGTTGGATTTTGGTTCATATTTTTCACTCTAGGTGAAAGCACCAACTTGATTACTCAAGTGTAAACTTCTACTTAACTCTGGTGCCTCCAAGCATTCACTGCAGTTTCTTTTATATAGACTCTTACTTGGTACTAAAAATATTTTATTCTACATTTGCAATGAGTATCAACTTGTAAGTTCTAATCTTTTCAGAAAAAAGTTGGAGTAAAAACTGTAAACAATAACCTTATCCATTATCCTATTTATCCTAGATACTCTCTTTTACTTTCAAATCAAAATTTCTTCTGCTTTTGAGATACATATGATTATCTTGGGCCAAACTATCTCACTCTTGACCATTTAAAATTTCTTTTGCCCCTTGTGATATAAAACAACTCACTGGTCTGTACCCAGAGACCATGTTAAGGAAAAAGAGAAATTCCAAAGAAATTCAATCATGACTACATATAAATAATTAAAAATAAGTTTAAGAGGATGCTTCAAAAGAAATACACAATACAAGTAATGTAGTTTGTGTCATTTTAATAAACACACTTGCATAGTTATATTACAATTTTGTAAAAATAAAAACAGATTACCTCATGCCAAGCGTGCCCAGCATCTGCACAATCTCAAGACCTTTAATACTATAGTTTCAAGACACACAAAATAAAAATTTAAGGCAAAAACAGCACTTTGCAACAATTTAATAACTTATTACAGTAGCATCACAGCAGCATCCAATAATGCCACTTTAGGCAAAGTCTCTCAGTATTTCCATTATAGATTTTATTTACAAGAGTTTATAACTTGGTAAAATTTTTTCTAAGAAAACTTGGCAAATAAAGCTTTGGACTGGAATTAACATTTCTTTCTCTACGTTTCCTTCCCCCACTTTCTTTTAAACTATTAGCATTTCTTATTGTATTTTAAAATAATAAAATAGTTATGTTTTTTTAATAGTTGCATTATTGTAAAATGACTCTAAGTTTTAGAGGAAACTATGCAATGGGTAGGATTGATTTGAATTTTCAAATTTTCTAAAAAATCAGCTTTGGTTTTACAACTGATTTTTTCACTGCTGGAAAACCTGTCAGATTTAATCACATACTTTAAAAAATGATTATCACATACTATAATCTTTAAATAAACCGGTTTTAATAAATAGGTATTTTGATTCTTTACTTCCCACGAGGTTCAAATTTATTCCCATTTTAAGGTTCTGTGTTCCTGATAAACTCTTTCCTTCTGTTGCTTTCTAAGCAAATTGAAAGCTGCCTCTCACACTGAACAAGGAAGAGAGCAAATGCATGGCTGAGTATGAGGTACTGTAAAGGAATGATTGCATGCATTTTTAAGGACTATTACATGTCATAGAATTTCCTTTACTTTTAGCTTTCTCTCAAATATATGGTAAAATACCTACACAAAGAATGGTATTTCAGTAAATATGGTAATTTTATTTTCCAGGCCAACATTTAGCTTAAATATGCCATTACGTGCTTTGATTTAGCTCCTGGGTACTTGATGAATTCATTATTTTCAGATTGATTACAGATGCTAAGCTCCACCTGAATGTCATTCTTAGTCACTTATATTTATCAGGATTACAGTGAAGCAATTTGAGCAGTAAAAATACCTTTGAAATAATTTACCAGTGTCTTAGAGAAGCCCTAATTCAAAATTATAAAGAGAATATGTTATACCAAACTGTGCACCTAATTAACAGGTCTGATTTCCAACTTGAGGGTTTAAAATGGATTTAAAGTAACTGTACTTAACCCGAACCCACCCAAAGAGAGCAAAAGTGGAGAGTTCAGAAAATACAAAGCAAGACCAAGTAATCCGTACAATCTGGAAGATCAGGTGAGTTCTCAAGGACTCAGGCTTCGCACTACCTCCTTTAGTAACTGTGGGCAAATCTGTTATTCCACTTGGTAAAGTGTTATTATTGCTTTCCTATTAATGTCATATTTTATAAAAGTATCATGATGATGCCAAATGCTAAAAATTGAGGTGGTCTAATAACTAGAAATCCTGCCCCAGGGAGCACACATACACATCATCACACACCCCTGCAATGTTAAGCATTTTGAACAGACATTTGAACTTTGTAAAGTTCTAACTAAAGCGTTGATTCTTTCTCAAAAAAAAAGTTATGATTTAGGCAATGACTGACCTTATTCATTCACAATGTATAGGCACATTAACATAAATATTGCACAAAATATGCCTCTAACTGAAACTCAAGAGATATAAAAACACATTACACTCTTCTTAAAGACCTCTGTGAGGAAGTAAGACTCTATGATTGCATGTACACTTTTCCTGATAATACTCTGACATTCATAAACAGTAGATTGCACTGCAGTTTGTAAACATTTTAAATTGCATAAACTTCTCATTGATTTTCGAATATAGTTTAATACTGCCTACTAACACTCCTTTTTGTTTCAGCTAAGTACTCTCAAATTTACTTGTTTATGATGTTTATTATCTTTAAAGTGTTCTCCATTCAAGGAAAACAAGTAAAATCCTATGCTGAAGTAGCCAATGTGTCTGAAGACAAGACACTAGCCAGAGAATTCTGGATGGTAAAAGCAATCTTCCAGCCTCAAAGTGTCTTCATGGACACGGAAGAATGCCAGCTCTCACACAGCTTTTCTTTGCCAGAACTCATTCCTGACTACAGAGAGCCTATATGCCCGCTTCAGGGGCATTTAAATGCTTTAAGGAATCCTTATGATTTTTACTAAATACATTAAGAAGAATGTCAACCAGTGTCCTTTTCTGACCTGAAACAGGCAGTCACCTAATTAAAATAGATAACATGAACTCTGACTTTAGAATGTATTATAAACCGTAAGCAAGGGAAGGTTTTCTTGTCTCATCTCAATGATGGGAGCCTTTCATTCCTCAAAAAGAATCCATTTTTACGTCACCAATAAAGAAATGACAACCAACTGCCACAGCACATGATGCGCTATCTTCACTGGCCCAGAGCTCATAGATCCTAAGGGAGCTCCCATAGGGCAGCACTCATTTCGTGGGCAGCTGAGACAGAAGAACCCAGCCCGTTCTGCACATACTGCTGGGGCAGGTCGCTTTCCTCTTTTCTGAGAAGAACTTCCCCAGTGTTACTGCTCCCACCCCAAAATACACAGAAAATAGAGAAACGGTTATTTCCACTTTAACGAATTTAAATATTGGTACTCATGATGGCATACTAGAAAGGAACAGAGCAAACAATGCATATTTGGGAGCAAATCACATATTGAACCAGTTAAGAGCTCACTGTGATTAGGATTAGATCAAACAAAAGAGCAAAACATAAGCAAGTTTTATCTGGATTGTAATGAATATACATGTTGTGTAACATTAGAAAAGCATGGCGGCCCATTCCAAACCAGTGAGAATAGTCTGTGCAAATAGTGGGTCTTTGTGTGTTTGAACTCCCACCATGTATGGGCAAACTCAATATGCATGCTAATGACCTACAATTACCAAATTAAAAAAAGAAGAAAAATGCTAAAAGATGCCAGAGTGAACAGCAGGGAAAGCCACACAAAGACCCACTATCCTTTAACTTGTTACAAATAAATTTTAACTGTAAATTAGAAACACAAAGAAATAATCACAAGTGGCTCTAACATTCAAACGAAGTTAATGAATTGTGTAGGAGATATTTGATCAGGGCTGCCTGCCCTGCCTCCACGCTAGTGTCAAACTTGGATAGTGGGTCTCTGGGGTGCTTTCACACTGGAAGACAACATTGGGTCCTATAAAAAGAAAAATGAGGAATAAAATGAACATAAAGCAAATTAAGTGGGTGAGAAAAATTTTGACTAGTAACATGCATCATCAACTAAACAAATTTGAACTATTAAAATTCTCAAACTTTAAAAAACATCCTAATTACATTGTAAAATGAAAATAATAATTATAAAGGCCCAAGAAAAACAAATGGTAATCTAAAATTTAACCAATTTTCACTGACAATATACTCCTGGCTGTGCTTCCTTTAGAACAGCTTTTATCTGTTCTTTACATTCCTGACTATCTAAGACTTAACTGGAAAAACGTGTTCCACCACTGGAAAACAAGATAAACAACAACAATGTAGCTGGAGAACCACCACTTTGCATCCTAGGCTCTATAAAAGCCAGACGTCCTGGAGTACGGGATGACTCCAAGAATCACTAGCCAAAGAGCTTCCGGTCCCGGTCCCAGTGAAAAGCAGCATCCCCTCTTGGGGCCAGGGAAGGCCCTCAGCTATGTCTGACTGATTAGATTAACTGGCTCTAGCACCAAAAGCTGCCAGACCATCCGCAGAGCTTAAAACCGGTCATTCATTTAGGTGGCCCGAATTTTTTGGGATTGTTCAAATCATAAAAAACTCAGCTGTTCCCATTTACAAATTGGGAAATTTAGTTGCTTTATCTAAATGAAAATCTTCTCCCAGGATCAAAGCTATCTTTAGAAATATAAGCCCTAAGGTGAAAACAGCGCGCTAACATTTCAAAATTATGGATATAGTATAAATTCTTAATACTTGCACTGAATTACAATTATCTCGGCTTTGACTGAGCTACCATTTATATGTTCGCAGAAACTAAATTAAAATGAAAGGCTAAATACTTTAGATAACTTCACAAGAATGATAAAAATATAAATCATGATGTATCTTGTAAAAAAAACACAAAAAATCAAAAGGGTGGGAAAAAGTGACATTTTGTAAAGGTAAAGTACTTCCAAGTGCTGTTTATTCTCTATTATTAAAGCATGTTTATTGCCAAATGTTAGTAAGACCAAGTAACTATGAAGAGATAGTTTTATATAACACCAAATTTCACACTGAGATTTCGATCCTTGTTCTAAAAATAGTGAAAGAGATCTTGATTCATGTCTCTCTTAGGGCATCAGGTACCTTTTTAAGAAAATCACCTAATAGAGTTTTGCAAATAGTTTAAACCAGTTTTTAATTTTCTTCTAATCTGGATCATGTGTAAATATGTGGGTAATAAATTAGAAGGCTGCAAAATTAACAGCACCTGTACATTAAAAGGGGAATCTGAATAGGTGAGCACAGCAATCACTGGCTACTCATTATTAAGCAGGAAAAGAGAATTAGAGGCTAAAAAACGATGGTGGTAATGGGAAGCTGAAACACGGACTGCCTATACCTAAGAACCCGTTAAAGAGTTATACATTTTTTTCAGATGAAGCCTAATAGTAAGGTCTAAAGTTAAGAAAAAAGTATCTAAAAGAAAGTAGTATAAATTTTGATTTTGTAAAAAGTTCCCTTTTGGATTTTATTGCTTTGATCCCTAATACACACTTGCTAAGAGTGCCGAGTTTAAGATATACTCTGGGACAGAAGGTGTGCAGGGCTGTCTATTAAAGCTTTTGCACTAGTTGAGAGGCAAATAGTTTGATATTACTCACACTGTTGACTTGGATCGGAGTCTGTTGTCATCTTAACATAGTTTGAAGGAAAGAGACCAGTCACTCCATTGATTTCTCCTTGCCACCAGTCGGGATCATCTTTGTTCAAAACATTGATAAGTTGTCCCTTGGAGAAATTCAGCTCATCCTCGTTATTTGCTACATAGTCATACATAGCAATCACTTGACATACTACCAGAAAAAGAACAAAATAATAAAGTAAATTATTAATACAAAGATCACATGTTATAACTTCCCCAGAACTTAAATTACTCTACTATTAAATGTTAAAATTAGGGTAAAATTTCCCTTGAGCTGCTGTCTCACCCTCCTTCCTCCATTCCCCATTTTATAAAACAAGAATCTCTGAATTAAAGTTAATCCAAGTGAACTGTTTCACTTTAAATAGTTACCTTTTTTTGGAGAGAGTGAGAAAGAGAGAGTGAATACAAGTGGGGGAGTGGTAGAGGGAGAGGGAATCCCAAGCAGGCTCCTTGCCTAGCCCAGAGCCTGACACAAAGCTTCATTTCACAACTGTGACATCATGACCTGAGCTGAAATCAAGAGTTGAACACTTAACCAACTGAGCCACCCCCGTACCCTAACTGCTTCACTTTAAATAAGTATGATAGCACAGCAATTCCACTTTGAAAAATTTCAAGGAATGAAGTGGATCAAGTATCACTTAAACAGTTGGTTATTTCTATATAGATCTTTTTAAAAAGGAAGTTCTCATTGTAACATTACTTTCAGGCAGAGTTACGAAAAGAACCAATTTTTAATATTTTTCAAAGCACATTCTAATCTAAGAAGTCGCTGAATTTCAACAAAACTTCTGTAAGATGAAAAAAAAGTTAATCCACTTTCATACCAGGATGGAAGGCAGGTGTAGTTCTCTCACTACTTGGACCCAAAAGCTTAACATGGCTGGCAGGAAACCATCCTTTCTGTCGCTTTTTCCCTCTGGCCTGTAAAATTAGCAAAAGGAATATGAAAGATGGGATTAAAAATAATTACTGAGAGATAAACTAAAAGTGGCTGTGCAGTAAAAATGGCTGTCCCTGACCCAAGGGAGGTCCGGACTCTACCTTTGGCTCCTGGGAGGTAATCTCTAAACCTCTGGTATGTCCTGACTGGTAAGTGTCTTATTTTCTCTGGGGTCTTGACCACGCCAGACAGTCTAACAATGTGACTTATGGTGGGGCTCTGGGTCATACAATATGAACTCAGCCTCCAAGGGGACTGGAGACTAAGTTTAGCCCTAAGGGCAGAACCATGTCTGTGATGTAAAAACTCTGGACACCAAGGCTCAAACGAGCTTCTGTGCTTGGCTACACTCAGTGCTTATTGTTGCCAGAGTTAATGCTGTCCATGACTCCACTGGGAGAGGACAATGAAATCTCTGTTTCTGGAGCCCTCCTGAACTCAGTCCCATACATACATCTCTTTCCTTGTCTAAGTATAATCTAAATTATTTTGCTGTAATAAACTGTAACTATGAGAAGAATAGTTTTCAGTGTCTCATGAGTCTTTCTAGTTAATTACTGAACTTGAGAGTGGTCTCCAGGACCTCCAAACTTAGAGATGGTGTCAGAAGTTAGGGTGGTCTCGGGGGTCCCGGAATTCTGCACTGGCCTTCCAGGTCTGTCATAAACAACGGGAAGGCTCAAAATACCTATCAAAGTGGTGCTGAAAATACTGTCTGCAGAAGTCTGTTAGAGAAGTCTATGAGGAGGTCTTCTGGACTCTGCATACTTCACACAAATAATATTTATAAGCTAAAAAGACTCTTCCAGAGTTCTCCAAGTAATCAAGCCAGCACTTAAAATGGTACCATGCCCTGTGCACCATGAACACCTCTAGGGGCTCTGTTAATAATACAGAGATCACAAATAAACTTTGTGGAAAGCCACATTTGCCATGTTGTTGGGTCAATCTTCAGAGCAAATCAGGAAGGTGGGATTTCAAGGAGTTACTCAAGAAGATACTGAATTTTGAACTTCCAATACTCTTTAGGAAATTGTGTAAGACTGATCTGCAAGTATGAAGCTGTATTTATCCTCCATATTACAACTGTATATCAAACTTACATAAAAATATAGCTATTATATCTATCATCATCTTTTAATCTCAAAATGCTTTTTATTTTTAGTCTTTCCAGTAAGGAACTTTTAAGAGAAAAGAATTTTCTGTATCAAAACATATGCAATAACTATATCTGTTAACATTTTAGGAAAACACTAGGGTCATTTATGCCTGCATTACCTTTACCTGCACTGGGGCTTCAAACACATAAGACTACAGTGGGGAAAATCCAATAAGTAGCATTTTCTCAGTACACAGCCTGGATCACGATTCTTCTCCTACATAGAGGCTATACACTGCAAGCCTGGGGTTATCCCAGGCAAAGATGATGCTATGCTTTCCTTTAAGACAGTGATCTGTGGTTTATAAAAGCAGATATTGGAAAACAATTATGTCTGTAGAGAAAATTATTCTTCATATCATTACTTATAATACCAATTCAGCTGTGCTAAAAATGAGCAGGGAAGAAACTAGAGGGAAACATAATACACCAAAATGTAATACTGATTACCTCTAAGTGGTATGATTACAGGTGATCTAAAATTGTTATTAATTTTATTTTTTAATGAGCATGCATTATTTGTATAATAAAATTGATAAATATTATTTAAAGGTTATTACCTGTAATTCCCCTTGCCACCACCCACTTGAATTTTTCTTTAGGATTAGTATTAACTGCCCAGGTGCAAGGCTAAGTTGTTCAGAACCAGAAGCTGCATATGCTGAAGTTACTTGAGCAATCTCTGAAAAGCAGACAGGCAAGAAACTATGAATTCAAGACGATTAAACACTGTAGTACCTTTTCAATTCCATTATTATACATACCAGGTTTCTTGTTTGATGTTCCAGATTTGCTAGCACTCCCAAAACTCTGTAAGGAAAAAACATACTGTTTTATCATTTTCTTTTCTTTTGTTTAATGTTTTATTTATTTCTAGGAGAGAGAGAGAGAGAGACAGCGTGAGCAGGGGAGGGTCAGAGAGAGAGGGAGTCACAGACTGAAACAGGCTCCAGGCTCTGAGCTGGCAGTCAGCACAGAGCCCGACGCGGGGCTCAAACCCACGAACCACGAGATCATGACCTGAGCGAAAGTCGGACGCTTAACCGACTAAGCCACCCAGGCGCCCCTGTTTTATCATTTTCTAATAATCCAGAAGTAAGAGTACAAAGGTTATTAGGAATTAGATTTCTAATTCCCAGGGTTCTTGTTTCTTTAAATGAAGGTCTACAAAAACAGCCATTAATTACAAATGGCTGATGCTGGCATCCATGGACTCAACAAGAAGAGCTCATTTTCTGTATCTTACCTGAATATCAAACATGAACATCTGGACCAGATACCTCATTTATCAGGTGAGCATCAATGCCCACCAGATACAATATATCTTAAGGCATTTGTGAGTTTTGCCTCTGCCACCCAGGAGGCAATGTTTTTAATTTTTTGCCTGTTCCCCCTGATCCTGACATAAGAACAACAACAACAAAAAATCCATTCCCTGGGTGGCAGCAGACTGGGTCCCAGTCTGACTTAATAGGACAGGGGCGCCTGGGTGTCTCAGTCGGTTAAATGTGTGACTTCGGCTCAGGTCATGACCTCACAGCTCATGAGTTCGAGCCCCGCATCAGGCTCTGTGCTGACAGCTCGGAGCCTGGAGCCTGCTTCGGAACCTGTGTCTCCCTCTCTCTCTGCCCCCTGCTTGTGCTCTGTCTCTCTCAAAAATAAACACCACACCCACACCCACACCCACCCACACCCACACCCACACCCACACCCACACCCACACACTAGTTGGGCCAACCACCTTTCTTTTCAGGAATCTGAACAAGTAAAGGCAAGGAACAGACAATTTTTTTTTCTGTTAGTGAATCCAATTATAGTGCAAGTATTGAAGTGGAACTGATGGGAATCACAGCCTAACATTTTCTGGGTACTTATGACATAACAGACAGTGGTCTAAGAATTTCACATATATTTATTCATTCAATTCTCATAACACTCTTAAGTATTGTAATTATCCCCATTTTACAAGAATGAAACTGAGGTACAGAAAGGTAAAATAACTTGTACAAGGTCACCTAGCCTCTAAGCGTTAGCGTCAGAAGTTAACCTACATGGCTGTCATGTATGGTGTGTGGATGGATCCCTGGGGACAGTCCTTGAGCCCCTTCCAAGAGTCCTGATGATAAAGACTTTTTTCATAACAACATTAAGACATCATTTGTCTCTTGCATGTTGTAGACATTTACACCAGAGGGTAAAACTGCTGCTGCCTTAGCATGAATCATGGTAGGAGTGCGAAATTACACTAGCAGTCCTAGTATTGCTCACAGCCACATGCTCACAGGAAAACAAACAAAACGGTTTCACTCAAGAATGTCCTTGATCAGGGGCACCTGGGTGGCTCAGTTGGTTAAGCGTCTGATTTTGGCTTAGGTCATGATCTTGCAGTCTGTGGGTTCGAGCCCCGTGTCAGGCTGTGTGCTGACAGCTCAGAGCTTGGAGCCTGCTTTGGCTTCTGTGTCTCCCTCTCTCTCTGTCCCTCCCCACTCACGCTGTCTCTCTCTCTCAAAAATAAATAAGCATTAAAAGAATGCCCTTGATCAAGGGGCGCCTGGGTGACTCAGTTGTTTAAGCGTCGACTTCAGCTCAGGTCATGATCTCCTGGTTGTGTGCTGACAGCTCGGAGCCTGGAGCCTGCTTCAGATTCTGTGTCTCCCTCTCTCTGTCCCTCCCCTGCTCATGCTGTCTCTCAAAAATAACAAACATTAACAAAAAACATTTTTTTAATAATTAAAGAAATATCCTTGATCAAGGAGTAAAAATATGAAATCTTAATGAAATATAATCTTTTAATTTTTTTATTTTATTTTAAAGTAGGTTCCACATCCAATGTGGAGCTCGAACTCAAGACCCAGAGATCCAAGAGTGGCATGCTCCAGCAATGGAGCCAGCCAGGTGCCCTGAAATACAATCTTTTAAAAATTCCGTGTGACTAAACAGAAGCATGCCTGCGGCACTTCTGCTGTATACTGAAGTACCAAGACAGCGGTCTCAAGGAGAAGCACTTGTGTGATCACACTGCAAGCTAAACTAGGTTTTCATGGCACATTTTTACTTGAAAGAACAACTGAATGACAAACTACTCAGACTTGGGGGTTTAGCAGACATTTTCTCAAAGATAAAGTATTCTTGTCACATCAAGGAAAACCGCTGACGATTTGTTGTCAATGATCAAATTCAAGATTTCAAGAGAAACCTGAAATTTTGAAAAACTTGGATCTACCACCATGAATTTGACAGTTTCAAAGTATTTAAAGATCTTCCTATGAGATCAATGGTGACATTAACAAATGTAACTTTTTGATACTGTATAATGAAATGTGTCAATACTAGGAATATTTGCATAACTCAGTGATTTAATATTTTCTAAATGACCAAAGAATGATGTTATCATATCATTCATGGGTAAAAGAAAAAAAAATCCGTCCAATTTTAACAGTAACAAATGTTCACTGATATGTTTAGATTCCATGTGTAACTAACCTGTAACAATTTAACACTCATCAAGTGTTGGTGTGGTAATAACAAAGAATATATACAGATATCTAAAAATGTTATTAAAATATTTCTGTTAGGGCGCTTGTGTGGTGGCTCAGCCAGTTAAGCGTCCGACATTAGCTCAGGTCAGGATCTCACGGTTGGTGAGCTTAAGCCCCATGTCGGGCTCTGTGTTGTCAGTGTAGACAGAGCCTACTCAGATCCTCTGGCCCCCTCTCTCCCCACATCCTGCCTCACTGCTCATGCTCTCTCTAAAATAAACATTTTTTTTTGAAATTAAGAAAGTATTTCTCTGTTTCCGCTCATATCTGTGTGAGGCTGAATTTTCTTTGTATACGTCAACCAAAAGAACGTATCACAACAGACTGAAAACAGAAACAGAGGAGAATTTACCCGTCTTCAGGTTAAGCTAGACATTAAAGAGATCTGTAGAATATAAAACAATGCCCCTCTTTTCACCAAACTTTTTTGTTTGAAAATATATTGTTGTTTTTCATAAGAAGCAAGTTATTTATATAACCATGTAATGGGTTTAACTTGGTTACTTTAAAATAATATTCTTAAAACCGCAGTTTTAATTTCTAATATGGAAAATATAGCTATATATAACCCATGTATTTAAAAAAGCTTTTTAGAGTCCCCAATTTTTTAAGAATGTAAAAAGTTCTAGAAACCTAAAGGTTTGAGAACTGCTGCACCGTACTATGCTAGTAGAAGGATGAAAAGCAGCAGGAAGCCATAAGGTAGGGTGAGTCACATTAGTGTCAGGGCCTTAAGGTAAAATTTTACAGACTCCTTCACGGTGATCCCTTGTAAGCTGGGCTGGATCTGGGATCATCCCTAGCTTTAGTTACTGTGAGACCAGCCCTACCTTTGGCTCCTGTTCTTAGAAATTTAATGAAATCCTGTCTCTCTTACCTAATAGGATCCCTATAATAAAGTTGTGCTACCTTAAGTAGTTTCCTTACAACCAAATCCTGACCAAACCCATATATATGAGTCTTTAAGTATGAACCTCAAGACGCAAGACTGGAATAGTTTTGTTTCTATATCAAATAACTCTACCTCTTGATCTTTTGGTTTGACATAATTTGATGGAAAAATTCCAGTTCTATCTCCAATACTTCCTGTCCACCATTCTCCATCCTTCTGGGTCACCAGTATTTCTTCACCTTCAGTGAAAGTCAAATCTCCGGGTTCTACACTTGAATATGGATAAAGTGCAATATACTCTGTTGGAAACAAAGCAAAAGGAAAGTAATTTTGGTTCTAAGAGTATAGAAGGAAAAGAATTATGTTAAACTCCAAATCCTATGTAAATTACTATAAAAGACCTGATAACTTATGGAAACCTAATGTAAAAAGATTTTAAAACAGAAAAAGGAAGGAAGCAATTATTTAAAAATTTCTTAGAAAAAGACTATTTAACATAAGGCTTTACCACAGAGTTTCTTTTTCTTCCAACTGTATCATCATTTTATCACAGAGAATAATCCATAAACACAAATAGATACAAGTGAAGATATGAAAAGCATTTTTCAATTTCCTTACACAAAATGTATTTTAAGATGCTATGTTCTTTCCTCTTTAATTCTTATATAAATACAGTTATGAAAATGCCCAGTATCCAGCTGGCACCGGTACCAGAGGCCAAGCTCCACAGTGACCCAGCTTCTAGCACAGTGCTTGGCAAAGAGATGCTCAAAAAACATTGTTAACAAATGGCCTCAAGGAAAGATCTACATGTTAGTTGGCTTTGGTTTCTGTCCCTGTTATTAGTACTACTTAGAACAAACAGTCGATGAACTGGTTTTTAGTCTTTCTTTTATCGTTATTTTTATTTGTCAACCTGGAATTTCATCCGTACATCCTAGAGATGACCGGGAACATTATCTACAACCTGTTTCTTGTTCACATTCTCAGTGTTACTCAATTTATGACATTTAACAAAACCAAAAATGCATGCAACGTTTAGGTATGCTGTAATAAGCAAGGTCCTTCCCAAAATACTCGTCAGGACCATCCCAGGCTCATCCCACAGCACTCACTCTACCGTGAACCTGTTAGTGCAGCCTTGCTGGGGACCTGAGTTCCCTGACCATTTCTAGCCATGCTCCGGCTCACGACTCTCCCTCTATCTACAAGAGCTGTCTCTTCCCGGGTCACTATGCAAAACCCTACTCCTTGCTTAAGATGATTCAGTACTGCCATGTCCGTGGGTCCTTACATCTTATTTAAAACAAAGTTGTGTTCACTCACTACAGAATTTACTACAATGGTGTGCCTCTCCTCTCCAGTCTCCTGTGAGGTCTTGGGGGACTGTGTTTTATTCATCCTGTATCTTTCGGGCTCTAGCATAAAACCTTTCACACAGTAGAACCTGAATAAGTGGTTTAATTTACCATTAAGCTGCTTTTCTTGAACAATAATATAAACATAAAATTATTTCACTGAAACTAATTTTACGACACTATTTATAAAGCTATGTAACTGTTAAATAAAAATGCCTGAAATGAGGGTAGACAATCTTTCATTTTCTAGTGCTTTGAAATAAAAAATAAGTTATTAGTCAAACAACCTAAAGAGCCCACAAAAAAATTTTTTGTAATAATTATGATAAAGTATAGCTTGATATCAAATCCTACTTAATGATATATAGATCCACTGTAATTAAAATGCAATTTGTAAACAACTAGATGTACTAAAATTGCCTTATATCCTAAGTATCTATAACACAGATATATTATAAGAAAATAAAAACCTTCATGCTATCTCATTGCAACATTTTATTTATGATCTTATTTACCGAGTTTATGTTGAATGTTTATATACTGATTTTCTAAAAATGCCCTATTTTTTTTCTATATTCTCAATATTCATGTGACATAAACAAAGGACAGGTTTTTCTAAACTCACTTTAACACTGAAGACACAGAAACAGTGAGCCTAACAAGTGAAGGAAGTCAGATAATTAGTCAATAGCTAATCTAACTCTCATAGAATTTACAAATTGCCAAAAGCTCACCCTCTCCAACTGCGTAGGCTGCAGAGGTAGGTTTCTTGTTTATAGCTGCATACAAAGCTTCTGGTCTGCCAAATAAATACACAAACAGATAAGAAGAAACAATGAAGAAACAAAAAGCTATCAACAAGCAAAACCAAGTAAGGTGACACAGCAGGTGTTTGGAGTACATTCCTTTAGGACTTTCTAAGATGAATTTAAATACTGTCTCAGTAAAAAGGCTAGAAATATTCTCATACAAAATATTGTAGGGGACTAAGAATGGCCTAGTTACAGACTTCTAAATTTTTTTAATATATTAAAGTACTTTCAACATGGCTTATTGAGATATTTTGCCTTTCTAAAGGAATGTAAAAGTCACCAGTGTTTTGGTAAAGGGACAGTTATTTGGTAAAGCACAGAGGGAGCTTGGCTTCATACAGGGAGAAGAAGGACAGTATGTAAATCTTAGTATTTGTTTAGAGCACACTCTATTTGAATACTGAAAATCAACAGAACATTATCTTTCATATTTCAGAACAGGTAAAGCTTTAATTTCCAATTTAACCCAGGAAATGGAAAAAATCTGGAAGACTGTCATATTTAAGAACGAGACATCTATCTGTAGGATGCACCCAGGCTTCCCGAGAGCCTTGAGGAAATGATACAGTAAGTCAGTTCTCAGGATGACCCTTACTATAACTCGTACCCACAACTGAACACACCACCACCTTGTGTAGGGTATGATCTCTCCATTTCTGCAGGTTTTCAAATTACATGCCTTATGTGTTAGAAAAGATCAGTAATTAAACAAGTTGGGGGGAAGAACATTTAAACTTACTGCCTTTACGCTGTAAGTTTCCTTCTTTGTAAAATGTTATGGCACTTACGATAATCCCTGTAAGGGCCCAGCACAGTGCCAACATACACCTATCAGCTCTGAACTATTATCACTTACATGCTTCTAAATCTAAAATTCTGTGTCATACAGAAGAGTACATTTCTGCACTGGAACTAAAAATTCATACACAGAATCTCAGCACTGAAAATGTTTTTAAAGATTAATTTACTCTTTTTATCCCATCAATTGGGAAACTGAAGGAAAATAGGTTATTCCACATAGCCTGACAAAAATAACAGAATCAGAACTCAAGCCTCTTGATTTCCAAAGACCTGTCTCTTTTCATTCACTCAGATCACTTGTCTATTTGGGTCAATTTCAGTATAAAACACAGGTAGGTAGCTGCCCATCGTTACTTTTGTACTTACTTCTTAAACATCTTAAAGATGTCTGGAGATTGCACTCCTCTACAGACTGGGAAATAAAGGCCAAAGGCCTTATTTAGTTTTTACTTGTTATTCATTTGAAAATGGACTGCTCTGATTGTTCATTCACTGAATCCTCTCCTTATTCACTAAACTACTATGACTGAGAAGTTACTATGCATTAAGATTATATCAGGCAGGAAAAAAAACCTGAAAAATAAAAAAAGGCATGGATCCTGCCCTCCTAGACCTTATGATCTAGGTAAGACAATAAAGAACTATGACCCAGTCTGTTATGTATAGGAAGACAGAGGTCTGATCTTCAAGGAATTCCTGAGGCCCAGAAATGATGCCCTACACTTTGGCAATGGGGGCGTCATCAGCAAAGATTTTTAATAGTGACAATGCACAGTAAACAACAAAGGAGAAGTGTTCCAAAGGCAATGAAAAGTAACTCTCTAGCTGACCTGATGACACAAAGAAACCAACAGATCTAAAATGTTAAGCACTTTGAAGACTTTAGGCATCTGAAATAACTAGAATAAAAGATATTCTAAAACCAGTACAAATATGTGAAGTACACTTTTTTCCCCCCCCCACTCTGGGAATCCCCCTGCATAAATGTTTTACTTTATGGAACAGCCAGTTGTCTTTGGCTGGTTCATTAGTGAAAACACCAACATCCACATCTCACATAAACACAAAATGCTTACTCTTCCCGCCTGACTTCACTCCCAGGGAGGATTTTGACGTAAGATTTTGGAAACCATCCTCTTCCTCCATGCACCTCCCCAAACCACCAATTTTCTTGCTGTTCCAAGACAGTAATAATATCATGTTTTGAAAAGTTCAAGTGGTTATCTTTCTTTGCAGTCCAAGAACAAAGGGCCTGCGCCTTTAGGTTTTCTACAACTTGCCCCTGTGAATACAAAACCACAAAATTAAAAAAAAAAAAAAAAAAAAAAGGTAACCACGATTTTTGTTTCCTACTATATAACTTGCTTACTGTTCAGAGATCAGTTTGGTATGGTGGTGCCTTAAGATAACTTTTATCTACCGCATGATTTACAATTATATAGGACAGACAACCATTTGAGTAGCTTTCTGTTAAAAAAGTTTTTCCCCTATCACTGAACAGTGCTGACCTCATCAACACCTTTGCCCTTCCAGAAGCGCTCCTTAAATTATCTTATTTATGTCTATTTCTTTTCTAATCTACCTTAATTGTAACTTTATCTCCTGAGCTCCAGACCTGTAAGTCAGACTACTCATTGGGCCTTCGCACCCAGTTGTCTCTAAACCAGATACCTAAGTTGCACACGTGAGGCATCATTTTTAGAGCCCACAGAACCCATTCCTCTAGCAATGGTCACCCAAGACGCCATCATCATCCTTCTAGTTACTCAAGCTAAGGACCTTGAAGAGGCTTCTGTAACTCCAACTTCTTCCTTACTCTCGACATTTCAGTGGATTGCCAACTTTATGTCAATTCCTCACACTCTTTTAAATCCATCTCCTCTTCTATACGTTTTCTGCACTGTGGCACTGGTTTACCTCAGCATCTCTCGGAATTAGCTACCGTGGCATCCTTCCTTGCTTGGTCTCCTTCCTTTCCACCAATCGGCCCCTGTACTACTGCTGAGTTAAGTTGGTACAATATATACACCTCTTGGAAACCTTCAGGGGCTGCCCACTGCCAAACTGCTAGGCATGGTATTAAACACTTCACAAATGAACCTCAACCTCTAGCTTTACTTCTTGACCCTTTCTCCAAGAATCCTGTACTCTAGCCACACTATAAATAATTCTTGCCCTGGAAACTCTTTGTGTTACCATACTTCACTGACTTTCCCCAAATCATTTTTTTCACAGGAATAACTTTCCTTCTCTGTTTGCTAAAATCCTGCCTATCTTCAAAGGTCCTGCTCAAATACCTGGCCTTTTGTGAACCCTGTTCCAATTCTCACAGAGTGAATGAGCTCTCTCTCAGCTGTATACTCCTCAAGATTTTGTGGAATATCTTTATTACCTTCACATACTTCAAAATTATTTATTTCTATGTCTGTTTCATTAGATTATGGCTTCTTAATGGCAGGGATTTTTTTTTTCCATTAAATTTCTAGCACATAAAGAACCTATGGCCATGCAATAAACAGTTTTTTGAGTGAAGGTGAAATTTGTAGGACTCTGTTTTGACAAAGTCTGTGGTTTCCTTTCAGTAATATTAATGTAACAATGCCTGCAATGGTTATATATAAAGCAGAGGCTAAACATATATAACACAGTTCCCACACAAATGACTTTCTTACGAATAAAAACCCCAAAACCATCAAGCCCAAATATCTTCTTACAGTAACTACAAATTAAGAATAACATAGCCAGATTTATAAAGATGACATCTTGAGCTTAGAAACCCTTGCTGTTAGCAAGTGGATGCTATGCAAATTAATTGTTGAGAAACTTCTAGGTAATAGCAATAATTTCTTTATATGACATCACACGTGAACGACAGGAACAGAAATCAAATACTATAAACTCTGGTTAAATGAGTAAATGATGCCTCTGTACAAAAATTTTCTTTCTAATTTATATGAACAGGAACAATGTCAAAGAATAAAGCAGAGAAAAATTAAAGATACACACCTGTCCATGAATCGGTGATATAGATCCAGGGGACACAGTACGAGTAAAAGCTGATTTTTTCTGCCATGATGTATTAACAGTTAGGTTTGTAAAAGATACATTTTGATAATCAGTCACTGACGCTGGTTGATTTGAAGAAAGTGATCTGTAAGTACAACACTTTGATGTAAATACATTTAATCATTTAAAATCTAATGAAGTATTAAAAATTTATCAACTTATACATAATTCACATTGTGTTTAAACACAATTTTGGAAAAAAGGATTCATGAACAAAGTACTGACTTACATTTTAATTTATTAAATTTCAGTATGAAATCTGGAACGGAAGGTACTCTTGGAGAGTCCAGCACAGATTATAATATGATTAAGTAGCAGGCTGACACAACTAAATACACTGCACTATTAGCTAAAAACTTACTCAGAAGAAGTTGAGGTAGCAGATACCGATACTGTAGGGGGAAGTAAGGCCTTCTTAGGAGACACAGATTTTTCACCTGATGGCATTTTTTCTACATAGTTGCAAGGAAACCAGCCAAAATTTCCTTGAAAACTACCATAAAGCCAACCAGGTTCTCCTACCGTTTTTTCATCAACCTATGGAAACAAAAAGAAGGGTTAACAATGGTTAGAATGTCACACATTTGCAAAGGAAAGAGATGCAGACTATTGTACAATGGCCTCATTTTCAAAATTAAGCCCATGTAACTAAAGAGTTAAGGCATTTTCTTTTCTTTTTTGGAGAGAGGGTGCAAGTGAGGATGGGGCAAAGAGGAAGAGAATTCCACAAAGGGCAGGCAGAGAGAGAGAGAGAGAGAGAGTGGGGTTCACCCAGGGCTTATGTTTTTACCCAAAGCAAGGCTTGTGTTCACCCAAAGCGGGGCTCAAGCTCAATCGATGTGGGACTTGAACTCACAAACTCAGATTACCTGAGCTGAAGTCAGATGCTTAACAACTAAGCTATCCAGGTGCCCTAAGCTGAGGCATTTTCTACAAATTAACAGTCACTATCACTAATGAAAGACAAAGGCACCTTTTAGAAAAAATGTTCATTTATTTATTTTGAGAGAAAGAAAGTTCATGAGCAGGGGAGCAGCAAAGACAGCGTGAAAGAGAATCCCAAGCAGGCGAGCTGTCAGTGCAGAGCCCAACACGGGGCTCAATCTGAACTGTGAGATCATGACCTGAGCTGAAATCAAGAGTCAGATAGATGCTCAATCAACTGAGCCACCCAGGCGCCTGTAAAAATGAAATTTTAAAAAGGCACCTTGACTCTTGATTTTGGCTCAGATCATGATCTCACAGTTAGTGAGATGGAGCCCTGCATCTGGCTCTTTGCTGGGGAGGGAGTCTGCTTGGGATTCACTCTCTCCCTCTCCCTCTGTCCTCCCCAACCTGTGCCTGTTGTGTGCTTTCTCTCTCTCTCTCAAAAAAAAAAAAAAAAAATATTGATTTCATCCAAGTTAAATACACAAAAACAGATTACAAAAACAAACAGCATTCTATATGGCTTATGATGGACAATTCCATCACTCATTATGCCCTGATTTCCTCTCCTGATAGTAACTTCCATTCTTAGTTGTTTCTTCTATATTCCCTTTCTTTCTTTTTTTTTTAAGTAGGCTTCACACCCAGCATGGAGCCCAATGCAGGGGCTTGAACTCGTAACCCTGAGATCAAGTCAGATGCTTAACATCCAGACACCCCCAACTTCTATATTTCTAAATCATGTATTTATACTATTACTTCTTCAATGTTTCAATTTTAGACGTGATCTATTGGCTTTCTGTTATAGAAAAATCAACATTTAACTCTATTTTACTGCATCTTCTTATTCTATCAGCATTGCTATTTCAAATTTTTTGGTTTAATTATATTTAATGTTTATATTATGGCTATGTAAATAAATACTTCACATCTAAATCATACACTGTTCTGATTAATTACATTTCCTTTCTTGCAAACCTGTTATTTTCCTATAGTTAATCATTAATTTTTGTTTTGATTAGTTTTTTCTGTTCTTATCAGAGTCTTCTTAAGCTCTCTAAGAGAAACAGAAAACTTTCTCTACTGTTTTTCAACTGGTAACACATATAGGTGATTTGTAGTTTCATCTCTTCTTCCTTTTACTGCTGAGTAATATTACATTGTATAGATGTAACACAATTTGTTTATATGTTTACCTGCTGATGGACATTTGAGTTGTTTCCTGTTTTTTGGCTATGATAAAACTGTGAACATTTGTCTTTGTATATTGATCTTATATCCTGCAACCTTGCTAAACTCACTCATTAGTTCTATAACAGCTATGTAATAACTATATAATGGTGTTCTAAAACATAACAAAAGGAACCACTGATAAAATATCTTGTAAATCTAGTTTAAGGCTAAGTTTAAAATAGCTAAGCCACAGCACTACAAATGAAGAAAACAATAGACCTCAAGGAATTATTCAACATAAAGCAGAATGCTCAACAATATACCTAACTTAAATGCTGGTCTCAAGGCAAGGATCACTGACAGGTATGAATATTGGCATTCAAACACTAGCTTCCTTCTTTCCCTACAAACTTTTTCTTTAAACTTTCTACCTTTTCAAGAAAAGGTCCATTCATTTAATCTTTAAAATCAGACCAAGTGTGCTTTTGTAACAGGTTAATTTTAATAAATTTCTTATCTATAATTTATGGCCCTAATTTTTAGCTGTCAATTTATACCCAAAGTTAAACTAAAAATTTTGCATAAGTTCTCACAGGTTTATGGAAACTATTGTCTCAAAAACAGCATTAACATATAAGAATGCTAGTAAAACAGGCTGTCATGGAAAATGCTGTCAGGACTCAGTAGAATTTCTAATCTTTTTCACTTTCAATCAAATCTCTTCTGCCAGCCTCATCCATTAAGTTGATTAGATCTTGCCTCCTATCTTACCAAGAATAGGGAAGCCATCAGAGCTGAGCTCACTTTCGAATTCAGCAAAATGTATTTATAGTTCCATCTATCCTTTCCTTCAACCCTCTAATCAAAAAGGAAGGGTAATCTAGTCCTCCCACTACTCTCTCCTCCTATGTTCTAGATCCCAAGTCCTCCAGCCTTATTGAGAATAATCTTCATCTGTATTCACTGGTCAGAACAGAGCGGCCTGCCAGGGAGCTATGAAGTGCCCTCTCGAGTGTTCTGTATGTTGATCTGAGTGGTAGTTTCACAGATATATACGTGTGTACAAGTTATCTGAGCTGCATACCAATAGTTGTGCACTTTACTAAATCCAGTATCATTAACCCGTTCCCTCTCTGCAGATCCTACCATTATTTAAACTTGTAACTAAACAAACTTGCTCAAGCCAAGTTAAAAAAAACAAAACAAAAAATGAAACATGGGACAACTTCCTTCAATTCACACTCATTACTTATCATTTTCTCTGCCTTCCCACTTTCAAAAGCTAAGCTCCTTCAAAGAATTTTATATATTCACTGTCTCCTCTTCCTCCCTTCCAATGTGTTCAGGTCACTGAAATCTGGCTTCTTCCCCCACCACTCTAATCAACCGTTTTCCTCTAGGTTAACAATAGCTGTGACACTGCTAATCTTGTGGCTGTTTTTTCAGTCCTCTGATCTCTGCCTGAGATCTCTCCAAACATCTCTGGATACTCAACTGCTGTCTAGAAATCTGAAACTCATCCAAAATTAAACTCATTGTAATTCTGACTTACATTCCCTTCTTTTGATCTTCCTCTCTCAGTGAATAACACAGTCATCAACCAAGCTGTCCAAATCAGGTATCTGGTGGTAACTCATGAGTCATTATTTATATCAGTGATTTGGCAGAGAACACAAACACTCAAGAAACTCCAGCTAACTCAATGTTCCTGATGTCACTGCCATCAGACTGGCTTGATAACCACAGGGGAGGTCTGCTCTAAAGCTAGTATCTTTCTACTACCTTTCTTCCTCTACTGCTTTAGAATGTTCTTCTCATCAGAATACCAGCTCATGAAGTGCAGAGACTGTGTCTTGTTTACAATATCCCTAGCACAGTCCTCAACAAACATTTGTTAATGGAATAAATAAAAGATATAGCCAAAAGTATAAGTAGGTTCTCGACCAAACATGTCCAGAGACAGGCTGCTTCTCTTCATTCTTAGACACAACTTCATCATCACCCACAGGTGGAGGAGGAACAGGAGGGCCAGCAGGCTGTGGCGTTGTCAGAGGTGGCGGTGGTAACAGAAGGAATGTGTAGCTGGGGAATAACCTGAGTGTCTGAACAGAGGTTTCTGGTAAAACCTATGCCAAGTACCATCCAATATTTGCTATATAACTGATAAAATACACCAAACTGGTGACCATGCAGGCTAAAAAGAAAATAGACACTGGCTAGGTATTCAAGGTAATATGACTTTAATTTACTAAAAAGAAAACTGACGGAGAGATGAAAATCCAGGTTAGTATGCTTCAAAGCCTGTATTCTTTCCATTATATCACAATAGCTGTATCAAATGTTATTCCCTGCATCTTCTCTTACCCATCCGTTTTACATGGTTTGTGACTATATGATAAAGGCCTGTAGTTTCAAGGAACAAGGGACTGCATCTAGTTAGGGCAATAGAGTCTATCTCCTTCAATTCTTTTAATGGTTGCCAGAAAATAACCAGTGCCCCCAAATTTCATTGGTAATTTATTAAAATAACACAATCAGCATCACTTTTTAAAAATGTTTATTTATTTTTAAATAAATAAGAGAGAGAGAGACAGACAGAGACAGCAAAAGTGGGGGATGGGCAGAGAGAGGGAGACACAGAATCCGAAGCAGGTTCCAGGCTCTGAGCTGTCAGCACAGAGGCCGATGCAGGGCTTGAATTCAAGAGCTGTGAGATCATAACCTGAGCTGAAGTCAGACGCCTAACCGACTGATCCACCCAGGCCCATCGGCATCACCTTTTATGCTGTGAAGCAGTATAGGGCAGTGTAAAGAACACTGGATACAGAAATCAAAGACATGTACTTGAGACCTACCCTGGCACTGTCCTGCTGTTACATTTTGTGTAAGTATAAGCTTCCTTACCTAAAATTCAGCAGTAATAATATGCAAATCTGCAGTATGTTGTTGGGACAAATCAGGTAAAGCTTAAGATATACTTTTTAAATGGTAAATCACTACACAAAATTATAATCATTATTATTAGAGAGAGTAATACATTACATTGTATTAAGCTTCTTCATTAGCAAAAAAGACTGTTTCCTACCTGTATTATATCCCCGGAATTAAAACTCATCTCATCGTGGCTTCTGGCTTCAAAGCGATACAATGCTCTATAATTCACCAAAGCAGTAGCTGGCTCACCTCAAGAGAAGATAACTGTCATTATTTGCTACTTTCACATACACACATCTTTGTGATGACTCAATATAAAGAGCTCATAAAATGAAAAAGAAAAAAAATGAACATCAAACAATAAAATGAAAATCCATTTGACACAGGCTTGTTACTATTTAAATATGTTGAATGGCCACAGAATCAATATAAAAGCAAACAAGGACGTTCATCTTTAGGAGTACTAGTAGGAAGCAATGATACAAAGACAGGCCTTGTGGGGGGACATGAACAAGGATGTAATGGAAGGCAGGCCGGGTACTGCAAAGTGCAGGGCGCTAAGCAGCGAAGTTTGATCTGTGGCAGCCAGGAGACCACAGGGAAGAGACAAAAAGAGAGGTCACAAATGAGGGGACTGGCATCAAACAGGGTTCAGTGAAGAAAGAGCTCTAGATGCACTAGTATGGTTCTAAAAGAAAAACAGAAGGGCTCACAAATACACTAGTCTTGATAAGAATAAAACTATTTTACTTTGTTCATTTGCAGAATAAATGCTTTAGCTTGTAGAAATTTCAACACATGTGCCAATAATAAGGATTCAAATATTTGTCCAAAAGAGACACAATAATAAAGTATTTTAGGAATGGACTCTGAGGTGTGCATCAAAAACAAATTTGAGAAAATTTCAGTGTGCAAAGATTTAAAATTTTATTGTTGTTTCATTAAAATCAAGTTTATAGTTAACACCAGTTGACTAAACTATTTACAACTGTTCACTTCAATTATGAAAATGTCAGAGTATGTTAATAGCCAGTGATTACTATCTTTTCTACATGTTGCTTTAAGACTTCTACCCTCAGTTTGTTTTAATAAGTCTACACACTCCTCCAAGTTTAATTGAGAAAAAGGTTTTTTCAGACTCAAAGGTTACATCTGCTTATATATATTTTTTCCTCTCATTAGAATCTTTTTTTCTTGTTGCTTTTGTTGCTCTGTCTCTGAAAAACCGAATCTATCATTTTTATCCTTACCCTTACATTGCTTCTCCTCAGCTTTCCGCTCCTCTTCTTGAAGTTTTTCTTGGGCTTTCTCTTCCTGGAGTCGCTTTTGCTTTTCTTCTTCCTCCTTTCTAAGATTTTCTCTCCATAAGTTTTCTTTTCCTTGCTTTGCTTTCCTTTACATAAAAGAAAGAGAATTTGGGGCATCTGGGTGGCTCAGTCGGTTAAGGGTCCAACTTTGGCTCAGGTCATGATCTCGCGGTTTGTGAATTCGAGCCCCACATTGGGCTCTGTGCTGACAGCTCAGAGCCTGAAGCCTGCTTCGGATTATGTGTCTTGCTCTCTCTCCCCCACCCCTGCTTGTGCTCCCTTGTGCCTCTCTCTCTCCAGAAAAAAAAAATCATTAAAAAATAATAAAGAAAGAAAGAATTTGTATGTCTTAAAATTTTTGTTATGCAAAAATATTAGATCTTGTTCCTGACAAACCGTAGAAATAATACATATTTCTTATGCATTTATATGTAATCTTATGAAATTATATATTTATCACATAGTAAAGAGATATTCGTAGGTGGTGTGGAGAAAAAGTGAGGATCATGGATAAAGGGGAGAATTAATTAATTGATGAATCAAGAGAGGATCCTTGGACAAACAGATGAACTGAGGAGTAGGACTGATCATTCCTTCCGGTCAGCCAAGCTCCCAATCCCAAGAAGTGGAACTATTCAGAAAACAAATCGAGAAAAGTATATCTAAATGACCTTCCTTTCTCTCCAGATTTTTCACAAGGAATGCATTTCAGCTCTTATTCCCACTATTCCAGCTAATCCCTGTTTTCAGGAGTCAGTTATTGCTGTGGAAACTGGAAATGCTTCTTGGCAGATGACCACATTCTATATTATCACTTTAAAGTTTTTTTCATTATTAGGCAATAGGGCATGTTTCCTCTATAGGCCCATGCTTCCCATGTTTCTATAACATCTGATATGGCTGCAGCTTGTTTCCTAGCTGGGCATGGTGATCTGTTATCAGACATAGCTATTATAGTATTAAAACTTTACCAAAGTTCTTCCTTGCACATATTTTTTTATGGTCTTACTTAGAGGCAGAACTATCACCACTAAACTTAGCACCTGCTCCAAGCCTCTGCTCACACTATCTGGGGGATGGAGGTTCTGGCTGGGTACATCCTGAGAGTTGGGAGTATTTATGCCCCAAGGTACACATCTTGGCTTAATTCCATGTCTCTTTTGCTATAATTCCTGGAAGATTTGGAAATTCTATATAATTCCCCAAACTGGAGATCCGCTTGGTCAGCAACCCTTTTTCTTCATTCCTGACTGTCTTCTACTTCATACTCCTGGTTCATTATCCCATGACTAGCTTCCTCTTGACTCTTTGCAAATCCTACACCCTCTCTCACTCCAAAGAGTGCTTCCTCCAGCACTTTCCATAACTTACATCCAGCTCTCCTTTGAGGGTCATGCTTCTCTGGGGTCCCTTCTTAATTTCAATTACCACTCCTTTTCACAGTTAGTTTCTCTGCAATCTTCTCTGACACTTTTCCACACCTAAGATGACCCAATCTAGCCCTTATTTGAATTCCCAGAGCATTATAAACACCACTATCAGAGTATTTACCACATGTTTCCTGGGATAAAGCAAAGACTAGAGTTAAGAGAATATAAAATTAAATTCTGGAAAACTTTCTTATATATGTGTTAGTGGATGAGAAACTGGTCCAGAGCCAAAAGATAGCACAGAAGCTGTACAAAGGGCAGAGACCATATCTACAATGTCAAAACCTGACTATAACCAACAGCATGGGACAACGGAGGGAACCTTCTTGGGCAAATGGCCAAGAGGTCAAGTTGTAGTTGTTAAGACCCTGCTCTGGACTGATCCTACATGTGTTTCTGCTGATTTCTTCTCTCTTCCACTGCAGAAGGTGTGAGGAGGATGAGTGACATGAAAATGTGTATTACTAATATGGCTTGTTGACCTGAAAACAATTGTGAGTGGTGATGAAGAGATATTAAGATACTGGCAACGTGTCAGTAGAAAATTCTGACACTATGACTAGCTGTGTAGTTACTGCATAAGGGTCAGTGGCACAGTTAAGTGGCAAATAAAAGCCTTCTTAATTTGAACTTCACGGTCTTTGCTTCTATATTATTCTAGTGTCTTTTGTTAGGGGTCAAAAAAGAAGGAGTCTTGGAGTTACGAGTATCATAATGATCTGTTCAGCTGTCTCCTACTGTCTCCTACTAGAATTATGAGGAATCGAGGAGCCAGAGGTAAAACCAGAGTCTCCTTCATCATAGCCAACAACAGGCAGTCATTAAAAATGTGCTGGGAGAAGCTATTCTGAAGCCATTAAAAAGAGAGACCTGCCATATGGTAATGTGTCTTTCTTGTCTCCCTAGTAATATTAGCTCTTTCATAGGCATTACTCGTATACTTCTCTCTGGGGCAAAGGAATGTTGGTTCATCAATATTTGTTAATTATATTGATTTCTGACACTAGAGAACTTGGGGGAGTAAATGAGAAACAAATTAGAAACAGGATCTTACCAAAATCATGCCAAGTCTCTAAATAAATGGTTCTATCAGATTCCACAACTGTCTTACTTCTCCTTGCTAGAAATGGAGGCAACTGACAGATCTCAGTAGTACAAAGAGAAATATGTCAACATAGCATTATACACTCCATCTTATCACTTTGTAAAATTAAGTATTTGTGGTTTTTGTGATCTTTCAGGAAACGGTAATAGATTTACAATGGAGAGATGAAAATGATGAGCGCAAGACATTTATGCTTGGCTCCTTAGCTACATTATCTTTATTTAATTCTCATTTACCTATGAAGTATACATCAATACTTCTGAGATGGAGAAATTGGGGTTCGAGAGTTAAAGTGACTCCACCAAAGTCATCCAAGTCATTAAATAGCAGATCAAGAAGTCTAATCCAAATCTGTCTCCAAAGCCCTTATTTTTCACTAATGGAACATAAAACTGATTACTATAAACTCAGTCCCTAAAAGAAGACTGAATTTCTAAAACTGACAATCTAATTAGCATCCTAGAATAATCCTTTTATTTCCCTTAAATTTCCATAGTCAAACTAAAGATAAGGGTAACAAAGCTAGAAATCTAATAGCAATACAGTATAATAAATTTATCAGTTATATTACCTTACAGCCTCATCTTCTAGTTTCTTTTTCTGTATTAGCTCTGCCTTTTTTCTTTCAATTTCCTTCAACTTGTCATGTTTGATCTTATAAAGTTGTTCAAGGGCTAACTGCTGTGTATTGTAGCTTTCTCTCAGTTCCTAAGGAGAAAATGAAAACAAGTCAATATGCCATTGATTTAAATATTTGTCTTATGTGATAATGCGGCACTTTCATTAAGAGACAAAAATCCTAAAGCAAGTTAAACTAAATTAAAAACAGTAAATTTTAAAAATCTCTGGATGATTAAAAAAACACAAATGCAAGTATTTAAGCCTTGTAACTAATATATGTTAAAATCACCTACTTTTGTATTAATTCATTTCTAAGGGATACAGATAAGCCAATTTCATTAAGCCGATTCTTTGACTTGGTACTTTATTTTCAATAAATAGCCAATCCATTAAAAATATGGGGAAGCAATATGCTTACTATTTGAAGAGGAATTCTGTTCAATCATATTTTTTACATATGTAGTTTAACCAAGTTACCCATAACTTATCCAGTAAGTATCTTGAACTAAACACAGAAGCAATTATTGAGTAATTCAGTTAAAACTAAAAATGGGAAGGATAATGTCTACCTAAAACCACTACCAGAGAGAGCCAAAACAGTGGAAAGTATTCAAAACAGAAATTGATAGAAACACTTGTTTATTGAGCATCTAGTTCTACACAGTGCCACAGAGATATGCAGGGGATCAAACTGAGGGCCCTCAACTCTTGAGTCTGCAGTCTTTGCCTTCAAAGAGCTCACTATCTCAAAGCAGAGAAAAGTGCCTAAATGTGGGATTGAGCTCAGTGCCTTAGCGGAAACCTGTGGTTATCTGTTCAGCATTTTTCCTTATGTCTTCTTCTAAAAGCACCTTTCCCATAGCACCTGCCCCAGCCCTGTTTGATGTGGTTGTGATGAATCTGTCAAATCCAGTGCTCCTTTCACTCTTACTGGGATGCAGTTATGTAATTAGGCCTAACCCATCACAGTAATGACTTGGCCAGAATGATTGGTCCAAAAGACATCTGATCCAAGCTGGGCCAGAATTCTTTCCTGAGATTCAGACAGACTGAAGAGGGGAGAGAGAAGTCTTCCCTTCTTGGATCTCATTAAACTGGGATAAGCTAAACTTGGAGCTGCCCAACTACAGTGAAGTCATTGGGGTAGAAATGAAAAAAACATGGAAAAGAGAGAAGCAGAGATTGGAGGCAGAGAGAGAGGACTCGGGGGAAGTGAATCTCCAAATGCACTGCTGTATCTTAGAACTGGCCCTGCCCAGTAAGTAGTGACTGACTCAGTGAGCAGTCCAGGTAACTACTTCCCGTTCACTTAACTATTTTGAACTTTCTCTTACAGAGAATCTGCAGAATCCTGAACAAGAAAAAAGGCCAGAGTAAGGAAGAGGGAAAAAAGCACAAAACCACCACCCCCAACTAAAACATAAAGTTCTCCAAAGAGATTTCATGGCAAATGTGGGACCTTAAATAAACAGTTCAGCTGACCCTCAAATAACTGGATTTGAACTGTGTGTCCACCTATACACAGATTTTTAAAAAATAAATACGGCTTTTTTCTCTTATGATTTTCTTAGTAACGTTTTTTTTTCTCTAGGTTAATTTTAAGAATATAGAATAATGTACATATAACACATAAAATCTGGGTTATTCAATGTTTATGTTATAGGTAAGATGTCTGGTTAATAGTAGGCTATTAGTAGTTAACTTCTGGGGAAGTCAAAAAGTTGTATGCAGATTTTCAACTATATTGGGTGTTGGTGCTCAATTGCGTGTTGCTTAATGGTTAACTATGTTTGGTAGAATGTTTTGGTAAAAAATGTTTTGGGCTATCTACACACACACAATAAGAAAACTCCAAACCAAAAAATAATCTTCCAAAACAACTCCAAAAACCCAAACTCGATTTCTTTCCAGAAGTAAAATATTTTGTAGGTGAACCCTTTTAACGTGACTGAAGGACTGAAGCAATAGATATGATGATCTGAGTACAACATGGTGCCTGAAGACTATGTCCAAAATGTCTGGGAGATCAAGACTTGCAGCTGAAGCCAATAACAACACAAATACTGCATTCAGAGCAAAGTTTCCACAAATCTCAGCTTCTGTAGTTCTCTTGGTTGCACCTTTCTCTAAATTCTAGTGAAATACATAAGAATATTACTGTCTATGGAGAAGCAGTTTGGTTTAGCGGTAAGGACTCTGGGAACATAGGTCTGAATCAGGCTCTGTCAGAGGTGAGCTGAGTAACCTTAGGAAAGTTACTTTGCAGCTTCCTCATCTGTAAAATGTAATTGTAGTACATGCCTCACAACATTGTTGTGAAGATTAAATGGGTTAATACACATAAAGTGCTTACAACTGCACAGGGCACATGGTAAGTTAATAATTTTAGCTATTATTATTGGCTGAGATCCTAAAGAAGGGGAGTTTAAAAGGAGAGTAAAGAGGAGCCAAATTAGTGTCTGATCTTCTCACTTCGCAATAATCACGGCTCAGATAAATCTCCTTGACTATGATTCTGCCACTGTGCAAAACTAATGTCTGATCTTCTTATGGCTGCAAGGTTAGCCCTCCAACTTGTCCTGTAAGACACGGCTCAAAGTCTTTATTAGCTCCATTCCTCCAGTGTCTGTCTGAGTGCATGAGCTTCCCTTACTCCCCAGGGCGTCCGGTGTCCCTCTATCAAAGTCAGTGTCTCCTGATCATATGGTTGCCACTGGAGTCAGTTTCTTGACAACAGGACTGTCTTTCATCAAAGTTATCCCCACCCAAGAGGGACTGGGATAGTGTGGACATTTAATTACTATTTACTGGATGAACGAGAATGCATAAGTAACAGTCTATACATACTGATAATATCTTGAGGAGCATTACAAGGCTTGCCAGAAACTTCTTCCACCTGACTGCAGTGATCTTAGCAATTTCTATCACTAGACTCACTCTCTTGGATCCAGTCTCTGCTTCCAGGAGGCCCTGGTTAAATGTATCAGTTAACTCAGAACAAGTGAACTAATCAAGTAACTATGGACAGAACTACTGCAGTCCTAATAGAATGACATATCTTCTTTTTCAGTTTGAGGAAGTTCTATTCTTAATTTGCTAGTAAGTTTTTCATATTTTAATCATGAATGGATGTTAAATTTTATCAATGCCTTTTCTGCATCTAATGAGAAATATATACCATTTTTTCCCCTTTAATCTGTTTATGTGGCAGATTACACATTTTTGTATGTCAAACCATCTTTGCATGACTACGGTAAATCCAATTTTTTGGTCACTATGGATTATCCTTTTATAAATTCTGTATTTATCTTTTTAATATTGTTTAGAACTTTTACCTCTATGTTAAACTGGCCCGTAATTATACTTTCTCATAATGTTATCAGGTTTTGATATGTTTCATATCAAAGTTGGGATATATTCCCACATTTTCTGTATTTTGAAAGAGTTGTATAAGACTAAATTTACTTATTCCTTCAGTAAAAGGTCTGGGCCTGGATTCTCTTTTAGGGAAGATTTCAAATTATAGATTTAAGATATTTTATGATGATAGAACTAACCAGATACTTTATATTTTGAGTCAGTATTGGTTAAGTTGTAATTTGTTCATCTATGTTTTTATATTTATGTGCAGAAATCTGTCATAGTATCCTCTTCTTTTAATGTCTGAAGCATATTTAATTGTATATCCTTTTCACTCCTAACGAATAATTTTCATTATTTCCACTTTCTTTGTTTTAAAATCAGTCTTGCCAAAGGTTTCATTTTATTAATCTTTAAAAGACTCAAACATTGGTTTTCTTTATTCTCTGTATTAGATGTCTGTCTTTTCTCCCATTAATTTCATTCTACTTTTTTGGCTTTATTATGCTGGTCTTTTTAGCTTCTCAAGTTGAATGCTTAGCTTAGAAATTTTCATCTTTTTTCTCCCAATATAACCATTTAAGGTCAAATGCTAACTATTTTGGCTGAAATTCTGCTCTTACACTTACTGGCTGTATGACCTTGGGCACCTTCTGAGTCTTAACTTACTCTTAGGTGAAATGTGGAGAGTAATAGTACTTACCTACATCACAGGATTAATATAGGGATTAATAATATAAGTAAGACTTAAAATGGTGTCAGTCCCGAGAAAGCTCTTAATAAAACCTAGCTAATATTAACATATCTTCATTTTTGAATTAGAAAATAGCTATTGATTCTTGGTATGCCATATGAGTAACCTGCTCATTTACATTATCCTCCATCCCTCTCCATTTCCCAATGTTGATATCTACCCCTGGTTAATCTACTTAGTACCTTTATAACCTGAAAATATACTTTACTATTTCATTTATCAAACATCTGACATGTTGCCATTCTAAATTTTTCTCTGCCTTTTTATTTTGAAAATTTTCAAGCATACAGAAAATTCAATTAAGTTGCAGACACTGATGCCTTCAGTCCAGATACTTCACATTATTCTACATAACTATAATGCCAAGGCCAGTACCAAACTAAAGAAATTTAACACAGCCATAAAATATCACTTAATACGGAGTTTCTATTAAAAAAAAAAGGTCCCCACTAGTGTAAGTACTGTCCTCAATAATAGTTTTCTGATCCATGATCCAATCAAGGGATCATTTTGCTATCATGATCCTTCAGGGTTGGCTCATGAAGTGCCCTTCAGTCATGGTTCTTTGGTTTCCTTAAATCTGGAAACTTTCCTCCATCTTTTATGAGACTTACATGTTTAGAGTCAATTTGGGCATGTCTAGTTATTTCCTTACACTTAGATAAAATATTTTTGGCAAAAACTTAGATAAAATATTTTTGGCAAAAACAGTATAGAAATGATGTTGTTTCTTTCAGTGCAACATATCAGGAGACACAAAACGTTGGTTAGGGTGCCTGGGTGGCTCAGTTGGTAAAGCATCCAACTTCAGCTTGGATCATAATCTCACGGTTCATGGGTTTGAGTTCCGCATCGGGCTGTGTGCTGACAGCTAGCTCAGAGACTGGAGCCTGTTTCAGATTCTGTGTCTCCATCTCTCTCTGACCCTCCCCTGCTCACGTTGTCTCTCTCTCTCAGAAATAAGTAAAACATCAAAAGAAAAAAAAACAACCAAAAATGTTGGTCTGCACCATTTTGATAATGTTATGTTTGACCACCTGGTTAGGATTGGTTTACTCAGTTTTGGGCTTAAGTGTATCTCAAAAGAGCTCAACAAAGCACTCACAAAAATGTTTAAATCCAGCATCTACTTCAACTGTTTTCATTTCTCAGAGTACTTCTTCTACCATCCTGACAGGAGTGAAAGATCTAACTCACTGAACTTTAACCATCAATCCTGAATACCTCCTAAGTGACAGGAAGTATAAAATATAAAATCTTATATTCTGATTTTGCTTAAAGAAAGCATGTGATGTTCTTTCCAAAGGTCAAGACATAAAAGAAATTTAACTGACAAAATACAAGTCAGCTGAATAATGTCATAAAATCAGGACAAGATTTTTATTAGTCATGAAAAAAAATCATAAGGGCGCCTCGTGGTGCAGTCAGTCGGTTAAGCGTCCGACTTCGGCTCAGGTCATGATCTCACAGTTCATGGGTTTGAGTCCTGCATCGGGCTCTATGCTGACAGAGCCTGGGGCCTGTTTCAGGTTCTGTGTTTCCCTCTCTCTCTGCCCCTCCCCTGCTCACACTCTGTCGCTCTTACTCTCAAAAATAAACATTAAAAATTTTTTTTTAAGGAAAAAAAATAGGGCGCCTGGGTGGCTCAGTCAGTTGAGTGTCCAACTGTGGCTCGGGTCATGATCCAACAGGTTGTGGGTTCGAGCCCCGCGTTGGGCTCTGTGCTGACAGCCAGCTCAGAGCCTGGAGCCTGCTTCAGATTCTGTGTCTCCCTCTCTCTCTGACCCTCCCCTGCTCACGCTGTCTCTTTCTCTCTCTCGGAAATAAATAAAATATTAAAAATTTAAAAAAAAAGGAAAAAGAAAAAAATCATGGCAGAATGCAAACTATTTCCTCAAACTTAACATTCCCCATACCCCTTAACATCCCTGTAGCACTTTAAAGTGCTTTTACACATAATACCTACATTTGATCTGGATAGCATTCTCATGAAATAGCAATCATAATGACCATTCCTTTTCAAAAAATTTTTTAAATTAAAAAAATGTTTAACTTTATTTTTGAGAGAGAGTATGCGGGGGGGGCAGAGAGAGAAGGGGACAGAGGATCCAAAGCAGGCTCTGTATTGACAGCAGAGAGCGCAATGCAGGGTTCAAACTCACTAACCATGAAATCATGAAGTTGGGTGTTCAAGCAACTGAGCCACCCAGGTGGTGACCACTTCTGAGGCTCAGAAGATTAAGTGACTTCCATGTTGCTACACATGGCCAGATTGCAGTGTTTCTCATTGCCATGTAGTATTCCATGGTATAGATAAACCACATCTTCTTGATCCATTCATCTGTTGATGGACACTTAGGCTCTTTCCATGTTTTAGCTATTGTGGAGAGTGCTGCTATGAACACCTTGAGGGTGTTATGCTGAGAAATAAGTCAGGCAGAGAAGGACAAATATCATATGTTTGCACGTATAGGAGGATTAGGAGGAACTTGACAGAGGAACAAGGGGGAGGAGAAGGGGGAAATGGTGGGGGAAAGGGAGAGAGGCAAACCATGAGAGACTCTTGAATGCTGACAAAAACTGAGGACTGATGAATGTGGGGGGGAGGAGGGATGGGCATGGAAGAGGGCACTTGTGGGGATGAGCACTGAGTGTTATGTGGAAACTAATTTGACAATAAACTATTTGTAAAAAAAAAAAAAAAAAGAAGATTAAGTGACTTGTGTAAATTCACATACCAGATTCTATATCTACTTTCACTTAAATTCACTGTCAGATAAATTACTAAAATATCTTTACTAGCTAGGAAACATTTTTAAGATTATATAATTTAAAGGGAATTGAAACAAATAGTATTTCATGCCTGTTCTAAAGGGGATGACTGATGCAAGAACACAAAAGCAGCATTCTGAACAAGAGGGGGCAACATCAAGTCTTAGTGATGACCATTCAGCAGCCCCAGTGCGCCCCTTCTCTCAGAGCCTGTTAACCAACGAGAGACCACCTGCCTCCACCTGGAATTAGAGGAGCCATGTGGACAGTGCAATCTTAGAAGCACTGTCTAGACTAACTGAGGACTATCAGTATGGCCAGAATGACAAAAGTCCCAATGGAAAGGTTTAGAATAGAGGTCTACAATAAGCCACACTCCTGGTGTTGATAGATTCCATTTTCTCCCCAAGGAATAGTAGTATCTCCTCAATTATCCCAAGAAAGCAGTGGTCACCTTCCAAGCACTAAAAGTGCTAGGAGATTCAGGATAACCTCTACCCTAATAAGAACAACAGAAAGATTTGCATAGCACATAATAGTTTACAAAGCACTTCTGTATATATGCTACCTCATTTAATCGTCCTAAGATTGCAAAGGCGGCAGAGCAGATACTGTCAGCTGTAAATGAAGGTGGCAAAATTTTGAGGTTAAATGACAGTTACACAGCTAGCAAGTGGTATGGATAAGACTAGGACTCATTTCTTCAGATTACGAGGCCAGGACTGTTTTCACTGGAACTCAATGCTAAAGACAAGACAGTGTGTGCATTTCCTTAATGGAATAAGGACCTGTCAAATGCCTCATCTTTGAATCCACTGGTTGTGCTGTGTGCCCTAGTGTGACCGGAGCAAGACAGTAAAAATTACCACTGATCCTGTACATGAACATTACAGGGTCCAGTAGAACATAGCCTCTTCAGAAAAAGAGTTAACAATTTTATACTTGCATTTTACCACAAGTAGGCTAAAGAAGTGATCATTCCAGATGCACTATAGTCTCAAAACCACAGATTAGAACTATCTTCCTCCTACACCACTGAGACCAATTCTGTCCCACCTGTCAACCTACTTGGCCTTCCTTGTTATCCTTTACCACCTAAATTCTCATCTCTAGAATGCTGTTTATCTCTTGAGCTGACCCAACCCCCCACCCTTTCTCTCCTCAAACCCTTGCACTGCCCGGGAACTTCCTGTTTGTGGTCAGAAAGTTCCCCACATATCCACACATCTGCTCTGAGTGGAAACTCTCTTAGCCTTTGCCCTTTTGGCTGACCCCTCAGGACACTGCTTTTCCTGTGTTTCTCTCTGTTTATCACTACGTATCTATTTACATCAGGGGAGGGGAGAACTAAAGTTGTTTTCCTTGCTCTTCACTGTCATTTCCAGACCATTCTCTTCACTCTTACAAACTAATGCTTTTCTGAGGCCTATACCATCTTGCAACACCCCCTCTTCTTCCTCTTTACTGTCATCTCTTGATCACCTGGTCGGATCCTCATTCATTAATCTTCACTACCCCCAAGGGTTTGACATCCACATAGGCTCGATCAAAACCTCAACTCTCCCCTTTACTCCATTTAATCCACCGCATTATTAGGCCTTGAATTGTGTCATCATTAGAAACAGAACTACTGATTAAATATCTCATTCTTCAAACACAAGTTCTTATCCTTCAAGCTTTTCTTATACCTGGTGCACCCATTTCAACAGCTTTCCAACCTAAGACTTCCATTCTGCTGACCCCATCACTCTCTCCATTTTCATTAGCAGCACCCACCCCTTCCTCTCCTCATGTCCAGCCCATATTTCAGAGTTCATCTTTACAGTAATTAGTATGTCAAGATCTGCAACTCCCTGTCCCCCTGCCTCGTTGCCATGTCTGTTGAAACCTCAAACCTAGATGAACCTATGAACCTACTTCATTAGCCTTCTTTGTGCTCATCCCAAGCAGCAGAACTTTGGTGGGGAAAAAATTATACGATTCGGTATGCTGCTTTCATTTTTAAAATTTTTATTATTTTTTTTGATGTTTATTTTTGAGAGAAAGAGACAGAGCATGAACGGGGAAAGGGGCAGAGAGAGAAGGAGACGTATAATCTGAAGCAGGCTCCAGGCTGTCGGCACAGAGCCTGATGTAGGGCTTGAACCCAAGAACCATGAGATCATGACCTCAGCCAATGCTGGACGCTTAACTGACTGAGCCACCCATGCACCCCTGGTATGCTGTTTTCAATTTGTATTCATGACCTCCAACTTCAAACAGGCATTCAACATTGCTCAGCACATCTACTATTTTCCTTTACTAAAAGTGCATCCCCTCCCCCCACCAAGATGTCTATTTCAGGCCTATTTCTCTCCTCTGCAACTTTCTACTCTTCCATCCATTCTCATTACCAGCTAATAATCTTGCCTCATTAAACCACCAGATCAGAACTCCCTCATCTTTCCATCTCAAAAATCAATAAAACTTCCTGCATCTGCACCCATCTTATTCTATCTAGTTGGAATTATTCCATGTCCTCAACTACCTAGGGAGATTCTTTCTAATGGTCTAACTTGCTTCTGATTTTAAGTCTTGAAGCTGTCAGCTTCCTACTCTCCTCCAGCAAATTTAGCTGCATTCACACCCATCTTTTCTCCATATGTTAAACTCAAAGTCTTTTTATCTAATCCTTTAATCCAGGCTCTGGATTACATCTCAATCTGGTTCCCTAGGACTCTACTCTATCAATTACCAAAACCTCATATATTCAACCTCAATCTCTCACTCCTTTTTCCCTTTCTCTCCTCTATCCCCTTCAAAGTTTTTTTTTTTTTCATTAAAAAAATAGCCTTTATTTAGCAGAAAAAATAGTCACAAGTGTTGCGAGAATCTGAGATACATGGTTCTCTGATAAATTTCTTTCTACATTTTCCCCCCCATAAACATACTACACTAACCCTAAATGCTGCATATTTTCTGAAACATTCAAAACCATTCATTCATTCCACAAGTACTTCTTGCCACCCACTACATTCCATGTACATGTTCCATGTAGGTGGTGGGAATTCAGCAATGAGATATTTGGGTTGAGCCAGGCACTCATCATTGAGACAGATATGGTGCATTACCTAACCAGCTCTGTTTTCTCCATTTCCATTCCTCTGTCCGAACAGAAGCTATCTCTTCCCCATGTAACCATATATCTTACAGAAAGCCTATACTACCTCCAAGAGTGGTTCAAGTTATTTCCCCCTCCAAGCTTTACTGAGATATAGTTGACAAATTAAAATTGCACATGTTTAAGGTATATAATTTGATGTTTCAATATTAGTATATACTGTGAAATGATTACCATAACCAAGTTAATTAACACATCTATCTCACACAGTTATCATTTTCTCTTCTATTTAGCAAATCTCAGGTATACAACAGGATATTGCTGACTATAGTCACCATGCTGTAAAACAGATCCCAGAACTTTTCCATCTTGCACAACTAAAAATTTGTAACCTTTGTCTTCAAATCTTTCTTAAACCAAAAAAAACAAAACAAAACAAAACAAAAAACAAACAAACAAAAAAATGGTTTTCTTTTGGCCTCAGGCATTTTTTCCACTCTCCTCCCAGAGCTATTCATACTCACTTAGCCCTTCCTCAACTCCCATTCATTCCTGATCTGCGCAGGCCAGCTTCTGCTGACTTAACTAAACTGACACTGTCAGAAGGTCTGTAAAGGTCTCACTGACTATTCAATGGACAGTTTTCAGCACTGTATTAACCGACAGCTTCCTATTGCTTTGCAATGATGACTACAGGTCTCATCCCCTTTTAGTTTCCTAAATTGCCTTTGATGAACATATCAATAAGCAGTGAAAGGCTGGAAGGCAGGAAGCAGAAGGAAGAAAGTAAAAAAAGAACAAGAATAATCTGCTGGCCTGTGGAGAATCAAATGCTAACTGAAATAATCAGAGTTTCGTGTGTGAATATAGTCCATAAATCATCATCAAACTTTATTTTATAGATGAAGAAACTTAGGCTGAAATTTCTGTGCAACCTATAGCACAAGTTCTAAGACCAGATATTCTGGTCATTCATGCTATAACCATAAAGAAAAGGCTGATACTATCTTTCTAACTTGCCCTACCTTTGCTTAAATAACAAATGAGTTCTACTTATCATGTTCCTGTCCTCACTGTGTGTGAAGACCTATACATATACATGCACCTGCCCTGTTGCCATCTATGATAGAGGGAGTAGAATGAACAAAATCCAGGGTCAGCAAGCGGTAAATACAAAGCACCTTTCTTTAAAGTTAATTTAAATTTAAATTGCATTACTTCACAAAAGTTATATTAAAACGGGAATTCATTGAGTATCTGAAATACTCTATGTGCTACAAATGACAAAGTGAACTATTTAATTATGTATACGACTTAAACATTTTTATCTGGAATGCAAGCTTGTCTACACAGGAGGCCTGGTAACTAGACGTAACTAAGGCCACTACTGCATTATTAGTTCTTTCTGACTTTTCTTTATAGCAGCATTAGGAAGTAGCCTGGTATATACAGGATATAACCTTGTTCTAGATTTCAGAAAGTATAACTTTTATTTTAAACACTGATTTTCGGTGACATGGGTAAATGATTTAAACACACATTCCCTTAACTTTCTTTTTTATGGAATCGGTAATCATCCCAGCAGTTACCCCAACGCACGGGGATGTTTTAAGGGAATTTTAAGGGATTCTGAAGTGTCTTGGGGTCCTCATGAGACAGGTTACTCTGGGAAACCCTATGAATTTCTGGCATTAGACTCAAACAGGCAGTTAGACAGCAGAAGGCTATTCAAGCAAGCGGAAAGAAAAAAGGTCTACATTGTGTATGTTATTTCAAACAAAGATACTCAGATAAATGCAAAGAATAGTCCAGTTTTTAAGAAAAGAAAACAGTAAAGTAACTCAAAGAAAAGGAGCTAGATATTAGAAAATAACCTTAAGTAAGAGGAAGAGGTTGTTGAGACAGCTTAGCAGAGACAAAAGGCACTGCAGAACAGAGTCATCCATATTCCCACACTGTAAGATAAGGCAGATAAAAAGCCAATTAAACTATGTACAGATTTTTAAAAAAATAATGTAGGGAAGATAACTTGGCTGGCTTGTCTGTCCATCAATGACAAATTACTTGGTTTTCTTTAAAATTTTTTCTAAAAATCATATGCTTGTGTAAAAGGTATTAGTAACATTATTCACCTAAAATTCCCTCTCCTTAACTGAAGCCAACATGTTCTCTCTCTTTTTTTTCTTTAATATTCACTCTATAGTTGGTGTAATATTATTCTACGTAAGTCAGCAAAAGTCACACATTAAGAGGTTGACAGGTGCCTGTAAAACTATGTAATACTTTAGGCTCTGAAAACTTTATGTTATGTAATACTTTAGGCTCTGAAAACTATGTTCAGTTAGCAAAGAAATAGTGGAGACTATTCCCAAATTGGAATGCTGGGCCATCAGCCTGGTTTTTACCTTTTAATACATCTTTCATAGGTATGGCTTCAGTATACCACTAACACTGCAAAGAATGGTAAGTAAGCATACGATGGATATCTGGGCATCTGCTCTGCCACGGCAGCAGGTAATGAATCATGAACTTACTTTCCATGCAAAGTTCAGAGTGCCAGACTATGCTCTGGATTTCACTGATTACTGCATTACTTCACAAAGGTTAATTAAACCATAACAAAGAAACAAAAAAGAATTTTAGCGTGTTATAAAAGCCTCTATCACCAGAATTATTTTAAGTAGTTTTCCATATCTACCATCTTAGAATTCTGCCTAAGATCATGTTTGCTGAGCTCAGTTTTCTAATACTGGTAAAGGCAATTCTTAAAAATGTATAGATGGCAATAAAAATAGTCAAGAATTGGAAACTATGATAAAGGACAGGTTTCGTTACATAACACAATATTTATAGTATCTACAGAGAACACTAAAAGCAATCTTATAATTCTGGTATAGCTCAAATTATACGATAAATTATGAAAATACACTACATATAACAATAATAGCTTTAGTTACTTATTCCACTAAATCAAAACAAGGAAGGTAAGAGGCAGCTAACTACAAATGAATATAACAGAAAATAAATACCTTTAATTGACTGTTAAATGAATCCATTTCAGATAGCTTAGATGCAGTTTCTTTTTCAAGAGCATCTAATTGTTCTTTAAGTCTTTGGCATAATTCTTCCTTTTCCAGTGATTTTTTATGAAGCAAACCAATCCCTAAATCTGAAACATAAACATCAGATAGTTTACATTTGGTAGAAATTCTTATGTCACTACTGGTAATTGACTTACTGTCACAATGTATCTAAGTCATTAGATACACTGCAGTGATGTATGCCGATTACATCTTAGTAACACTGGATAAAAAAGACACAAATTTAAAATTGCTCCATGGTAGTCTACATTATGGTTGTTTCATAATTTATATAACTACTTCCAGAGTGGTATTAGGTTATTTCCTATTTTCTACTATTCACATAAAAATGCTGCAATAACTATCCTTGTGCATGCACTTTAAAGCACTCATGAAAGTATTTTATATGGTTAGGAGATGAAAAAATTGGCACGTAAAAGGATTTGAACACTTTAAATTTTGACAGAAACTGCCAAACTATCCTTCCAAAAAGGTGCACCAATATAAAATGACACCAAAGTACCTGTTTTTGCATACCGTCATCAACCCTGGATACTCCCAATTTATTTTCATTTTCTCTAACTGGCCAAAAATGAAACCTGTTATTTTAATTTCTATTTCCTTGGTAACCACTAAAATCAAAGCAACACGAATTTATAGGCTTATTGGTCACCCTCTTGAATTGCCTCACCTCATCCACTGCTTTTTTTCTTCCTATTGGGCTGTCTTAATGCCTAATTTGCAGAGGCTCCAAATTCTTGTACTATACATGTATTTCAAATGTTTTACTGTTTATGAGGTCTTTCATCATAAAAAATTTCACTTTTTTGGGAGGAGGGGGAGACAGAATCTGAAGCAGGCTCAAGGCTTGAGCTGTCAGCACAGAGCCTGATGCAGGACTCAAACCCACAAACTGATATCATAATCTGAAATTGAATACTTAACTGACTAAGCAACCCAGGCACCCCAATAGTTTACTTTTATAATAATCAAATCTGTAAATATTTTCCTTCATAGCTCTAGGTATTACTTGAAGAAACTTCCCTGACACCAAGATTATAAAAATATTTTGTTTTTATAACATTTTTAGAGTCATTTTTTTAAACCTTTATCCTCTTATTTTACCTAGAATTTATTTCTGTACATAGAGTGAGTTAAGAGCTTCCCCCACCCCTCCCTTTCAGATAGGCAACTGCCCCCAGAGCACTAACTGAAATGATGGTGATTACTGAAGGACCATCCTTTACCCACTGGTGTTGAATGTCAATTTTATTGTATCCTAAATGGTTATATAGATACAGACCGGTTTCTAGACCCTCTATTCAGTTCCATTATTCTGTTTTCTTACTGATCAAATAATACACTATTTCAGGGACTAGAACTTTCCTTATGTTTTGATATCTGGTAGAGCTAGTTTCTTCCCCCCACCAATGTTATTCTTTTTCAAGTCTTGCCTAATCCTGCATATTTTCTCTTCTGGGTGAATTTCTGAATTATCTTACCAGGCTTCAATCAAAGAAATCTGAATAGAACTGAATGTATGGACAAAGTAGTAGAAAATTGACATCTTTATAATACTGAGCTAGATCATTCAGGAATATAACATGCACATACTTATCCAAGAATCTTTTATATCAGTAAGATTTTGTAGCTGTATATTTCTTTATTCATAATAATGAGAATGCTAATGTAAATGAGATTTTTGATATTTCCTAATTAAATATTTCTGATATATAGTGAAGTTACTGATTTTTATAGGCTCACTTTTTATCCAGACACCTTGCTAAGTTCTCTTATCATTCGCTAGTGGTCTTCCAGTATTCCAACAAATATTTTATCATTAAATTACACATCTGCTATGTGCAAGGTACTGCGCTATGTGCAATAGCAGGTAAAAAAGAAGGATAAGGCATGAGTCCTATCCTCGAGTAGTTCAGAATCTAGTTAAATTGGGAGAGAAGCAAAGTGGAAAAAATAAATTAATATACACTCCTAGTACTCTTCAAAATGAGCATCAACAGGGGCATCTGGGTGTCTCAGTCGGTTAAGCGTCTGACTTCGGCTCAGGTCATGATCTCACAGTTCGTTGGTTTGAGCTCCGCATCGGGCTCTGTGCTGACAGCTAGCTCAGAGCCTGGAACCTGCTTCCGATTCTATGTCTCCCTCTCTCTCTGACCCTCCCCTGCTCACGCTGCCTCTCTCTCTCTCAGAAATAAAAATTAAAAAAAAAAAAAGAGCATCAATAGTAATGGATGTTTTAATGCTGACTTTGAATATATCATATCTGTGAGCGCCTTGTTAGGCAACTGAAAACCAAGACAGACAACGTGGTGGCACAGTGGGCTTTATACTCAGACAAGAATTTGATAACCATTATTGCACCATCTTGGGCTACTTAATCTTTCAGAGCCTCAGGTTTGCTAAGCTGCACAATGGGAATAACAATAACTACTTCACAGGGCTATTGCAAAGATTAAAGGAAACAACACATGAAAATGGCCTAGCATGGAGCTCGGCATATAGATGGTAATCTTACATGGCAACAGAGATGGAGAGAGGAATCTAAGGGATATGGGGTACTTGGCAAATTCCAAACAGCTTCCTATTTTGAACTGTATAGCTATAAAAACAGCTGACCTCGATCACATTCTATACAGAAAGATCTGCCAGGTCTCCAATAAGACATATTCCACATTCCATTCACAATCCAAATACTAAAACAACAGTGAGAGTTGATGTTATCCTTTATGCGACTGCACAGATTAGGAGGGCTGGCTCATCCTGCCTCTGGAATGCCTGTGGAGGGGTGAGGTGGGGATTGATATATTCTGAACAGCCATGAAATTATGTGCAAAGAAGACAGTCTGAGAAGAGACATGGGGAGACCATTTTAGTGCAAGGTGTGGGATAGAGTAGAAAGAATTCACAAAAGTAAAATTCTCCATTCCTGGTGTTTCTTCCATGTAAAGGGACCTTCACTAAAACAACATTCTCAGCTTCTTTCCACCCCTTCAGTCATGGCTGAGCTCAAGATAAGGATTTGGGAGGGCATAGCCTAGACCCTTCCAGTCCTTAAGGGTTTTTTTTTTTAATGTTTATTTTTGAGAGGGTGGGAGGGGCAGAGAGAGGGGGACATAGGATCTGAAGCAGACTCTGTGGCTCCAACGCACAAACTGTGACATCATGACCTGAGCCAAAACCGAGTTGAACACTTAACCGACTGAGCCACCCAGGTGCCCCCACCCTTGTGTTTTTGAGACTGAACTGCCCACAGGAAGCCTGTTCTACTTTGTCACACACCTGGTTTTACAAGTGTAACTGTGCCACTCATTAATAAGCCAGGCTGTCAGCTTTACCAAAAATGAGGTGATATTTTGATCTCTTATGTCTTGCTCATTTGCCTAATTTCTTTATTTGTCCAGAACTTGGGCAAAGATGAGGGATGCTATTTATTGGACTTCCTAAATAGTCAAAAGTATAACAAAGAGCCCTGGAATGGAAAGGCTGACACATACTCAAAGGGAGACATTTAGACTACTTCAAGCAGTTCTAACACGGTACTTGCAGATTTACTTTTCTTTAAATAAACCTTTCTTCTGCTACGTTATTATCGGCATGCTATCTGACATAGAGGTGTTTTTTTCAATATTCTGTTTTGGACTTGGATCAGGAAAATTTTACTTTCCCACAAAGTATCTTGGAATATTTTATTCCAAAGATGTCAGAGGCCAAGTTTGTAAAATTCTTTCAGGTGATAAAAAAAGGTCTGGGAGGGGAAGACCATTCTGTTAAGGCCCATCACTGCTGTATACTATCACCCAGAATCTCATGGCAGAGTCTTCTCTTGAACAGTTATTTTTACAATGAGGGTAGGATTTTGCACATAAAATCTTGTGTCAGAGCCAAACCCAGATCTTATTTAACTGTAGTCTAACATTTTATTTGATATTTATTTTAAACATATACATAAGATGTTATCAAGATAGGAAGGCAGACCACAATGATTACCTATTTCATTTTTATTTATTTATTGGTAAAAATGCTGACATCTGTGACCTTTTTTCACATTATTTTGAAAATTTTAACTATACACAAAAATGTTATTTATAAGAGAATAATGCTATTTTAAAAAGTAACAGAGTACAAATGGCACGTCATGCAGAGAAGAATGGAAGAGGTAAAACAAACCTTAGAGACTTACCAGGTGTGTTACCAAGCTGCATGTTCTTAATTCTTTCATTTAATAATTGTTTCTCCGGTACCAAATAGATAAGTTTATTTTGATAATCCTTATAAAAAGAAAAAGTAGTGCCTGATTAAAACTTTGTCATGTCTCAAAATTTTTTGGAAACTTAAAAACATGACTTAGCCACTCTTAAAACTTAGTATAGGAATAATACGTAGCTATAAAAGACTGCTTATAATTTATGAATAAACTAGAATGGAATTATGTGTGATTTAAAATACAACTATTTAAACATAAATCTTGATTTATGAATGATCGGTTGGAAAGAAAAGGTGGTGAGGAATGGGGTGTGTCTGAAAGTCTTACAATTTTCAGCATACTGATGGGTGACAGCAGGTACAAGCTAAGAGGTGCCTTTGGTATCTGCACTAAATGGTATTTGTAAGCAGGTCATGACACTCCAGAATGAATACCAAAGAGAAACTAAAAACTCAGGAATAACTAGGGAAGCAGGTTTAAATCAGACAGGAAATGTTATGTGGCCTGTCTGTACCTGCTGTGATACTGTAAGAAGACTTTGTTAACTAACTGCTAGTCCATATAGAAACAGTAATTTTGGTAAGACGACTCTAAAGAATGGAACAGAATGGTTCCAGAGTCCCCATAATATCTAAACTAGACCCTACTACACAGGTAAAGAAGAGATTACTAGGTCCCTGAGGGACACACACATTTAACACTCTTACCACAACTCTGAAAAGAAAAATGTTAAGTCAAAATTTCCTAAAAGAGCAACAACAAACTTAGTTTAATGTAGGTATATTTATATATTTATTAAAGACTTAAAACTCAAAGTGATAAACATCCCTTTATGTACAAATATTAAAATATTTGGATAAAAATTTAACCAGATGTCTAGTAGTTTTCGGGGCATGTGAGCTTCCTGATACAATAAACTAGATGGTGTATATTTATATCCTCCTAGGAATGAAGTCCATCAGAGACTTAGAAGGGTTCATCACCCCAAAAGCAAAAACTATTCTATTAGGAAGAATTATTAATGACTGCTCATATTTATGGACAATTCAGCAACAAAGGACTAACCTGAAGTTCCTGTTGGAGTTGCTTGATTTCCATAATTTCTAGGTCACACTGTTTATCTAGAACTTCCAGCTCAGTCTTCTGAGTTTGTTTTCGGAGTCGGACATCCTGAAGTCTGCCTGAGATCTGCTGATGTTTGCCATTCTGTAGGAAGAACATATAAATACATAAAATGCTAATAGGAAATACTCTTATCAGGAGAATCATATTCTTATTTAAACTTTTAAATGTCTTTTATCATTTATACTCAGTCTAGATAAATATCTAAAACTAAATGGGGGATGCCTGGCTGGCTCAGTGAAAAAAGCATGCAACTCTTTTTTAAAAATATTTTATTTATTTATTTTTAATTTACATCCAAGTTAGTTAGCATATAGTGCAACAATGATTTCATAAGTAGATTCCTTAATGCCCCTTATGTATTTAGCCCATCTCCCCCCCATCCCTCCAATAACCCTCTGTTTGCTCTTCATATTTAAGAATCTCTTATGTTTTGTCCCCCTCCCTGTTTTTATATTATTTTGCTTCACTTCCCTTGTGTTCATCTGTTCTGTCTTAAAGTCCTCATATGAGTGAAGTCATATGGTATTGGTCTTTCTCTAATTTTGCTTAGCATAATACCCTCTATTCCATCCATGTAGTTGCAAATAGCAAGATTACATTTTTTTTTGATTGCTGAGTAATACTCCATTGTACATATATACCACATCTTTATCCACTCATCCACTGATGGAAATTTGGGCTCTTTCCATACTTTGGCTATTGTTGATAGTGCTGCTATAAACACTGGGGTGCATGTGCCCCTTCGAAACAGCATACCTGTATCCCTTGGATAAATACCTAGTAGTGCAATTGCTGGGTCATAGGGGAGATCTATTTTTAATTTTTTGAGGAACCTCCATACTGTTTTCCAGAGTGGCTGCACCAGTTTGCATTCCCACCAGCAGCGCAAGAGGTCCTCTTTCTTCGCATCCTTGTCAACATCTGTCGTTGCCGAGTTGTTACTGTTAGCCATTCTGACAGGTGTGAGGTGGTATCTCACTGTGGTTTTGGTTTGTATTTTCCCTGATGATGAGAGATGTTGAGCATTTTTTCATGTGTCAGTTGGCTGTCTGGATGTCTTCTTTGAAGGAGTGTCTATTCATGTCTTTTGCCTATTTCTTCACTGGATTATTTATTTTTTGGGTGTTGAGTTTGATAAGTTATTTATAGATTTTGGATACTAACCCTTTATCTGATATGTCATTTGCAAATATCTTCTCCCATTTCATTGGTTGCCTTTTCATTTTGCTGATAGCTTCCTGTGCAGAACCTTTTTATTTTGATGAGATCCCAATAGTTCATTTTTGCTTTTGTTTCCCTTGCCTCTGAAAAGTGCTAAGTAAGAAGTTGCTGTGGTCAAGATCAAAGAAGCTTTTGCCTACTTTCTCCTCGGGAATTGTGATTGCTTCCTATCTTATGTTTAGGTCTTTCATCCATTTTGAGTTTATTTTTGTGTATGGTGTAAGAAAGTGGTCTTGGTTCATTTTTCTGCATGTTGCTGTCCAGTTTTCCCAGCACCACTTTCTGAAGAGACTGTCTTTATTCCTCCAGATGTTCTTTCCTGCTTTGTCAAAGATTAGTTGGCTATAAGTTTGTGGGTCCATTTCTGGGTTCTCTATTCTGTTCCATTGATCTGAGTGTCTGTTCTTCTGCCGGTACCATACTGTCTTGATGATCACGGCTTTGTAATACAGCTTGAAGTCCGGGATTGTGATGCCTCCTGCTTTGGTTTTCTTTTTCAAGATTGCTTTGGCTATTCAGGGTCTTTTCTGGTTCCATACAAATTTTAGGATTATTTGTTCTAGCTCTGTGAAGAATGCTGGTGTTATTTTGATAGGTAATGCACTGAATATGTAGATTGCTTTGGGTAGTAATGAGATTTTAACAATATTTGTTCTTCCTATCCATGAGCATGGAATGTTTTTCCATTTTTTTTGTTTCTTCTTCAGTTTCTTTCATAACACTTTCTATAGTTTTCAGTGTATACATTTTTCACCTCTTTGGTTAGATTTATTCCTAGATATTTTATGGGTTTTGTACAATTGTAAATGGGATTGATTCCTTGATTTCTCTTTCTGTTGCTTCACTGTTGGTGTACAGGAGCATGCAACTCTTGCTCTTAGGGTCGTGAGTTTGAGGCTGATGTTGGGCACGGAGCCTACCAAAAAAAAAAAAAAAAAGAAAACCCTACAAAAACAAAGTATAATGTGTTCTAGATTTATATCTGTTAACTCCAGACAGAATTATTAGCAGAAAATGTACCATTCTCAGAGCATAAGAAGGGCCTGTATGTTAAGATGAGCGAGCACAAACATAACACACTGAATTTTTTCTGAATTCAGCATTTAGGCATTAATTTATATTAAAATAGAGACAATTTCAAAGAATAATGAAAAATAAACATCTACATGTGACTTTTATCATTACCTTCTCTGAGCTTTTATTTCTACCCTCCACACTGCCATCTAATTTCCTCTAATTAAACAAGAGTCGAGCAGGGCCTTTTTGGCCACAATTTTCTTCTCCCATACCCAATATTCCTTCTTTCTTCTTCAGAGAAGCAGAGGGAAAAAAGCACCAACAGCAGAGATTCTCAGTGGAGGCTAGAGAGAAGGGTGAAGTGTTATGGGTTGAAGTGTATCCCCCCCAAAATGTATATGTTGAAGTTCTAAACGCCAGGACCTCAGAATGTGACTGTTTTTGGAGACAGGGTCTTTAAACAGATCATAAGGTTAAATGAGGTCATATACAGATGGGTCCTAATCTAATCTGACTTATGAGGCTAGAAAACTTGGACACAAAACAGACACCGGAGATGCGCAGGCAGAAGAAAAGCCATGTGAGGACACAGCAAGAGGCCAGCCATCTTCGAGCTAAGGAGAAGGGTCTCAGAAGTAACCAACATGCCGACATCTTGATCTTGGACTTCAGCCTCCAAATGTGAGAAAATTAATTTCTGCTGTTTCACCCACCCAGTCTGTGGCATTTTGTTATGGCAGCCCTAGCAAACAGTAGGGTGAGGAGGAGAAATGAAACTTAAAAATCAGGGATAAAGTTTTTGCTGAAAAGTATGTTTCATATTTGAGAAATACACATAAAATGAATTTGCTATGTCTACACTAGAGTTCGTGTTATATATAATAGTGTTATATCTTCAGCATGTATAAGTATAGGCTCTGGACCTTCCAGACCCTGCACATTAATCTATGCTACTTCCTGGCATATAATCCATGTTCCTGAGGGAAAAATCATCAATCTTAAGATTTCCTCTCATTATATATTAAAAAATTTTTTTGACACAGAGAAACAAAGAGTAGGAGATGGGAAAGGGTAGAGAGGAAGGGAGACAGAGAATCTGAAGCAGGCTCCAGGCTCCAAGCTGTTCAGCACAGAGCCTGATGCCGGGCTTGAACCCGTGAACTGTGAGATCATGACCTGAGCCAAAGATGGGACGCTTAACCGATTGAGCCACCCAGGTGCCCCTTCCTCCATTATATTTTTAAAGAAAAATATACACTCAAAATAAAAGTTGAAGAAGTTAACATTTTTTAGGATTGTTTTGTAATACTATGGCAGGATTAATAACTGTTGTATGCTTTCCTATCCATCTGAAGTAACTTTTTGATTACAAATATTGCAATTCTTAAAAATTTTAATTTCAAGTCATCAACCAAATAAAATGTGAGACTCCAGCTAAACAAGATCTATACTTGGCTCTACAACAAGGCTACACATGCATTTTTGCAAAACCTTATTATATTAACAGGTCAGGATTATGGATTCTAGGGTCGTAGTAGAAGAGTACACTTTCCCTAGACCCTTTATACCTTCCTTTCATTTGCAACAATGTCTTTTAAACAACTCGACCCTCCGAGAGCTGATGTGTAAAAATTGGTAAGCATGTGGTAAGAACCACAGTCCTACAGAACTGGAAGGAATCCTGAGATCATTTAGATCATGAATTTCAAATCATTCTGTCTTTTTAGCAGTAGAATCCTTTTATCCAAGCAAAACTCAGATAAAGCTCCAATAAAAGTAAAGCAGGTAAGTGTGGAGCTTCTCTGCTGTGTACTGCGGCAAGCACTGGGGAGTGCCTTGGCCTCCCCTCTCCCACTGCTGGTCACCCCACTGGAGACCTTCTTCCGGACACCAATTTGAAAAGTGAAAATTACTGAACTAGCACAACCTTTTATTTTATAGGTGGGCAAAGTGAAGCACACAGAAGGGAAAGGTCTTGCCCAGGAATATGTGGTTTGTCAGCTTCTGAACGGAGACACAATGTAACTTCCAGCATTCTGGGTCACCACCCTGTTTTAGTAAACTAGACTGTCCCAACTGTTAAGCACACATGAAAACATGATGACAGAATCACGTGAAAACCCAGTGTATTCATGAAGTAGATTTAAAAAACAATGACATTTTTCAACAAGTAACTCTAGCACTAAACAGGGAAATTTCACTTAAATTTCAGCCATACCAGTGCTTCCAACTCAAGATGAAGACTCTTCTTTTTAGAGTTTAACCTGACAATTTCTTCCTGTTCTCTATTCCTTTGATTGAGAAGCTCCTGGCGACGAATCCTCTCCCATTCTAAACGACGTTGTCTTTCAAGTTCCTGTTTTGCTGCCTGAAAATAATGAATTAAGTTTGATTTTTAAATTAGCAGTTTTGCGTCATTCAAAAACTGATGGGATGACAAAGATAAAGGCAAAGTAGCGCTTGGCACTCAGTGGGCTTCAGGGCCCAAGAGTAACTGGGCAAACCTAGTAGTATCAGCAGGCCTACCCTACAGACTTCCACAAAAGTGACATCACCCATCAGACTTTTTGATTGTTTCCTGGGACCATCTTTTTGTTGGTAGTTACTTTCTGCTTAAACAAAAGGACAATTTCATAAACATAAATGTCAATAGAAATAATTGCACCTGTAGTCTGGTATCAGGGAAGAAAAATCCTTCAGAATCAGATTTACTGTGCTCCATCCTAAGCCCTTAAAACAAAGCCAGTCCTCCTAGGGACGCATACATCACATTTATCCCTAGGACCTGCGCAAGTCCACCCTCGTGCTTTTCCTCCAGACCTTCAGTTCCCTAGCCTCAGTCTTCTGCGGCTCCAGTTCTGTGGCCCCTCACTCTGGATCCAAAGCTTACTTCTGTTCAATGACCTGCCTGGACGGACTCCTTCCTCTGGCTCACTAGCTTCAGCTCCTCACTCAACTCAGCTTTGTACTCGATCCTTCTTTGAGTTGGAAATCCTCCCTGACCTGCAGAAACACCACCTTTTCAATCAGTTACTGGCCCTGAAAACTCTTCACAAGCAAAAGCCCTCTTCCACTCCAGAAGGGAAGGAAGGTTCAGAATTGGAGAGAATAGGTAAGAATGAATGATGCAGAGAAAAAGGCACAACAAAAATAGCCATTTAGAAAAAAACAAGATGTATCCACGTATTAAATATAATCATTTTCTTAGGAAATAAAGTAACTTAAAAATAACCTCTCGTCTTTCTATCTCTTTTCTCCTTTCTTCCTCCCGCTGTCTCTCCAATTCTCTCTGCTTCTCCAAGCGTTTTTCTAATTCAAGTTGTTTCTTCCATTCTTGCTCCTGTAATTCTCTCTGTTTTCGCTCCCACTCTTCCTTTTCTTTCTGGGCTTTTCGTTCTGCCTCCCTCTGCTGCTGCTCCATCAGGGCTTGGCGCCGTTTCTCCAGTTCCACGTTTCCCCGCTCGTAGTTGGCCTTCCGCTTGTCCTCGAAAGTAACTAAACAAGGTATACAGTAAGCACTCTCCCATGAAGAGCCCAAGAATGTGGACTCCAGTTTCAACACACTCATGCCTTGTGATCATCTGAGTGCTATTACTCTGAGGATCCTTCTCCTAAGGATAATTTTAACTCAAATATAAATAGTAAAATATTTACTTTCGTCTAAGAGTACTCACTTTTGGAAAACAAATTTCTAAGTTTGAATTCATCTGAGAGAGAAATTCTTGCTAATAAAACCATTTTCCAACTTTTTTCTTAGCATTTTCTTCAAGGACAAGCAAAGCTGGATGGTTATATATTTATTTCATATATTTCACTAACTTTTTAATACTTTGAAACATCTACACATGTACTTTTTCAACCAATATTTAAACTGTTTTTTATAGATGAAGATTTTATCACATCACCTGCTACCATGATTTTTCCTAAAGTGAGAGAAACATTTTAACTAGGATATCAAACACACAAACTCTTACCAAATGTGCATACTTTCTTCCTAAATAAATTTCTTCTCATTTTTGACTATCTTAATTTTTTTGATGTCAGAATCCAACCCATTCATCAGATAGTTTTCTCTTATGGTATATAAAATATTAAGAATATAAAAATTCTAGGGGCGCTTGGGTGGCTTAGTCACTTGGGTGTCTGACTTAGGCTAAGGTCATGATCTCATGGTTCGTGAGTTTGAGCCCAGAGTCTGGCTCTGTTCTGATAGCTCAGAGCCTGGAGCCTGCTTTGGATTCTGTGTCTCCCGCTCTCTCTGTCCCTCCTCTGAGCTGGCTCTCTCTCTCTCAAAATAAAGAAACATTTAAAAAAAAAGAGAGAAAGAGGGGCGCCTGGGTGGCTTAGTCGATTAAGCGTCCGACTTTCGCTTAGGTCATGATCTCGCGGCCGTGGGTTCGAGCCGCGTCGGGCTCTGTGCTGACTGCCAGCCTGTTTCAGTCTGTGACTCCCTCTCTCTCTGACCCTCCCCTGCTCAAGCTGTCTCTCTCTCTCTCCTAGAAATAAATAAAAATATTAAAAAAAAAAAAAAAAGGAGAGAGAAAGAGTGTAAAAATTCTAAATACTCATTTACACCTCAAGGTAAAATTTAAGAGAACCCACTATAAATAGACAACTTAAACAATGTTACCTGGTAATTTTTTCTGAGGTTCCTCTTCTTGCATTTTCTGATATGAAGGCAGAGTTCCATTAATAGAATCAATTTGCTTTCCTCCTCTAAGAAAAGCAAACAAACATATTTAGCATCATGAAGTCTGGGAACTTCTAGACAGGACTATATATACAGCTATACTACCAACGACTAGAGCTACTTAACAGTTAGAATACAGCCCCAGAGACATTTAGAGTGCACTATGGTCTGTAGTTACAATGCACAGCAGGATATGGACTGTCCAGCCAGAGATCTGGATTCCTACCACAATTCAGCTGATTGCTATCCGTGAGCAAGTTTTATTTTTAATCTCTTTAAGTCATCAGTTTCCTTATGTACAGTATGGTGGAAACACACCTATTTCTACTCCTTCTTGGCATAACTCATTAAATACCAAAATCAAATACCAGTGTAAATGTTTAACTTCCCATTAAACTAGAGCAGAGGCCTTGGGAAATCACTATGTAGTAGTAATCATGTCTGTCCCCAGGAATCAAAACCATGCCTCTTCCTTCCAGAGGCGCCCACCTGAAAGATGGAGGGACAAGTTCAGGAGGCAACGTCAGTGGCAAGGGCTGTCCTGCTTTGGCCATGTCGGTGAGATGCATCGCAAGGATGAACTCTTCAGCTTTCAGCTGTCCATCGCCATCAATGTCAGCCAGGGTCCTAAAGCAAATGTGAACGATCACAGCTTAGAAACAGAGTCTATTTAAAGTATTTTCAAAAGAGTTCAAGGTTCTATTTTTAAAACAAGAAAAATGATAGCAAAACAGTTGGATTAACATATTTTAGGGAAATGTAAATATATATAGAAAAGCGAGCTTATTTTTACCCTTAACTGTCCTACTGTACAAGAGAGGGGAGAAAGTTTAAAACAGAAAAGGAGGGCCGCCCGGGTGGCTTAGTCGGTTAAGTGTCCGACTTTCGCTCAGGTCATGACCTCGTGGTTCGTGGGTTCGAGCCCCGCGTCGGGCTCTGTGCTGACTGCCAGCTCAGAGCCTGGAGCCTGTTTCAGTCTGTGACTCCCTCTCTCTCTGACCCTCCCCTGCTCACGCTGTCTCTCTCTCTCTAGAAATAAATAAAACATTAAAAAAAAAAATTAAAAAAAAAAAACAGAAAAGGAAAACATTCCTTCTGAAAATGTGGCTTGTCTTGTTCCATGGATAATTCACCTATCATATCAGTCAGCTCTAAATTAAAAATGAGGTACTCTCAAATTCTCCACAGACATCATTATGAAAAAGCAAACCAACTTATCTGCAAAATAATTAAACACCAAATTTTCAAGAATAACATTTTGTACAATTTTACTGTGTTTCAACATTGCATTAACCTTCAACTAGCTGCTCTTACGGAACATCTTTGAGTCATAAACGTTTTTAGAAACAGGATCTTTTTTATAATAGAGGATGTACAGCTGAAATTTGTAATTAATGGATAAACTCACCAAATAGTAGCTAGCTGAGTTTGAGAAAGATTTGACTGAAGAAGTGCATTTCTAGCTTGAAAACCTGATTGAATAGGGAAGCCAAAAAAAAAAAGGAAGAAAGGAAATTCTTTAGTTTCTTTAAAGTCATGTGCACCTAAATAGCTATATCTACAAAATAACACTGCTGCCACCCTGGGAACTTTGACCACTGTAAAGCTTTTACCACATGCAGGTACTGAGCATTCAGTACCAATCAAAACACAGCCATTGCCCCAAGGAATTTAAAATCTAGAATTAGTAACTCAAGTATTCCACCATGTCCTTTTAGAAAATAACAGTCCATGCACTGACCAACATGATGGACCAAGCGTTTGCACACAAAGTACTGGAGGCCAAGCTCTCTGGCTTCCTTGTGCTCCCATGCAGCCCCAAGCACAGCTTTTGTGTCTTCACAGTGTTTTCAGATTTTGTCTTCTCTCTCTGATCTTTTTTCTGTCTCTACTCTTCCTCTTCCAAATGACCTGTAAATGCTGGCATTCCCCAAGGCTCTGTTCTGGGCACTCTGTTCTCTGTGTGTTCACATCTGTGAACTTCCTGTGACTTTAAATAGCACCTTGGGGCTGATGATCTGCAAATGTACACCCCAGCCCAAACCTCTGAAAAACTTACCTAAGTATTTCACAGGTATCTTAAACCAAATACATACAAAATAACTCTCTCAATCCCCATTCACACCCCACTTCCTAACTATCGCCCAAACCATTCACTTTCAGTCTGCCCTTTTCACTAGGTGGCATCACTGCCCATTCAGTGGCTCAAGCCAGAAACCAGAAAGTCACCCCTCCCTCTCATGTACACCTACAGCCAACTTCAAGTTCTACACTTTAACATCACTGCATGTCTGGGTCCCTCTCACATTGTAAGTCCCAATTTAATGTCACCTTTTCAGAAAGGCCGTCTCTGTTCATCCTATCATCCAATATACTTCTGCTGGTTTCCTTCATGGCTCATATCACAAACTGTAATGTAACATTTATCTTCCTGTTTACCTGTTTATTGCCTATTTCCACTATCATGCTAAGTTCTATGGAGACAAAAACCTTGACTGCTTTATTCACTAACATATTATGTTCAGTACCAGGTACAAAAACACTTAATATTTGCTAAAGTAATGAATAAAGTTGTAATCCAAAGTACCCTAAGGTGCAGTAAGGACTTATGGGATAGGGTACGAGAGTAATAGCAATCAGCGTTAACTGAATGCTTACTATACGTAGTAAACTGTTCCCACTTCTTTTCTCTGCCTCAGTGTTCAAAAATACGTAACAGACTTCCTGGTCTGCATTTTCATGTCAGGATAATGGTCACATGGGAATCTTAGGAAATCTATTCAGAACACGAAGTTCTCATCTGATTCACAGTATTCACTCCTGGTGGGCAATTCTGTGCCTTCCTAACCATGGATAAAATCACCTGGTGTCTCTAGGGAAGGTCATCTAGTCAGTAAAGCAGGTGCCACACTGCCCATTTCCAGGCAGCTGACTGAGCCATGAGTACTGAAGAGTCAGGCCTTACTCAGGGCTCATGAGGCCCACCCAAACAACTCTGCACAGAAGACGATACATCCGCCAACTCCTCCTCAGCAACAGGTCCTACTAAAGAGCCAGCATTGGGGCGCCTGGGTGGCTTAGTCGGTTAAGCGTCCGACTTTCGCTTAGGTCATGATCTCGCGGTTCGTGGGTTCGAGCCCCGAGTCGGGCTCTGTTCTGACTGCCAGCTCAGAGCCTGGAGCCTGTTTCAGTCTGTGACTCCCTCTCTCTATGACCCTCCCCTGCTCACGCTGTCTCTCTCTCTCCTAGAAATAAATAAAAAATAAATAAATAAAAAAAAAGAGCCAGCATGAATGCTGCTAACACACTGTTTCACTGAGCTTCGGACATGAGGTCTCGGTAATCAAGGCGACATATACTATGTGGAACAGACACAAATACACCGTAAATTATAACATACAATAGGATGTTTACATAACATAACTTTAAAATATTTTTCAGTCTTTAAGAAAAAAACCTGGTCATTTAATAAAAATCACATATGGAAAACCACTGGAAATAGCTCATGGCCTCATCCAACTAATTACTCCTTAGTAGATTACACACAGGAAGTGAGATCTGAGGAGGTCTTTGCATGAAAAAGAATTCTTCTAATAAATATTCTTCTAATAAATAAAGAAATGGAAGGCTATTGCAAACTTGAAAAAAAAGGTCTAATGTTTCAGCTCTTGAATAAAGACAACTGCAAGGAGATCCCTTAGCATGAGGCAACAGAGCAAACAGAAGGAAAAAGACAAGGAATGTAATTCGTTAAAAAGCATACTGGTAGAAGGCTTAAATGTGTGCAAATTGTGAATAATACAAAGTGTTACAGAGAGCCATCAGAGTACTTTACTAAGAAAAGCTCACTTGAATGTGCCCACTGTTGGTCCGCCAAACCTTTGGATATCCTATTTCCTGTGCTATAGTATTAGGCCCCCCTTCTCTACCTGGTGTTCTACTCATCCTTGAAGATACAGCGCAGATGTCATCTCTTCTGTGAAACTCTCCATCTTCAGCATTAGTCACTTTCTCATGTATATTGGTCACAGCACTTTCAAACCACTAATCAAATACTATGATTATGTAACACATATATATTATGGAGTCTTTAAAGGTATGGACAGTGTCTTCCTCCTCTGTGTATTCCAGGGCATCACAGAGTGCCCAGAAATTACAGGACTCAGAAAATACGAGTCAATGGATTCATTTAAATAAGTCATGAGAGTTTAAGGGGGAGAGAAGAACAAGAGGAATAAAATTAGACCACCAAATGCTACACTCATTGAACAAAGCACAACATGTAAGTCTAAGTCAGCCTCATCCTCATATACTTGGGCTTCTGTTCTCTTTCAGGACACCAGAAACAACTATTCTCTTTTGTTTTTAATCCTTCCCTTAACTATGAATACATAACTATACTCTTGTAGGTCTCAGAATAACAACATTCTCTGCAAACCTAATACACCACCTTCATACAGTGTGGCATATACAAGCAAGTAACAGTAGGGACTCATTCTTTACACCGGCTCCCCATGGACCTTCATATTCTGTCTTTGTTTATACTGTATGTTTTTACTACAGAAAGTGTACTAATCTTAAGTTTTCAGCACTTTTCAAACCTGTAGGAGGTTTGTGCATGGCCCATTCCCAACACAGTAACTCTAACATTCTGATTTCTATCACCATTAGTTACGTTTCCAGTTCTTCAGCTTCATATAATTGGATTAAATAGTATGGACCCTTTGGACCAGGCTTCTTTCATTCAATAGATTATTTTGGAGTGTTCTGTTACAGAAATATACTACGATTTATTTAACCATTCTCCTGTTGATAGATATTTAGGCTGTTTCTTTTTTGGATGTTTGAGTGAAGCTGTCATGAACATTTTTGTATGTCTTTTTACTCCACTTTTAACAACTTGAAAAAAGAAACGATTGATTGATTGTTTGGGAGAGGGAGAGTGGAAGGGCAGAGAGAGAAGGGGACAGAGGATCTGAAGTGGGCTCTGTGCTAAAAGGAGAGAGCCTGATGTGGGGCTCACATTTACGAACCATGAAATCATGATCTGAGCTGAAGTCAGATGCTTAGCTGACTGAGCCACCCACAGGCCCCTAGTAATGTATCTTAAAGAAAATACTGTACATATTTGCTGGTCCAATCAATTTAAAAGCCTTCTTGCTCCCTTGACCTACTGCCCTGAGACCTCATACTCCTATTCTATAGACTACTTTTCAAATTCTCTATCCATGCCATGTACTTCTAGCTCTTAGGATTTCTCCTGTCACCCTTAAATGCTACCACCTTCAATCTTATCTGCCCAAACCCTAACTCTTCCTTTCATGATGGAGCTTAAATGCTCCCTTACTACAAGATGTTTTATCTGATCTCTTTAAGTATTATCTCCCATTCTACATTCCCTAGCACTTTAAAGCTCTATTATTTTAGAAACACTTGTTTTATTATTCCATCTCAACTGTAGATTAGTTGCTAAGTTAAGAGAGAGGGGGAAAGTTAGACAGTGGGAACTCTACTTGCCTATTACCCTCTGTTTATATCCCCTTCAGTACCCTTAATTGGAAACGTTTGGATAATGTTCTAGCATGGACTCAAATATTCTGTAGTGACTGAAGGGCAAATCTTTCAGGGCTGGAACACCAAAGGGTAGACAACATTCCCAGGAGGTTTCAGTAAGGGCAAGCACAGAAAGATCCAATGAGGGAGGGGACGCACAGAGAAAATAAGTTGAGGTTAAGTCCCACACACTCTTCCCCATCATGTAAGGGTCTCCTTTCACTGGAGGACAAGGCTTCATCTTCTCTAGGGAGTGGTATTTCTTCCAAAAAGTTGGGTGTACACCTGTGTGCTCAACTTCATCGTAAAAACTTTGAAGAAATCAATCGAGTTGTATTCATCTCTCACACAACTTAAAATATTTGTATTTATCAAATGCCTGCTATATTTTTTGGATGCTAAAATTTTAGGTGAGCTACAAAGTACAAATTCAAGTAAGAGTTCTTTAGTAGAAATTCATATAAAAAACTTTAACTCTCTCACATTCTGAAACACTGTACGCCACCTACCTGAGAGGTATCCACTCATGCTTTTGTCAAGACTATTAAATTTTTGCCGATATTTTAACCTTGAAGGCTGAGGAACTGCCCACTCTGAGGTCCCAGTCTTGGGCGAGTTCCCTGAGAGTGAAGCAGTTGAGGAAGTTGAGCTAGAACAAAATTTATTAAAAATTTTATGTTACTACATAAAATATACTCAGTAAAAGTTTATAAGGCAGAGACATTAAGAATCACACCTTCTATGGTACAGTAGTAACGGCTTTTGTTTGATATTTTAAATATTTAATTTAACCTCATTCTCAGGAAAGTAAATACTATATGAACTACAGAACTACCATATACCAAGAACCTATTACGTGCCAGGCCCTGTATTGTGGTAAGGCCTTTATAAATACTACTTCTAATCCTCATGACAAACTCAGAAGGAATTACAGTCCTCACCTGTTCGATGGACAAACTATGGCTCAGTGAGGGTCACACACATCCAATAGGAGTCTAAGCTAGGAAACCAATACTCTTCTTCTGAGTGAAAGCTAACCACTTTGGTACTCTGCCTGAAGGAGTATGCTGATGACCTACATAAGGGGTGATGAATGAACACTGAAGCTTTTGTGCTTTCTAAAATTTAAAAGCTATTCAATCAGCAGAATTTGCTCAAGAAAAAAATTATAATGTATCATGACTATGAGACTTTTGGAGAAACATATATTTTTAAAGGAAAAGTATGTAGTTTGGGGGCAAAAACTTGACAACTGAATATATAGTAGAACATTTTTAGTTTAAAAGGAACATTTTTTTCAAACGTTTAACAATTTTAAAAATAATAACTTATTTTATGTGAGTTAGAAGTAGTAAATTTACCTTAAGCGTTTTACATTTGGCCATTCTAACGTAAAACCTGGATAAGCTCAGGGCTACTCCTTATTGAAAGCATAAAAAGCTGGAGGTTTTAAGCCTTCATACCTACTAGATCCTAAATCAATCAGAGATTGGGCTTTCTGTAAACTAGCACCGCCGAGTCCTCCCATCATGAGACTGTAAGATGATGTATGAGGCAATGCTAAAAAAAAAAAAAAAAAAAAAAAAAGAAGAAAAGAAAGAAATGAACAGTATCAATATCACAAAGTATGAAGAATATCTGTATTTATTAGGACAAAAATGTAACAGTTTCTTTCTTTAACAGTTTCTGACTCATTAGATAGTAAGTACTTACTTGAAGAAGAATAAGGAATGGATAAGGGCTGAATGAGGCCAGCGGTTCCATTTGGTAGTGACGATGTGCTAACAGAAGGCACTAGGGGAGCAGGCATCATTAAGGGAGGAAGGGTGGTCCCTGAAGTTGCAGAGGGTAAGGGGGTTGCCATAGGTGCAGCTGGAGGCAATGAGTGAGGAATGGACAGATTGGGCATGCTTCCCATTCCTAAAGAGAAAACAGAACACATTTTCCAGTATTAGTAATCAATACATGCCAGAAAACAACGAGACAACAGTACAGTGACCAGAGACCCATGTTTATAGAGACCAACTAGTCTTCTCGTTAAAAAGTTCACTAAAGCAGCTTGGACCTAGCAGTGAGGGAGACACACCACTGCTTTTAATATCAATATTCTGACCTGTGTGAACTAAGGGAATGTCCAGTAAAGAGTTAAAAATTCTCTTCTAGCATCATCATGAAAGCTAAGTGGCCTTTTCCAATTAAATATTAGTATTCTCAAAGAAAGACTGTATTACTTGATTAAATGTGGAGTTTCAATAAGGATAATAAATATAGGGCTGTTGAGTCATTCAACTAACACACATACATACATACACACATTCCCCCAATGTCCCCACCCCCCAAAAAAGGATGTTCTAGTTACTAGATACTTTAGGAGACCCATTTATGCATACATATTTGCAAGAAGAAAGTATGCCATATATTTCACTTTTATTTTAAGTAACACATGCATGTATTCAAGGACAATTCTTTTTTATTTATTACTATTTTTTAAAATGTTTATTTATTTTGAGAGACAGAAAGCGACAGAACGAGCAGGGGAGGGTCAGAGAGGGAGGGAGACACAGAATCGGAAGCAGGCTCCAGGCTGGCTGAGCTGCCAGCACAGAGCCTGACGTGGGGCTCGAACCCATGAACCATGAGATCATGACCTGAGCCGAAGTCGGATGCTTAACCGACTGAGCCACTCAGGTACCCGCATTATTATTATTTTTTTAATGTTTATTTTTGAGAGAGTGAGAGACAGAACATGAGCAGTGAAAGGGCAGAGAGAAACGGAGACACAGAATCTGAAGGAGGCTCTAGGTAGGCTCTCAGCTGTCAGCACAGAGCCTGACGCAGGGCTTGAACCCAAGAACTGCAAGATCATGACCTGAGCTGATGTTGGATGCTCAACTGACTGAGCCACCCATGGGCCCTAAGGACAATTCTTTAAAAAGAACAAGATGATGACTTTTATTCATTTACTAACTGCAGGCTACTTGGTGCACCATAAAAGTACGGTCACACAATGATTTGGTATTTATGTCCAGAGCTCACTGCAGTAGTGAAAAGAGTTTAGTGTTTTAAGATCTAACATCTGGAATGAAAGAACAGGTTTCAGATACGCAAAAATGTCAAATTGAATGTTCTATTCTAATGAGTACTTCTCATATATAATCAGTAAGAAACTGCCTAATCAAAATTAACAGAAAACTGATTCCCTCTGATGAAAATGTAAATTAATGAGCAAAAAGTCCATAACTTTTAGCCCTAAATTTAGCTAGATAATTAATGTTTAAATTAGAAAAACCTTTACTTAGGAATAATTTTAAACTACCCCCTAAATTAAACCATTTCAAGTGAGTTTAAAGTTGTTCGCAATTTTTCTGTTACTCATACAGAGTATAGAGGAAACTAAGAATAGTATTTAAGATCAGCTCTAACTATGGGTGGGGTCATGCAGTTTTTCATCCAACTGGGAACTGTGAAAGGGGACACTAGCCAGACTTGAGGTCAGGGCGACAGGCATAAATCAGAACTGTCCCTGGAAAACTGGGACGCTGCTATGACAGCGATTTTAATATTTCTTATTTCAGACATGAAATCTAATGTGGAGTCTGAGGACTATTGTTTTTGCTAACAAACCCTTTTCTGTTATTCTGTCCAGGACAAGTTTAACTATCAAATGCAGCTGATTTAATTAATAATGCATACCAAAACGAGCAGAAATTAACGGAGAGAACATAGGAGGTTGCTTCATAATAGGAGGGAGGACCACAGGCAACTGTTGGCCTTGCAGCTTCAGTTTGATGAGTTTCATCGCTATGGAGAACTCCTGCTGATCCATCTTCCCATCCTTGTTCAGGTCCGATAAAGCCCTAAAAGGACCATGAGGTGGGCAGAATGGTATGTAAGGTCACCATTATTTTTGAGGATCATAAAATACAAACAATGACATAGCATGCACATGTAGATCATCACATAGTGATAATCATGCACTTAAAAATAAACAAAACCCCAAAAGCTAAGACTGATACATTAAGAAATAATGAACAAGGATATCATCTTATAAAATACTGCCGGTCTACTGAGAATCCATGTAGAGAGAACCTATGAGACCTCTGGTATGAATTCTACCAGTGTGGACAGAAAGAAATTATCCAAGAGTATAATCATTCTAAATTTAATTTATTAATTTGTTCAAATATTTATTTAAAACTTGCAATGTGCTTGGTACTCCGCCAGGCATGGGAATATTCCAAGTGGAAAGGAAGATGAGGTAGCAGTTGATATTTATTGTAACACATTAAAAGGCAAAATCCTAAATAATATAAAATGCAATTCTGTTTAAGGTCAGAGCAGGGAAAGGGCAGGCTAATTTGTGGAATTTACAGATGATGAAAGAAATGAAAGATTTTGAGAGTATGCCAAATTATAAAGAAACGTTTTTCAATGGCAATGTATACATCTCTCCTCAAAAATTCTAAGGACATTAAAAATTTGTCCAATAGAATAAAATCCCAATTATTCTCATTTACTCAATAAAATTAATTATTCTAATAGCTGAATACTTAATGACACAGACTGCAAGTAAAAACAACTTTTTATTAACACAGTATCAAAAAACAAAACAAAGCCAAACTACCAGAAATTTAAGTTCATTTACAAAAAAGAACACTTTACCATATTTCAGCTAAAACAGGAGCTGGCAGGCCTGACTGTAAGAAAAAGGTACGCGCTTGGTCACCTGAAGGTAATAAAAATAAACATCAAACAGCACATTAGTAAATGGAATTCCTCCAATGCCTGTGAATAATAATAATGGACAATAATAAAAATGCTACTGAATTATCATTTTAATTTTAATTATTAAAGAATTAAACAGAAATACGCATATACAATTAATTACATTACATTAATAAGGCTTAGGTGTTTTTTTTTTTTTTAATGTTTTTTATTTATTTCTAGGAGAGAGAGACAGCGTGAGCAGGGAGGGTAGAGAGGGAGTCACAGACTGAAACAGGCTCCAGGCTCTGAGCCGGCAGTCAGCACAGAGCCCGACGCGGGGCCCGAACCCACGAACCGCGAGATCATGACCCAAGCGAAAGTCGGACACTTAACCGACTAAGCCACCCAGGCGCCTCTAAGGCCTAGATGTTTTAAAACAAAAAACTCGTAAGTAAAGTTATACATGGGACACCTGGGTGGCTCAGCTGGTTGACCGTCCGGCTCTTGGTTTTGGCTCAGGTCACGATTCCAGGGTAGTGGCACTGACCCCTGTGTGGGGCTCCGCTCTGAGTGTGGAGCCTGCTTGGGATTTTCTCTCTCTCTCTTTCTCTCTCTCTGTCTCTGTCTCTCTCTCTCTCCTTCTCTCCTCTTGCCTCTCTCCCCAACTTGTGCTTTCTAAAATAAATACTTTTAAAAAATGATGTTATATGCATTAATCAATAATGAAAGGTTACATTATTCATCTTAGTTTTTCCATATTAACTAGGGTATTATTTAATATTTCCATTTAATAGAATTTACAATTGAAAAACACTATTCTCTAGAAAAGTTCTAAATAAAAAATAACAAGTGTTGGGAAAGACAGTCCCCCATGGGTCTCCCACAATCCTCTGTGTCCTGCTGTGTGGCACAAGGAGGCAAGACCCTTAACTACTTCCTACCTGGGTCATTTCTCAGAGTTGGGTTTGCATTGAGCAATCTTGAAGCATGAGGTAGTGTTTTCCCCTGGGCCAAAAAAGAAGCCTGCCTCCTAAAAATGGTGGGTCCCCCCACAGGCTCAGTGTTCCTGTCCTATAACACAATCACTGCATGTTTAACATCCTTTTGGGCTCTCTACATCACTTTTGGGCCCTCAGGCCTCAGTGGGACAAGAGAATCCAAGAGGAACATGCTGATACTCCAAGCTGCTAGCCGTGCTATTCATAATAATAGCATGTAGTAATTCATTCCATTGTCTCTGATCAGGAACCTTGGGTCTTATGCCAGCATCCATGAGACAGTAACAGACTACACTGTTAACCTATAAGTAGGGTAATCAAATCTTTGCCCTGATACCAGGAAAGGGAGCTAGTATTATAGAAGTACAAATAATATCAAAGTCTGATGGCTAAGAAGATGGATTCCAAAATCAGACTAAAAAGTTTCAAAGCCCAGATCAATACTAACCATCTGTAAATGTAGACAATAGTAGCTATCTTACAAGGCTATTACAAGACTAAATGAGATAATGCACTTACATACAGCATCTGAAATACAGTACAGATTTGGTAAATATTATTCATTATATTACTGTAATTAAAGTGCTCACGTGCTTTGGCACAGGAAAAAAGTTTGATTTATACAAAAAAATTTGAAAGATACACTTAAATTAATCCTCCTTAGGCTCCGTAGGTCATCTTGCAGAACAAGGGCTAGTGCTAACAATCAACTTGGTATCGCCTCTCAAAAACAGAGGACTAGCATTATAAAAACAGATTGTAGAAAAAAAATTCTAGATTATTTATTTTTTTTAATGTTTTATTTATTTCTAGGAGAGAGAGAGAGATAGCGTGAGCAGGGGAGGGTCAGAGAGAGAGGGAGTCACAGACTCTGAAACAGGCTCCAGGCTCTGAGCTGGCAGTCAGCACAGAGCCTGACACGGGGCTCGAACCCACGAACCACGAGATCATGACCTAAGCGAAAGTCGGACGCTCAACTGACTAAGCCACCCAGCCGCCTCAATTCTAGATTATTTTCAAGGAAATGGACCTGATACATACTTCTTCTAGACTTAGTAATACTGACTGTTATACAGGTAATTGGCACAACATATTAGGAGCACATTAATAAATGTGCTTGGAAAAAAGTCTCAATTACATCAAGAAATAACCTGAAAACATTCTAGAAATAATGTTAAAGTGTGAAGCCAGACAATTAAACTGAAATTTGTGATTATCCATTTAGGATTACGAAAATATCTTCCATATGCCAATTCCAAAACAACAAATTAAGACAATTCCAGATAAAATAAAACCACTGTTCTTTTTAAAATTCATGAATTCTTGGCAATGAGAAACAATGAAATCTGGCCATGTGTAGGAACATGGATGGACCTTGAGGGTGTTATGCTGAGCGAAATAAGTCAGGCAGAGAAGGACAAATATCATATGTTTGCACGTATAGGAGGATTAGGAGGAACTTGACGAGGACCAAGGGGGAGAAGAAGGGTGGAAATGGTGGGGGAAAGGGAGAGAGGCAAACCATGAGAGACTCTTGAATGCTGACAAAAACTGAGGACTGATGGATGTGGGGGGGAGGGGGGATGGGCACAGAGGAGGACACTTGTGGGGATGAGCGCTGGGTGTTATGTGGAAACTAATTTGACAATAAACTATTTGTAAAAAAAAAAAAAAAAGGAGAAAAAAATTCATGAATTCTGATAGGAATTTTATCACATAATAATATAAATTTGATGGTGACCAAGTTAAAATTCTAAATTCTAAGGCATTACATGAAAAGGAACTTAATTCATAATTGAAATATAAACACAAACCTGTTATGTAACCTCCTGAGGGTTTGAGGTTATCAAACTGCTTGTCATGCTTAGTCCGTTCTTCAGAGGTAATAGCCCACATATTTGGCCCTCCTAAAAATAAGTGAAAGACAAAGAAATTGTAGTATATATATGAGAATGCTCAAAATAATTCTAAAATGTATATATGAACCACAAGTGTCCATTTACTGATAGTTCTCTATCCCCACATGACACAAAGAGTAAAACTCTTTCATGACCATATATACTTAGCACAGCCCTGCGGCTCTTTACTCATTCATTCAAATAACATCTATGGAACAATTACTGTATACCACTCACTGGCAAAGGGCAACAAGCTAAATTCTGGAAATAAAAAGATGAATAAAATATTATTCCCATCCTCTCTGCACATTCAACAGAGCTGATAACCATGTACACCTCACTTGTGACTACCTTTTCAGTTTACTCAACTTGCAACAATAAGAAACCCAATGTTTAAATAAACTCATACATACTGGCTGTCTATTATATGAAAATCTGCCTTACAAAGCTGTTCCCAGGAATGCATTTCCTTGAAAAGTAGGTGCCCACTCTAATTTGAAACATTAAGATGGATCTGATTTAACAAATATTTCGTAGCCCTAAATGAATGGATTAAAAAAAATCTATAAACATCCTCTTTTAAAGACAAGTTTTAAGATTACAGTTAAAAATAAAGAAACAGATGTACTGAAGAGCTAAGTTCCTAAAATAGCAAAACCTACACACTTTCTAAATAAATATCACACACATAGTAAAAACCGACTTGGTTTATCAGTTTATTATAAAGTAAACAAATTATCCTGTCATGCCTCCTGTGACAATTTGGAAAAATGATGACGACAAAAAAAAAAAATAGAACGACAACAGCAAAGGATGACAGAGGGAAGCAGCTCGCTTTTACTGAGCCTTGACTCTATGTCAGGGACTTTTTATGCAGTAAACTCACGGATTCCCACCACTCCCCTATACATTAGGTACTATTATTATCCCTATGACAGGTGAGGAAAGCAAAACCCCAGACCACAAAGCTAGTTGGTCAGGTCACACAAATAACTCACAAGTGGCAGAGCTGAGATTAGAACCCACACAGGCCAAACTCTGGGCTACACAGTCTCCCAATATTTATGGAAAAGGTGCTCACATTCCCTGTATCTTAGCTGCCACCTCCAAAAATCAGGAAGATTTTTTAAGCTTTAGGGGTTGTTGTAAAGACCCTATGTAATGTATCTACTCTAAAAATAACACTAATATAATTTTTCATCTATTAGATTGGTAAAATAACAACAGCTAACATTTAATAAAACCTGTCACATACTAGGTATTTTTCTAAGAGCTTTATGTGTATTGTTTCTCAAAGTCTCACAGGAATTCTATGAGGGAACTATTACTACTATCACTATTTATCAGAGGAGGAAACAGCAGCATGGCAAAATTAAATAATTTGTCCAAGGTATCAAAGTTGGTAAGTGTTAAAAGACAGGATTAGAATCCACAGACTTAATTAAGAATCTTAAACTATCTGCCCTGATGGTCATTAAAAAGAAATAGACCCACAAATATGTTGCCAGTTGATTTCAACAAAGACATCAAAATAATTCGATAGGGAAAAGACAGCCCTTCCACTGAAACATGCTGAAAGAACCAGACATCCACATGCACCAAAAACAACAACAAACCAAACCACTTCAATCCTGCACCATATACAAAAATTAAGTCTAAATGGATCATAGAACTAAAGGCAGGAGCCAAACTATGAAACTTCTTGAAGAAAACAAGGAAGAAAATTTTTGTGACTTTGGATTCGGGAATGACTTTTTAATGCACAAACTACCCAAATGATTTAAGCTTTTTAAAGTTGGACTTCTCCTTTCTTAAAGACACTGTTAAGAAAATAAAAAAGAAGCTACAGCCTGGAAGAAAATATTTGTAAAACACAATAACATGTATCCAGCACATATAAAGAACTATTCAACTCATTAAAACAATCCCTGTTCCCTGCCTCAAATAACGGGCAAAAGATTCGAACAGACATGCTAAAGATACAGATGGCAAAGAGCATGTGATACGATGTTCAATGTCACTGATCATCAGAGAAGTGCATATTAAAACTACAGTAATACCACACTGAGTGTGAAGCCTGTTTGAGATTCTCTTTCTCTCTCTAAAATTAAAAAAAAAAAGATAAAACTACAGTTAAGATATCACTCCATGCCTATAGAATGCCTGAAATTTTTTAAAAAGTCTGTTGGCAAGGATACTGAGGAACTCAAACTCTCACATACTGCTGATGGGGAAAGAAACAATTTAGTAAAGAGTCTGGTAATTTCTTATGAAGTTAAATACACATTTCCCTTTGCAACCCAGCAGTAAACTCCTAGGTATTTACCCAAGAGAAATGAAGACTTTTTCCAAATAAAAATCTGTCCTCTGATGATTACAGCAGCTTTAGACATTTGGTTTAGACACCAAAACCTGGAAATAATCCAGAGGTGTTCTGCAGATGAATATATAAACAACTTGTGGTACACATTTACAAAACGGAATTCTACTCAGCAATGAAAGAATTTCATTTATATGACATTCTGGAAAGAGCAAAACTGCAGGGACAGATATATGACCAGTGGTTGCCAGCGGCAAAGGAGGGTGAGAGAACCTTGTGGGTGATGGAAATGTTCCATATCCTGATTTACGTGACTGTATACATTTGTTAAAACTCATCAAACGATATCCTTAAGAAGGGTGAATTATAAACCCAACTTAAGAATTAAAATAAAAATACAGCATCTAATTAACACATGCTTGCTACATGGAGGCTACTCAATAAATTAGTTTCCTTACTCAACCCAATCCCAGGGAACAGTATAATTAAGGAGAAGTCAGAGCACTGAAATCTTTCTCAGGCTCTTTCCTTTCTGGTAAAGGTACCCTTGCCAGAAAATACTGAGAGTGAGGCTTTTTAGTCAGAAAACTTAAAGACTATTTTAAGTCTGGAGAGTCTGGTTAGGAAGGCCCGAGCTGCTTTAACACACACCAGGGTCCGTCCCCAGAGAGTGGCAGCCTGCTTCATAAGACTGCAGGAATCCATGGCATCAGGAGAGTGCTTTCCTATGTCCCACTACCTTCTCAGCTTCCCTTGGCTACATGTCTTCACAGTGGCCAACGCAACCTATCTGACTTCTTGCTCAGTTCTTCATTACTCCAACCAATAACCCTTACACCTTTGTATGCATTCAGTCAAAAAACACTTACGGGGCACCACTGTGATCAAGGACTGGGGGTACAAGGATGAATAAAATGAACTCCTTAAAGGAGCTCAGAGACTTCCTTAGCCAAAAGAATCACATACAACAATCACAATTAAATAGTATGATTAATGTCACTTACAGATTAAAAATGTTCTAAAGCATTATGAAAAGGAATAATTCTTAAGTAGTATTTAAATCTTTAAACATGGGCACTTCCAAAAAATGACCACATTAAAGTGAAAAATATTAATGCACTAAAAATTTCACAGAAAAGACAAATTAAATAGAAATAAGAAAACTAGGGAATCTATATACCTCAAAAACAATTTTAAAATACTTTATCCAAATCTAGCTTTCTTAGAATATATACTAACAAGCATCTTTTAAAGAGCCAACAGTTTATTATTTTGAACTTCCAGTAAAACATCTCCCAATATTGATCTTTATTTATTTGTAAGCCTTGTACAAAGTCAGGAAAGCTTATGGGGTTAACATTTAATATTTCCTTAAAAAGCTAACAACCTTTTACATTGTCTGATCACTTTAGAAATGTATTAAAATTCTATCCACTTCCCCCACTCATCACTAAATTGAGAATGCGGTATTTTCATAAAGATTTCTGTTGCTTATTCTCATCTTCTCACCTACTGGCTCTGTCAGAAATGTTCTTATGGTCTATGCAGAAGGAAAAACACAGATTTATAGAACATCCACTATATGCTAAATCTCCTGCAGTAAATAGTATCATCCCTGTTTTACATATATGTACACACACACACACACACACACGTCCCACAAAGTTAAGTCACAGAGCTGAGGAGTTAGCAGTATTCTAACACTTAGTTCTGAATGTACACAATTCAAACATGTTATACGCTGCTCATAGGCTGTGAAATTAAATGAAGGCTATTTCTGGGTCCAGTTCAAAATAACAGGCAAATCATTGATGTTGACCCAATACAAACTTAAATCTCTAAAACACAACTAGAATACTGGCCTAGATAGAACTAAAGCCTCAACGGGGACTTGAATAATAAACTCTTGGGCTGATGGAAACGTAGACAGTACTCCACATGATTCTGGAGGCCCAATGTTACGATTTCCTAGTTACAGAGATGAAAAGACTAATGAACTCTCAAATTCTCAAAAGGTAATAAAACTCTAAAAATACAGTGGCAGTTTTTCTAGCCATTCGCTGTTCCTGTTCTCTCCCTGGCGTCCCTCTCCTCTTCCCTATTTTGGAAATGGCCACTGCCACAGGCTTCAGAACTCCTTATTTCTAGAACCAGGCTTCAGTACCCCCATGATTTAAAGGCTGGAACAAGCCACATTACACTACAATCAACAGGCAGTGACATGAATCTGAAGTACCCTCTTGCTTATCACCTGATGACTCAAATATCAGGCTCCCTGTATTTACAGTTTTATTACATGTTTGAAAAGCAGAAAGCAAACCTACCATGATTAAAGAAGACTCTGGCAAGGATGATTCTGCTGGTGCAGAAGACACCAGAATTAGAGTCACGAGTGGTAAAATTATGACGCACTGATCTTTTTTGCTCTGTTGAGGAGATGGGAAGTGAAGCATCAAAGAGACTAAGAAAAGAATATCTGCTCAATAGAACTTTCTGAGATGACGTAAATGTTCTGTATCTGTACCCCACACCATTTCCAACAGAATGGCCACTGGCCACATGTGGCTTTCAGAACTTGACATGTGGCTATGTGACTGAGGGACTGAATTTATTTAATTTTTATTAATTTAAATTTAAGTTGAAATAGTCACATGTAGCTAATGGCTACTATACAGGCAGCACAGCTCTGTGAGGACCAAATAAGCCTAAAGTCTCTGGTTAGTCTTGGGATAATAAAACAGGGCAAAATATGAGAAATACATCAGAAGTGTTTAGACACACAGCTTGGTCTAGGGCATTTATAGACAAGTTCCAACAGTACTGGGCATTGAAAAGATTTAACACCATCTATAATTGAGGATTTACTAGAAGAGCAAACATTGCTTTTGAAGGCTTTGTGCTATATATGTGGGTGCCTCTCCCAGTAAGCTCTGAAACTATGAATTGCACTTCACTTAGATACATAAAAGATTATCTTCAATACATTATACCTAAGTGAGAGGATACCACATTCTACATTTGTTAACAATTCTTCAGAAGTTGTAAAAAATTACTACCTTTATTCCTATATATCACTCATAAGTTATTGTCCAACATTTTGTCCAATATTATTCATTCTTTTGTATATAATGCAATGAGCTGCAAAGTAGATACATAAATGTTAAGGGAATGGAAGAAACAGAATGAAGTAAGACTGGATCTATACCGTTTTCTTTTATGTTCATTTTATTTACAATACTTCAAAATACTTTGGTTGAAGTTTACAACTAAACTATGTATTTAATACAAACTTCTTTGTATACTGCACAGAAATCTTCAAATTTGGGAAGAGCACATTAGTACTATAATTATTGCCCTGATTCCAAACTTATGTTTATCACTCATTATGGGGGAAAAACCCCATTATCTCATTTTTAAAAACTGTCTGTGGCATCAAATAATTTTCATAATCCCGCACCATTTCCAGCAAAGCTTACACTGATCTTTAATTAAGAGTTCTAAAAAGGCAAAAACAAAACCTTTATTTCAAGTTCATCCTTACTCAACACTGAATTCTTCCACAGAGAATTTAGTTTTACTTTTTACACAAATAATTCATCTTTCCAAAACTTTCCTAAATCTCACAAGGTCAATAGTGAATCTTTAAACTTTAGATATACAACATGTATTTTTGTATTAATGATGTGCTTACTTTGGTCCTTTGACTGAAAACGTGGTTTTTTAAAAAATGTAACTGATCAAATACTTCACGGTAACATTAAAACAGAACTGCTTTTTGCAAGTGCTAGAATTATTCATGATGCTTCCCTCTTTTTTCCCCTAATGTTCTTTAACGTAGCTGCTTTCAATTTAAATGTTAAAAGAATTACGGACTAGACTATTACTTTTTATTTTATAACTGGCTAATGAAATTTACCTCAAAATTAAGAACTTTGCACCTTAGATTTCTTTAGCAATTTAAAAACATAATGTATTTTTCAATTAATTCTAAATGACATATATAGTAACTTCATACTCTCTAAGGGTGGGTCAATTTGTTTTTGGGAAAAGAATTAAAACTAGAATCAGAAAAGAAACTTTAAAGACTTTCTGTTACTGAAATTACCAAAACATTTTCTTTAAAAATGTTTCATATTAAACAATTATGTGGGTAGGCATACACAATCCTTTATAAAAGGAAAACTTAATTATATGTATAGATTACTAAATGAATCTTTATTGGCTCAATTAGTATACAATCATCCCACTATAGAAAACATCTTTAATATTCTTCACCTTATAGCACTCTGCTTTTTGCCCTCCCATTTTATGCATCAAACACAAAATACCTTTAGGTTATTCTTAACTGCTCAAAGGCAAGCACACATTCCAGAGGATACTGCAGACATGCTTATACTGAGTCACAGGATTTGCTGCAGTGTTCTGAAGTAAACTAGCAAAACATTTTCAATAAGAACACTTTAAGTTTTGCATTTATAAGTTTAAGGAAAAATATCGAAATGAGTATTTTATAACCTCTACCAAAAAACCCCACAAAAACACCAGAACCTCTTTATCTTGCCACAAGCACAAAGCGGCTTACCATTCATAGCTGTGGGAAACTGAGCCATCATGGTCCTGAATTTTCCTTGCTAGCTCTCAGCCATCTGCAACATAAAAACAGTGTGCCATTAATAATACAACAAGGGCAGATCGGAGCTGTAGTGCACCAGCTTAGCAGTGGGAATGTCTGTCCCTTCCAGCTCACACTTCCAGCGGAAAACAATGCAGAGAGCGCCTGCCGCTGCTGAAGGGCAGGATTTACATTTGGGGAAGGATAGGGAGACTTTGTTGGGAAATGGTGCTACCTTTTAAAATAGAAACATTTGTAAGAAAAACAGTCACATATGTCATAGAAAATACTGAATAAAGAAACTGTTGGCATGAACCAAGCTTGCAGAAATTAGCTTGGGAGAAAGAAAGGTTGTTTTAACGAGGCAAGATGTTATTTCAGAGAAATCAATTGTATAAATTAAGTGCTTATAATTACATGGAAACCAAAATATTTTCTTTAAAAAAATCCCAAATATATTTGAAAAATATCCAAAATAAATGTAGCACAGAGTTCTATAGGTTTATAAAAATTATCTAGAATTACTAAAACATGTATGTTTATCTAAACATAACTAAATGTTCTAGGGAGAGAAGTAACTTTGGAAATTAACAGCTGTGATTTAAATCTCAACTCTGCTGTTTTCCTAGCTGTGACTATGGGAGAATTATCAATCTTTCTGAGTCTCAGATTCCTCATCTCTAAAAAGTGCTTTGCAGGAGAGGTTTTTTTTTTTTTTTTTAAGTATTAAACATAATTCAATACACTGCTGGATACACAGTGAGTGTCTGATAAATGCCTGCTACTTTGCAAACATCCAGGAAGGGAGAGTACAGTATAATTTTGAGCCCTGAATTCACTGTTTTACTATGAATAAATTCAAAATTCAAAATTTATTATACAAATCTTGAGGGTAGGACTGGTTAGGGAGAGTAAAGACCTAGCAAATTTATAATAATGTACTTAGTAATTAAAACCATGGATTGGAACATTGTAGGGAAACATCACTATATTAAAAGACCATTCAATAGCTCTTCGATTTACCCAAATCATTTAAATATTAACATTTTTAGAAACCCATAGAAAAATGTTTGCACAGGCCATTGGAACAAAGAAATCATAAAGAGTTACATATCATGGTGGAAGGTGTCACTGGAGAAGCTGGCTAACCAGCTGGCAAGAAGTGCTACTAGGTACTATGTCTTAGTGACTGCAGTGTGTTGAAGAGATGTTAACTGGATCAGTATAACCACCAAGTTAGTGACACTACAAAAGATTGGTATATAAATCCAATGTACTGATTTACAGAGAGAAATTTAATAGCCAAGAAAACTAACAGTAGTCTTTCTTCCTATAAAGCAAACCATAATGTCTCCTAAATGTCAACCAGATCATTGCGTGGTGAGCAAAGGGAGCTGACTGTGATTAGAATGCTGAATGCTATCAGGCACTGACAGGCCGATACATTTTATCTACACAACAAGAACATGCCAGGACTGATACAAGAACATGCCAGGACTGCCCAATAGGGATGGTTAAATCTCCAATAATGTTTTGAATGGCACTGCCAACTTTTCTCTTCTGACACCCAGCTTTTCTGTATGCTACCATCCTCCCTCTTAAAGTGTACAATCTTTCTTTAGAATGTTCTTCCCTTCCCTTCCCTTCTTTCTTTCTTTCTTTCGTGCGCCTTCTACATACCAAAGGAAACTGTCAACAAAACTACAAGACAATCTACTGAATGGGAGAAGGTATTTGTTTTAAAAAAATTTTTTTTTAATAAATAAAAAATTTTTTATTTATTTGAGAGAGAGAGAGAGACAGCATGAGCAGGGGAGGGTCAGAGAGAGAGGGAGACACAGAATCTGAAGCAGGCTCCAGGCTCTGAGCTGCCAGCACACAGCCCGATGCAGGGCTCAAACCTATGAACCATGAGATCATGACCAGAGCTGAAGTCCGACGCTTAACCGACTGAGCCACCCAGGCGCCCCAGGAGAAGGTATTTGTGAATGACATATCTGATAAAGGGTTAGTATCCAAAATATATAAAGTACATATAAAACCCAACACCCCAAAAACAAATAACCTAATTAAAAATGGGCAGATGAACAGGCAATAAAAAAAAGATATATAGATGGTCAATGGACACATGAAAAAATGTTCATCATCACTCATCATCAGGGAAATGCAAATCAAAACCACAATGAGGTATCACCTCACACTGTCAGAATAGCTAAAATAAAAAACACAAGAAACAACAAGTGTTGTTGAGGATGTGGAGAAAAAGGAACACTCTTGCACTACTGGTAGGAATGTGATCTGGTTCAACCACTATGGAAGCCAGTATGGAGGTTCCTCAAAAATTAAAAAGAGAATTACCATATGATCAAGTAATTCCATTAATGGATATTTACCTAAAGAACATGAAAACACTTTGAAAAGATATATGCACCCCTATGTTTACAGCAGCATTATTTACAATAGCCAAATTATGGAAGTAGCCCAATTGTCCATTAATAGATAATAAAGAAAATGTGGTATACAAATAAAATGGAATACTACTTAGCCATAAAAAAGAATAAAACCTTGCCATTTGCAACAACACTGATGGATCTACAGGGTATAATGCTAAGTGAAATAAATCAGATAAACACAAATAACATGATTTTGCTCATATGTAGAATTTAAGAAACTAAACAAAGAAAAAAAGAGACAAATCAAAAGACAGACTCTTAATTACAGAGAAGAGATGGTTACCAGAGTGGATATGGGGGGTGTGTGTGGGGGGTCGGGAATGTATGCAGTAGGTGAAGGGGATTAAGAGTACACTTAACATGATGAGCACTAAGTAATGTAGAGAATTGCTGAATCACTATATTGCACACTGGAAACTAATATAACACTGTACGTTAACTTTATTGGAACCAAAAAAAAAAAAAAAAAAAAAGCTTTATTGCAATGGAGCTTTAAACCTGTTACCACATTTAGACTTCACCTGTCACTATACTCTTCTTAGGTAGGAGGAAATTCTACCTACGTACAAGTTATTTTTTTTCTTCACTCCTTTCTCAAAGGTAATAAAAAGTTCAGATATTGGAGTTGTCTACTACACAGAAAAGTAGTATCTAATCCATGGTGGAGTAGTCAAGAACTCATTTAAAGGGTAAGAATTAGTTATAATTGTAACATTAAGAACACTTAATTTGAACCCCTAGTTCACAAGGAGTTTTAAAAGGTTTTAAGGAGAGGGACACAGATTTCATTTAAGACAATCAATGGTGAAAAAAAATACCAACCCTACATCATGAAAATCAGGTAAGAGATGAAAACACCAACTGGCACCTGATCTAAAATAGTGACAGACAGATGGGGTGCCTGGGTGGCTCAGTCAGTTAAACATCTGACTTTGGCTCAGGTCATGATCTTACTGTTCATGACTTCAAGCCCAGCATCAGACTCTGTACTGACAGTTCAGAGCCTGGAGCCTGCTTTGGATTCTGGGTCTTCCTCTCTCTCTCTGCCCCTCCCCCACTCATGTACTGTCTGTCTGTCTCTCTCTCTCTCTCTCAAAAATAAATAAATGTTAAAAAAAATAATAGTGACAGACAGAACAGAACAGATAAGATGAACTGGAAAAACAATGAAGGCTTTAAGCCCGATAGATCTCAGCAACTCTTTATATATGAAGGACTGTGAAGTAAAAGCAATCAACGAGATGACTCTTAGAAACTGTCTGTGAGACACTTCTCCAAAGAGGACATCCAGATGGCCAACAGACACATGAAACGATGCTCAGCATCGCTCCTCATCAGGGAAATACAAATCAAAACCACACTGAGATACCACCTCACGCCAGTCAGAGTGGCTAAAATGAGCCAATCAGAGAACTCTAGATGCTGGCGAAGGATGTGGAGAAACGGGCATCCTCCTACACTGTTGGTGGGAATGTAAACTGGTACAGCCCCTCTGGAAAACAGTGTGGAGGTTCCTCAGGAAACTAACAATAGAACTCCCCTAGGATCCAGCAATAGCACTGCTAGGAATTTACCCAAGGGATACAGAAATGCTGAGGCATAGGAGCACATGTACCCCAATGTTCATAGCAGCACTCTCCACAATAGCTAAAACATGGAAAGAGCCTAAGTGTCCATCAACAGATGAATGGATCAAGAAGATGTGGTTTATCTATACCATGGAATACTACATGGCAATGAGAAACAATGAAATCTGGCCATGTGTAGCCACATGGATGGACCTTGAGGGTGTTATGCTGAGCGAGATAAGTCAGGCAGAGAAGGACAAATATCATATGTTTGCATGTATAGGAGGATTAGGAGGAACTTAACTGAGGACCATGGGGGAGAAGAAGGTGGGAAATGGTGGGGGAGAGGGAGAGAGGCAAACCATGAGAGACTCTTGAATACTGAGAAACAAACTGAGGACTGATGGATGTGGGGGGGAGAAGGGATGGGCATGGAGGAGGGCACTCGTGGGGATGAGCACTGAGTGTTATGTGGAAACTAATTTGACAATAAACTATTTGTAATAAATAAATAAATAAATAAAATAACCAAAAAAAGGATAAAACTAAAAAAAAAAAGAATTTGTGAGACTGGGTGAACTATGGTCTCACTAGTTTAAAAAAAATGTGAACACAGAGGTCTCATATATCAACTTATGATGAAGACGTCCGCAATATAGAAATTCTACAAAAAGTATAATACTTTTACTTCCCCAATTTTAAATTATCATCAGTAATGGTAAACCAAAATAAGTTATATGCCTGCAAAGAATCTATTTATTTACAAATACGCAGTCGCAAGGGCCCCTATTTTATTGGGTCTCTGAGAGAGACAGTTTTAAAATGTTTGAGAAAAATCCTCCAAAAGCATTGCATGCAATAAACACAGTGTATAACTGTATAAAAGTATGTGAATTATTACCAAAAGCAGTTTGAAGTGAGAGCACGCACTTACAAAAGATAAAGATTGGATCCCAGGATCACAAAACCTTCATCAGTTAGATCTAGGACTAAAACCTAAAGATTATCTGTCTAGGACTTCTGGCTAGTCATTACATACTAAATGAATACACCAGAATGCCACATTAACAGATGCTCAATAATCACAGGTATAATTCTAAAATAAGACCCAAGAATGAATCAAATAATATAAAGGGCAGGGAGGGCAAATCCCTTCAAAGAAGCTGAAGGTACTGGTATTACAGAATCTTCTTTACCTGGTACACAGGATCCAGCCAGCCATGACTACAGGTATCATATTCTTATTTGTATGTATGCATGTGACATTTGATTGACTGTGGTAACATCTGACTATGGTAGCACAATTTGTTGGAACCAATAAGCTTTTTTTAAAAAATATTTTATTTATTTCTGAGAGAGAGAGAGAGAGAGAGAGAGGAGTGCAGGGAAGGGTCAGAGAGAGAGGGAGACACAGAATCTGAATCAGGCTCCAGGCTCTGAACTGTCAGCACAGAGCCCAAACCCACGAACCGTGAGATCATGACCTAAACCGAAGTTGGACGCCTAACCGACTGAGCCACCCAGGTGCCCTACAACCAAAAAGCTTTTAAAGCATACTATTTCATGGGGTGCCTGAGTAGCTCAGTCGGTTAAGCGTCCGACTTTGGCTCAGGTCATGATCTCACAGTTCATGGGTTCAAGCCCTGCACCAGGCTCTGTGCTGACAGGTAGTTCAGAGCCTGGAGCCTGTTTTAGATTCTGTGTCTCCCTCTCTCTCTGACCCTCCCCTGTTCGTGCTGTCTCTCTCTCTCAGAAATAAATAAAAAACATTAAAAAAATTTTAAAGCACACTATTTCAGATGTTGTCTTTGTAGCAATTCTCTCTGCCCTGCCGTTGAATTGTTTAACAATTCTACTTATCTACCTGCAGAATAGTATCTGTGCAAAAAAATAACAATTGGAATTTTGAAAAATTCAACATGTACATTTTACATTTAAAAAATCTATTGTTTAACTTTATGTAATCGTAACAGCTACCATTTAATAAGTGCCTACTGTTAATGCATTTCTATTAATCACTTATGTATCATGCTCGATACTGAGAATCTATTATGTTCCAGGAGCTTCAGAGGAGACACAGAGAAGCTTCAGGTTAGACTTCCAGGTGCCGGATACTGCTGGACACCTGTAATAACACTAATAATCTTCACGATATCCCTGCAGGGCAGATGATACTGTACTCAGTTCACAGATGAGGAAACTGAAAGGTTAAGTTACTTGCCTAAATTCACTAAATGATGAAGCCAGGATGCAATACCAAACCTGTCTAACTCTAAAACTCATGAACTTCACAGGGGCTTTATCTACCTCCTCTTCTCGTAAATGGGCATAATAATTAATGATGAATGGGTCAGAGCTTCCTGCAAGCAACAGGTCAACTTAATGTCGGCACATTTGAAGGGAAGAAGGAAAACATACCAGAGATGTCTTCCAACACACAGGTCTATCATGTACATAAATGAGGGGATAGCTAATTCTTTCCTCTTGGTGGAACCCTCAGAGGACGAAAGGAGTAATCAGCATCTCCCCAGCTACATGCCTGCTGCCAGTTTCAGGCATGTGTGGTTGGAGTCAACATCCAACAAACACTTGTCTCTATTCCTGAAAAGGGGTAACATGTAATGATGGGCAATCTTGGCAGTTTGCAGTTACCATGTATTTAAAACATTGTATTAATTACCTATGGCTTTAGGATATTCATGTGGAGACTTTCTTGCACATTATAAACAGAGAACTGCCACTGTTACCTTTTAAGACACCACAAACACAGGTGTGGTAGATGGCAGGCACAAGGAAAAAGAAGAAAGCAGTGAATTAATACAATGCAAATACCACTTGTAGAAAATACAGGAACTACGTTCACACTAAGGCAGAGAAACGTAGAAATGTTTCAACAGGAGTAGGAAATCCTTTAAAACCCAGAGAGGGGAAAAGTGTAGCCATTGTAAGTTAAAAATAAGGTTGGATTTTTTTTTTTGTCTGTTTAGAAGAACAGAATTTTAAAAGGAAACAATCCCAGTAATTATTTAGTCCAAAACCCTCAATTTTCAGGATGGGAAAACTAAGAGACTTGTATAAGCTCACAGAGCTAGTCAGCAGCAAAACTGGTCCTAGAAACCATATCTCTTCTATCAAATGCTCAGGACATGAGTTTCCCAACTCACCTGACTATTTCACTGGGGATACTTAGTAATCTTGATAGAGACTGTCAGGTGGATCACTGGGAAATTGTAGGAATTAGGGCATGAACCTCTAAAATGGTCTTTCTGCCTTGAGACCCTTCCAGAAAGCTACTAGGTTTTTTTTCTTCCACAATACCTACTAATGCCCTTCTCTTGATAAAATTATGTCATGATTGCAAGTTCTGCCCAAATTTGTTAGTATGAAATGTGGTGAGTATGAAACATGATTCAGAATCTCACCTCAATCTACTTTGCCACATTCATCTCTAGCCCCTTGATTCACATGTTCTAAGTACATCAGCTTTTGAGGGGAGGGGGAACAGTGATGCTTTTTTCACCCCCTATTTCTCTGTAAAGACCTGCTCTGTCACATTTACCATACTTCCTTCTCATTTTTCAACTCCTGACTCAAAGCTCACCGCTTCTCTGAGAGATGTGGGCCCGCCCAGTTAGTCATGGTCTCCTAGGCTGTCCACAAGCCAGTGCATCCCATAGTAACCTCATTTATCATAGTGTATTTCAATTTCACCTGTTTCACTTGTTCTGGGCAGAGACCACTTTTTATTTAGGCCTAGTGCCTAAAACAGATCTCCCAGAGGAAATACTCAATAAAAATTTGCTGAACAAATGGACTGGGTAAATGAGGAGTATGGGTAAGATAAACAGAAGCAAAGCAAGGGAAGCACGGAGAGAGGCACCGTGGAACTGAATATACAGAAAAGAAACTGACTACACAAATGACTTCCTTGAAACCCTGCAGGTCTCAGAGCTGTGGCTTTTAGAGCAAACTGTTCCTTACAACATCCCTTTCATATTTGGTTTTTCTTTTAAGTATGCTTTTAGAGATTAAATTTTATTGCCTGTTGAATTCTGATTTTATATTGGGATAGGAAGGAAGGCTTGGGTTTTTCAATTCTACTTTGAATACTGCTGGTTAGCTTAAGTAAATTTGACTTAAGGTCTGCTATTCAAAAGCCAAGATAATCAAGTTCCTGAAGGCATATCTTAGAAAACTTTCTCCAGTGCCTCCTCCACTTCACGTGCTATGTACACAGAGCCAACTCTCCAAACTTACTGATTAGTTGGGAGAAAATGTTTCTTCGTCATGATTCCTAAGGAGATCAAGGACTCTCTAAAGGAGTCCCATGAGAGAATGACTGAAGCAAAATTACCTACTTCTTTATAGTTTCTGCAGTAAGATTGAAATTTAGAGAGTACATAAATTCTCTACACCTGTTCCCTATTTATCATCCCTTCTTTAATTCATCGTTTATATATTCATCAAACATGAAGAGTCACTATAATAAAAGGATTTGAAAAATGTTATGAGAACCCAGAGGACAGAATTAACATTCCTAGAGAGGTAAATTAAACTAGGGCACATATCACAAAGGAGGTAATATTTGTGTGAGAATGACCTATTGTGAGGTCAGTGACAAAGTAAGTGGGTCCCATGCATGTTCAGAGCGAAAGGCACTGTACAGGTGTGTGTACAGGCACTGATACAAAGAAAGGAAAAGTACCTGAATCTAACAGAAGGACTGGTTAAAAGGAAAGTACACAGCGAGTATCACAGTAAAGCCTTTCCTATTCAAAGACAGTGTGATGTGAGAGCCATGTGATTTCAAAGAACTCACTTAATCTTGAGCGTTAAAAGAGACTTTAAAAAAAACCAATAGACATGGGGTGCCTGGTTGGCTCAAGTTGGTTAAGCAACCAACTTTGGCTCAGGTCATAATCTCACATTTGTGAGTTCGAGCCCCATATCAAACTCTGTGCTGACAGCTCAGCACGTGGAGCCTGCTTCAGATCCTGTGTCTGTCTCTCTCTGCTCTTCCCCCTCTTGAACTTGGTCTTTCCCTCTCCCAAAAATAAACAAACATTAAAAAAAAAAGAAAAGAAATTCAGTAGTTTTAAATTTTGCTCCTTCCAGTTCTAGAAATTTCAAAGTGATACAACAGAGGTAGGGTAAGGAAGAAGGAAGGAGGAGCACTGGGAGAAGATATCAAGTTCAATGAAGGTAGCTCTTTGTTTTTGTGTTTTGCATACTGAGGCTTCTCTATAATACTTTATCTGATGATTTTCTAAAAGAAAAAAAAAAAGAAAGAGTTAAACAGCATACTGAATTCCATCCCCTTCATTTTATTTTATTTTTTTTAATGTTTTATTTATTTCTAGGAGGGAGAGAGAGAGACAGCATGAGCAGGGGAGGGCCAGAGAGAGAGGGAGTCACAGACTGAAACAGGCTCCAGGCTCTGAGCTGGCAGTCAGCACAGAGCCCGATGCGGGGCTCGAACCCACGAACCTTGAGATCATGACCTGAGCGAAAGTCGGACGCTTAACCGACTAAGCCACCCAGGCACCCATCCCCTTCTTCATTTTAGAAGCAATTAAAGACAAGCCAAATAGATTAAGTAACTTGCCAACATCACAGAATTTAAAGAACAAAGTATGTCATGCTAATGATTTTGGATTTCACTGTGCAAGTCATAGGGAGCCAGTATTTGAAACACAATATATGTTCCAGCTAGAGACCCAGATTTGGCAGTCACCAAGGACTAGGAGTAGGTGTCTTGATGTCAGTGAGTGACTTTATCCAGGGAAAGCATATATAAGAAACAGGAGAAGAATCTGATCTTTTAAGGGCAGAGGAAGATAATTCTGAAAATATAGCAACTGAACCAGACTTGAGTATTCTTGAGACAGGGACACCGGTTATGAAATGACTGGCATAATTCAGACAGTGTGAATTTGAATGCAGACAATAGAGATGAGACATTTCCAAGGTAGAATGGACAGCATTTTCTGATCAGCTAAATGCTGATGAAAGAAGAGCATCAAGATTGGTTTCTATTTTGGGTGACCGTAGGGTGGTAATATTAACCAAGACAGGAGCTCTAAGAAAGTAGAAATCTGGATATTAGATTTGGGGGGTGGGCAACAAAATGTTCCATTTTCAGCTTACCTAATCTGACATACCTATAAACACACACAAGTGGAAACATCTAAGAGACAGTAAGGATTCTGTCCAGGCTGCAGACCCAGATTTGACAGTTCTCAGGGATTGGGAAGAGTTTTACACATGTCAGTGAATGACATTATCCATGAAAAGCATGTACAGGAAACAAGAGAACAGCAGAAAAGAGGTCAAGAAAAAGGAGAAATTTGGATATAAAGAAAGTGTTTCAAAGAGATGATGGTCATAATTGTCAAATGTCACATAAGTCAAGACTAAGCCACTGGTTTTGGCAAACTGCTTAAGAGCAGTTTCAGTGCAGGGAACTGGCTATAAAAGTCAATCTGAAGTAAACGAGGCAGTAACTGGGAGGTGAAGTGTAGGTGACTCAAAAGGACAGAGGAAAAAACGGCCAGAGGAGAGATAAGAGGCTTTAGAAAAGAGGCAAGGTTATAAGGCTTTCCTTTTAGATGGGAGAACAAAACTATTTTTAGAGGAAGAGGGAGAGATTTAATTTCCAAAAGGAGGAGGAAAGGAGGTTACCTAATAATGGAAGCTGGAGTCCAGAGAAAGTAGACAGCTCTAGAGTATAAAGCAAGAACATGGGGCAGACAGTTCTGGCTCTGGGAATATAGGACAGGAAAGATACACAAGTATCTTTATATATAAAATATATATAATTTTGGAAGCAAAAGGAAAAGGAGTTGGGGGGCACCTGAGTGGCTCAGTCGGTTGAGCGTCCGACTTTGGCTCAGGTCATGATCTCACGGTTCGTGGGTTCGAGCCCCGTATTGGGCTCGCTGCCGTCAGCCTGTCAGCACAGGGCCCACTTTGGATCCTCTGTCCTCCTCTCTCTGCCTCTCCCCCACTTGCACTCTCCCAAAAGTAAATAAATATTAAAAAAAAAAAAAAAAAGGAAAAGGAGTTGAGAAAATACAGCTTTTCTTTACAACCCTTTTTCTCTCTTCTCTTTGGCCCACAGTCCTAAGGGGAAGGCTGAAAACAAACTCTTGGATCTCCTGGACCCCCAGGTGTCTACGCACAAATTTCTCTTCTCTTCAAGCAACAAAAGAAGGTCACATGCAAATAGGTTTGTTTCTATGAATCAATTAGATACGTGCATTTCAGCTTGTGTTCAATTAGCTTATACCTTACAGACAGAAACATGTTACATGAAGGAATGTGGGAGAGAAACATCCTAGGCAGACGTAATTGCATGTGCAAAACCAGAGTGAAGATGGGGTACCTGGGTGGCTCTATCAGTTAAACCTCTGACTTCAGCTTAGGTCATGATCTTGTGGTGTGTGGGTTCGAGCCCCGCACTGGACCCTCTGCTCTCAGCACAGAGCCTGCTTCAAATCCTGTCTCCCCCTCTCTCTGCCCCTCCCCCATTCATATTCTCTCTCTCTCTCTCTCTCTCCTCTCAAAAATAAACATTAAAATAACTTTAAAAAACAAAAAGCAGAGTAAAGACCGTGGGCTGGGAAAATAGGTAGAAGCTTATTGATATGAAATAGTGAAGAGCTGGGGCGCCTGGGTGGCTTAGCCGGTTAAGCATCCGACTTTCGCTTAGGTCATGATCTCGCAGTTCGTGGGTTCGAGCCCTGCGTCGGGCTCTGTGCTGACTGCCAGCTCTGAGCCTGGAGCTTATTTCAGAGTCTGTGTCTCCCTCTCTCTCTGACCCTCCCCTGCTCACGCTGTCTCTCTCTCTCTCTCCTAGAAATAAAAAAAAAAAAAAATAGTGAAGAGCTTAACAACGCAAAGAACTGTAACAATAGCAGTAAAAGTAAGTATATAATAATAATACACCGCAAACATACATGAAAGGCCCACAGTTAATATAATCCTCAACAGGGACAAACCGAGAGCTTTCCCTCTAAGGTCAGGAACACCCTAATCTCAGCAATCAGACACTTAAAAAAAACAAAACGAAAGGCATACAAATTGGCAAAGAAGTCAAACTTTGTCTTCACAGATGACATGGTACTTTACATGGAAAACGTAAATGACTCCACCAAAAAATTGCTAGAACTGGTACGTGATTTCATCAAGATCTCAGTATATAAAATCAATGTACAGAAATTGGTTGCACTTCTGTACATCAAAAATGAAACAGCAGAAAGAGAAATCAAGGAATCAATCCCATTTACAATTGCACCAAAACCCATAATATAGCTAGGAATAAATCTAACCAGAGGTAAAAGATCTGTACACTGAAAACTATAGAAAGCTTATGAAAGAAACTGAAGAAAATACAAAATAATGGAAAAACATTCCATGCTCACGGATTGGAAGGACAAATATTGTTAAAATGTCAATAACTATCCAAAACAATCTACACATTCAGTGCAATCCCTATCAAAAACTACATCAACGTTCTTCACAGAACTAGAACAATCCTAAAATTTGTATGCAAATAGAAAAGATCCTGAATAGCCAAAGCAATCCTGAAAAGGAAAACCAAAGCAGGAGGCACCACAATTCTGGACTTTAGGCTGTATTACAAAGTTATAATCATCAAGACAGAATGGTACTGGCACAAAAACAGACACTTAGATCAATGGAACAGAATAGAGAACCCAGAAATGGACCCACAAACATATGGCCAACTAATTTTTGACAAAGCAGGAAAGAATATCTAACGGAATAAAGACAGTCTCTTCAACAAACGGTGTTCAGAAAACTGGAGAGTGGCATGTAGAATGAATCTGGAGCACTTTCTTATACCATACACAAAAATAAATTAAAAAACAGATGGAAGACCTAAATGTGAGACAGGAAACCAAACCACCAAAATCTTACAGGAGAAAACAGGCAACAACCTCTCTGACCTCAGCTGCAGCAGCTTCTTACTAGACATGTCTCCAGAGGCAAGGGAAATAGAAGCAAAAATGAACTATTACGACCTCATCAAGATAAAAAGCTTCCACACAGCAATGGAAACAACAAAACTAACAGGCAAAGGATGGAATGGGAGAAGATATTTGCAAATGACATATCAGATAAAGGGTTAGTATCCAAAATATAAAGAACTTATCAAACTCAATACCCAAAAAACAAATAATCCAGTATAGAAATGGGCAGAAGACATGAATAGACACTTCTCCAAAGAAGACATCCAGACAGCCAACTGACACATGAAAAAATGCTCAACATTTCTCATCATCAGGGAAAATACAAACCAAAACCACAGTGAGATACCACCTCACACCTGTCAGAATGGCTAACAGTAACAACTCGGCAACGACAGATGTTGACAAGGATGCGAAGAAAGAGGACCTCTTGCACTGCTGGTGGGAATGCAAACTGGTGCAGCCACTCTGGAGAACAGTATGGAGGTTCCTTAAAAAATTAAAAATAGAACTATCCTAGGACACAGCAATTGTACTACTGGGTATTTATCTAAAAGATACAAAAATGCTGATCTGAAGGGGCACATGCACCCCAATGTTTAATGCAGTGCTATCAACAATAGCCAAATTATGAAAGAGCCCAAATGTCCATCAGTTCATGAATGGATAAAGTTATAGTGTGTGTGTATGTGTGTGTGTGAAGAGAAGATAGAGTGTGTATACACATACACACACACACACGATGAAATACTACTGAGGGATCAAAAACAATGATATCTTGCCATTTACAACACTGTGGATGGAACTAGAGTGTATTATGCTAAGCAAAATAAGTCAGCCAGAGAAAGACAAACATATGATTTCACTCATATGTGTAATTTATTAAATAAAATTTTTAATGTTTATTTTTGAGTGAGAAAGAGAGTGCGATTGGAAGAAGGGCACACAGTGAGGGAGACACAGAATCTGAAGCAGGCTTCAGGCTCTGAGCTGTCAGCACAGCGCCGGACAAGGGGCTCAAACTCATGTATCATGAGATCATGACCTGGGCTTAAGTCGGACACTTAACTGACTGAACCATCCAGGTGCTACCACTCTTATGTAGAATTTAAGAAACTCAACAGATGAACAAAGAGGAAGAGAAGAAAAAATAAGATAAAAACAGAGAAGGAGGTAAACCATAAGAGACTCTTAAATACAAAGAACAAACAGAGTTGCTGGAGGCAAAGTGGGTGGGTAGGTGGGTTAAATGGGTGATGAGCATTAGGAGGGCACTTGTTGAGCTGTGCACTGGGTGTTCTATGCAAATGATGAATCACTGGGTTCTACTCCTGAAACCAATACTACACTGTATGTTTACTAACTTGAATTTAAATAATTTTTAAAAACAATAATACCACCTAGCTGATAGAAATATAAATTAGCACAACTGTTTGGAAAGCTGTTTGGAGAGGTACTCATTTATAGTCTACCCTTCTCCCAAAAGAATTAAAGCTCCTGCAAAATATAAAAAACATTAAATTAAAAAGTAGATGGGTAAATGAAGGTAAACAGAAAATAAGTGATCACTTATGCTTTTAACTTTTGCATATGTCTGACAGTTTTCATTAATAAAAGTTGAAACAGAAAATGAGTTTTGACCTTCATACATCTGACTTGACCACTAGCTCTCCTTCACTGTTGTCCCTACAACCACCAGGGCAATTCCTTGACTGCTTTCATATCCACCTCACTATCCCCTCTCCAACTTTATTTCCATACTTCTTGGTGATGTCAATACACACACAGATGATCCCGGCCACATCTGGCTTCCGAGTGGCTGACCCCTATATTCCAAACATCTTATCCTCTATCTTACCTCAGCCAGGCACTCCCAAGTCATACCCTAGGCCTTGTTATCACTGAAGACTGCACTCCTCTGTAACCCACTTCAAGCCCCCCACTCTCCCTTCACCAGAGCCTCACTCAACAGCCCACTCTCGTTCTCAGAAACCAGCAATTCTTTAACCCTACCAGGACGTACAAACTATTGGCCTCAACAACCTTCACTGTCCCTCATTCTTCCTTATGCCCTAATATTCTCCTCCCTTGGGTCCTAATATCCCTCCTTAACCAAATAATTACCACTATTAAGTAACTCATTGTATACATCCTCAGGTTCATGCTCCTCTCCCTTTATGCTATGCATCTGGTAAAATCTCACTGCTATACTATGGCCACACAAATGAAGGTGCTGACGGGCATCACTTTAAACTCCTGACCACTCTTGCCTGCCTGACAAATTCATGTTTCCTTAGCCTATCTGCTCCCCTCTCTCTGAAGACCATTTCAACACTCCTCTCCCTCACTCTCCCAGACTTGTAACGAGTATCTTAAAATTATTTCATCCAGCTTGTTGCCTTTTGATTTGAAGGCATCTTTTACTATTCCAACCTCTTTATTTTTATACCAAAATTTGTCAATCTTTTCCATCATGGACTACTGATTGTAGTTATGCTACGAAAGCCCTGTCTCATACCATACACACCAAATATGTATTTAAAAATTTGCTTTTGGGGTGCCTGGGTGGTTCAGTCGGTTAAGCATCGGACTTCAGCTCAGGTCATGATCTCACAGTTCGTGGGTTCGAGCCCCGCGTCAGGCTCTGTGCTGACAGCTAGCTCAGAGCCTGGAGCCTGCTTCCGATTCTTTGTCTCCCTCTCTCTGAACCTCCCCTGCTCACGCTGCCCCACCCTCTCTCTCTCAGAAATAAATAAAACATTAAACATTTTTTTAAAATAAATAAAAAATAAAAATTTGCTTTTAATGTTTGTTTATTTTTGAGAGAGAGAGAGCACTTGCACATGAGTAGGGGAGGGGCACAGAGTGAGGGGAGACACAGAATCTGAGCCAGGCTCCAGGCCCTGAGCTGTTAGCACAGAGCCTGATGCGGGGCTCCTACCCATGAGCTGAGAGATCATGACCTGAGCCAAAGTTGGACATTTAATGGACTGAGCCACCTAGGCGTCCCCTGAATATGTATTTTTTTTAATTACACATTTAATCTATCTGGATTTTTATTTTGGAATGGAAAGAACAGCTATGAATCTAAATTGTTTACTCCTCTACTATCATCACCACTTACAATGTCTAGCATTTTGTGAGACCATTTATGAAATAATTCAGCTTTCCCAATTGATCTAAAATGCATCTCTTTTCTCATACACTAAGTGTACACATAAGGATCTTCCCATGTACTTTCATATGAAACTTCTAATTATCACAGTATTAGAATACGCAAATCCCTATCACCCACTATCATCTTTTTCTATAATTTTCCTATTTTCAGATGCTTACTTTTGATGTCTTTCAGTGGAATCTTAATAATTTAAATCTAGGCACTTTATGCTTATAGTAAAAAATTACATATTAATTTTACATATTTTTGGTATATAAGAAACCTTTTCATTTTGGTAAATTTTTTTTTAAGTTTTATTTTTATTATTTATTTTGAGGGATGGGCAGAGAGAGAGGGAGAATCCGAAGCAGGCTCCGTGCTGTCAGTGCAGAGCCTGACATGGGGCTCCTGAGGCCAAATCAAGAGTTGGACATTTCGTCAACTGAGCCATGCAGATGCCCATTGGTAAATTTATATCACAATGAATGTGTCTGGTTAATTTGCCTGCCTGGCCCATGTTTATTTGTCTCAAAAGAAACACATCAGACAAATTCCAACAGGGGAGCACCCTACAATATAACCAGTAACCTTCAACACGGTCAAAGTCACCCAAAACAGGGAAAAGTCTGAGTAACTGTTACAACCAAAAGGAGCCTAAGGAGCCATGACAACTAAATGTATTGTGATACTCTAGACGGGATTCTAGATGGGGTTCAGGAGCAGAAGAAAAGGCACCAGGAAAAAAGTACAGAGAACTGAATAAAGCGTGGATGTTAGCTCAAAATAAATGCAATATATTGGTTAACTGTAACAAATATACCATATTAATGTAAGATACTAGTAAATAGGTAAAAATGGGTTGAAGGATAGATGGAAAACTCAGCACTAACTGCTCAGTTTTTCTGTAAATTTTAAACTGTTCAAAAAAGGCAAATACACTGTGTACACATTTTTTCGTAAAAAAGGGAAATACCATAGAAGTAGAAAGCTTCAGGCAGAGTAAAGGTAAAACATGTACCTCTAAATCTGACAACATTCATTGAAAACAAAATATCTACTTAGTGCATTTATAGAAATTTATCTTAAGAAAACAATCCAAAGAAGGAAAACAGAATGTAAAGATGCATATTATAGTGCCATCAATACTAAAAGAAAATACAAATAAGGTTACTTTCTCCAATAGAGAAAAAGAAATAAGAAAACAAATTTCACTTAGAATACTACACATCTATTACAAATTATAATTTCAAGGCTATAGTAGATAGGTAATATCTATGACATAAAGTAAATTTAAAAAATATAAAATTCTAGAATATGGATACAAATACTCAAAATTACATATGTACATGTCAAGGATTAGGGAAAAAAAAAACCTCTTAAGGGAAAGGACCTTATCCTTGTGAAGCACCTAAAAGAGTATGACAGAGAATAAGTTTAATACATATTCCCAAAATGATGTTTATCACCATTTTGTTTGTAATACAAAAAACTTTAAACAACCTAAACATGTGAAAATATGAGCATGGATAATAAATCAAAGTCTATCTACTAGACAAAAACAACACAGCCATTAATACTTATGAAAATTATGGAGTAACACAGAAAACATATCTTCCATGTAATAAGTGGACGAAAACCTACACTGACTGGGGCGCCTGGGTGGCTCAGTCGGTTAAGTGGCCAACTTTGGCTCAGGTCATGATCTCATGGTTCGTGGGTTCGAGCCCCACACCAGGCTCTGTGCTGACAGCTAGCTCAGAGCCTGGTGCCTGATTCAGATTCCGTGTCTTCCTCTCTCTCTGACCCTCCCCTGCTCACGCGGTCTCTATCTCTCTTTCAAAAATAAATAAAACCGTTAAAAATTTTTAAAAAAACCCTACACTGACTACAATTATGTAAAAATTATATATATATGTATGTAGTATATATTCTGATTCAAACGCATTAATATGCTAAAAGCAGTTGACTGAGGCTGAAAGATTGTAAGTGAATTTTTTTCTTTTCTCTAGTTTTCAAGTTTTGTTGTTGCTATTTTTTTAATCTCATAGGAACACATATAGCAAAAGGTCAAGTAATTAAAAACAGACCTCAGTAATTCAAAGAAGTCTTTGGTAAATTTACAATTTGTCTTTCAAAAATTAGTAATGCCTTCTATGGAGTTTCTTCTCTGACACCAATCAATTCTCCAATTGTTTGACACCAATTGGATGTCCAACAATCCCACTGAATTTTGACACTACCTAGAATAATGCAATCCCCACAGGTTAAGGCTTCAGTCCCACAAGACTGCCTCCACTTCAGACACCAGTCACAAGTCCTGGGCCATCTTCTAACCAGCTGGCTATAAATCAGGGGTTTCCACGACCCCCTCCCTTGGATTTGACAATATACTAGGAAAGCTGACGGAACTCAGAAAAAGAGCTGATTTATGTTTACTGTTTTAATATAAAGGATTAAATTCAGGAACAGCCAAATGGGCAAGGTATGGGGGACAGGGCATGGGGCACTCCAGGCATGTCACCCTCCCAGCACTTCAATGCATTTATGAACCTGGAGGCTCTCTGAATCACTGTTCTCGGGTTTTTATAGAGCTCAATCTCCAGTGCCCCCCTCCTCTTCCTAGAGGTCAGTGGGTAGGGTGGGAGGTTCCAACCCTCTATCTCATAGGACAGAGGTCTTTCTGGTTGTCCAGCCTCATCCTGAGGCTACCTAGGGGTACCATTCTAAGTTACCTCATTAGCATACCTCAGCTATGATGGCAAGGGGTTTATTATAAATAAAAGATACCCCTATCACTCAGGAAATTCCAAAGGTTTTAGGAGCTCTGTGCTAGGAACCAGAGACAAAGACCAAATATATTTCTGTATTCTTTTCACACAATAGCAAACATAACCCAGAGCCTTGCTCTTGTCTACATGTTAGTCTACTATAAACAATATTAAGTAACAAGTCTGTTTTACCAAAAACAATTAACTAAAATTACCAATCTCTTCTCAAACCCAGCCAGGCTACATCTAGTGCTAACAACTACAAAGGAAAAATACAGTCCTCCACACACAGCCTACTGCAGAGGCCTAAAGACACTGGCATCCAAAACCAATGGCAGACTCCTGAAGGTCCTGTGTGGGAATAGCCTCTACTTGTGATTCGTAGTTTCCAATCTCAACCAAAACACAAACAGAAATAAGAGCAGAGGAAAGAAAATGAAACTAGTAGCCAATGAATACAAAAGCATTCATCCATTTTCCTATTCTATCAGGCCAATTTAAAGTTTTTTTTTTTAATATCAATATGTTTCAATTACTGGAAAGTATGCTATCACTGCAGCAAAAAGAATGCTCTAAAGTAGAAAGCCCCAATTTACTGAGACAGCAAATATAAATAAATGTGGAACAAGGACTTTAAAAGCAAACTCCAAGTTCTGACAGGGAGAAAAACTACCACAAAACAACAAAGCAGAGATACTCTTATACGGAATTAGTTATACTAAAACCAACAGCGTATCCAGAAAATATCTCTGAGCAGTAACACCTCAGCAAAACAAGCTCTTACTTCCCTCAAATAGTTCAAAATCATAAATTTACAAATTCTCTTCACCAATCTCAATTCTGAGTCATAGTTAAAAAAAAATCGGATAATGGGACACTTGGGTGGCTCAGATGGTTAAGTGTCTGACTTTGGCTCACATCATGATCTCATGGTTCGTGAGTTTGAGCCTCACATCGGGCTCTGTGCTAACAGCTGGGAGCCTGGAGCCTGCTTCAGATTCTGTGTCTTCCTCTCTCTCTGCCCCTCCCCCTGCTCGCTCTCTCAAAAATAAATAAATAAACTAAAAAAAGGGGGGAGGCAGCAAAACTAAATCTGATTCTATAATTTTTTAAATGTTTATTTATTTGAGAGCAAGTGTGTGCATGCATGGGCAGGAGAAGGGCAGAGGGAGAGAGAGAGAATCCCAAGCAGGCTCCGCACTGTCAGCACAGAGCCAGACATGGGGCTTAATCCCATAGCCTGAGCTGAAATCAAGAGTCAGACACTTAACCGACTGAGCCACCCAGGCGCCCCAATTCTTTAATTAATTATAGTAAACTCAAGAAAGCAACTGAAACCACATCAAACTCAATACGAATGATGCACTGAAAATCTGAATGTGGGTGTACACAGCAGGAATTTTTCAATGCTACCTAAGCACTGTGTAGCTAACAGGTTTTGTAGAAGAAAACTAAATTAGAGCCCTCAGTAAGCTCTAGAAATTGGTTAATTTTAGTTTATGAACACTAAATTTCAGTAATCCTTAGTAACTCAGAGTACCAGTAAGTAGCTCATACTGATATACAAAAATCGAAGACAAAGGACATGAATAACAACAGTCCCTCAGAAATGAGGAAATAACTTGCATTTTAGTTTCATTCATCAGGAAAAACTTCTGCCCCAGCATGTGTCTTGAGCCATACTGGAGAAGCAGCAATCTGATCCAAAAATTTTCAGCCATTTTCTCACTGTGATTCTGTATAATAACTCATCAGTAGCATAAAATCTAATCTCCAAAATTGGATCCCTCATACATTGCTGGTGGGAATGTAAAATGATTCAGCTGCTTTGGGAAACAATTTGGCAGTTCCTCAAAATGTTAGGCAAAGACTACCACATAACTTAGCAATTCCACCCCTAGGTATGAACCCAAGACAAATGAAAACATAAACCTATGTCCATACAAAAGTCTGTATACAGATGCTCACAGCAATATTATTCATTATGGCCAAAATGTGGAAACAACCCGAATGTCCAACCAGTGACGAATGGATAAACAAAATGTGGTATACCCATACAACGGAATATTTGGTTATAAAAAGGAATGAACTATTCATATATGCTATAACAAACATGCACCTTAAAAACACTATGGTTGTAAAAGAAACCAATATTTTATGTTGCCATTTACATAAAATACCTAGCAGTGCAACTGCTGGGTTGTCAGGTAGCTCGATTTTTAATTTTTTGAGGAGCCTCCATATTGTTTTCCAGAGTAGCTGCACCAGTTTCCATTCCCACCAACAATGCAAAAGTGTTCCCCTTTCTTTACATCCTCCCCAACATCTCTTACATGCCACAGTTTCTTTATCCATTTATCCACTGATGGACTTACTTCCATTTCTTGGCTATTGTAAATAATGCTACAATAAACATAGGGTATGTATATCTTTTTGAGTTAGTGTTGTCATTTCTTTTTTTTTTTTCTGGTCAATTTATTTAATATTTACTATATTAAAAAATCTAAATCCAAGTTACATAATATATAGTGTGATAATAATTTCAGGAATAGAATTTAGTGATTCATCAGTTACATATAACACCCAGTGCTCATCCCAGCCAGTGTTCTCCTTGATGCCCCTCATCCCTTTAACCTTCCCTCCACCCAACACCCACCAACAACCCTGAGTTTGTTCTCTGTAACACATTTAGTTATCTTGATTTTACTGAACAGGTACAACAAACTAAAGTTACCAATTACTAATAAAAAGTACATATTTTTCTCATTTTAATCAATATTTGAGAAAAAGGTTACTATTATTTCTCACCTAAAGGCTTAGAGCCCCAAATTCAAAGCAGGCTGAAACTTAAAAGCTTCAAAGAAGGTAACTTTTCTATACAAACTTATTACTAGATCTAGTTCTGCAACTTAGGCATCTTTGGTTTAAGATGTTTAAATATAAATTCCAAGCTTTAACTTTTATAAATGTTAAGTTTAGCCTACAAAGAATCAACCAATAAACTGAGCAGGTATAGAAGAACAAAAATGGTAAATACTGAAGTTGGTACTACTCCAATAATATTGCAGATTTAATTAAATCAATTCTAGAAGAACTAGTCAACAATTTTGAACAAGACAATTCACCCACACAAAGGGAAAAAAACACCTAAGAATAGCATGTGACTCAGCCTGCACTGCTCTGAGGGGAAGAAGGTGCGGGAGCCGGCTATTAGGTCTGTTCTCTTCAGTCTCCTATCAGGACTAAATATGAAAACAAAACTATTTACTCGTCTTGAATAAGAAGTATAGAGGGAAAACATTCATACAGATGTTTCACCTTCAAGTAAAATATTACTTCTCTGAAACAAAGATCACTTTCTAAGTTCTGAAACCATCAAGGAAACACAAAGGAAGATACATCTATATAAATATTTTAAATGTTTGTTGAAGACAAAGTTACAAGGTAAATGGGGAAAATGGGGAACAAATATAGTAAAATTTAGTCAATTTTTTTTTAATTTTAAGATTTATTTTTGAAAGAGAGAGAGACAGAATGCAAGTGAGAAAGAGGCAGAGAGAGAGGGAGACACAGAATCTGAAGCAGGCTCCAGGCTCTAAGATGTCAGCACAGAGCCTGACATGGGGCTCGAACCCACAAACAGCGAGATCATGACCTGAGCTGAAGTCAGACACTTAATCAACTGAGCCACCCAGGCACTCCAAATCAGTATTTTTAATGCACAGAGAACTATTAAAACAGTTAATGAAAACATTAAGTTCTCAAATAGTTTTCCAAAGGGGAAATGAAACTAATAAATGTCAATGTCACAAATAATCAAGGAAATGCAAATTAAGGTTTGTTTTGTTTCTCCTGATAAACTTACTTTTTTAAAAAGAAACATGGCTAAGCCCCAATGCTAGCAAAGGTGAGGGGAATGAGTGCTGCACACCTGACTCACGGGAGTGCACACTGGTATTGCTCTTCAGAGGGCAGTTAGAGGACAGACAGCAAGAGCCCTACCAGTGTTCATATCCAATAAACCAATAACTTCACTTCTGGGAATCTGTCATAAGAAAATAATGATAAATAGGGTAAATGTGAAGATATTTGCTGCAATCATTAGTTATTATAGAAACAAAAATCCAGAAATGACCTGAGTGCCCAACAATGGAGAATACACTGAATCAAGTATTATGTTGCTACTTAAATCAAATTCATAATGATATGTAAATTGTATCTCAATAAACCTACTTTTGGGGGGTAAGTTTATTTTCAGAGACAGCATGAGTGTCTCTGAGAGAGGCAGAGAGAGGTAGAGAGAGAATCCCAAGCAGGCTCTGTGCTGTAAGCTCAGAATCTGATGTGGGGCTCAAACTCATGAACTATGAGATCATGACCTGAGCAAAATCAAGATTTGGACATGCAACCGACTAAGCCACCCACTAAGCCACCCACGATTAAGCACTTCTCAATAAGCCTATTTTTAAAAACACAAGTTTGGCTAGACCATATGATACCTGGAAATTGTTTATATTCTTATAATTAAAATTTATGATATAAATGTGTATTATAATGAAAATAATAGCAGCCAATAATCACTGTATACTTACCGAATTCCAAGCCTCACTCCTAGGTTTCTATGTGTGTGTAATCACTAATATCATCAACAGGGCCATACTAGAAGGGTCTGAGGCTCAAAGGCCACTCACCAACTATAGGGCTGGCCCAAGATAAATTATACTGTAAAGAAGGCCTCACTGTAAACATTTTCATAGGTCTCTTCAGAACATTAAAAAAAAGAATTTTGAAATTGAATTTTAATTATTTCAGAATAATTATTTCAGAAACGAGAGCAGCAGTGCCCCTGACATGTCCCCTTTCCTCCAAGCAGCAGCCCTTCCATTGGCTGATCTAAGCAAAAGACAGGCCTGATTATTGTTGCTAAATTTATAAAGAATTTATTATGAGATGGCCACACTAAACATGCATTATCTCTTCATCCTCATAACAACTCTGTGGATAAGTATTATGAAATCTTCACTTTTTTAAGGAAGAGAATACCAAGTCTTAGCAAGACTTACATTCATAAAGCTAACAAAAAGCCAAGCTGGAACTAAAACCCTACTCCGCAAAAGCCATGTTATTGGCTTTTGCCAATACCTGCTCAACTACCAGGCTGTATTATAAAACATACACAATAATATATATCTAAAAACACAAAAGACAGGGTGGGTAGGAAACACCAAAATGTGGTTATTGGTTGTTGGACTTGGAATGACTTTTTCTCCTACTTTTTTTCCCCGAATCTACAAGGTTTCTTTAATCAACACATATTTCCACAATAAAAAGAAGTTTAAGTTACAGAGTGAGAACGTTAAGGTGAAAGACAAAAGGAATTTGGAAAAATATTTAAATTAAATGACAAATAAGTTATATTGTTAATACAACTCAGAGACAAGCAATCAGTATACTTCAAAATTAAACTAGTAAATTTAGAGAAAAATTTAACAAAACTACAACAAAAACATAATGAATGCTGGAGAGAAAAGGAAGTGAAATCTAATCAAATGAGCCAACAGCCAGGGAGAGGTGTGACTAGAATCCCAAGTCTTCAGGGTTTGTTCTTTCTCCTGAGGTTCTGACTTCTGGCAGAAGCTACCAGTAAGCCTACTCCACTAGTTCACAAAACCTCCCAGGGCATTTCAAAATCTTACCAAGATTACATCAGGACCCTCCAACTTCCCCCATTATAACTGGAAAAATGAGGGAAGTCAGAAGAGAAACTGAGCTTTGTTTCATAAAAGAGATCCAGAAGGAAGATTCAAATATTCTAAACACCAGAAAAGGTATACTGGGGTGAGAGAGTTATTTATTTTATCAGGCTTTCCCAGAGGCAAGGCTAGTAATCCTGTAAGTAACTTGATGTTCCCAGAACAGGAAATTTCCGACTCTGTTTTCATTTAATTTATCTCTGGGCCCTTCCTTCCCTTTCCCCTCTTTCTCATTGGCCTTCAAAGCCCAATTCCAAAGCTACTTTCTCCATGTAAGTTTCTCTATCTTATATACTTGGAAGGTTAAGTCCCTTCTTAATATCGACAACATCACCATGAGCACCTTTAATTCAAACTGACAAATATTTACCAAGTTACCAGATGTATAACACCTGGATAAGATCTATAACAGCAGGGAACAGAGGCGCCTGGGTGGCTTAGTCGGTTAAGCCCCAACTCTTGATCTTGGCTCAGGTCATGATCTCACATCTTTAAGACTGAGCCCACATCAGGCTCTGAGGGGAGCATGGAGCCTCCTTGGGATTCTCTTCCCTCTCTCTCTGACCCTCCCCTACATGTAAGTGCCTGTATGCATTCTCTCTCAAAAAACTTAAATAAACTTTAAAAAAAAAAAAAAAGAGCAGGAAATACAAAAGAGGAAAAGGACCAACACTTGCAATTCCATATCTTTTGTCCTTTCTTTATAGGCATATGGGACATAGGAAGTGTCCATACCTTTTGATCCATGACTACTACTACTACTTTTTTGAGAGAAAGAGAAAACGCACAAGTGGGGGAGGGGCGGAGAACAAGGAGAGAGGGAGAGAGGGAGAGGGAGAGGGAGAGGGGGAGAGGGAGAGAGAGAGAGAGAGAGAGAGAGAGAGATCCCAAGCAGGCTCTGCACTGTCAGTGTGGAGCCCCATGCAAGGCTCAAACCAACAAACCGTGGAATTAAGACCTGCACTGAAGTCGGACGCTCAAACAACTGAGCCACCCAGGCATCCCCCCTCTTTTTAGGGAGAGCCTGCAATTCTTGATCTCAGAGTCATGAGTTTAAGCCCCATACTGGGTGTGAAGCCTACCTAAATAACGTTTTGCAAACAAATAATAAAAATTAAATTAAATTTAAAAAATACGAACTACTTAAAGTTACAGAACAAATATGAGATGATAACATGGGCAGAGGATGCAGAGTTAGACTGAGTTCATATTCGTGGTCTAGCACTTATTAGTTGCGAGATCTTGGTAAAATTACTAAACCTGTCCTTGTTAAATGTTCTCAAGTGCAAAATAAATAACAACAGAATAGCTTTTATGGAGGCTAAAGACTTAAATGAATAAAAAAATATGTAAAGTGTCTCAAAAGTAACCATAATACAGTAAATGCTAGTAAGTATTAGACACTGTTAACATTCTATAGTAGCAAGGCAGTATTATTTAGCCAAGAAAATTATCCTGTAGATAAGTATACAATAAAAGAGAACTATGTTTTTGATCAATGCTAGTAAGCGAAAAAGCAGGTTATACAACACAGTATATAATTCTACTTTCTGCAAAGAAAAATTTCTAGAAAGAAATCTACCAAAATATTAAGAGAGACCATTTCTCTGGGTAATATGATCATTAGTGACTATTATTTTCTTCTTTAAATTTCTCCTGTTGCTTTCCAGTTTTCCAAAAGAACATATATTACTCATCACAATAAAAATGGTATAATCAGAAAGCCTATAAGATTTAAAAACAACCACAATGTAGCACTTTTAAGAAAACTCTTCTAAACCATTTGATAAATCTCTACTCTAGAATCATGTTGTACCTGAGGTTTGTTTGTCTGCCTTTAGGTTATTAGAACATAGATCTGCTGGGTACAAACCCAACAGTAATATTAAAATGATAGGGGCGCCTGGGTGGCTCAGTCAGTTAGGCATCTGACTTCAGCTCAGGTCATGATCTCACAGCTCCCCTCATCGGGCTCTGTGCTGACAGCTCAGAGCCTGGAGCCTGTTTCAGATTCTGTGTCTCCCTCTCTTTCTGCCCCTCCCTCATTCATGCTCTGTCTCTCTCTCTCTCAAAAATGAATAAACGCTAAACAAAAAAAACTTTAAATAATAATTTTCGTTAAATACAATAATGTGAAATACAAGTTTTCACCTAAAACACAAACAATAGGGGCGCCTGGGTGGCTTAGTCGGTTAAGCGTCCGACTTTCGCTTAGGTCATGATCTCGCGGTTCGTGGGTTCGAGCCCCGCGTCGGGCTCTGTGCTGACTGCCAGCTCAGAGCCTGGAGCCTGTTTCAGTCTGTGACTCCCTCTCTCTCTGACCCTCCCCTGCTCACGCTGTCTCTCTCTCTCTCTCCTGAAAATAAATTAAAAAAAAAAAACATTAAAAAAAAAAAACCACACAAACAATAATCTTTTCCCAGATCTTGAATTTTTTAATAATAACCTCAAATAAGGCAAATTTACTTTTCTCAATTACTGCCTCCCCCATCCAACTACCCACACATTCCCTGTCCCCATTTCCTGCCTTATTTTTTCTCTGTAGCACCTGGCAAATTCTAACTTCTAGATATTTTATTGTCTCTCCTCCTTCTTCTTGAATACAAGCAGCATAAGGGCAGAGATTTTTGTATATTCTGTTAACTGCTTATATGCTCAGTTTGGACCAGTTCCCGGCCTGTAGGCACTCAATAGTTGTTAAAAGAATTAATTTGGTACCATGAATTATCAGTAATTTGTTGGGTTTAATTCTTAGAATGAGGGGCGCTTGGGTGGCTCAGTCGGTTAAGTGTCTGACTTCGGCCCAGGTCATGATCTCGAGGTTCATGGGTTCGGGCCCCGCGTCGGGCTCTGTGCTGACTGCCAGCTCAGAGCCTGGAGCCTGTTTCACTCTGTGACTCCCTCTCTCTCTGACCCTCCACTGCTCACGCTGTCTCTCTCTCTCTCTCTCCTAGAAATTAAAAAAAAAAAAAATTCTTAGAATGAAAGATGGTTGTTAAAAACAAAGAAAAAATTAAAGCAGATGACAGAAAACACAGGGAAAAGGCATTTTCCCCCCACAAAGCACCCTTAAAGACAAAGATGAGGTAGTCAACCTAATGAGGAAAGCAATAACAAAGATGTACTTAAGAGGGAGCTGCAGCATGTACTTTTTCAAGATGAGACTACCGCCTTGCTACAAAGACTATAAACCCAGGTATGAGAGAGTAATGTTCAGAAAAAGGTTGGGGGTTATCTGTGTCTAGTCTAAATGGCTCTTAGCATCTCATATAAGTGACTCTGTTCTGTGGATCCTGAAGGAGCCAAAAACTCCAAGTCGGAATCACAGAAAGGACCAGGCATTAGAAGGAAGGAGGTGGACAGGGAAAGCCTTCCAATACAGGCTGTCTCTGCAGCAAGGCAACATCAATTTATAAGCATTTCACTGGAACTTTAGCAAAGGGGAAGCCTAAAATGCTCGCAGTGAAAGAAGGTAAATGGAAATTAAGCCATGACTTACTTCTCTTTTATGATTCAGGCTTTCAGAACTTATCACAAATTTAGAAAATGCATGTTACTCAAGCATCCCAGTCCACATCACTCTGCAAATTTCATGAATCTTGAATTTCTCACTTATACTCACCAAAATGTATTTCATGTCCACTAAAAAGTAAAATCACCAAATGCTCCACATGTTGTGAAATTCATTAAATTCAGGCCAATGTGGTTAAGCAAAGAGAAAATGATAAAGCAGCAGTTATCAGTGTCCTCCTGTCAGACAAAACCCTGCTGGGGTTTATCTACATGGACTCTACAGTTCGCCACTACCCACCATTCTTTTTTATTATTATTATTTAATGTTTTATTTATTTTTGAGAGAGAGAGACACACAGACAGAGCATGAGTGTGGGAGGGGCAGACAGAGAGACACAGAATCTGAAGTAGGCTCCAGGCTCCGAGCTGTCAGCATAGAGCCTGACGTGGGGCTCGAACCCACAAATCGTTGAGATCATAAAGTTGGATGCTTAACCTACAGAGCCACCCAGGCACCCCAACTACCCACCATTCTTGCCATTCTTTCTCATTGTCAACCTCATACCAGTCAAATGCTCCTCAAACTGAAAAGTATCAGCTGTTTAAGCACCTGGATTTGAAGACTTGGAAGTGATAATCCAAAGCAGTAGTTTCTTTTGCAGATATAGATACTTGCCTCCTTCAGGCTATGTTCCCCCCTACCCCCTAAATTAAGGAGGGTGGGGAGGCAGATTCTTTAGGGGGATATGAAATCGTGGGTCAGCTCTTCTGTTTTCCTGACTTTTTACATGGATTGTTTTGAGAAGATTAAAAATTAAGGGGTAAAAAAGGGGATTTCTTTTCCAGTCATTAGGTAGAAAGACCAAAACCAAAACAAAAGATGAAACTAATTTGAGATTTCTCCGTGAAGCTAGTTGGACAATGGTAACATTTACTGAGCACCCATACTAAGCAAGAGTCACTGTGCTCAACACTTTATATTACACACAGCACCACTATGAGACAGGTACGTTTTGTAGATGAGAAACAGGAGCTTAGAGAATTAAAATCAGTCGCTCAAGGGCATACGGGGATTTCATGGTGGAGTTAGGAGCAGGAAGTTTCACTTGAAAGCCTATATATTATCTACTATGGTTATAATGAAAATAAATGACATTTTTACTAACCACATATACTTTTTCTAAAATGAATATGCATTAGTGAAGAAAATAATCTAGAAAACATAAAAGAGTTACTTAAGTCAAACAAGTTAAATGTTTACCGTCTGGTAATAAATCCCCTAAATGTCTCCCATAACCACTGTTGAATAGTTTTACAAGTAACTAAATCATTCAGTGTCCTGATATAGCTGTGAAATGATTTTTCAAGTGACTCTCTTAAAATACTCTTTGCAAATGAAATATGCTGCCCTCGTAGAGTTGTATAAATACCTTATTTCGTGATGTATTCACTGCCCTATTTCTGCTCAGTTTCCTCCTTTCCTCCCCCACTTCCTCTCTGCCTTAAGATCCTTTAAGACCAGTTCAGTTCCCCATTTTCAAAAGAATACCTACAAACATGCACCATCTACCCAACAGGACTCTAGCTAGCATCAGCAGCTATGCTTTGTAGTTACAGGAGGGTACAAAGCAAAAAATGAACTCAAGAAAAAAACAACAGCATTTCTAATGCGCCTTCATCTTTAGACCTATTCATTTATAGAATTAATTCTAAACATTATTTTCCTACTTCACACTTGGAATCCTGCCTTTAACAATTAAGATGCCAAAAAAAAAGTCTGCCTTTTCTTAGTCTTTCTTCAAAAACAATTATTCCACAAATGTTTCCATAAATAAGGTATTGAAAAAATTAGAATATTTAAAAAAGCAAATATGCTATTATAAACATACATTTTTAGTAATATAAATTTTAGTGATATAACTTAGTTATATAATTAGTTTATCCTGAATCATTCCTGGATAAATTTCTGTTCATAAATTGCTTTACAAGTAAATAAAGTACATACAAATACTAGTTACTTACGAGTGGACTAACATGTACTAACATGTTACTAACATGTACTAACAGTTAACCTTCAGGTTAGCATTTCACCTATTCATTTGACAGGAGAAAAAGAACTACTCACAGGATATTTGTTGATTATGCTTTAACTGATTATGCAAAACAGCACAGGGCCTAGCAGTAATAAGTGTCCAATTAATGATAACCACGGTAAATACACGTTAATACTGAGGAAAGTTGTTGAAGATGTCCAATAAATGTTCTTTATGTCTTTCTAGAAAGATGGAAATTTGTGAAACTTGATATTAAAGAGACATTAAAAATTAAAGTCTTAAGGTTATGGGAAAAATCTCCACTTTTTAAAAAAAGAGCTGTGTTATGTAGGATGAAATGACAAAAAATAAAGGTACGAAAGAAAAAGAGATGGATAAAGAAAATCCTGAAAGCTCCTGTGTGAGTGATGGGTGCATAGAGGTTCCTTATATTATTCTATTTTTGCAAAAATATAAATTTTTATAACTATAATTACAATCCCAGAACATGCCTAACACATTTCCTCATATTCAGAAGGGACTGGGATTTTTAGCTCTGAAAACTGTTGAACTAACAATAGTACCTCCTTGCTCAATAATTCAGTGCGGGTCAAGTTTTGTCAGACAATTCTACCTTTCACTATAAAGGTGAGTGGAGGGAAGAAATGTATTAAAGCATTAAAAAATACAACCTCTTCTGCTGCTCATTAATATTACATTACAATAGCAATAATCCACATTTTCCCATGCCTTCCAAAAATACAAAACTGTTGTTCTTAAATTAAGCTTTCGAAAACAACTTCCACCTTCTACACTTTTGAAATTACAAGGGATGTATGTCAATCATATCTCAATAAACCTGGAGAGGAGATAGCTATTACTACAGAATAATAAGCATAGCCAAAAAACCCGAAAGGTATGCAGACCAGAGTTGCTATTATCTTTAAAATTTGAGGGACATTATTATTAATTTATGTAAAGATTTTAGGAGAACGTTTCTAGATCGCGTTTAGATTTTATCACTGATTAACAAAACAGCAAATTATCTTTAAAATTTGAGGGACATTATTATTAATTTATGTAAAGATTTTAGGAGAACGTTTCTAGATCGCGTTTAGATTTTATCACTGATTAACAAAACAGCAAACAAGCGGAGGGAAAGAGGCAATTTTCTTAAGAGGCTTAAGAAGCTTAACCTACAGAGTCTATGCCACCTAAATTAAGCTGACTAAAACAACACAAAATTTCAAGTCACATTTCGCAAATCTCTGGGTAAGCAAGTAAACACTAGTAAAAAAAAAAACAAACTAGAGCACTCATCAAGCAATCATTTTTGTGTTAACCTTAATTCCAAAAATAAACTGGTTGGCTCTATCAAACATACTAATTCATAATTTAAGTCTCAAATGAAGCAAACTTGCCATCGGCAATCATTCAACGACAAAGCGCATGATTAATCACCCAAACACATCATCTTTTTACAGAATGCAAAGCCATCTGCAGTTTCCGCCTCGGTTTACCCATTCACTAAGCACAGGCAGGCAGCTTTTCTAATTAAAAAATAACAACAATAAGCAATAAACTTTACTCTGGCCTGAGAGATTACATCTCTCCTCGCTTCTTGTATACCCTGGAAATCAATAACGCTTAAGTGAAATTGTAACATTCCCCAACTTTGGTTTAACGCGAGCGGTGGACGCCGAGCATCCGCCCACTGGCCTCTCGTGACTCGGGCTACTTTGACGCACCGGGATGCGGCTCACCTGACATTCCGCACCAGCCATTACCGGGGAATCCCAACTCTGCGGGGAAAAAGGGGGGGGTGTCCCCGCGAAAGCGTGCGGGTGCCCCTAAGGGCGCCCTTCTGCCGGCACCCCGAAAGCGAGGGGCCACGCCACCCCCCGCCCTGAGCGGCGTCCGTCCCTGCCAGGAGAGGCTGAGGGGCCGGGGGTCGGCCGCAGGGGAAGGGGCGGCCCGGCCCCCCCGGCGTCCGCCCTGGCCCCAGCGCTGGGGCAGGAACCGGGGCCGCAGGTTTCCGCCCGGCGCCGCCAAGCCCGCCAGGGGCCTAGCTCGGGCTCCCGGGGGCCCGTCCGCGGCGGCGGGGGCGCCCAGCCGCCTCCCAGCCCGGCCCGCCGAGCCTCCCCGCGGCGAGCGCGGCAGCGCCCGCACCTGCCCCGCGCCCTGCCGCAGCCCCAGCCGGCCGCTTCACCCACCTGGCGCCCCCGCCGCGCCTCCCGTACGTCACAGCGCGACCCCGTGCCCTTCGGCACCGGCAGCGCGGGCGCGGGCGGACGCCGGGAGACCTTGCTCGGCAGTCGCCGCCGCCGTCCGGTTCGTCGCCAGGCCGCCGACGGAGAACCTGTTGCGCAGCCTGTCACGGCCGCTCGGGCTCCGCGGCGCCGCCTCAGCCCCACAACAACATGGCGGCCGCGGCCTCCGCAGGAAGCCGGGGGGCGGGGAGGTAGGCGACGGGCCGGGCAGCTGACGGCCCGCCCGCCTGCGCCCGCCACTGACTCCCCCACTGTCGGGAACCCGAAGTTGGCCTGCGCGCAGCTCCGCACCCGCCGAGTCCCGGGGCACCGAACCCCGCGGGCCTGGTGCCAGCGCCCCGCTCTCCCCTCGGGGAGGCCCCGAACCCCCCCAGCCACGGCAGCCCTTCCTGGAGCAGCGACGGCCCACCTGGCTCCTCCTCCCCGAGGTGACATGTTGAGGTTGGGTGGTGCGTTTCCTGCCACTGCAGAACCCCCAGGGTTTCAGGGAAGGCCTAGCCGAGTCTGACACATGCCTGTTGCACCCCACATGGGGTACACTCCGGCGTCTTCTCTCTCTCTCTCTCTCTCTCTCTCTCTCTCTCTCTCTCTGTCTCGGGTTAATACGCTGATCTGAGAGCTGAGAATCTCCTGGAATGGGAATCCGGGCCAGGAGGAGGCTGATCCCGCCCTTGCTTATTACAGCCCGCAGAAGCACTGACCATACCCAAAGGTCATCCATTCAGCATTCCTCACTCCTCTATAACACATGACAAAGGCCAACAAGGTAAGGACTTCCCCATCTGCCTCCTCTTGGGAGAGCAACTACCCCATATGCTCTCATGAGCAGTAGGAAGACGTTCATCTCTGCCCAAACTCCGCTACCCTCCTGAACATTCTTCCTCACACTATAGCTGCCTGACAACTGAAGATCAGAGTATCACTTTTTTCTCGACCCTTCTGGTCCCTGGTCTCCCCACAAAACACTAGACTTCAACTCAAGTTACTACCACATACCCTTGCCCTTGACACAGCATTCTTTCAAGAAAAAAGGCTATCTGTTAGCTGGGGTTAGAGGAGTCACGGTTCCTATAGGCATAACAAAATGGGATTACAAGACCCAATATTTCTTTTGGCTTTTTGAGGCAGAGTGGGGGCTGGTCCCATGTACAAAACTCATATCTCCCCGCCCCCCATCCCCAGGACTTCAGCAAGTAAAGGAGAAATTTGTGCAGATCAGATGATCCCATCATTACTTACCTGTTAGGGGAGGTGAAGGTGGAAGGCTGGCTTGAGAGGGATGGCTCCAAAGCTTAGGCCCATCTGGCCAACCAACCCATGTGAGGGACTTAACAAACATCAGTGATGATAAACAGGCTTTTCCCGCTCTCACACGCAGTGTTTTTCCCAACTCTTCGATTAGGACCTGACCAAGACCTGACCGACAGGTCCTGTGCTTTGGTGACACAGTGAGGCCTGACTCCTTGTGTTGGTCCAGGAAGTCCCTTATCTACTGGAGACCAGTCAATGTGTAAACAAACTACCCAAGCTAGCGACAACACTCGAGCATATGATCTCATTCTTGTGGCAGCCATCACCAATTAATTGTGGTACTCCCTTTCGGAGCCAATATTCTAGAGTCTAAGCCTGTGAATCCTCCTCAACACAATGATCCAGAGACGTGGCCTAGTGTGAAACCTGTTTTTTGTTTTCTTTTATTCCTGATAGGCAGGTAGCCAGTCTCTATATCCCTCCCACCATTTGGTCAGTGTCATTTATGTTTCTGGGTTTTGGACCTGGTGAGATTCACCCTGAGTCCTTTTTCTTTTCTTTTTTCTTTTTTTTTATATTTTTTATTTATTTCTGAGAGAGAGAGATAGAGAAACAGCGTGAACAGGGGAGGGTCAGAGAGAGGGAGACACAGACTCTGAAGCAGGTTCCAGGCTCTGAGCTAGCTGTCAGCACAGAGCCTGACGCAGGGCTCGAACCCACGAATCATGAGATCGTGACCTGAGCCGAAGTCAGACGCACAACCGACTGAGCCACCCAGGCGCCCCACCCTGAGTCCTTTTTCTTTCTGAAGGAGGTGCTGAACCCATGTCTGGACAAAAGTGAAGTTTGTAAAAAAGAATATTTATAAACAAATAAAAACATATTTAAACATCTCTCTAAAACAAGCCAAAAATTTAGCAACCTACCTGTCACAGAAATTGGTGTTTTGTATACAACTGGGAGCTTATAGTATCCCAACTGCTAAAACATTGTATCTCAGGGTTCCGTAAGGAATTTTGAAGCCAGTTTGTTCATCCTCTCATACTCATTCAGTGTTTGTGATTTACATAGGTGATATAGCCACCAACCTACTTCTTTGATGTCCTCTCCTGCTCACAGCGCATACCTTGGAACTGTATCTGTAATTTTTCCCCTTGGTATTTCCCAAATCCCGCCACTCTTGTTTACCCCCAGCGTAATGAGTGATCAGATACTTGGAGGAACTAAGTCCTACCTTAGACGTATAGGCATACCTTTCAAGTCTAAAGAAGGTTAGGAATTACTGTAGGATGAGAAGGCTGAGAGGTCAGGAAGGGACTAAGTATATTTTTCTTCCCCAGCTTCTTCCACAATTTAGGACAGATTCTTAGGTCTATTCCTGATAATCTAGTTTTTACCATGGAAGCATTTAATCTCAGTCTGTTTTCCTTACCTGCACCGATTCTTCCCACCCCAACCATATATATGCTATGCTCTATCAATCTCTCTGTTGGTTTTAATTAATTAGATTCCATCCTTAACCCCGTTCCTACTCAGTCTACCCTCAAAACAAACCCACAATGGTGAAAAGAGGCTAGAATAGAGAACATAAGCAATTCTGGACTCTAAGCATCCCATGAGATAAATAAATTATCTATCCTATAGAAGGCTCTGAAAATCTGGAGCTCATATGTAATGCCTCCACTAGTAATAAATCTCCAAGACAATGCAATAAATAAATAATTTATAACTTCCTTTATTGTTTCTTGTAGTGCAGGTCGGTTGGCTATAAGTCTTAGTTTTATCTGAAAATATTATTCTATTTTCATACTAGAATTATGTAACCCCTGAATATAGAATTCCAGATTGACAGGGTTTTTTCTCTTTCAACATTTTAAAGATGTTTTTCCATTCTCTTCTGGGGTTCTTGGTTTCCACTGAAAGGTGTTGATCAGATCATTTTCTTCTCTATGTAATATGCCATTTTCTCTTGCAGCTTTCAGTATTTGCTCTTTATTTTTGCCTTTCAATAACTTAACTCTGATGTGCACCAGTGTTTCCCTTTTTTCTAAATTTGTGTAGCATTCATTCACAATCCTGTATCTGCAAATTTCTGTCTTTCATCAAATTAGGAAAAATCTTAGAAATTACTTATTTAAAAAAAATTTAATGATTATTAATTTTTGAGAGAGAGAGACAGAGCATGAGCAGGGGAGGGGCAGAGAGAGAAGGAGACACAGAATGTGAAGCTGGCTCTTCACAGAATCTGTACTGTCATCACAGAGACCCACCTGGGGCTCGAACCCACAAACCTTGAGATCATGACCTGAGCCCAAGTTGGGCAGTTAACCCACTGAGCCACCCAGGCATCCCAGACTATTTCTTCAAATACTTTTTTCTGCCCCATTCTCTCTCTCATCTCCTTTTGTCATTACACATATATTTGATTGTTTGATATCATCTGGGTTCATATAGATGTAACAGTATTGAACACCAGAAAAAAGTGGCTCTACCCTCCTGATCCTCAGGGCATCTGAAGATAGGAGCAGTGCATAGTGGGAATCTAAAGCTGTGCCCCTTTTGCCTTCTATTTTGGGTGGGAGTAATCTGCCTCTATTGTTAGCTACTGTGCTTTTTAGTCAGGGTGTCTCTTTTATTCTGTAGAAAAAAAAAACCCTTACAGTATCTCTATACTCCTCTGAACACACACACACACACACACACAGATACAGACATACCTGCACACATAGTATAAGAATGATTCTATTCCTTCTGAGAAATAGCTGGAAAGTGAGATTTGTCTCTTTTTTAGTTTCTCTTTTCAAAACCCACACAAAAGAACAGATGTGCTGACAGTCATTCTTTGTGCATAAAGAACATAAAGTCAAAGTCAATCTGGGAAACCAAGCTGAGGCTGCCCCAGTATTTTGACCATAAGAGCAGTTGAAAAGCAGGTCAGGGATAGGGAAAGTCAGGATCCAGGAAAAGGCCTAGGGTTTCATCTGGTATACATTTGCCAATTCATTAATTTGATATTTGTTTCCATTCAGCAAATAGTTATTAAGAAACTCTCATGTTTTAGCTGCTGGAAACAAGGAGTTAGCAAGGAATTAGCACTGGTGGAAGCAGCTGACCCAATTCAGAGGTGTGGTTAATGGGCCAAATTAGTTCCTTTGTCCTGTTACCATCTTGCTAACCTCCTGCATCCTATTTTGGAGCCCTGGCATAGATGAGAAATACAGAAGAAGCAGAAATACGAATGATTTAAGGGGAAAGAAGAGGGAAGGGAAATTCCCGAGCACGCAGGAAGGAGTGTTTTCACTATTGGGCCACTGTGTCATGCAAAACTTGAGATGCTGGCTTAAGGCCTGATGGTACTGGAAGAGGCAGTACCAGGCATATTAGAGGGGAAGTCAGCCCAGACTTGGCTCTGGGCCCGCACAGCAGGGTGGAGCCAAAGGCCACACTGGGGCAAGGCCCTAGAGCTCTGGACAGGACATGCCCATTCATGACCGAAGCACTAGGGGCTTCCAGTCTGGCAGGTGTAGCTCAGCGAAAGGGAATCCAGCCTGTGTTCAGAAGTCAGACGTGCTTCCTGTCTGGCAGAGTTGCCCAGCTGTCTGTCCAGTTCACTGCTGCCGTCTCCAGCGCAAACCTGGAGCGATTCCAGCTCCCTTCTTGTAATAACCTCACTAATATTTATGTGGCATTTTGCACTTGACGGAGTAATTTTGTTATTTCATTTAATCCTCACAACAATCCTGGGAACAGGGTAAGGATCTGTTTGTGACCCTCTAACCTTGGTTGGTATGAAAGAAAAGAGGTAAAATCAGGCCTCACTCAGTCTTGTATGTGTATTTTTCCCATGCCTAGTTGTGATTTTTCTTTTCCCCCTTTTAAGTAGAGAAACACAGACTGTGCGATTCTGGGTTCAGATAGCAACATTGTTTTAGTTTAAAAAATGTACAGTGGATCGGATAATTTTGTACTGTGTGACCCAGTCTAGCTGGACAAACATTTTTATTTCTAGAATTACCATTTTCTTCTTTCTAAGTATAAGATCTTAGAAAGAAGTAAGACCCCCATCTCAAGTTTTGCCAGGTAGACCCCTGGCAAATGGGAAGCCCCATTTAGATGATACACTTACAACTTGCCCTGTCTTGACCCCTCAAGAACAGGATGAACGTGTAAAAATTAGGGCAATGAAATCACTGCCCAAAATGGTGTCAGCAACCTCAGGATGGTTGCCATCCTCATCTACCCTAGGGCATAATGACCAGAATTCTCCACCCAGGAGGATTGGGTGCTTGGTGCTATTTGCCATTTCTTATCCGCCTCCACCCCCCCCGCCCCGCCCCGCTCCCTGCTTTTGTGTTATATGTATCCATTAAATAGGCCTTGTTTTAGGGGGAGAAGAAGGGGGAAATGGTGGGGGAAAGGGAGAGAGGCAAACCATGAGAGACTCTTGAATGCTGACAAAAACTGAGGACTGATGGATGTGGGGGGGGAGGGGGGATGGGCATGGAGGAGGACACTTGTGGGGATGAGCACTGAGTGTTATGTGGAAACTAATTTGACAATAAACTATTTGTAAAAAATAAATAAATAAATAAATAGGCCTTGTTTTTTCTCAGGTACCTATAGTTTAAAAGCGTTTAGGGAAGGAAGCAAACCATAAGAGACTATTAAATACTGAGAACAAACCGAGGGTTGATGGGGGGTGGGGGACAGGGGAAGTGGGTGATGGGCATTGAGGAGGGTGCTTGTTGGAATGAGCCCTGGGTGTTGTATGGAAACCAATTTGACAATAAATTATATTAAAAAAATTAAAAACATTTAATTCGGTAGAACTGGGGCACCTGGGTGGCTCAGTCGGTTAAGCGTCCGACTTCGGCTCAGGTAATGATCTCACAGTTCGTAAGTTCAGGCTCTCATCAGGCTCTGTGCTGACAGCTAGCTCAGAGCCTGGAGCCTACTTCGGATTCTGTGTCTCCCTGCCTCTCTGACCCTTCCCGCTCATGCTGCCTCTCTCTCTGTCTCTCTCTCTCAGAAATAAATAAAACATTAAAAAAATAAATAATTCGGTAGAACCACATAGGAGGGCAAAGAAGCACAAAAATAGACTTGCTGGCAAATTAATTGAAACCTAGAAGCCATTCCTCAACAGGTGGATGTTTCTGCCTTTTTTACAAATGCACAACTTGAGTGTCAGAAAAAAGTACAGCATTTGAATGAAGCCATTTGGCCATAAGTGCTGAAGAGTGTCTACTATCCAGTTTTCCTAACATTTAACCACCAGGACGATTGCTTGCCTAGTGTGCCAGGTATGTGTAAATGTAAATATAAATATAAATATAGTATCTAATGAAAAGTAACAGTGCATGCCAGGTATTATAAACCTCACTTCACAGGCAAATAAACTATCATTTAGAGAAATTGGATCAGTTTTCCACAATCACATATTTAGAAATTGGAAGAGCTAGGATTTGAATCCTAATTTTTAGGACTATCAAGACGACGGTCTTTCTACTCTACAATACTCCCTCTCACTATATTAGAGCATCAGCAATTTCTCCGTCTTTGTATTAAATATACGTGAGTAGGAACTTTTGAAATAATTTATCTTGGAAGAACAGTTCCCCAAAATATGAAGATACAAATAGTAGGTGAGTTTCCACTTTGCTGTCAGACACATGGTTTGATGCTCCTGGAACTTGTGATTCCTGCCACTGTAGTCAGGAGTTCATGTCACAGTGCATTCCAGTTCTCTGTGTTGCCCGTGGATTTGGAGGGTGTTTGGAGGGTTGGCCATTTTAGATGGTCTTATTCCTAATTTTCCTTTAAGGGTCTGTCATGTAAATAACATAACTCTTTAAGGAGAATCCCACCCGATCATTTGAAGAGGAGTAGCAGCAGTGTCCTTATGGATGTACACCCAGTCTGGCCAGTGTGAGCCATAATAACTAATTAAACAGACATCTTGTCGTTCACCACGCACGTTGACCCAATAAGGTCAGATTACTCAAATTACTTAGAAGAGTTTCATTACTTTCCAAATAGACATCTGAAGGAAAATAAAATCTTAATGTCTGTGTCTGATTGTCAATTCTGTGAAATGATCTGACTACAGAACATTTCCTTATTGAGGTATAATTTGCAGATGGTAAAGTATACACATTGTAAACGTGCCAACGCCTAGATTTTATGTAAGTGAAATACAGTATGTACCTTCCCTGTGCCTGGCTTCTGCCTGATGCTGTAGATGGTTCTTTTGAAGCAACAGAATTTTTACCCCACTTTAAAATTCTTCCTACAATTCACTCATTTGTAGAAGAAATTTTTAAAGATTTCAGACGAGGGGCCCTTGGGTGGCTCAGTCAGTTGAGTGTCCCTTAATTTTGGCTCAAGTCATGATCCCAGGGTTGTGGGATCCAGCTACCACATCAGGCTTTGTGTTGAGGGTGAAGCCTGCTTGAGATTCTCTACCTTCATCTTCCTCTGCCCCTCTCCCCCACTTTTGTGTGCTTTCTCTCTTTCTCTTGTCTCTTTATCTCTCTGTTTTTCTGTCTCTCTGTCTCTTAAATAAATAAAAGATTTCAGACTAAGTCATTTTTAAGAGATTGCCTATTATTTTCATGAAGAAGTAATTGGTGAAAATCTTTGTGTAAATGTTTTGCATCCATTTATCTCTCCATCTCTCATTTTGTTCTAAAAAATAATTGCAAGTTCTTTCTGTTCCAATACAAATAATTTTCAATTCTCTGTTCTGGAAAATGCCAGTGTCGTTTTGGTATTTAAAAAGTTGTTGACCAACCTCCCCGTATCCAGCAATGTTTTTATTTTCTAAAATTCATTTTTTTCTTCAGAAAAATAAAGGTTTTATTCCTTTTTATTTTTATTTTCCAAACATCATTATTTCAGTAATTCTAAACAAGTTTTGAATTACAGGTAGATTCTAAATGATGCAACTGCATCGTAACAACAAATCAAACCACTTTCATTTTCATTCTAGGATTTGTGCATTTAGATATATACTTATTATTTGACTGTATTCATTGTCAGTCAAATTTTCAACTGACAATTTTCAATTGAATACAATTTTCAACTTTTCTTCACTTAGGTGAAAGTCATAAATACTTTTCCATGACAGCATATCTTCTATATTTTCCACATTTATCTTTATTTTATTTTTTTTATTACAAATAGTTTATTGTCAAATTAGTTTCCACATAACACCCAGTGCTCATCCCCACAAGTGTCCTCCTCCATGCCCACCCCTCCTCCCCCCCACATCCACCAGTCCTCAGTTTTTGTCAGCATTCAAGAGTCTCTCATGGTTTGCCTCTCTCCCTTTCCCCCACCATTTCCGCCCTTCTTCTCCCCCTTGGTCCTCTGTTAAGTTCCTCCTAATCCTCCTATACGTGCACACATATGATATTTGTCCTTCTCTGCCTGACTTATTTCGCTCAGCATAACACCTCAAGGTCCATCCATGTTGCTACACATGGCCAGATTTCATTGTTTCTCATTGCCATGTAGTATTCCATGGTATAGATAAACCACATCTTCTTGATCCATTCATCTGTTGATGGACACTTAGGCTCTTTCCAGGTTTTAGCTATTGTGGAGAGTGCTGCTATGAACATTGGGGTACATGTGCTCCTATGCATCAACATTTCTGTATCCCTTGGGTAAATTCCTAGCAGTGCTATTGCTGGGTCATAGGGGAGTTCTATTGTTAGTTTCCTTAGGAACCTCCACACTGTTTTCCAGAGGGGCTGTACCAGTTTACATTCCCACCAACAGTGTAGGAGGGTGCCCGTTTCTCCACATCCTCGCCAGCATCTAGAGTTCTCTGATTGGCTCATTTTAGCCACTCTGACTGGCGTGAGGTGGTATCTCAGTGTGGTTTTGATATGTATTTCCCTGATGAGGAGCGATGCTGAGCATCGTTTCATGTGTCTGTTGGCCATCTGGATGTCCTCTTTGGAGAAGTGTCTGTTCATCTCTTCTGCCCATTTCTTCACTGGGTTGTTTGTTTTTCGGGCATGTAGTTTGGTGAGTTCCTTGTAGATTCTGGATATCAACCCTTTATCTGATATGTCATTTGCAACTATCTTTTCCCATTCGGTTGGTTGCCTATTAATTTTCTGGGTTGTTTCCTTGGCTGTGCAGAAGCTTTTAATCTTGAGGAGGTCCCAACAGTTTATTTTTGCTCTTGATTCCCTTGCTTTTGGGGATGTGTCAAGTAAGAAGTTGCTGCGGTGGAGGTCAAGGAGGTTGTTTCCTGCTTTCTCCTCTAGGGTGTTGATAGTTTCCTGTCTCACGTTCAGGTCCTTTATCCATTTTGAGTTTATTTTTGTGCATGGTGTGAGAAAATGATCTAGTTTCATTCTTCTGCATGTTGCTGTCCAGTTCTCCCAACACCATCTGTTAAAAAGGCTGTCTTTTTTCCATCGGATATTCTTTCCTGCTTTGTCAAAGATTAGTTGGCTGTATACTTTTGGGTCCACTTCTGAGTTCTCAATTCTGTTCCATTGGTCTATGTGTCTGTTTTTGTGCCAATACCATACTGTCTTGATGATGACAGCTTTGTAGTAGAGGCTAAAGTCTGGGATGGTGATCCCTCCCGTTTTGGTTTTATTTTTCAGGATTACTTTGGCTATTCGGGGTCTTTTGTGGTTCCATACAAATTTTTGGATAGTTTGTTCTAGTTTTGAGAAGTATGCTGGTGCAATTTTGATTGGAATTGCATTGAATGTGTAGAGTGCCTTAGGTAGTAATGACATCTTAACTATATTTATTCTTCCGATCCATGAGCATAGAATGTTTTTCCATTTCTTTGTGTCTTCTTCAATTTCCTTCATAAGTTTTCTATAGTTTTCATCATACAGATCTCTTGTATCCTTGGTTAGGTTTATTCCGAGGTATTTTATGGTTTTTGTGCAATTGTGAATGGGATCAGTTTCTTGATTTCTCTTTCTGTTGCTTCATTGTTGGTGTATAAAAATGCAACCGATTTCTGTACGTTGATTTTGTACCCTGCAACTTGGCTGAATTCTTGGATCAGTTCTAGTAGGCTTCTGGTGGAGTCTGTCGGGTTTTCTATGTAGAGTATCATGTCATCTGCGAAGAGTGAAAGTTTGACTTCCTCTTTGCCAATTCTGATGCCTTTGATTTCCTTTTGGTGTCTGATAGCTGATGCTAGGACTTCCAGCACTATGTTAAACAGCAGTAGTGAGAGTGGGCATCCCTGTCGTGTTCCTGATCTCAGGGGGAAAGCTCTGAGCTTTTCCCCGTTGAGGATGATGTTAGCTGAAGGCTTCTCATAGATGGCTTTGATGATGTTTAAGTAGGTTCCTTCTATCCCAACTTTCTCGAGAGTCTTTATTAAGAAGGGATGCTGTATTTTGTCAAATGCTTTTTCTGCATCTATTGACAGGATCATATGGTTTTTATCTTTTCTTTTATTGATATGATGTATCACATTGATTGATTTGCGAATGTTGAACCAGCCCTGTAACCCAGGAATGAATCCCACTTGATCTTGGTGGATGATTCTTTTGATATGCTGCTGGATTCGATTTGCAAGGATCTTGTTGAGAATTTTTGCATCCGTATTCATCAAGGATATTGGCCTGTAGTTCTCTTTTTTTTGCTGGATCTCTGTCTGGCTTGGGAATCAGTGTGATGCTGGCTTCATAAAATGAGTCCGGGAGTTTTCCTTCGCTTTCTATTTTTTGGAATAACTTGAGAAGAATTGGGATTAATTCTGTTTTAAATGTCTGGTAGAATTCCCCAGGGAAGCCATCAGGTCCAGGGCTCTTATTTGTTGGGAGATTTTTGATCACTGATTCAATTTCTTCACTCGTTATGGGTCTGTTCAGGTTTTCTATTTCTTCCCGTGTGAATTTTGGTAGTGAGTGTGTGTTTAGGAATTTGTCCATTTCTTCTAAGTTGTCCAATTTGTTGGCATATAATTTTTCATAGTATTCCCTGATAATTGCTTGTATTTCTGAGGGGTTGGTTGTAATAAGTCCATTTTCATTCATAATTTTGTCTATTTGGGTGCTCTCTCTTTTCTTTTGGATAAGTCTGGCTAGAGGTTTGTCAATTTTGTTTACTTTTTCAAAAAACCAACTCTTGGTTTCATTGATCTGTTCAATTGTTTCTTTGGTCTCTATGTTGTTTATTTCTGCTCTAATTTTTACTATTTCTCTTCTTCTACTGGGTTTAGGGCGTTCTTGTTGCTCTGCCTCTAGTTCCTTTAGGTGAGCTGTTAGATTTTGGACTTGCGCTTTTTCTAATCTCTTGAAATAGGCCTGGAGAGCAATGTACTTTCCTCTTAGGACTGCCTTTGCCGCATCCCATAGATTTTGAATTGTTGTGTTTTCATTTTCATTTGTTTCCATATATTTTTTAATTTTTTTTTAATGTTTTATTTATTTTTAGGAGAGAGAGAGAGAGACAGCGTGAGCAGGGAGGGTCAGAGACAGAGGGAGGTCACAGACTGAAACAGGCTCCAGGCTCTGAGCCGGCAGTCAGCACAGAGCCCGACGCGGGGCTCGAACCCACGAACCGCGAGATCATGACCTAAGCGAAAGTCGGACGCTTAACCGACTAAGCCACCCAGGTGCCCCTGTTTCCATATATTTTTAAATTTCACCTCTAATTGCCTGATTGGCCCATTCATTCTTTAGAAGGGTGTTCTTTAACCTCCATGTTTTGGGATGTTTTCCAGACTTCTTCCTGTAATTGATTTCAAGTTTCAAAGCATTGTGATCTGACAGTGTGCATGGTATGATCTCTATTCTTTTATATTTATTGAGGGCTGCTTTATGTCCCAGTATGTGATCTATCTTGGAGAATGTGCCATGCGCACTTGAGAAGAAAGTAAATTCCCTGGCCTCAGGATGTAAAGTTCTAAATAAATCCGTCAGGTCCATCTGGTCCAATGTATCTTTCAAGTCCATTATTTCTTTAGTGATTTTCTGTCTGGTTGACCTATCCATTGCTGTAAGCGGAGTATTAAAGTCCCCTGCTATTAGCACATTCTTATCTATAAGCTTGTTTCTGTTTGTGATTAATTGTTTTAGATATTTAGGTGCTCCCATATTCGGTGCGTAGACATTTATGATTGTTAGTTCTTCCTGATGGATGGACCCTGTAATTATTATGTAGTGCCCTTCTTCATCTCTTGTGATTGTCTGTAATTTAAAGTCCAGTTTGTCTGATATAAGTATCGCTACTCCGGCTTTCTTTTGATTTCCTGTAGCATGATATATATTTCTCCATCCCCTTACTTTTAATCTGAAGGTATCTTCCCGTCTAAAATGAGTTTCTTGTAGACAGCATATAGATGGATTTTGTTTTTTAATCCATTCTGCTACCCTATGTCTTTTGATTGGAGCATTCAGCCCATTTACATTCAGTGTTATTATTGAAATATGTGGGTTTAGAGTCTTTGTATCTTTTGTAGGGTTCATGTTTGTGGTGGTGTCTCTGGAATCTTTGTTCCTTGCAACCTTTCCTTCAGAGCATCCCCCTCAGGATTTCATGTAGGGCTGGCTTCGTGGTGACAAATTCTTTCAATTTCTGTTTGTTTGGAAAGGTTTTTATCTCTCCTTTTATTTTGAATGACAGGCTTGCTGGATAGAAGATTCTTGGCTGCATATTTCTACTGTTCATCACATTGAAGATCTCTTGCCATTCCTTTCTGGCCTGCCACGTTTCAGTAGATAGGTCTGTCACCACTCTGATGGGTTTCCCTTTGTATGTGAGGGCCCTTTTCTCCCTAGCTGCTTTCAAAATTCTCTCTTTGTCCTTGTATTTTGCCATTTTTACAATGATATGTCGTGCAGAAGATCGATTCAAGTTACGTCTGAGGGGAGTCCTCTGAGCCTCTTGTATTTCCACATTTACTTCCTTCCCCAGGTCGGGGAAGTTCTCTGCTATAATTTGTTTCAGGACTCCTTCAGCACCTTTCCCTCTCTCTTCCTCTTCTGGGATTCCTATGATACGGATATTGTTGCGTTTGACTGTGTCGCTGAGCTCTCGAAGTCTTCTTTCCTGTTCCTTGTTCAATTTGTCTCTTTTTTTGTCAGCTTCTTGTTTTTCTATAATGGTGTCTTCTAAATCACTTATTCTCCTTTCTGCCTCTTCAATCCGTGCATTGGAGGCCTCTAATTTATTATGTATCTCATTGATCGCATTTTTTAATTCTTCATGCCTATTTTTATTTTCCATTCTGTCTGTAGCCATAGTTTCTTTGATGTCCCCTATGTTTTTTTCAAGCCCTGCTATTAATTTTACAATTATTCTTCTAAAATCTTGTTCACTTATGCTGCTGATATCTGTTTTGAGCAGTTCATTAGCTGTCATTTCTTCTTGGAGTTTCTTTGGAGGAGAGCTCTTTCGTTTCATCATTTTAGTTAGCTTTCCGGCTCTTGTTGGTTTTAAAGACCTGTTATGCTCTCTGTTTCTATGAGCACTGCTATATCCAAGAAGACTCTTTGACTTTCCAGGGCCTATCCTTTCAGAGATTGTTTTTTGAATGGTATCCCTCGGTCTCTCTTGTTGGGACCTTAGTTATTTTATTTTCCTATTCGTAGTGATATTTGGGACTCTTCACCTTGTGTACTCTAGCTTGTTTCTTGAGGTAGCCCTGGAAAAGAAAACAGACAGACAAACACACAGGGAGCAGGAGTACACAAACGCACAGGCTGATTCAACTAACATGCAAAGCGAGAGGGAAAACGAAAAAGTTAATAGAAAAGACGGAGGAGGGAGGGCGAATAATAGGGAGCATAAAATACATAAAAGGGTCAAAAAGGGGAAAAGAAAAGGAAAAAAGAAGAAAACCGATGGACAAAGAACGGTTTAAAGCATATACCTGGATTTCCCAGCTACAGTTAAATAGCCATGTGTATGCAGTGCTGGTTGAAGAGCATAGAGAAAAAGAGAGAAGGCAGGGCGAGACAAGGCAGATTTGGAAATAGAATGAACAGGCAGAAGGGATAAGAAGCTTTTTTCAAAGAGGTAAAGGGTAGAATATGGTTGGATAGGTGAGAAAAGGATGCTGGAATTATCCAGAGAGACTATATAGTCTAGTTACTCCTGAGAGAAATAGCTGAAAAAGTTGGTAGGTGTAGAATTTACATTTACAGAATGGACTTGTTGTGATTGTTTAAGCAAGCTGGCGACCAGAGTTAATCAGGTCAGTGTTTTGGGGAAAAAAGCGAGAAAAGAGAAAGAAGAAGAAAAAAAGAGAAAAGAAAGGGAAAAAAAGAAAGAAGAAAAAAAAGGAAAAAAAACAAAAAAAGGGGAAAAAAAAAGGAAGGAGGGCACCTCTCAGGCAGGGATGGGCGTGGCGTGATCCGATGCCTCAGGCGGGGGTTCTGCCTTGACGATTGTGGGGAGGAGAGTGACGGTGCTCCAGTCCCTTCTTGAACCCCGCGCTGCAGCTCGCTTTTTTTTTTTTTTTGGCGTGTCACCTCCCCGTTCCGGGGATGCAGCCGAAGTTCGTTGCACTCTTCAACCCAGGCCAGTTCCAATCTCCAAATCCCAGTCCGCGCCCCGCTGAAGTTGCCTTAGACACAGCTTCCCAGACAACCCCCTCGGGCTATTCCAGGCTCCCTGCTGAGCTCTGGGGGCGGAGTCAGGATCACTGCTTCCTTCTCTGTGTCGGGCTGGCACGCATGCGTGGGGCCTTGCCTGCCGGGTCCGCGTAGCCTGAGCCCGCTGGAGTGAGGAAAACTGGGTCTCTCTATGGCTCGTCACCCGAAACACGAACTCACAGGCAAATTTCCCAGTTTTTAGCTCTTTGCCTTCCCTCTCGAGTTCCAGCCAGCCTGGAGCGCGGACGCCCGGTGTCTGCACGTCTCTTTCAGGGGTCCCAGCCGCCCTGGAGCTGCAATGGCGGCAGGCGCGCCACCGCCGCTTTAAAACCCAACCTCCAGGAGCGGCACAAAGAAGCAGTTTGTGTGCTCAGCCTCCCCCAGGACCAGTTGTCTCGAGGGGACCTGGTGTGCAGGTATTTGGCAAGTACTGTCTTTCTATGCACCGAGCGGAGATTTTTCTGTCTCGGACTCTCTCCTTTTCCCCTCTCACTCCCTGTAGAGGGTAGAGGGGGATCGCCTCCCACCCTGGAGGCTCCGATCCCGGCCTGATTTTACCTTCCCCGGTTCGCACTCACGTTAGAAGGCTTTCTCAGTGGATTCTGCGTCCTTTTTCTCCCAGTCTCTCAGGTTTTGTAAGGTTTCCAATGGCTTCAGATCTTTTCTGTGTGATGTATGGGCACGAGTGCAAGTACGGAGCTCCTTACTTCTCCGCCATCTTGCCCCCCCTCTCCCACATTTATCTTTAAAAACTGCGTCCTATTGGGGCGCCTGGGTGGCTCAGTTGGTTGAGCGTCCAACTTCGGCTCAAGTCATGATCTCTCAGTTCATGGGTTTGAGCCCCTCATCCGGCTCTGTGCTGACAGCCAGCTCAGAGCCTGGAGCCTGTTTCAGATTCTGTGTCTCCCTCTCTCTCTGACCCTCCCCTGCTCACACTGTCTCTCTCTCTCTCTCAGAAATAAATAAAACATTAAAAAACCAAAAAAAAAAACCCAAAAAACTGCGCACTATCTCTTGCGTAAAGCATCATAATTTACTTAATGATTCTCCGAGTATTGCCTGATTTTAATTTTTCATTATTATAAATTACATTTTCTTTCCAAACACCTAAACATATATACAAAAAACATTTCACAGTAAATGTTTCCATAGGTGTTCTTTTGGTGTTCATTATTAAAATTCTCAGAACTGTAATTGCTGCATTAGAATAATTATTGATAGTTTCTATAAAACTATTATTAATTACTGTCATAGCCGTGTAGGTGTATACCAGTTCCACTACACCCTCCTCAAAATGATATTTCATCTGCATTTAAAAATTGTAATTACTAGTCAAAATCATTTTTCAATTTAACTTGTTTTTCTTAGATCGTTATGATCTAACTTGATGGTCAGTGTTTTTATACTTTACGAATTAGTGAAATTACCTTTTATTAAGAAAATTAAATTTTCTTCTGAGAATTATTCATCCTCTATTCATTTACATATTATGGTATTTCAGTCTTACCAATTCGTATACAGTAAGTTCTTTTAAAACATTGAGATATAATGGGCATATAAATGTGTATTAGTTTCGTTTGTACAATATAATGATTCAATATTTGTATGTATTGCCAAATGATCAGCATATTAAGTCTAGTTAACAACTGTCACCATACATAGTTACAGTTTTTTTTCTTGTGATGAGAACAAAGATTTACTGTGTTAGCAACTTTTAAAGATGCAATACAGTACTATTAACTATAGTCATCATGCTATTTATTACATTCCTGTGACTTACATACCTATGACAAACAAAAATTTGTATCTTTTGACCCCCTTCACCCTTTTTACCCACTCCCACACCCCATACTTCCAGCAACTATAAATCTGTTCTCTGTTATCTATGAACTTTTTTTTTGTTTTGTGGGTTTTGGTTTTTTTTTTTAGATTTCATAAATAAGTGAGATCATAATGGTATTTATCTTCCTCAGACTTATTTCACTTAGTATAATGACCTAAAGGTCCATGCATGCTGTCACAAATGGCAAGATATAATTCTTTTTATAGATGAATAATATTCCGTTGTATATGTACATATTTATACCACTTTTTTTATCCAGTCATCCATTGATGGACACTTTGATTGTTTCTGTGTCTTGGCTATTAAAATGTTTATTTATTTATTTTGAGAGAGTGAGGGAGCATGCACACGTGCCCTCCAGTGAGCAGGGGAGAGGCAGAGAGAGGGAGAGAGAATCCCGAGCAGGTTTCATGCTGACAGTGCAGAGCCCAATGTGGGGCTCGATCTCATGAACCATGAGATCATGACCCGAGCTGAAATGAAGAGTTGGACTCTTACCTGACTGAGGCACCCAGGCGCCCCTATATCTTGGCTATTATAAACTATGCTGCAATGAACATGGGGGTGATATCTTTTTGAGTTAACGTTTCCATTTTCTATGGGTAAATACCCAGAAGTAAAAGTGCTGGATCATTTGGCAATTCTATTTTTAATATTTTGAGGAACCTCCATTCTGTTTTCCATAGCAGCTGCACCAATTTATATTCCACCAACAACACACAAGGATTCCTTTTTCTCTACATCCTTGCCAATACTGGTCATTTCTTCTTAATAATTCCTATTCTAATAGATGTGAGGTGATATCTCATTGGTTTGCATTTCCCTGATGATTAGTGGTGTTGAACATCTTTTCATGCACCTGGTGGCCGTCAGTGTGTCTTCTTTGGAGAAATGACCATTCAAGTCCTCTGTTCATTTTTTAATTGGATTTCTTTTGCTGAGTTCTATGAATAATTCATACATTTTGGATATTAGCTCCTAGTTAGATCCATATTTTGCCATTTTTTCCTCCCATTCATTAGGTTGACTTTTCTTTCTTTCTTTCTTTCTTTTTTTTTTTTTTGATGGTTTCCTTTGCTATGTAGAAGCTTTTTAGTTTGATGTAGCCCTATCTGTTTATTTTTGGTTTTGTTGCCTTTGCTTTTGGTGTCAAATCCAAAAAAAAAAAAAAATCATTACCAAGAGCAATGTCAAGGAGCTTACTGCCAATGTTTGTTTTTGGAGTTTAGGTCTTACATTCAGTCTTAAATACATTTTATTTTAATTTTTGTATATGGTGTAAAAAAGTGATCCAGTTTTATTCTTTTGCATTTGGCTGTCCAATTTTCCCAGCACCTTTGACTGAAGAGATTGTCCTTTCTCCACTGTATATTTTTGGCTCCTTTGTCATTAAATTAATTGACCATATGTGTGTGGGTTTATCTCAGGGCTCTCTGTTATGTTTCATTGATCTATGTGTCTGTTTTTATGCTAGTACCACATTGTTTTGATTACTATAGCTTTGTAGTATAGTTTGAAATCAGGCATTGTGATATCTCCAGCTTTGTTCTTTCTCAAGGTTGCTTTGGCTATTTGGTTTTTTTATATTTTGTGGTTACATATAAATTTTAGGTTTGTTTGTCTTATTTCTATGAAAAAAAAATGCCATTGGAATTTTGATAAGGATTGCATTGAATCTGTAGATTGGCTTGGGTGGTATGGATATTTTAACTATTACTTAAGGCTTTCAATCCATGAGGATAGAATATCTTTCCATTTATTTGTGTCTCTTTCAATTTCTTCTATCAGTGCAGGTCTTTCACCTTCTTGGTTAAGTTTATTCCTAGGTATTTAATTAATTTTTGATGCAATTGTAAGTAGGATCATTTTCTTAATTTCTATTTCTGATAGTTCATCATTAGTATATAGAAACATAGCAGATTTCTGTATATTGATTTTGTATCCTGCAACGTTACCTACTCCTTTATTCTAAAAGATTTTGGTGGAGTCTTTAGGGTTTTCTATATGTAATATGTCATCTGCAAGTAGTGACAGTTTTACTTCTTCCTTTTCAGTTTGGATGTCTTTTATTTCTTTTTCTTACCTAATTGCTCTGGCCAGGACTTCCAATATTATGTTGAATAAAAATATTCAAGAACACTCTCGTCTTGTCTTGTTTCTGAGACAATGCTGCTGTGGGCTTGTCACATAGAGCCTTTATTATATTGAGGTACAATTCCTCTATACCCACTTTGTTGAGAGTTTTTATCATAAATGGGTGTTGAATTTTATATAATGCCTTTTCTACACCAATTGAGAGGATCATATGATTTTTATCTTTCATCTTGTTATTGTGGTGTATCATATTGATTGATTTGTGAATGATGAGCAATCCCTACATCTCTGGAATAAATCTCACTTGATCATGGTATATGATCCTCTTAATCTATTATTGAATTGGTTTGCTAGTATTTTATTGAAGATTATTGTATCCATGTTCAAAATATTGGCCTATAATTTTCTTGTGGTGTTCTTCTCTGGTTTTGGTTTCAAGGCAATACTGGCCTTGTAAAATGAATTTGGAAATGTTCCCTCCTCTTATTATTATTTCTTGTGGAAGAGTTTGAGAAGGGTTGGTATTAATCCTTCTTTAAATGTATGGTAGAATTTACCAGTGAAGCCATCTGACCCTAAGCTTTAGTTTGTTGGGAGATTTTTAACTACTGATTCCATCTTCTTACTAGTAATCAATCTATTCAGATTTTCTATTTCTTCATGATTGAGTCAGTCTTGGTAGGTTGTGTGTTTCTAAGGTTTTCCATTTCTTCTTTTTAAAAAAATTTTTAATGTTTATTTTTTGAGAGAGAGAGAATACAAGCAGGGTAAGGACAGAGTGAGGGACAGAGGATCCAAAGCAGGCTCTGCATTGACAGCAGTGAGCCCGATGTGGGGCTCAACCCACAAACTGCAAGAACATGACCTGAGCCAAAGTCAGATGTTCAACTGACTGAACCACCCTGGTGTCCTTATCCATATCTTCCATGTTGCTAAATTTGTTGGCATAATTGTTGATAGTAGTCTCATGATCCTTTATATTTCTATGGTATCAGTTGTAATGTCGCCTCTTTCATTTCTTATTTTATTTATTTCATTTATAATTTTATTTATTTGAGTATTCTCTCTTCTTGGTGAATCTGGCTAAAGGTTTTTCAATTTTTTAATTTTTTTCAAATCAGCTCTTGTTTCATTTACCTTTATTTTATTTTTTTGTTAGAAAAAATTTTAAATGTTTATTTACTTTTGAGAGAAAGGGAGAGACAGAGGCATGAGTGGGGGAGGCGCAGAGAAAAGGGGACACAGAATTGTAAGCAGGTTCCAGGCTCTGAGCTGTCCGTACAGAGCCAGAAGCAGGGCTTGAACTCAGACTGTGAGATCATGACCTGAGCTGAAGTTGAATGCTTAACTGACTGAACCACCCAGGTGCCCCTTCTTTATTTTATCTTATTATTATTTTTTATTTTAGAAAGAGAGAAGTGCAAGTGGGGGGGAAAGGGGCAGAGGAAGAGAGAGAGAGAGAGAGAGAGAGAGAGAGAGAATCTTAAACAGGCTCTATGCTCAGCATGGAGCCTGATGCAAGGCTTTATCCCACAACTCTGAGCTGAAAGCAAGAGTCAGCTGCTTTCAGTCAACCGACTGAGCCACCAAGCACCCCTCATTTACGTTTTCTATTGTCTTTTTACTCTCTATTTGTTTCTGCTCTGATCTTTGTTATTTCTCACTTTCTACTAACTTTGGGCTTCGTGTATTCTTCTTCTTCTAGTTCTTTGGGGTGTAAATATTATAGATATAGCCACCTAAAATAAGGTTGAAACCTTCAGTTCCAATTCCAAATTGCTTGGGATGAAACTCTGATGGTCCAACTTAGGTCAGGTACCCACTCCTGGTTCAACCAACTGCAGTCAGAGAGGTAGAATCAAACTGCATAAACATTTCTGATGGACCTACTCTTGTGATTTGGGAGTTTAATGTTTGGAGGAAAAGAAGAAAGGAAGAACGGTAGGAACTGGACAGATACAACAAAAGATTTCTCCTGTAATATTTTTGTCAGGCAGACATATTGGTACTGATGGCCATTTTCTTAATGAAAGAAAAAAATAAATTTTAAAATGTTTCTGCAGTATGCTAAGAGTCTTTGAGACTTTGTTATGGTGGCATGATATATTTTAGTTTGTTCAGATGCTTAAGGAGAATCTGGGTGATATCAGAGTTTTATGTTGCTCTTTGGATTATCATCTGGGACAAGAGAGAGTAACTGAAATTATATAACAACCCTAACATTCTCTTCTTAAGTTCAGTGTTCTTTCCCAGAGCAGTGGCAGTGACATTGTTAGAGGTTAAAACAAAAAAATATAAAGTTCTAGGGGTGCCTGGGTCGCTCAGTCTTTTAATTGTCTGATTCTTGATTTTAGCTCAGGTCATGATCTCAGGTTTGCAGGATCGAACTCTACATCAAGCTCCTCCCTGGCAGTGCAGAGCCTGTTTGGGATTCCTTCTCTACTCCCTACTCCCTTCTCTCTCTCTTTCTCTCAAATCAAATAAACTTACATATAAACAAACAAACAAAACATAAAATAAAACTCTACCCTCCAACCAACAAATTTTAGTTAGAATTATGGTAACTTCTTGGGTGCCTCAGTTAGTTGAGCATCCAACTCTTGATTTGGGCTCAGGTCATGATCTCAGGATCATGAGATCGAGCTCTGTGTCAGTTCCATCCTGAGCATGGAGCCTGCTTGGAATTCTGTCTCTCTCCTCTGCCCCTCTCCTCAACTAATTCTCTTTTTCTCTAAAAAAAAAATTATGGTAACTTCTTAGGGATTTACAAAAATGACCTTGAACTTTGTGTCCTTCAAATTTAGCCTTGGTTTTAATTTGCTGTAGTTCAGTCTGGGTTGATTTGTTTTGTCATTTATATGTAATCCTCAGCACAGAGAGCAGGTTTTGACATGTACTGGAAGCATATACTGCACTCTCAATACTTAGAAAATAATAATTAATAGTTAGGTATTAGGTATTTGGCACAAAACTCTAATTAACTTTAAGAGCTATTTTGGTGTGTGATGAAAGGGAGATGTGAAAAACTTTTCATGGCTTCTTAGAAGGAGTCAAGAATGTATCCATTGGCTGAGGCATGTTGACATTTGCAGCACATAAATGTAGATGCCTGATGAATGTGAACATCAGGTGGTTCTCACGTTGAGAGTTGTAAAAACACTTATACATTTTAATGTCATCAAGATTGGACTAAGAATTTAGAGGCCCTTAAGTTAAAGTACCCATGTATGAAATTAAAACAAAACAAAATGCCAAAATACACTAAACCTTAAAACCAGGAAGTCCAATAACTTCTATGATTTGTTTATCTTGTAATTTTGCATGGTGATTATTGCAATGCCTTTTTTTAAAACTCTCGAATATTGAGGCATTTCCAAATAATTGTGTGTGTGTGCACACGTGCATGCATGTGTGAATACAGTGTGTATATGTTTGCACACATGCAGATATTCATGATCAAGGCATGCCTTTGCTGCAAGTACCCTAAGATGTGCTTAATCTGCTTTTTGGATGATCCACAGTGGCTACCCCATATTTTTCAGAATTCAGAATGTTAAGTGGATTGTATGGCCTTTGTTTCCAATTACAGAAAATTTGAATAGAATAGTTGGCAAGCAAGAAGCAAAGAGGCTACACCAAGGGGTAACTCCTTTATGACTCCTCAAGAGACAGAGCTGTGACTGGTGTCTTCTTCCCAATGTGGTAGGGGCTCAGTTTCATATTGGAGCATAAGAATTTTGCTCCGATGTGATCCTGATTGAGGAGCAAGTGAGCCGCTGGTGAAGGCCTCCTCGTGTGATGGTTCCTAATTCTTCAACAAAAATGCTTTTCATTATTTCCCCTCCCCAATTTGGAATATTTTTTAAAAATGCATTTAATATTTAAAACTTTGTTGTATGTAAATGCATGTTAAAATGCCCTTTACAAAGAGAAATTAAGGAAATAAGACTCTTCAGAGTTAAATTATCAGAATATAGCATTGCATAAGAAAAAATAGTTAAATATTACTTTAAAGAAATGTAACGGCTCCAGTTCTGAGCAAATATGACTGTAGATGCTAAGGGTGCAATCTCTAAAGGAAGTGGAGGCTTGTTAGTCTGGGGAGACTTTTATTAAAGGAGAATCTCTGAGATAAAATTTGGCAGTACCCATCCATCTACTATTGTCCTAAGAAGAGAGAATCTCAGACTTGTATTTATAGTTCCATTGGCAAGGCCATGTTTATTGAGAAGGTTACTACCTGCCTACTTTAGTCCGTTCCCATGAAACTTTCAAGTTATTGCCTGCCCCTACTTTGATTCCAGGCTTAGCAAGCAGCATTCTAATCATAGTCTGCTTCCCCATGTCACCACACAAGGAAAAACTGTGCTGGTCGTGCTTGCAGCGACATTCTGGCCTGTGCGACTGTGATGATTCTCAGCACAAGTTAATACATCGTCCTAGTTTGTTCATGAGTAAATTCGAATCATGAGAGATGATCGCAGATGGGCCGACAAATGGGATTCCAGAGCCAGCAAGGCCGAGAGCCGAGGAACTTCACCAAGGAATGTGGCCTCTAGACTCTTGGAGGGCCAAGAGTGTGTCCAATTCATCTCTATCCCCAGCCTGCAGCACAGGGCCTGGGACCCAGCAGAATCAGTGCTCACTTATCTTGGCTAGATACTCCTTAATTTTAAAGCCCATTTTATAATTGCAATCTCATTTTATAGTTACTCAAAAACATATGTTCATCAGTGAGAGATTTAAACAATACTTTTAAAAAGTTACCTAGGTAATATATATTTTTAAGAAGATCGTGAAATATAGGTAAAAAGAAAAAAAAAAGTAGTTCTCCATATTTCAGTTACTTGGAGAAAACTATTGTTAACTTTTCGGTATATACTCTGAGATTTTTTTAACGTATTAGCTATATGTTTTACAAAATATAAAATATCATTAAGCAGTTTTGTAGCTTGCCTTTTCTTGTTTTTTACTTAAAGTATATGGTGGTGAAAACTTTCATATTGATAAGTAATCTATGGCATCATTTCTTTTCTGGTTTAACTGCCTTTATGTTTTTTATGTTTATTTATTTTTAATATATTGTCAGGTTGGTTTCCATATAACACCCAGTGCTCATCCCAACAAGTGCCCTCCTCCATGCCCATCACCCATTTTCCCTTCTCCCCTCCCCATCAACCCTCAGTTCTCAGTATTTAAGAGTCTCTTGTTGTTTGTCTCCCTCCTTCTCCTTAACTATTTTCCCCTCTTCCCCTCCCCTTTGGTCCTCTGTTAAGTTTCTCCTGTTCCACATATGAGTGAAAACATATGGTATCTATCTTTCTCTGCTTGACTTATTTCACTTAGCATAACACCCTCGAATTCCATCCACGTTGCTACAAATGGCCAGATTTTACGGCATCATTTTTAGTGACTGTGAGCATAGTATACCTTAGCATGTGGCTACACCATGACTTAAACATTCTCCTGTTGCTCATCATTTACAATGCATCCATTTCTTTGTTATTATAAGCAACACTTTAAAGAACACATTTATCATTTCTTAGTATAAATTTCTAGTGGAGATATTGTCCAGGTTAAAGTTTATGTGTGTTTTAAAGCCTTTGATATACAGCCATCTGTCCTCTAGAAATAAACTCCCATTGATTTATTCATCTACTAGCAGTGTTTCAGAGGGTCCCATTTCCCCCTAGGGTTTCTACAACATAATATCTCGTGACATCCCTGGAGCTTAGGGTTACTATAACCCATAGGATCCTTAGCAACTAATTGGTACACCAGATGCAGCTTTTCTGTACAGCCCCACCATGCTCTTCCAATCCCAACCATTGTCCCTCCACACGTAAGCTCTTGCATCTCCCTTCCTGCCTTCCTGCCCTCCTTCCTTCCTTCCTGGTCTTGAAGTTCCTTCAGGGAAGCTCTGAATAGGTTGTATGATTGCCAGACAAAATACAGGGCACTCAGTTAAATTCAAATACTAAACAATGAATATTGCATGAGCCAATAGTTTAAAAATTATTGACTGTTTCTCTGAAACTCAAATTTAACTGTGTATCTTGTATTTTTATTTGCTAAATCTGATAGTCCTCCCTGGATATTCTTTAATACCATCTGCCCTAAATCTAGTAAAATTCCTCAAAGTGTCTGATATTTGTATGCTTCCCTTCTGTATCATCAGTGCTGATACAGAATTTTCCTTACTTTGTATTTCTTTGGACATTTTGTGGGGGGAAGGGAGTGTATGAAATTGGGAGGGAAAGGAATCAATCATGTCTTCTCAAGCTGCCATCTTTTTTCAGATGCATGAAAGTTTTATGGAAAAAAAACCCCAGTGAATTTGAAGGCTACGAAGTAGGAGAACATTCATTGCATATCTTTTGGAAATATAGGTTACAAATGTGTATGAGCCCATTTGAGTTTAGAATATTTTATTTTAAAATGATAGAAAGAATTTTTAAATGAGATTCTAAACCTAGACCTCAGTTAAACTTCTGGTTATGTCTTTCCAACAGTTTTACCTTGGACAGGCTATATATAATCTCTCTGAGTCTTTTCCTCATCATTAAAGGGGACATACCAGTGTCCTTTATAAGTTTATTTCAAGTGATGATGCAATGAGTATATTGCCTGACACACCCTAGGCCTTCTCTACTTCTCCACTGAATGGAAGAGCACACACAGGACAGTCTTAATGATTGGATTATTCTATAGTTCATTCCATTTTTGTTTTTTATGACAGGTTCTGGGATGTCTTAGATTAAATTTGGGAATATGATTCAGTCTATTTTCTAGGTATATAAAGATAAAGGGGCTTTGGTATTTAGATACATATTCTCTAAATCTGATTGGATGTTCACATGTGATATAGGTATTTTCTGTATTTTCAGTTATATATCATCAAGGTTGTTTGTGTGTGTAAAAGAGATATTTTGGATTTTAGATCCCCAAACACTCCACCAGCCATCCAGATGGATACCCCACTAGATCTCTGAAAAAAATGCTTGAATAGAGGATAAGGATATTATTTACTCTTTTACAGGCTGGGAATTTGGTCCAATTGTTATTCTAGTTTCTGCTAAGCCAGGCAGGCTAAGTAAAAACCAGGCCTTGCCGGTCCTTTGCCCTTGGGGCCATACTTTGATCTATTCTGGGAAGGGCAAAGGAGAGGGTAGAAAAGGGAACCCAAGAGAAAAAGAACCCTTTCTCCATAAACCCCAACAAGGACTCTTTCCTTGACTAAGCTTCAGTTGGGTTCCCCTGTGCCCTCTTCTTGACTGGACCTCAATTTTGGCCTCTCTCTCAAGGCCCCTTGCCTGGTCTACATAGCCCGGTTTTAGCCAGAATCCCACCAAGTCATTTGAGAGAGAATCCCCCACCAGTGCTATCTGATCAGCCTCCATATCTGATCATGTTCTTCATTCCCCACCTTTGAGTCTTAAGTCCTTGGCCTTCCTTAGAATCCTGCTAAGTCAGTTTAGCAAGAAATCCCTTACTCTTGCTGTTTTCTCTAGTAATTTTTCGACCAGTGACCCCTTCATTCTGTTCCTTGGCCATCGATACCCACTTGTCCTTACCATATTCAGAGTTCAGCCTGATGTCTTCCCTGATTTTGATAGTACTGAAACCCATTCCAACATTCTTTTTTTTTTTTTAATTTTTAATGTTTATTTATTTTTGAAAGAGAGAGAGACAGTGTGAGCAGGGGAGGGTCAGAGAGAGAGGGAGTCACAGACCGAAACAGGCTCCAGGCTCTGAGCTGGCAGTCAGCACAGAGCCCGACGCGGGGCTCGAACCCGCGAACTGCGAGATCATGACCTAAGCGAGTCAGACGCTTAACCGACTAAGCCACCCAGGCGCCCCATACAGTGTGATGATTTTTATACACGTTTGTATTGTAAAATGAATAATACCTCACTTGGTCCTTTTTTTTTTGGTGTACCGAGAACTTTTAAGATTTATTCTCTTAGTAACTTTGAAATCTACAATATTTTTAGAATAATTTTTTCTGTAACAGCTGTGGCAAATCCAGCCTGGGCTACTTCAGAGAACCACTTTTTTTTTTTTTTTTTTTAAGATGCAGAGATTTAAATGGGAGCCAGAAAGAAAAGACATTCCATGTGTAATGAAATGCTTTTAACCTTTAGCTCCAACCATATTTTGCTCCACCCTTAGCGATAAAGCCCCCCAAAAACCTTGACCCTGGGTTAAATTTCTCCCTGCTAGGGAATGGGGTTTGTGTGTGGAAATCCTTGGGCTCCCTCTAGTGGTTAGAGTGCACATCCAGCACTGACTGGTAAACTATCTCTGTGTGTTGGCGGGGTTGTTGCTGTGTTTTTGGAGTTAAAAGGGTGTTTCTTTCCCTCTCCAGGGAGCTTAGCAGAGTATCAGAAATGTCCTGTCTGTACCATCATGCAGCTGATTCTTTAATCCTTTCTAGTTCTCCCCTTGGGATTCATTAAGTGGGTAGGTAGTTCAGCCCTTTTACAAAGGTTCCTTTGATGTTCTATCCAGGGAGCCAGAGTTAGGTCAAGACATTCAATGAAAAGCAGCCCAAGTGTTTTTCCAAGTGTGCTTTGTGGATTGCATGCATGAAAATATCCTAGAGTGTTTCTTTAAAATGAAGATTTCTGGGTCCCACCCCAAACCTCTGAATCATAATTTTCAGGGGTTGGATGGGGGTGGTAAGGCAATTCTTGTGCACATTAATATTGAAAACCAGTGCTATATGCTCCTTGAGAAGGCGTTTCTCCACTTGATGTCTCATTTACAGTTATGGCACATGATGTTGTAATCAGACTCCTCAGACAAGGTTACATTCACAATGAGCACACTATGATAATGCAGCATGCCAGACTTTCCCTCTGAAAACAACACAGTAGACATCCTTCCCTTATTTAATCCCTGAATCTAAATCCTCAGTTACATAGAAAATGTTTTCCTTCTCCCTTAAAAAATCTTATTCTGTTCAGTCTTTATTTATTTTTTTAATTTTCTTAGTGTTTATTTATTTTGAGAGAGAGACAGAGTGTGAGCAGGAGAGGGACAGAGAGAGAGAGAGAGACACAGAATCTGAAGGAGGTTCCAAGCTCTGAGCCGTCAGTACAGAGCCTGACACAGGGCATGAAGCTACTAGTGAGATCATGACCTGAGCCAAAGTCAGACGCTCAACCAACTGAGCCACCCAGGCGCCCCTGTTCGGTCTTAATAAAGGGGTTTTATTTACTCCTTCAGCTATGCCAAATCTGGGTTAATTTAACCCAAGTCTCTCAAGTATCCTCACCTTTCCAGAGTCCCAGGGAGCTGTCAGAAACAGGCCCTTTACACCAAATTTAGAAAGCCTAACCACGTGTGCATCAATATGATTGCCCAAGATCTAAGCATAATTTCTCTTTGGAAGCATGTTTAAAATACACATTCATAGGCCTTATCCCCCAGTTTTCCTGTTTGCTAGGTTGGAGCCAGGAATCTACATTTTATCAAGCATCCTAAGGTGGCTCTGATGCAGGCAATCCTCAGACTACATTTGAAGAAACATTGCCTTGTATGCCAGAGTTTCCCAAGCAAATATATTGCTAGAATATTTTACAACCAAGCCCCGTATAAATCGTATAAACTACAGTTCTAAGCAAATATTTAATGTTAATCTGCAGAAAGGGAGTAGACTTGGGATAATAAATCGTGGCATAGACGCTGTAATTTCACTGTTTTTTGTCTATTTCCCATAGCTTTAACCTTCATTGTGGTAAAATATACATAATGTAAAATGTGCCACTTTAATAATTTTTAACTATAAAATTCAGTGGCATTAACTATTCTCACAATGTCGTGTAGTTACCACCATTCTCTATTTTCAGAACTTTTTATTGCCTCCAACAAAAACTCTATATGCATTAAGCAATAACTCCTTGTTCTCCCCATTCTCCCAGCCACTTAGTAATTTTTTCTTCAGTAGGCTCTATACCCAGTGTGGGGCTTGAACTCACGTTCCTGAAATCAAGGGCCACATGCCCTACTGACTGAGCCAGCCAGGCATCCCATCACTTGGTAATTTCTAACCTACTTTCTGTCTATGAATTTGCTTATTCTAGATAGTTCAGGTAGGTTGCATCAGTCATTTTTCCTTTGTGTTTGGCTTATTTCATTTAGTATATTTTCAGAGTTCTTCCATATTGCAGAATGTATCAGAACTTCAATTTTTTTGACTATATAATACTACATTTTGTGTATTTAACACAACTTGTTTATCCTTTCATCTATTGATGGATATTTAGGTTGTTTCTACCTGTTGGCTATTGTGAATAATGCTGCAGTGGACACTGACATACAACTATTTGTCGGAGTCCCTGTTTTCAATTCTTTTGAGTGTGTCCCTAAGGGTGGAATTGCAGGGTCATATGGCAAATCTAGGTTTAACTTTTTGATGACCACCAAACTGTTTTCCGCAACTGGACCATTTTTTATTCCCACCAGCAATGTTTCAACTACACATCCCTGCCAACACTTGTTATTTTCTCTTTTCTTGATAGTTGCCAGCCTAACGGATGTGAGAGGGGAGGGATACAAATTAGACAAGGGAAAATATATCTGAATAGAAAGAATTGATCTAGTATTAATCACGGCAGTGCATCCATGTTGGTCTTACCCCAGACTCCGGTAAGAAAAAAAAAAAAGCAGCTCTCTCGGGGGTGATGGGTGTGGTTTGGTGTAGACAGGTCTCACCTCCACTGCAGTCCTGCCAGCCACTCTCTAAGGTCCTGCCTTGGTGGCTGTGGTGAGAAAAATGGAGGTGCCCCAGTCCCTTCTCAAACCAAGCATTGCAAATCACTCTTTTGGGTCCAATCTCCCTGCTGCAGGTGTAGCCAAGGTGGGCCATGTTCTACGTTCCAAGCCCCACCTCGTTTCCAGATCTTAGTCTGCATGCTTTATTGATACCACCAGGAACATAATCCCACAGGCTGGGGCCCGCTTCCCAGCTGGGGATGGAGCCAGGAGAGCAGCAGAGCAGTTTCTTCTGGTGCCGCTTGGGATCAGGGCACCCAGCCCAAAGTCAGAGCCACAGCTAGAAATAGCATCACTTTCTGAATGCCCTGTGGTTAGGGATGGGATGTTAGGACCCTCTCCGTCCCAGGGCCGAGGTTTTTCTCTTCTCCAGGGACAGTTCTATGAGCAGTTTCAGCTGCTCTTTCTCTTCCCCTCATCTCTTTGACTCTCGGCGAAGGGGGCTCCTTCACCTCTGTGTCTCCAGGTCACGGCCCATTTTTTTTTTTTTTTTTACAAATAGTTTATTGTCAAATTAGTTTCCACAGAACACTCAGTGCTCATCCCCACAAGTGCCCTCCTCCATGCCCATCCTCCCCTCCCCCCCACATCCATCAGTCCTCAGTTTTTGTCAGCATTCAAGAGTCTCTCATGGTTTGCCTCTCTCCCTTTCCCCCACCATTTCCGCCCTTCTTCTCCCCGTTATTCCTCCGTCAAGTCAAGTTCCTCCTAATCCTCCTATACGTGCAAACATATGATATTTGTCCTTCTCTGCCTGACTTATTTCGCTCAGCATAACACCCTCAAGGTCCATCCACATTGCTACACATGGCCAGATTTCATTGTTTCTCATTGCCATGGAGTATTCCATGGTATAGATAAACCACATCTTCTTGATCCATTCGTCTGTTGATGGACACTTAGGCTCTTTCCATGGTTTAGCTATTGTGGAGAGTGCTGCTGTGAACATTGGGGTCCATGTGCTCCTATACCTCAGCATTTCTGTATCCCTTGGGTAAATTCCTAGCAGTGCTATTGCTGGGTCATAGGGGAGTTCTATTGTTAGTTTCCTTAGGAACCTCCACACTGTTTTCCAGAGGGGCTGTACCAGTTTACATTCCCACCAACAGTGTAGGAGGGTGCCCGTTTCTCCACATCCTCGCCAGCATCTAGAGTTCTCTGATTGGCTCATTTTAGCCACTCTGACTGGCGTAATGGCCCGTTTTTATCTTCCCTAGTTTGCAATCATGTACCTATGAGGCTGTCTTCTTAGTGGACTCTGTCTCTTTTCCTCCCAGACTCCTGCGGTTCAGTGACCTATGGCTTCAGGCCTTGTCGCTTAGCCCAGCCTTCTGGTGTTGCTGGCGTCTGGGGTGTGTCTGCCTTACGCTCTCCCTGGGGAGAAAGAGAAAACTTGTGGATGGTTGATCTGCGCTCACTCGCTGCCTCGTCTGAGGCGGAGCCGGGGAGGATGGCAAGCAAAGGAGCAGTTTATGATGAATCTAATGGGAGTTCTTTGTGCTTTTTGGATTTTGATGTCTGTGTTCTTCCTCAGATTAGGAAAGTTTTCCACTATAATTTGCTCACATAAACCTTCTGCCTCCTTTTCTGTCTCTTCATCTTCTAGGACTCCTATGATTCAGATGTTATTCCTTTCTAATAAATCACTAAATTCTCTAAGTCCTGTATTGTGCTCTTTTGCCTTAGTGTCCCTCTTTTTTTTTTTTTTTTTTGCTTCATTATTCTCCATAATTTTGTCTTCTATATCGCTGATTTGCTGCTGTGCTTTGTCCATCCTTGCTGCCGTGGCATCCATTCAGGATTGTATCTGGGTTATAGCATTTTTAATTTTGTCCTGACTAGATTTTACTTCTTTTATCTCCACAAAAGGGATTCTAAGTTTTTATTTTTCTAATCCCAGCTAGTATCTTATTATCATGGTTCTAAATTTGAATTCAGATATCTTGCTTTATTTAAGCCCCTGGCTGTCATTTCTTCCTGTTCTTTCTTTTGGGGTGAATTCCTTCATTTTGTCATTTGGAGGAAGAAAATAATTAATGAAACAAAAAATTAAAATTAAAAAGGTAAAAGCAATAAATAAAAATGAAATAAAGGAAACTAGATTCTAAATGCTTTGGTCTGCTTGTTGAAAGAAACTTGATAGAATGGAGAAAAAAGGGAAGGAAAAAAGGTAAGAAAAATTAAAAAATTTGTATAGTAAAATAGAATAAAATGAAATAAAGAAAATGAAATAGAATAAGAATTAAAAGAAATAAAAAATAAGGTAAAAAAGTAAAATTTTCTCTTTCCATATACAAGAATGAAGAATAAAAGAAAGAAAAAACAAAACAATTTAAGCAAAAACAGAAGTAAAGAAAACGAACAAGTAAATGAAACGACAAACATAATGAAACCCAAATGATGTTACATCCAGTTTCCCGTAGAACTGAAACTATGAAACCTTTTATAGTTTGTACACTAAACAGGTGGAGTGACTTGTGCTGGTCTTCTAGGCAATGTGCTTTGAAGGTGCAGTTAGGTAGGCTTGGTGTAACAGCTTCATTCTCCACTAGGTGTCACTGCTTAGCTTACTGGGGTGGATCAATGTGGCGTGCATGCTTGTGTGTGTATGCGTGTGCACGGGAGAGGTGAAAATGGCTTCACCCCGTTCCCTAGTCTTTGACATAGAAACTTTGTGCTCTCAGCAATCCATGATCAAGCACCTCTTTTTTGTCTCAGGTGTCCATCCATTCCACACCTCTACCCTGTCTGTGTCGAAGCTGTCCACCTGCCAGACAGCACTGCCCTCCAGAGTTTTATCTCAGATGGGGTTGTGTTTCAAAACCCCATGCTTCAGAGACCCCTGGGGGCTTGGACCCACTGACGCTCTAGGGGAGGGTCTCGCTGAGCAATGACTGGGTGCCAGCTTGGCCCAGAAAACATTCATGTGATCATGCATTGGCAGAGGTTCAGAGATTATGGCAAACCATAACACACAGCCGATGGTAGGTCTTAACCACACTCTGGCATCTTTGTCCCAGTACCAGCAAATGTGGCTGCTTTCTGGGGTCCACTGGGACCTTTGCCTGTGGGGAGGCTGTATGAACTCAAGCAAGGGAACCACTTCTCCCTGTGTGGCACATGGACCCCTCCGACCCCGCTGCCTGCTCCTGGGGATTCATCCTTCCTCCCCAGAAGAGCACTGCCAGGCCCTCAGCTCCAGAACTTCAGACTCTGCACTCCACTGTTTATAGAATCTTGGTAGTATTAAAACCCTTTCCTTTCTTCCCATCAATAGTTTTGGGGAACAGATTTCTTATTTAGTCCCCTGCAAGTGTTTTCACTCTTTCTTTCTCTCCAGCTGCTTTCAGGGGGAGTGGTTTTCTTGCATCAATTTCAGCACATTGCACTCTCCCCCTTTCTCTTTGTCCTCTCTCTGCAAAAACATCTCCCTACCCTCTGTGACTTTTCTTTCCCCCGGTTAACCTCTTCACACCGTGTGCCTGCTGAGTTCTGTGACTCAAGTTACACAGATTGTTGCATTAATACTCAGATCAGTTTCCTAGGTGTGAAAAATGATTTGGCGCTGATCTAGCTGCATTTCAGGAATGAGACTAGCTCTGAGTCTCCATGCTGCTCCGCCATCTTAACTCTCTCTTGATTTGCATTATCCTAATGATTAGTGATGCTGAGCATCTTTTTGTGTGCTTGTTGGCCATTTGTATATGTTCTCTGGACAAAGGATTATTTAAGTCCTTTGTCAATTTTTTCTTTCCTTTTGTCCATTTTGAATTGGGTTATTTGGGTTTTTTTGTTGTTTTTGAGTTCTAAGAGTTCTCCATATATTCTGAATGTTAATCCCTTCGCAAGTATAGTTTTTTTCTTTAAGTTTATTTGTTTATTTTGAGGGAGGGAGGAAGAAAGAGAGCGAGAGTGAAAGAGAGAGAGAGAGAGAGCGAGAGAGAGAGAGAACAAGCGCACACATGATCCAGGGAGGGGCAGAGAGAGGTGGAGAAAGAGAGAATTCCAAGCAGGCTCCATAATGCCAGTGCAGAGCTGATGCAAGGCTTAAAGTCATGAACCATGAGGTCATGACCCAAGCCTAAATCAAGAGTCAGACACTTAACTGATTGAACCATCCAGGCGCTCCAGCAGGTGTAGTTCTGCAAATATTTTCCCTCATTCTATGGGTTGCCTTTTAATTCTGTTGATACTGTCTTTTGATACACAATTTTTAAGTTTCATAAAGTCCAACTTGTCTAGTTTTTATTTTGTTGTTTGTGCCTTTGTTGTCATATCCAAGGAATCACAGCCAGTTCCACACTGTGAAGATTTTGCCCTATGTTTTCCTCTAAGGATATTGTAGTTTTAAGTCTTACATTTAGTCTTCCACTAATTTTGAGTTAATTTTTGTACATGGTATTAGGTAAGGGCCCAACTTCATTTGTATGTGAGTATCCAGGTTTCCCAGCACCATTTGTAGAAAAGACTATTTTTTCTCCATTAAATGATCTTGGCACCCTTGTCAAGATCATTTGACCACATATGTAAGGTTTATTTCTGGGCTCTCTATTTAATTTCATTGGTCTGTATGTTTGTCTTTATGCCAGTACCAACCACATTGTTTTGATTACTCTAGTCTTGTAATATGTCTTGAAATCAGGAAGTTTCAGCTTTATTCTTGTTTTTCAAGATTGTTTTGGCAATTTAGGGTCCTTTGAGATTCTGTATAAATTTTAGGATAGGATTTTCTATTTCTGCAAAAAAATATGGGATTTTGGTAAGGATTGCATTGAATCTATAGACTACTTTGGGTATTATTGACATTTTAATAATATTAAATCTGGAAATCCATGACCATGGTGGTTTCGCTTTATTTATACCTTCTTTAATTTCTTTTGGGAATGTTTTATAGTTTTCATTGTACAAATCTTTCACCTCGTTGGGTAAGTCAGTTTCCAAGTATTTTATTCTTTTTGATTCTGTTGTAAACAATGGAATGGTTTTTGTAATTTTTTTTCAGGTTGTTCATTGTAAGTATATAGAAATGCAGCTGATTTTTGTGTGTTGACCTTGTATCTTGCTACTTCCCTGAATTCATTTATTAGTTATAACTGGGTTTTTTCTTTGTATGTGTATGGAGTCATTGGGGTTCCTACACGTCAGATCATATCACCTGCAAACAGACATAATTTTATGTCTTCCTTTCTAATACAAATGCCTTTTACTTCTTTTTCTGGTTAGAAATTCCAGTACTATGTTGAACAGAAGTGGTGATAGCCGGCCTCCCTGTCTTGTTCCTAATCTTAGAAGAAACGCTATCAGTCTTTCACCACTCAGTATGATTTTCACTATGAGTTTTTCATATATGGCTCTTATTATGTGGAGGTATTTCTTTTCCTAGTTTGTTAAGTGTTTTTATCATGAAAAGCTATTGGAATTTGTCAAGTGCTTTTTCTGCATCAATTGAGATGCTCATGTGGCTTTCTCTTTCATTCTGTTAATGTGGTGTGTTACATTGATTAATTTTTCATAATTTGAACCATCCTTGCATTTCAGAAATAAATTCCACTTGGTCATGGTGTATAACCTTCTTACTATACTGCTGAGTTTAGTTTGCTAGTATTTTGTTGAGGGTGTTTGCATCAATGTTCATAAGGGATATTGGTCTGTAGTATAATTTCCTTATAGTGTCATTGTCTGGCTGTGGTAGCAGGATAATGCTGGCCTCAAAGAAAGAGTCATGAAGTATTACCTTGTCTTAAGGTTTTTGGAAAAGTGTGAGAAGGATTGGTATTAGTTCTTCTTTAAATATTCAGTAGAATTTACCAGTAAAGCTATCAGGACCAGTGCTCTTCTTTGTCAGGAGATTTTTGAATACTGACTCAACATCCATACTGGTTGTATGTCTATTCCGATTTCCTATTTTTTTGTAATTTAGTCTTTGTAGATTTTGTGTTTCTAGGTAATTGTCCGTTTCATTTAGTTATCCAAATTGTTGGTGTATGTTTACTGTATTCTCATAGAGTCCTTTTTGTTTCTGTAGAATTGGTAATGTTACCATTTTTATTTATTATTTTAGTATTTTGAGTCTTTCCTCTTTTTTTCTTAGTCCATCTAGCTAAAGTTTTGTCAGTTTTGTTATTATCTTGAAAGAAGCACCTTTTGTTTTTATTAACTTTCTCAGATGTTTTTCTATTCTTTGTTTCATTTCTCTTTTCTCTCATCTTTGTTATTTTTTTCTTTCTGCTAGCTTACAGTTTAGTATGTTCTTACGTTTCTACTTTCTTAAATTGTAAAGTTAGGTTGTTGATTTGAAATCTTTCTTATTTTTCCCTCTTCAGTAATGCTTTCGTGGTGTCCCATACGTTTTGGTATGTTGTGTTTGCATTTTCATTCTTCTTTAAGTTTTTCCCTTGTGATTTCTTCTTTGATCTCTTAGTTGTTTAAGAGTGTGTTATTTAATTTCCAACATTTGTGACTTTTCCAGTTTTACTCCTGATAATCCTGTTGTAGTTGGAGAAGATACTTTATATATCAGTTTTTTTTTAATGTTTTTTATTTATTTCTAGGAGAGAGGAAGACAGCGTGAACAGGGGAGGGTCAGAGAGAGAGGGAGTCACAGACTGAAACAGGCTCCAGACTCCGAGCTGGCAGTCAGCACAGAGCCCGACGCGGGACTCGAACCCACGAACCGCGAGATCATGACCTAAGCGAAAGTCGGACGCTTAACTGACTAAGCCACCCAGGCGCCCCAATATATGATATCAGTTTTTTAAAAATTCTACTGAGACTTAATTTGTAATCTAGCATATAGTGTATCCTGGAAAATGTCTCATGTGCACTTGAGAAGAATGTGTATGTTATTATTGGGTAGAACATTCTGTATATGTCTGCTAGATCTAGTTGGTTTATTTTGTTTTTTAAGTTTTCTGTCTCCTTACTTATCTTCTGTCCGGTTGTTCTATCCATTACTGAGAATGGGTTTGGTCTACAACTATTATTGTAAAACTGTCTATTTCTCCCTTCAGTTGTCAGTTTTGCTTCATATCTTTTGATGGCCTGTCATTAGGTGTGTAAATGCTTATTACTTTTGTATCTTCTTGATGTATTGAACTTTTATTAACATATAATGTCTTTTGTCTCATGTAAACTTTTTTCACTTAAAGCCTATTTTGTCTAATATTAGTATAGCCACGCTTGCTCTCTTTTGGTTACTATTTGCATGGAATATGTTTTTCCAGCCTTCAATTTTCTTTTTTCTTTAATTTTTAAAAAATGTTCACTTATTATTATTTTTTTATCGTTTATTGTCAAGCTGGTTTCCACAGAACACCCAATGCTCATCCCAACAAGTGCCCTCCTCCATGCCCATCACCCCCTTCCCCTCTCCCCGACTCCCATCAGTCCTCAGTTTGTTCTCAGCATTCAGGAGTCTCTCATAGTTTGCCTCCCTCCCTCTCCCCAACTATTCTTCCCCTTCTCCTCCCCCATGGTCCTCTGTTAAGTCTCTCCTGATCCACTTATAAGTGAAAACATATGGTATCTGTCCTTCTCTGCCTGACTTATTTCGCTCAGCATAACACCCTCAAGGTCCATCCACATTGCTACACATGGCCAGATTTCATTCTTTCTCATTGCCATGTAGTATTCCATGGTATAGATAAACCACAGCTTCTTGATCCATTCATCAGCTGATGGACACTTAGGCTCTTTCCATGTTTTAGCTATTGTGGAGACTGCTGCTATGAACATTGGGGTACATGTGCCCCTATGCATCAGCACTTCTGTATCCCTTGGGTAAATTCCTAGCAGTGCTACTGCTGGGTCATAGGGGAGTTCTATTGTTAATTTTTTGAGGAACCTCTACTCTGTTTTCCAGAGGGGCTGCACCAGTTTACATTCCCACCAACAGTGTAGCAGGGTGCTGGTGTTTACTTTTTATTTTGAGAGAGAGGGAGAGAGAGAGGGAAGGAGAGGGAGAGAGAGGGAGGGAATGGGGGGGGAGGGGCCGAGCAAGAGGGAGACATAGAATCTGAGGCAGGCTCCAGGCTCTGAGCTGTCAGTACAGAACCCAACATGGGGCTTGAACCCACAAACCGTGAGAACATGACCTGAGCCAAAGTTGGACATTTAACCACCTGAGCCACCCAGGCGCCTCTCTGCCGCTTTCAGTAAGGGTGCACGGGAGAAGAATTAGGCACAAATAAGTCAGCTGTAAAAGAGAAAGGGAGCAGGGGACAACAGCCTAGAATGACTGTCACCCTGAACAACTCCACAGTCTCATATTTATTGAGAATATGATAGTTAATCAATGCCAAGATTGTTTTTAGTGATCAGAAAGTGATGTCATGAGAAAAACAGAACTTGCTCAGGCAGGTACGTTATGGTTGATCAGGCATAATCAAGAAGTTTCATCTGAACAGGTGGTCTCTGAGGAAGCAGAGAAGTCAACACAAAAGAAGCAGGCAGCGTTCCTCCCAGGGCGGGCCAGGCGTCCCCGCCTGCCCAGCTCCCGTGTCATAAATCACCTACTTGCCCAGAGAGACATTACAATATGTATTTTCTTAGAGCTCTAATAAGCATTTATTAATCATTATGTAGTTTTGTGTATTGTTTTTCTCCATAACTACATTTTACGGGTCACATTGTTCTGAGGTGTCATCACACCCCTCCAGCCTTTCATTTTCAATCTATTTGTGTCTTTAGATCTAAAGTGAGTCTTTTGTACCTAACATATATTTGGATCATGTGTTTTTATACATTTGAAGAATCTCTGTCTTTTTAAAAAATGTTATTTATTTCTGAGAGAGAGAGCGACAGTGTGAGCAGGGGAGGGTCAGAGAGAGAGAGGGAGACACAGAATCTGAAGCAGGCTCCAGGCCCTGAGCTGGCTGTCAGCACAGAGCCTGACATGGGGCTCGAACCCACAAACTGTAAGATCATAACCTGAGCTGAAGTCAGACATTTAACCAACTGAGCAACCCAGGTGCCCCGAATCTCTGTCTTTTAATAGGAATGTTTAATCTACTTACATTTAAAGTAAATACTGATAAGGAGGGGCTTCTGTCATTTTACTATTTGTTTTCTGTAAGTTCTATTGCTTTTTTTGTCCCTCGTTTCCTGTACTATTTTCTTCTTTTGTATATAGTTAATTTTCTTCGGTAGTGAAATGTTTAAATTCTTTTCTCCTTTCGTGTATATTTTATAGCTATTTTTTGGTGGTTACCATGGGATTGCATTTAATATCCTAAATTTAAAACACTCCAATTTGAATTTATACCAAATTAACTTCAATAGCCTATAAAACTTTGAACCCTTAAAGTTCCATTCCCACCCCTTTCAATTGTTGATGTCCCAAAACACAAAATAAAAATTCTTTTAAATACATTACTCTCTTAAATTATGTAGAAAATAAAAGGTAGAGTTATAAACCGAAGTTACAATAATACTAGCTTGTAGACTAATATATTTTTAATGTATTTGTCTCATGAATCATGTAGAAAACAAAAAATGGGAGTTACAAACTATTGTTACAATAATCCTAGCTCTTATAATTGCCTATGTATTTATCGTTATTGAGGGAGGTTATTTCTTCATATGGCTTCAAGTTACTATTTAGTGTCCTTTCATTTCACCTTGCAGGATTCCCTTGAGCATTTCTTTCTCTTCTTTTCTTTGTTTCTTTCTTGGTTTCTTTGCTTCTTTCTTTGTTTCTTTCTTTTCTCTCTTCTTTTTGAGAGTGAGAGAAAGAGAGCATGCAAGCTGAGGGAGAGAGAGAATATTAAACAAGGCTCCATGCTGAGCCAATGCAGGGCTCCATCTCATGACTCCAGGATCATGATCTGAACTGCAATCAAAAGAGTCAGATGTTCAACGAATTGAGCCATTTCTTAATGGTCACAAATTCTCTAAGCTTTTGTTTATCAATAATGTGTCAATTTCTCCTTTTTTTTTTATCTTTTAATGTTTATTTATATTTGAGAGAGAGAGAGACAGAGACAGAGCATAAGCTGGGGAAGGGCAAGAGAGACACACACACACAACATCAGAAGCAGGCTCCAGGCTCTGAGCTGTCAGCACAGAGCCCGATGCAGGGCTAGAACTCATGAACTGTGAGATCATGACCTGAGCCGAAGTTGGACGCTCAACCGACTGAGCCACCCAGGCGCCCCCTCTCTTTAACTTTTTTTTTTTTAATTTTTATTTATTTCTAAGAGAGAGAGAGAGAGACAGCGTGATCAGGGGAGTGTCAGAGAGAGAGGGAGTCACAGATTGAAACAGGCTCCAGGCTCTGAGCTGGCTGTCAGCACAGAGCCCGACGCGGGGCCAGAACCCACGAACCGTGAAATCATGACCTAAGCGAAAGCCGGAGGCTTAACCGACTAAGCCACCCAGGCGCCCCCTCTTTAACTTTTAAAGGAAGTTTTGCCGGATACAGGACTCTTTGTTGACATTTTTTTTTTCTTTTAGCAGTTTGACTATATCGACCTCCAAAATTTCCGAGGAGAAATCTGCTGACCATCATTTCCCTTGCATGCAGTGAATTGTTACTCCCTTGCTGTTTATAAGATTCTTTTTTCATCTTTTAGAGGTTTGATTATAACATGTTTTGATGTGAGTCCATTTCAGTTCATCTTACTTAGATTTTACTGAGCTTCTTGGATGTTTATATTCATGTATTTCATCAAACTTGGCAATTTTTCAGCCACTATTTCTTCAAATATTCTCTCTTCCTTCTGGGACTCCCACAATGTGAATGTTGGCCTGTTTAGTGGTGTCTTAGAGCTGTTCTATTTGTCTTTTTCAGTCGTTTTTCTTTCTGTCCCTCAGACTCAATACTTTTTATTTTCTTATCTTCATGTTTACTGATTCTCTCTTGCTTGCTCAAATATGCCTTTGAATCCCTCCAGTGAACTTTTTTCAACTTTTTAATTTCAAATCTGAATTTTGAAGGATTTGATGAGAGCCAATATGTCCTTCACCACATCCCTTCCCCTTAGACATTTCCTCAGTTTTTTTTCCCCTCCAGGTCTTGAATAAACCTTATTATTTTAATGGCAACACATATATCTTTTCTTCCTTTGTTTAAAAGTTACTTTAGCTTTTATGAAAGTGAAATACATACATTATTTGAAAAGGTCTAATATGATGATAAGGTTTATAATAATAGAACCTTGAGCCACCATTTCCATCCTTGAAATGTTCTCCCTAGAAGGAAATTTTTAAATTATTTTAGCTGTTTCTTCTGTTTTTAATTCTATATTTCCAAAAATATTATTAAAAATTAAAAAAATTTTTTTTTTGGGAGAAAGAAGGAGAGAGTGCAAGCAGGGGAGGGGCAGAGAGAGAGGGAGACACAGAATCTGAAACAGGCTCAGGGCTCTGAGCTATCAGCACAGAGCCTGATGTGGGGCTTGAACTCACAGACCATGAGATCATGACGTGAACTGAAGTTGGATGCTTAATGACTGAGCCACCCAGGCGGCCCCCAAAATATTCTTCTATTGTTCTTGATATGCTATATATTAACTTCATATTATAGAATAATATGTATACTTAATACCTCCTTTCTTCCCTTCATCCACCCAATATATTTGTTTCACTTTTTTTTTCTTTAAATCAATATTTATAATGTGCTTATGTTGTTATACTACTGATCATATAATTTTTAGCTATATTGGAATAATTGCCTATGGGTTGTTTTAGTAATTTTCTACGTAATGATTACTAATTCAACCTTAAACTCTCCAGAAGAATTGTGATATGCCCCCCCACCCTTAATCCCATATAAATAATTATTCTTGCTTTCAGCTATGTCTGGTATTATTGTGTCTAGATACTGCAAGTTTCCTGACACCCCATTTTTGCTAGAGTGGGAAATAGAGTCCACTTGTCTCTGCAGAATGGAGTTTTATGGATAGATAGGAGCAAGCCACTTAAAGTTTTTCAGCTGGTCCTTCTCTTTTCAGCTCTGCCATTAATTTCTGCTTTTCAGGTTAACGGGTGCCTCCAAATTCTGGGCATTTACCAAATGCTGTGGTGGTGATTTCAACTTGCTTCTTATTAGCAGCCCTCTGCAGTACTAAGCTTTCACCATTCTAGCACTTCTTTTATCCAATTTTTATCTTCTAAAAATTGGTTGAGATCTCTTGTCTGTGGTTGTGTTCTTTATCTATGTTGCTCTTCCAAATCCATTCTCCATCTCTTTTTGCTCCGTTCTGTGTGCAGAGAAGATACTTCATTGGATGTAGGCTCCCTTGACTTTTGGCTTCTAGTTGGATTCAGCTAATTGGAGGTGCTGGCAGAAGACTGGAGAGCAGGAAGAGATAGAGTTGTAGATGTAGGAGTATTTATTCCCATTGATGCCTTCTCCCCACATACTTGCTCTCTGGAAGGCCGCTGTCTTTTTGGTGGTGGCATAATACTGCTACCTAATTCTGTGGCTCCTATAGGGTTCTTCTCCTATGCTTAGGGCTCTTACCACGTTCCGTACTTTCCACTTGCCCCTAAAGGCTTAGAGTTGGCGACAGCTTCTGAATGCTGTCAGACCCCATGTACTTTGCCATCCCTTGTTGGTTTTCTTGATCCTGCCCACACCTCTGTAAATAGTTTTCTTATTAAATTCTATTCAATTCTCATTTGAATGTGCCAATCTGTTTTCTGCCAGAACTCTGACTGCTACATCGCTGTTCATGTTCTCTCTTCACTGTGTTTATTCATTTCAAAAATTTTATTCTCATTTTAGCAGAGTTTCTAGAGGCAACAGAAATAAGTGCCATATGTTCAATCTGCTATGTTTAACTGTTAGATATCCCTTTTCCAGGATCTTTTCCTATGCAGAATATCTATTTTCTTTGATATAATATACTGATTTCTCTCCTATGTCCAAAGCAGAAGATTGGAAGTTTAATATCTGAATAGGTTGAAAAAAGACAGACCTCAATTCAGGGACAAGCACAGTGGTGGGCAAAGCAGAAGCATCCTATTATAAAGAGTGAGATTAAGACAAAGTCCCTATAGTAAAAAGATGACTCTCTTCCCACTCTCTTGAGTCTCTTAGTGGCAAGAGAGGTGAAAGCCAGAATGTTCATAGCTCTATCCCCATGTACCCACCACCAACCAGATGGTTCGGCTTTCTTCCCTGAAATAGCCCTATTGAATGGGTAACAAAGGATCAGTTGATATTTGAAAAAGACTTAAGAAAGACCAAGATAACCAATGCTAAATGCACAAAGAAAGAAAGAAAGAAACAAGCCATAGCAAGAATTCAAGAGAAGGAAAACCAGTTCAGGACTTAGGGAAAAAGAAAAAGGAGAGAGATAGAGAGAGAAATAAAACAAGAATACTAGAGTGGTCTGAGGGGAAAAAAACCTGAGCCAGTGGCTTAGAATTCTGAGGACAAGGGGCGCCTGGGTGGCTTAGTCGGTTAAGCGGCCGACTTTCGCTTAGGTCATGATCTCGCGGTTCGTGGGTTCGAGCCCCGCGTCAGGCTCTGTGCTGACTGACAGCTCAGAGTCTGGAGCCTATTTCAGAGTCTGTGTCTCCCTCTCTCTCTGACCCTCCCCTGCTCACGCTGTCTCTCTCTCTCTCCTAGAAATTAATAAAAATATTTAAAAAAAAAAGAATTCTGAGGACAGATTCTAATCAATCTAAAATTCTATACCTAGGAAAATTATCACTCAGATAAATGAGTAAAATCATGACACTTTTATTCAGAAACACTAAATGATGTAAGCCAGGAAAAAGGCAAGAAAGAGAAAGACACTGGATCCAGAGAACAAAGATTCAGCACATAAACAAGGGGGAAAAAATTCCCTGGATTTTAGTGAAAGGAAGTTTCAGGATAACAGCTGGGCAACAGGCCTAGTGAGCAACCCATACCAATTAGAGAATGAAGACAGAGGACTCCACAAGAGAGTCTTCCAGGGGGAAAACTAAACTTATAGAGTATCCAGTGTATTTTAATATATTCAGAAATTATTTTTAGTTTTATTGGATACTTTGGAGTTGAATTAGTGATTTTGACATGGAAAATTAAGCAAACAAATAATAAGAACCAAAGCAATTGTTTATACTGGAAAAAATATAAAGTTGTTCAAAAAGGAAACGTTATCATAGTATACACTATCACAGCTATGAATAGTAGAAACTATAGTAATAGATTATCTTCAATATGTAGTTTAAATAATAAATATTTATTTAAACAAAATTGCCAATGTAACAAATTTGGGAAAATGGGAATGAAGAAGAATATTAAGTGAATATATGGACACACTTTAGATATATTTAGTTCCAGACCATGGCAGTAAAGCAAGTATCATAATAAAGTGAGTCAAATGGGGGCGCCTGGGTGGCTTAGTCGGTTAAGCGCCCGACTTTGGCTTAGGTCATGATCTCGCGGTCACGATCTCCTATGGTCTGTACGTTTGTGTATTATTTCTATGTGACTTTTGACTTCGTTTTACCCTTATAGTTTTCACTTGTCTTTTATTCATTTATTCAATCCTGTATTTATTTTGGTAAGGAGACTCAAAAAAGATTTTTTTTTGGAATGGGGGAATATGTTGATAACTGAATAAATAAATAACAAAGACTTTTAGCTTTACGAAAACTTTCCCCTCTATTAAAGATCTCTTAAGACTTGGGACTGCATTTATGGTAGCTATATTGATTATTGCAGTTTTATAGAAAATCTTAGGGTAGTGTGATTCCTTCAGCTTTATTCTCTCTTTTAATTTTTTAAAGCCATTTTGGTTCCTATTCCTTTCTAATAAATTTTTCAATCCATTTGTCTATATACATGAACAACCCCTGCTAGAATTTTTTAGTAGCACCCTGATTGAGATACAACTCACATACTGTAAAATTCACCGTTTTAAAGTATATAATTCCATGGCTTTTTGTCTATTCACAGAGTTGTGTAACCATCATTACTAAGTCCAGAATATTTTTATCAACCCAGAAAGAAACCCCATTCCCATTAGAAGTCATAATCCGATCTGTTGAAGGCCTTAATAAAAAAAAGCCTGAGGTCCCTGGAAATAGAGGGACTCGAGGCTGGCATACCAACTTTTACCTGAATGTCCAGCCTGCTGATCGATTTTAACTTGCCAGTCTACACAATCATGTGAGCCAGTTTCTTCTCTGGAGAATCCTAATACAGACTTTGAAATCATATAAAATGTGCCTTTTCTGTTTTTTTTTTTTTTTCACTTAGCGTAACATTTTTCAGGGTCCATCCATGTTCCAGCATGAATCGATTCTTCCTTCCTTTCTACAGCCAAACAATATCCTATTGTGCAGATATACCACATTTTGTTTCTCCATCCATTAGTTGATGGACATTTGTGTTGTTGCTACTTCTATAATATTACAAACAAGGTCGCTACAAACATCTTTGTGCAAGTTTTTGTGTGGACAAGTTTCAGTTCTCTCAGGTTTTTCTTCAATATGTGTGTGGACTGTTTTACATTTCTACCGGCCTTGTATATGGGCTCCAATTTCCCCACATCCTTACCAACACTTGTTAGTGCCTCTTTTTGATTATTGTCATTCTAGAGGGTGTAAAGTGGTATTTCATTGTGGTTTCAGTTTGTATTTCCTTGATGGCTAGTGAGAATCTTTCCCTGTTTTTGTTTAAAGTCATCAAAGAGCTCCATGCATCCTGTCCAGGTTTTGTAGCTGCATTCAGTGGGAGAGAGATTGGAGTAGTTTATTCCCTCTTAACTGGAAACAGAAACGTGTTACTTTTTGATACTTAGAAAAATAGTATCTTTACATTTTCTAATTATTATTGCTGGTGAATAGAAATGCATTTGATGTTTTAATCTTGATTTCCAGAAAATTTGCTAATTTCATCTGCAGACATGAAGGTTTTGTTTCTATCTTTCTGATTATTTGCTTATTTATTTTACATTATTGTGTGAGCTAACTACTCCAGAAAAATAAGATAAATTAGAAATGGTGATGATAAAAGACACACTTTTTTTCCTTCAGGTCTTGCAGGGAGTATTTTCAATATTTCACTCAAACACTTGGAGTAGGTTATTTGGGGTATAAATACGTTATCAGGCTAAGAAAATTCTTTTCTTACATTTTTATGGTGGTATTTTTGTTTAAGTCTTTAAAGGGTATTGGGTTTTACTAAGTGTATTTTCTGCATATACTGAAGAGAAGAACATATGTGTGTATATGTATGTGTGCATCTATATTTTTATATATGTGTGTATATGTGTATATATGTGTGTAAATGTGTGTATGTGTGCATATATATGTGCATATGTGTATATGTGTATATATGTGTGTGTGTATGTTTGTGTATGTATGTGTGTGTATATATATTATATATATATATTGGTTTTGGCTCTTAACATGGTATATTATAGTTGATTTTCTAATATTGAACCAATATTTAGGTTGTTTACAAAGATGGCCACAATAGTCCTCTTTTCCCATTCTTCATATTCCTTTGCCATGTGACTTTGCTATTTGTCCCCCTCAATAGATAGAGTCCACTTCCTCTTGAATCTGCTTGGCGTGTATTTTATTTAATTAAAACGTGGCAGGAGAAACACTGAGTGATTTCTGATCCTTGGCCTCAAGTAATTTTGTTCTTTTGTTCTCTCCTTAGAATGCTTCTCGCAACATAGAAAAAGCCCAGGATTGTCCTCATGGAGAGAAAGGCCCCACATCCCAGCCATTCCAGACATCGCAAATGAAGTCCCAGATATGTGAGTAAGGTCATCTTAGGCCATCCAGCCCCGGCTGACCTCCAAGCTGACTGCAGCCACAAAAGTAACCTGGGCAAGACCAGCCCAGCCAACCCATAGCATTGTGAGGAATAATAAACTTCTGCAAGCCACTGCTTCCGAGTGTTGTAATTTTGGTTTTGGTGTTTTGTTTTGCTTTTGATGCAGCATAGATAACTGATACACTCATCTTACATTCTTAAGTGAAACCCAACTTGGATGTGGTATATTATCATTTCATATATTGCTAGATTCCTCTTCCTAACACTTTGTTTAGGGTATTTGCTTTTATGTTTGAATGAGTTTAGTTTGTAATCTTCCTATCATGTGGTGTCACTAAGTTTTTGATGTTGAAGTATGGATGTGTTTCTCTTTTTTAGTTTCTGGAATAGTTTATATAAGGCTGAAATCATTTGCTTCCTGAATTATTTAGAGAACTCACTACTAAAATTGTCTGGGTCTATTGTTTTCTTTTGTGGGAATAATTTAAGCTGATTCAGTTTCTTTAGTTATTATAAAATCCTATAGGTTTTCTGTATTTTCCTGAGTCGGTTTTAGTAAGCTGTATTTTTCTATTTTCAAATTCATTGCCAAAACTTTGCTCTACTTCTTTTAAAAATTTGTTAAAGGAATGTCTTCCTATCTTTGAAGTCTCTTCAGAATCTATGGTTATATCCTATATTTTTCTTTCTAATATTGTTTGTACCTTCCCTTTTTTGCCTTGATTGGTCTTTAAAGAGGTTTGTCTTTTTAATGACTAAACTCTTGGCTTGGATGCTCCTCTATTTTGTACTTAATTTTATATATTTATAAATGTTCTATGTGTATATAAATATATTTGCATATAAATATATAGAAACACTCTATATTTAATATAATTGTAAGTGTATATTACATAATGTATATATTTAATCTATAATACATCTATAGTATATATCAAATATTTTATTATTTCTTTTTACTTTCTTTTTTTTTTTTAATATTTTTATTTATTTCTAGGAGAGAGAGAGACAGCTTGAGCAGGGGAGGGTCAGAGAGAGAGGGAGACACAGACTCTGAAACAGGCTCCAGGCTCTGAGTTGGCAGTCAGCACAGAGCCCGACGCGGGGCTCGAACCCATGAACCGCGAGATCATGACCTAAGCGAAAGTCGGGCGCTTAACCGACTAAGCCACCCAGGCGCCCCGATTTCTTTTTACTTTCTGAGTAATATTTTATTGTATGCTTACACCACATTTTATCCATTCAATTGTTGATGGATATTTGGGTCATTCCATTTCCATCACCAGCAATGCTATTATGCACATTCTTGATTATATGTCTTGGTGCACATGTACATGAGTTTCTCCAGGACATATAATATGGAGTTGAGTTTCTGCACCCTAGGGCTTGGGTCTTAAAATTTGGTCATATAAATACCACATGCTAAGCATCCTGGGTGTTCCGTATGCTCACCAGCATTTGGCATTGCCAGGTTTTAAAGTTTTGGCAATCTGGTAGGTGTGTAATTGTATCTCATGGAGGTTTTTTGTTGTTTGGTTTTCTGTTTTCTCTTTTTTCCTTTTGCCTATGTTCATTTTATTGATTACAAATAAATCAATGAATACAGAACTATTTATAGATTACATACACATATATAAATAATTTATAATGTAGAAAGTAAAAATTTCTAACCACTAACAATATCTCCCCGCCTCTTTCCACACCCATCCCCAAGAAGTAAACACAGTCAAACTTTTGGTATCTTTCCAGACTTTTTTGAAAAATATTCAGGCATACACTTTGTTTTCATAAAATGATATCCTACTTTACATATTCTTACATGATCTTTTTATTTCATAATTAATAATGATTCAGACTTACCTCTAAGTAAAAATTTTTTTTAACATTTATTCATTTTTGAGAGACAAAGAGAGACAGAACCTAAGTAGGGGAGAGGCAGAGAGAGAGGGAGACAAAGAATCTCAAGCAGGCTCCAGGCTCTGAGCTGTCAGCACAGTCTGACATGGGGCTCAAACTCACAGACTATGAGATCATGACCTGAGCTGAAATCGGATGCTTAACTGACTGAGCCACCCAGGTGCTTCCAGACTTACCTCTAATTTTTAAATGGCCATAGAGGTTTCCATTTTACAACTATTTTGGCATCCCAATTTTAACCATTCTCCTACTGTTGACATAGGGGTCTCATAGTTTGAGCTATTACAAATAATATTCCATATACATATATCCTTGCACAGGCTTGTGTAAATATCTGTATGGAATGTAAATCTAAAATTGTGAGTTAAAAAATATTTTAAATTTTGGAGCATCTGGGTGACTTAGTTGATTAAGCATCTGACTCTTGATTTCGGCTCGGGTCATGATCTCATGGTTTGTGGGTTTGAGCCCTGCATTTGGCTCTGCACTGACATTGCAGAGCCTGCTTGGCATTCTAATTCTCTCTCTTCCCCTCCCCTACTTGTTCATGTACTCTCTCCTCTCTCTCAAGTGAATAAACATTAAAACATTTTAAAAATATTTTAAACTTTGATAGTTATTGTCACACTACGATGATATTTATTATTTGACAGTTATTTGATACTCTGAATAGGTTGCCATAATGTGTATGAGTATATGAGTTTTCTTTCCTCATATCCAAGGCAACCCTGGACTTCATCCATATATTTTAACTTTTTATAATTTGATGGGCAAAAATAGGACCTCATTTTTTATAAAATTTTTTAATGTTTATTTGTTTTTGAGAGAGACAGAGAGACAGAGCTTGAGTAGGGGTGGGGTAGAGAGAGAGGGAGACACAGAATCCAAAGCAGGCTCCAGGCTCTGAGCTGTCAGCACTGAGTCTGATACAGGGCTCAAACTCATGAACCCTGAGATCATGACCTGAGCAGAAGTCAGACGCTCAACCAACTGAGCCACTCAGGCACCCCAAGACCTCATTTTTAATTTGCATTTACCTAATGGCCAGCAAAGCTGAACATTTTTTCATATGTTTATTAAGTATTAGCATTTGGGGGTTTTGTGGACTACTTCTTCATATTTTTTGTCCTTTTTTTATGGGGTGTTGTCTTTTATTTATTTATAGGAGTTGTTCTGTTTTAATTTACATTAGTCAGATTACTAATCAAGTTTAACATCTTTTCATATGTTTGTTAACCATTATGCTTCCTGTTTTTGAGCAGGCTTATCAAGTGTTTGATCATTTTCCTATTGGGTCCTCAGTTTTTTTCTTTTTGACTCTAGGTCCTCAGTTTTTTCTTTATACATTATCAGTGTAAACCTTTTGTTAGTTTTATGTATTGCAAAGATCTTTTACTATTTTGTAGCTTGTTTTTTCTCACCTTTTTATGTTGTGTTTTGATAAACAAAAATTCTTCATTTTAATTTGGTCAGATGTATCAAATGTTTTCTCCTTTGTGGTCAGGGTGCTGTTTCTCTGTCTAGGTAGGAAATATTTGCATCTTTTTAAAGAAACTGATTTCTACTTCAAGCTCATAAAATTATTATCCTAAATTGCTTTCTAAAAGCTTTATCATTTTGCCTTCACACTTAAATCTATAATCTATCTGGAATTAGTGAAAGAGGTATGTTAAAATCCATCACAATGATTTTTGTTGTTTCCTTCTTTTAGTTTTGTCTTTTAGTTTTGTTTTGTTTTACATATTTCTAGGTTATGTTATTAAGGACATATAAATTTAAAATTATTATATCTCTCTGGTGAATAAAATCTTTTATGTTATGAAGTTACCCTCTTTAGTCTTAGTAACAGTTTTGCCTTAAAGTCTTTTTTGTCTGATAATCATTATATCTAATCCAGCTCTTAGGGAATTAGCATTTTCATATTATTCTTACTATATTCATTTACGCGCAGTCTATCTTTATTTATTTTTTTTTTTTAATTTTTTTAATTTTTACTTCTAGGAGAGAGAGAGAGAGAGAGAGAGCAGGGGAGGGTCAGAGAGAGGGAGTCACAGGCTGAAACAGGCTCCAGGCTCTGAGCTGGCAGTCAGCACAGAGCCCGACCCAGGGCTCGAACCCACGAACCGCGATATTATGACCTAAGCGAAAGTCGGACGCTCAACCGACTAAGCCACCCAGGCGCTACTCGTGCAGTCTATCTTTAAAGACAGTTTATTGTCATGGAAAATATTGAATGTTGCATCATCTATTTTGTAAATTTAACTTGATACATAACTCTAATTTTTATTTTTGATCTCTGTCTTTGATAAAATTTTATAAGTCATGCTGGTTGTTACTGTTTTGCTCCTCATCCTTTTATCTCCAAAATTGTTAATACCCCTTGGGATTTACAGACTATGACCCACTACTTGTGATCACTACACATGATTAGAAAGATCTCATTTATACAGCATCACAGCCAAGTAGACTATTAGGGAATTTGTTAAAGATCTGCTCCTCGTATCACTTCTAAAAGTAAGGTTGCCTCTTTGTTGTTACTGTTTTTGTATACTTTTACAATACCATTTCCCTCATCAAACAAGAATTTTATGTTGTTTTACTTTAGCTCATTGACTTTGAAAAAAATTTTAAATGGTATATAAAAGGGGTGCCTGGATATCTCAGTCAGTTAAGTGTGTGTCTGACTTCAGCTCTGGTCATGATCTCATAGTTCATAAGTTTGAGCCCCATATTGGGCTCTATGCTGACAGTGCAGAGCCTACTTAGGATTCCCTCTCTATCTCTCCCTTTCTCTCTGCCCCTCCCCTACTTGTGCTGTCTCTCTCAAAATAAATAAATAAACTTAAAAAATTAAAATGATATATAATATACTCTATTCAGTCTCTGTACATAAAAAGAAAAGGTAAAAGTAATATATACTTAAAAAAATTTTTTTTTAGTGTTTTCACTTATTTCTGAGAGAGAGAGAGAGACAACATGAGCAAGGGAGAGTCAGAGAGACAGGGAGACACAGAATCTGAAACAGGCTCCAGGCTCTGAGCTAGCTGTCAGCCCAGAGCCCAACGTGGGGCTCGAAACCATGAACTGTGAGATCATGACCTGAGCCAAAGTTGGGCGCCCAACCAACTGAGCCACCCAGGTGCCCCAAGTAATATATACTTCTTAAAATTTAAAGTTTTCTGTTTTAGTGTTATCCAGTAGCAAATTTTTCAGGACCAGTATTCCAGGCGAGTATGGTTATTATATCTTATAGTCACTTTTTTTTTTTGAGCAAGAGGGGGTGCAAGTGAACGAGGGGCAGAGAGAGAGAGGGTGCAAGTGAGCGAGGGGCAGAGAGAGAGACAGAAAATCCCAGGAGGGGCTGAGAGGGAGAGAAAGAGAGAAAAGCAGGGCTCACTCAAAGCAGGGCTCCTACTCACCAGAAGCGGGACACGAACGAAGCCGATGTGGGACTTGAACTCATCAACCAGGAGATCATGATCTGCGCTGAAGTCAGATCCTGAATGACTGAGCCACCCACACACCTTTATAGTCCCCGTTTTTGACCAGGTGTTTTTCATAGTATTCAGTGTTAATTTTGTTAGAAGTTTCACTGCTCCCAAGGTGACTTTCAGAGTTAATTTTTTCTTTGTCATTATTTCTTTGTTTAAAAAAAACAAAACCTGGATCCTGGATTGAAAAGCCCAATAGCTATGATAAACATTACTTGAGGGGCACCTGTGTAGCTCAGTTGGTTAAGCATCCAACTTCGACTCAGGTCATGATCTCCCCATTTGTGAGTTTGAGCTCTTCCTCAGGTTCTGTGTGGATCGCTCGGAGTCTGGAGCCTACTTCAGGTTCTGTTTCTCCATCTCTCTGCCTCTCCTCTGCTCATGCTCTGTCTCTCTCTTTCTCTTCCAAAAATAAATAAACATAAAAAATATTAAACACCACTTGAATAATTAAGGAAATTTAATATGGGCTATGTATTAGATAATGGTTTTGTATCAATACTCAATCTTCTCAATGTGATAATGGTATAGTGGTTGTAGGAATTTGTCCTTGTTCTTAGAAGAAACATCTGTGAGATTTAGGGGTGAAGTGTCATGACAGTCTGTAATTAACTCTAAAGTAAATAATCCAGTAGAAGGAGGGAAGGGAAAAGAGGGGGAAAAGAGAGAAAGAAAGAATGTATAGAGAAGGTAAGATAAAGCAAACCTGACAAAAACGTCAGCTATTCCTGAATCTGGATGAATTGTGTATAGAGTGTTTGTTGTTCTATATCATCACTTTCTGTAAGCTTGAAATTTTTCAAATTAACAGGCTGAGAAAATAAACTCATATCCACTAAAAAGAATTCCTGATGTCAATGTGTTTGTGACTTTGACCTAGTATCAGAATGGTGCTGGTAGAAGGGCTCCAGCTCATCATTTGTCATGGGATCTTAGGCAGGTTCCCCTTGTATTTTATGAATTCTTGGATTTTACTGTGACCATCTGTAGGATTTTTTTCTTGCCTTCTCTAGGGCTTAAGACTTACTACCTTTTGAACTTAACTACTGATTTTTATCTGTGTTTCAAAAACAGTCTAATTAGTATTAGTCTAGCCTGGATAAACCCAAGGTATCCATTGTATTTAGAAGTTTCTCTGGACAAAGTGGGAGGGAAGAAGAGGATTATGGTTCCCAGGACAGTGAAAAACCAGGCAGAGCAGGTTTTGTGTGTGTGTGTGTGTGTGTGTGTGTGTGTGTGTGTGTGTGTGTGTGTCTGGGAACATCACATTCTTCTGTCTTAGAGAGGTTTTCTGATTCAGCAGAATTAGATTTTCTTCCAGATTTCAAGGTCACTGCCATTGGCAGTCATCTTATTGTGGGCAGCCAGACAGGAGCTCTCTCCACCTGAACTGGCTCATCTGGTTCCAGTCTCCCCTTATCTGATGATGTACAATTGCCTTCTCTGTACAGTTCTTTGCAGCACAAAAAGAATACCAGGCTCAGATCTAGAGCTTCTTTTCCCAAAAACAATGAAAACAGAAATATTTGTCTTTTTATAGTGAAATAGAATTGACAAGCAGTTAAAAATAAGGTAAGATAAGGTAAGCTCAGTAATAATCAAGTAAATCACCTCCCTTTATGTTGATGAGCCTTTAAAAACTAATGTGACTGAATGAATACTCAACCATAGCAATGTGGAAACACTGATAATATGTTTCAAAGTATATCCTAACAGCATGCTTTACTGAAATAGATTTAAACACACACACACACACACACCCCTACCTCTACTATATACAGACTAAACTTAAAACTTTTAAGTAACAGATTTGAAGAAAAGAGGGAAATAATCAAGTCATCTGAAGCTCCTGGGGTGCCTGGGTGGCTCAGTTGGTTGAGTGACTGACTTTTGATTTCAGCTCAGGTCATGATCTCATGGTTGGTGGGATTACGCCCTGTGTCGGGCTCTGTGCTGATAGCACGGATCCTGCTTGGGATTCTTTCTTCCCTTCTCTCTCTGCCCCTCTGCTGCTCATGCATGAATATGTGCTCTCTCTGACTCTCTCTCTCTCTCTCTCTCAAAATAGGTAAATAAACATTTAAAAAACTATACAAATTATCTGAAGCTCCTTAGAATATACTGAATTATAACATTTTGGGGGAAGACATAATATTTTATTTAAAAAATACCAGTAGGGTTGGAGTTTGCTGGATGAGAAAACTGGAGGGTTAGCAAGATGAAGGAGTTGACCCTTGTGCAAAGGAATGGTTTTAAGATGGAGTGGAATCCAAACTGAGGAAGGAGCCCAGCAGTTCTTTTGTTATAGATGTGATTACTGAGATGAATTTATTACGGGTATGACCCACTAGGGCGAGTCTTCCATTCTTAATATTTCAGCTATACTACTGAAGTCATTGTTATTTGCATTGTGATACTTTCCCTCTTCATTTGTGCTACTAATTTTCTGCCTTTACTGTCATCCTCTGCCAGGGAAGCAGATAAATAAAGAAAACTCCATTTGACAAGCTACTTTCCAGTCATATCCTCATTTTTCCCCACAATATTTGGTTTTGTCAAAAGTTTTTCTTCTCTGTCTAGGTTTCTGTCCTGCAGTAAAAACAGGGCCTTGCATGTAGTCTTACTATGAGAACTTCCTAGAAAAATGTAGCTCCGTATTAATGGAGATTTGGGTTGGAAAAGCAGGAAGCCCTGGTGATATATGGGTAGTTTGGATAATTTTCTTTTTTGTTTTAAAAAGATTCTATTTTTAAGTAAATGCTACACCGAACTTGGGGCTCGAACTCACAATCCTGAGATCAAGTGTCATGTGCTCTACCGATTGAGCTAGCCAGGCGCCCTTTTGATAATTTTCAATATCCTGACTTAAATTTACAAATTCAGTATATTTAGAATGATCATCTAAAAACTTTAAGGGATTCCATACAAACATACTTTGGGCAGATTTCTGTTTGAAGGTCATCTTAACTGTGGCATATTTTGCTTTAAGAAGATTTGATAGGCTGTCATGTAAGAAGGTACCAAAATGAAAACCCTGTGTACAAATGGGCAAAAGACTAGAACAGGAATTTCACAGAAGAAAAAACCCATTTAGACAATAAACACGTGGAAAAATGGTCAACCTCATTATTTTTAAGGAAATGATACATTAAGGTACAATTTTATACCCATCAGGCTGACAAAAATTAATGTCTGATATTGAGTGTTGGCAATGGCATGGAACAATGTAAACTCTAATTGAGAGTGTAAATGGAGGCAGTAACTTTGGAAAAGAATTTGGTCTTATATAGTAATATATTTATTATACATTATATATTTATATATTATTAAAATCACATGTATTAACACACATTTAATATATGTTATATTATATATTAATATGTAAGATTATATAGCTATAATTATAGATTATATAATTATATAATACAATATAATATGTTTTCCTCTTTTTAATAATTAATAAAATCACTTTTTATTAATATGGTCACTAATATGTAACTACATGTCTTTGTTTATAATAAATTAAAAAAATTTTTTTAATTTATTTTTGAGAGAGTCAGAGACAGAGCATGAGCAGAGGAAGGGAAGAGAGAGAGGGAGACGCAGAATCCCAAGCAGGCTCCAGGCTCTGAGCTGCCAATACAGAACCCAAAGCAGGGTTCGAACTCACAAACTGAGATCATGACCTGAGCCGAAGTCGGAAGCTTAACTGGCAGAGCCACCAGGCGCCCCCTTTATGTGACTACATGTCTTTAGAGTTAGAGTCAGTTCTCATATTTATTTTTTAATTGCTCAAACAGTTATGTTTCCAGGTTAGGTATGAAACTACCATAGGTGTTATAGACAGGATTCAAGTCGCCGTAGTTCACCCCCCATTTTCATTGTAAAGTAGCATATTTATTCCTTAACACATCTGCTTAAAATAGCAAAGTAGGTAATATTTGTGAATAGTGATTCTCAGCTCCTGGCTGTACATCAGAAATACCCGGAGATTTTAGAAAACGTTGGTGCCCCACCTCCCTCCCTGACTAATTGAATTAAAATCTCTAGAGGCGGAGACTGGGCTTTGGATTTTTCTTGACAAATTCCCCCAGGTTATTCCAATTCAAAACCAGAACCGGAAAGTGCTATTTTATTTTGTTATTTTTTAACATTTATTTATTTTTGAGAGACAGAGAGAGACAGAGACAGAGCATGAGCAGGGAAGGGGCAGAGAGAGAGAGGGAGACATAAAATCCGAAACGGGCTGTAGGTTCTGAACTGTTTGCATAGAGCCTGACATGGAGCTTGAACTCAAGAACCATGAGATCATGACCTGAGCTGGAGTTGGACGCTTAACTGACTAAGCCACCTAGGTGCCCCTGGAAAGTACTATTTTATTTTATTTTTAAAATATTTTTGTTTATTTCTATGAGAGAGAGAGACAGCGGGAGCAGGGGAGGGTCAGAGAGAGAGGGAGACACAGATTCTGAAACAGGCTCCAGGCTCTGAGCTGGCAGTCAGCACAGAGCCCGACGCGGGGCTCGAACCCATGAACCATGAAATCATGACCTAAGCGAAAGTCAGATGCTTAAGCGACTAAGCCACCCAGGCACCCCTGGAAAGTACTATTTTAAAAACAACTTTCTAAACCAGCGATCTTTACAGTGCTGGTGCAGAATTCTTCACTGGATAGGAAATCAACTTTGGTAGGTTTATAGCATTTAGAAATTTCAAATAATCAAGATTAGAAGATATCAGGATGTATCACATTTTGATTCAGGTATGTGTGTGTGTGTGTGCGTGTGTGTGTGTGTATACTGAGCAGTCATGTAAAACACAAGATTTCTTACTGTGTATCACAGTACATTTGAAAAACAATTATAAACCTTTTCTCAGGTGCTATTAGGCACTCTTTCTATTGAGTTTGAGGTGATGGGACAGCAATAGAATGTGGTGGTTGCAATGCCCATGTTTGAACCTGGGCTTTTCCTCTTACTCCCTCTGTCACCTCAGGCAATTTGCTTACGCTTTTTGTGTTATTGTGTCATCTCTAGCGATCTCTTGAGTGTGTGCAAAAGAGTTTAGCAAACTGTGCAATCAGAAGACACAGTCCCTAGGCACCTAATATAAAGTGTGGAGGTTCCCAGGGCCACCCTCACTTCAAGATCAGCTGGCTCTAAATTCAGAGGTTCCCATGACTAGCTGGAGGTTTGATAATTTGCTAGAAAGACTCACAGAACTCTCTGAAAGCTATTAAACTCATAGTTCCATTGATTATTGGCGAGGGATATAGATTAGAACCAGCCAAGGTAGATGCCGCTGGAGCTAAGTGTGAGAGAGTTCCAAACGCAAAGCTTCCATCATCCTCAGGGGGGTCCCCTCCCGGCACTGAAGTGTGATGACACCCAAAGAGGGCTGCCGGCCAGAGATGCTCCTGTGGGCTCCGGTGTCCAGGACTTTGACTGGGGCTTCATTACACTGGTGTGATTGATCGAATTATCTCCCACGTGGTTGAACTCAATCTGTCTCCCCTCCCTGGAAGTCAGGCTGGTATCGTGTGGCCCAAAGCCCCAGGCTTCTAGTCACATGGTTGCTCCGTGCCGTGACCAGCCCCCACCTTGAATCATCTTGTTAGCGTAGACTACCTAGGGGCCCACCATGGGTGAGCTTGTTAGTGTAACTCTCAGGTGTGGTCCCAGGGGCTCACCATGGACATCACAGACACTTGTTGGAAAATTCCAAGAGTCTAGAGGTTACCTCCTACAGCTAGACAAAGGCCAGACCACTCTTTTAGGCTAGATTCTGGTGCATAATTAAAGTTTTAGTTCAAAACACGGAGTTCTAAAAAAAATTATTCCAAGTTGACATAGAACATGTTTTGGGATGTTAAATAATGTTTTCGAGGGCTCTTAAGTGACATTAGAGATCATTCCATCCAATTCCTTCCTTTTAAGTATAAGACAACTATCCAAGAATAAACAAAGTTCCATGCTGTGTTTATGTTTGAAACTGTCAGAACCTCTTAAAAAATTAACCACTTTGGTGGGAGACACAGCAGAGGATCTGCTTCTTCAAATACTGGAAATCACACCATAGGTTTCCTATTGTTTCAGGAACAACTCTTACTTGGAAATATTTTAAGGAGTTCATTTTAAGTTCAATCACATTTAAAGTGAGGTAATTTATTCTAATTTATTAGTCATTGAATATCTGCGTGCTCCCGTACATTCCCCAGCTCCCTTGCAGTTAGGTGGGTCTGTGTGATGAGTTATGACAAGTGAGCTGTGAGTGGAAGTGACATATGTCACTTCTGGGACAAAGACTAGAGAGAAGAGCACTTTTGAGTTCTCGATGCTTCTCTCCTTTCCCGCCGCCACAACAGCTGAGGCTAAACATGGAGGTGGTGTAACCACAACAGCCGGCGTGTCAGGCGGGCTTGGAAGGGAGCTTGAGTCAGGAGAAGCCCCCGTGCCTGCAGCCAACTTCGTGTGAATGAAAAATAAACTTTCCTGGGTTAACCCAGTGGAGATTTGGGATTAGTAATTCCTGCAGCATAGCCTAGTCTATTCCAGTTAACACATTAACAATACCATCTTACACTAGCCATGTTTTAAACTTTCCACAATTATCCAAAACATAATTTATCATCTTTGACATTCATAAAGATTTGAAAGCTCCATATTTGTATGGGTAAAACATCTCATCAAAAATATTTGACAGCTGTCAGCATGGAGCCTGCTTGGGATTCTCCCTCTCACTCCATCCCTCTCTCTCTCTCAAAATAAAAAAAAAAATTAAAAAATTGACAGCAAGGGAATTCTTATGTTTTCTTGTTGTTTGAGAAGAGAGCCCAACAGAAAAATATGTCGCCTGTGACTAATACCAAACAGGGTCAAATTTAATCTCATTCAAGATCTGGATTAAGTCTGAATAGTTTGATAACCAAAATTTGTTTTCAGGGTTTAGTTTATAAGGCTGTTAGTTTTCTATGTTTATCAGCACAGATTAAACGATTTTGGGGGGAAGCACAAAAGTTCTTTCAGGCCTGTATATTTCCCTTTTAATTCCCTTCAACATTTTTCTTAAGTTTCCTTAAAGATTTGCGGCTGTGTGTTAATTTTAACTTGTTAAAAATTGAGACTCAAAACTTAGGTAATTTGCTCAAAACCATACAACAAATTAAGGGGAGGGCAATACCAAAATCTCAACTTTCATTGCTTCCACGATGTCTGGGTTTCCTCAAAGAGTCATGGGATGGTAAGTAGTTAAGCTTAGTTTTCCACTCCCAGGAATGATGAGTTAAGTAATTTAGACAGATCCTCCCATTGAAGACAACCAAAATGCTGAGCAAAATATAAAATCACCTTTTTAGAAATAGCAAACTAACAAACAGGAATTACCAGGCTAAATTCCTAGAGAAGATGTAAATCCATAAAAATGAACATAGTACTGGTGCCATTTTATCCTGAGGACATGTGGTAATCCGCAGCAGGCAACTGAGAGGTTTTTTTTTTTTTTTCAAGTTTATTTATTTAACTTGGAGAGAGAGAACATGTGCACACATGAGGGTGAGGGAGAGAGAGAATCTTGTCTCCCAAATCATGGGCCTCCATTTCCCGAATCGTGAGATTGTGACCTGATCTGAGATGCTTAACCAACAGCCACCCACGTGCCCTGATGGAGAGGTGTAACAGTGCCTTTACGGTTAGGGAGACAAAAGTTGGAGCCTGGGGCCCAACATGGGTCAGCACCCTACGCCCTGAATTGATACTGACACACATTAGAAATAAGAGTGAATTGGAAGTCATCGTGCCCTTGCATATATTGTGGGCTGTTTTTGAGCCATCTGGGTGGCCCGTAACATCTCAAACTTGAAATCGGATTGGGGTAATGTTGGAATGTTGGTGCCTTCAAGTGCCTGGCAGAAGCGATGAACATTCTCTTTGGAGAAAGGGAACATCACAGTAGGCCTCAAATTATTTTGACAAATAATGACAAAAGCATCAGGACATAGAAAAAAATAGCCAGGTATACAAGATGATAAAACACCATGAACAAGAAAAATAAAATATATGAGACTGCAGAAATAGTCCCTCAGGGATTCCAAATGCAGACTGTAAAGCAGTTATGCTTATAAAGTTCAAGAAGAAAATGACATAGATTTGACAAAGAACCAGATAGAAATGCAAATCGTCAAAAAATAGAGTGCCCTAAATTAAATCCGTGGATGATTTATGAACAAATTAGACACAGTTAAGGAAGAATTCTGACAAAGATCCGATGAAACCATTCAGAATGGAGCGCAAAGAGAAAAAAAGAATGGAAGAGAAAGGAGAATGAAAATTTCTAACAAGTTCGGTGGGAGACTTAAAAGAAGTAAAAGAGAATGGGGCAGAAGCAACATGTAATGAGCGAATAGCTGGAATTTTTCAGCTATAGACATAAGCCACAGAAGCTCAAGAAATTGCAAGGAGCATCGCAGAAAGCAAGCCACCACAGACACATCATAAGGAAGCAAAGAAAACCAAAGGCAATGAGAAACTATTAAGAGCAGCCAGAGGGAAAAGGACAGTTTACCTTCAAAGAGGCAATTGTTTGGCTGACTGCTGAATTCTCAGCAGTGGTTCTGGAAGCCAAAAGATTGGGGAATGATATCTTTAATGTGCTGAAGTCAACAGCTACCAAACTAGTGTTACACACCGGGTGAAAACATCACTAAAACACGGTGTGAAAATAGCCCCAACTCAGTAATTAAATCTTTTCCCTGCTGGCACCTGCTGTGTGTACAGTTTTTCTTTTTCTCACTCTTTTCCTCTGCAACCTACAAACTGTGTGCGTATTGTTAGTAACTCTGCAAGGGGCCAGGGTAGAGGTGAGCATAGGCCTGGAGGGAATCCAAGAGGATGAGTAACAAGGGCAAATCTGCCGACATTTTTGTGAGATGGCCTCACAGACTGGAGGTCTAGTAAATGTTGGAGGCTGGCTCATTCCTGGGCAATTTCCAGAATTCTTCATGAATACCCATTGGGCTGTCCTTATTTTTCTTACTGATTTGTAAGAGTTCTGTATGCATTGCAGATGCAAGTCTTCTTTGTTTATTTATTTTCTCTTTTCAATAATATATGGTACCAATATGATTTCCCATCCTGTGGCTTACTTTTCCACTCTCTTAATGGTATCTTTGGATAAACAGAAGTCTTTAATTTATCATTCTTTTCCTTATGGCTAGTATTTTTTTTCCTTTTTGAAAAGAAGTGCCCCTTGGTCCCTTTTTAATAACACATGCCAAGCCTTTTTCCTCAGTAATTTAAAATCTAAATTTAACCATGTGACATTGAACAGGACTTGGGAGTCTAATTAACAGCCCTTTTCTATCTCTTCCCTGCGTAGAAACCAGAATAGATGGGAGAAGGGATTAGGGGAAAGGTATACTCTAAAAATGTAGGATATTTGGACAAAGGCATCCTATATTTGACTTACTGAATCAGAGTTCTTGGACAAGAGCTTGGATGTGTGTATTTTTTTTTTTTTTTTGAGAGAGAGAGAAAGTGCAAGCGAGTGGGGAAGAGGCAGAGAGAGGAGAGAGATAACCCCAAGCAGGCTCCGTGCGGTCAGTGTGGAGCCCGACTCAGGGCTGGATCCCACGGCTCATAATATGAGCTGAAATCAAGAGTCGGGCACTTAAAGGACTGAGCCACCCAGGCACCCCTAGATGTGTGTAATTTTTAAAATTTCTCCCAGATGATTCAGTTATATCTTGATAAGTACTACAAAGGAGGAAAAAAAAAACCCTTAAATGTCTGGAATGTCATGGAAGGAAGAGGAGAGTTTCAAGCAGGGCTGGGAAATAGTCTCAGATGCAGCAGACAATTCAGACAGCATCAAGGTTAAAAGGGCCACAGACTTCTAGCTCTAAGATAAGTAAGTCCCGGGGATCTAAGGCATCGCGTGGGGACTATGATGCGCTGCAGACTTGCAAGTGAAGAGAGTATGTCTTAAATGTTCTCACCACACACGCAAACAGGTAATTGTGTGAGGGGTTGGAGGTGTTAAGTAACCTTATTGTGGCAATCATTTTGCATTATTTATATGTATCAAATCATCACATTGTACCTTAAACTTATATATGTTACATGACAATAAAATTTCATTAAAGCCGGGGGTGGGTGGGTGGGAGGTGAATCAAGTAAGGCGTATGTGAAAACTAGGAAAGATATGGGCAACAAGAACACTAATGACAGCAAGCAACCCAAACAGGTTCCAATAGTGGAGGCACATGTATGAGAATGAGAATTCTCAAAATACATGTTGGTTCTTTGTAGCATTTGCAGAAATGAATTATCTAATATTTTAAAGATTAAGAAAAATGTTGGATTTGGCTTGGATCTTCAGTCATTAGTAAAAGAACACTCTCAGTACAGAGGTGGGGACTAGAGTATGGGTTATGTGATATCAAGGGTGAGGAGTAGCCAGTCAGAAGCCAAAAGCCTGGGTGTGTATCAGGTATTTACAGAGAAGGATAGTAAAGCAGTTTTGCAGGGTCAAAAGAAAAGAATGTATTTCAGTTTTAAGAAACAGACAATCCTTGAATCTCAGAGTTGAGAGGACCCTCAAATACCATTTTGAATAATTCCATCCGACACTTAAATTTCCTTTACAAAGTCCTGTCATTCTGTTTATACTTCAACTCCTCTTGGGTGAGGTCTGCCATCTGCCGCCACCCTCAGGAGCGGCCTGTTGTGTCTTCGCGTGGCTTTGACTGAAGGCTCTTCCTTTTCATGAGCTCACGACTTCTCTCTTCAGATTGTACTGGTTGCCATATTTGAAACAGGAGGACAGGTGTCAGCTGTGAGGGAATGTCATCTCACCAATACGTCCCAGTACATTTATTTAATGGCTTTCCAAAGGAACTGGTTAAAAAAAAAGAAAAAAAATTCTGACTGGAATTATTTTGTGGGGAGATCGAATTTACACAAATTTGACCAGATCAAATTGAAACAAATAGGACAGTTTAAGAAATAGTAATTCTAACAAGGGGGAGAAGAAGGGGGGAAATGTGGGGGAAAGGGAGAGAGGCAAACCATGAGAGACTCTTGAATGCTGACAAAACTGAGGACTGATGGATGTTGGGGGGAGGAGGGATGGGCACGGAGGAGGGCACTTGTGGGGATGAGCACTGGGTGTTATGTGGAAACTAATTTGACAATAAACTATTTGTAAAAAAAATAAATAAATAATAAATAACAAAAAAAGAAAGAAAGAAAGAAATAGTGGTTCTACAAGAACCACTTTGTTTTCGTCAGTCCTTTGTTTTAGGCTCCGTGACACAAACTTAGCAGTGTGGTGTTCAGTATGGCAACCGCGAGTCAGAAATTGGAAAGGATCCGTCTCATTTACAAATGACTTTGTCCGAAAGGAAGCAACAGAATATCCAGCTAAAAGTGCTCAGACCACATGACCCCTACTGTGCCACTTAACAAAACTCGTGGAAGCGGGTGATGACTGGGCTATGCAGCAGCTGGCCGTCCGGGCACAAGCTGGCTGTGCGCCTGGCCTTCCCCTTCTGACCAGCAGATGGCAGAGCCGCTCTAAACACTACTTGCCCAGCTCGGCGACTCCGGAGCAGCCGAGGAGGAGGCGAGAGCAGAAGGGCTTTCTTTTTCTCTTCTTCTAAGTCCCCCTGAGCAGGAAGAAACATTGAGGCTCCCAGCAGACGCCTTGGGCCAGAACTTGACCAAATACCCATGACTAGACCGATAAAAGGGAAATGAGAAGGGCATGATTTACTTAGACCTTGAAGCTGGGCACATCATTGCCCAATCGAAATAGGGCTTTTATCTTGTTTATGTACTTATTTTTTTTTTTTTTTAAGTAAAAATAGCTGTTGGGTAGGCTACCAATCTCCCATGCCAGAGGAGCTCAGGAGAAATTATACACGCTAAATCCATCGGGCCCCGCGCCAAGGGCGGGACAATGCCTCTACAGAAACGAGTAAAATGTTTTTCTTCCTCTGATAATTATTAATTCTCTGCAGTGACTTAGAAAAAGTCTTGGGCTAAATTTCTTGCTATTATATGGACATTAGGTATAGAAACGGACTGCAAAACTGTTTTTAAAAGTCACTGTGCTTCTAATCCAAACTTCTTACTCTAAAGCTTATCTTCCCACTATGTGAGTTGTACAAATCCCCTCCAATTTAGATATTCTAGAAGAGCCTTACATGGTAAAGAATAAATCATTTTCAAATTTGACATTCTATCCGGAACTGACAGCAGTTGATTCCCAGCACTGTCTTTTATTTCTGTCATACTTTGAGATGAGAGTAATCTTACATTTGCAGTAATTCTCAGGATAAAATTTCCTTCTCAAAGCTTATTCTATGAAGTGTTTTTTTTTGTTTTGAAGAATAAAGCAATGATTCTTTTTGAAATTGCATATCAAGTTCAGAAACATTGACTCTTTAATTTAAAATATTAATGTCAAATGCTGGATGGAAAAATGTATTTTCCATCCTTGTTCTTTGAGAGTGTGACTTTCTTGTGCTTGGTAGATCCTCATTCCTATTGGATTTCCGTTGCACGCTAATTATCTCCAGCCACAGCTGCTTACTGACAGCTGTTCCCTTCACTGTCCACCATGCAACCACCCTTCTGAGGGCAACCATACTGAGGTTCCCATCTGTGGACACCCCTGCCTCCCCTGTGTGGTTGCTTCCACTGGGGCTTTCACCCTGGCTCAGACGCAGAGCTTGCGACTTGTATCATTCCAAATGTTGCATTCCCCTGGCCTGACTGATGGGTTAATAGAAGCCTCATTTAGCACCAGTGAGAAGTAACACTTTTGCTGGGACTTCTGGGAGAGAGGTTCTTTCTCTGTCCTGTCACATTTTTACCTTTCAAGGAAGGCCCAGGGTTGCTGTAAACCATTTTGATATCTTGAATGGGAACTAGTCTCAGAATGGAGCCGAGAGGGGCGCCTGGGTGGCCCAGTTGGTTAAGCGTCTGACTTCAGCTCAGGTCATGATCTCACGGTTTATGGATTCGAGCCCCCATTCGGGCTCTGTGTTGACAGCTCAAAGCCTGAAGCCTGCTTCAGATTCTGTGTCTGTCTCTCTCTGTCCCTCCTCTGCTCATGCTCTCTCTCTCAAAAATAAAAAAATAAAAAAAAAGAGAAGAATGGAGCTGAGAGAGAGAGAGACAGACAGACAGGCAGATAGACAGAAAGGCTCCCTGGCGATACATTTCAGCCTTCAAACCAACACAGCAAGCATAGCAGCAAGGCCTATTCCTGGACTGTTCAGTTACATAATCTAGTAAGTTCCTATTTCATTTAAGCCAGTGTTTGGATTGGATTTTTCTCTCCCTTGCTACCGGAAGAGTGTTAACTTATACATCGGTTCAGAATCTCTCATGACCAAGAAATATTCTCAGATACTGAATGTGTCATAAGAATTAATATGGAAAACACTTAACAGGGAATAAGTGTACTTATAACTTATGTCCAATATCTTTATTGTCTTTAAATAGTAATGTTCACCTGTGATGTAATGCAGTACAGAAAAGAGTTTAAATTGGCATTCTTGATATTCTGTGACTTCACGAGCTCTAGTCATTATTATGGTAATGTGCTCTGGGGACAGTTTCCTCAAGTCTGAACGTGTACATTTGTTTCCTTTTTGAGTCTGAATTATTATTTCTCATTATCATGGAATAAAATAATCTTGAAGCTATTTAGAAATATTGATAAATCACTGGCACACACGAGCCTGTAATTGTTAAAGTGGGGACCTCACACTGTGATGCTTCTCTCTGGCTACTTCTTTTACTCAGGCAGTGCTGTGTGCACAACAGGCAGACGGGCCGACCCCCAAGCCTGACCACAATCTCCTGGCAGAGAGACATTTGTGCCTGGAGATGGAGGTCGTCGGGAAGAAACTGTTCGCTTTAGGAAAGCTTCGTTCTGAAGTCAAAACTTCTAGCCTTCCCAGTGGTGACCTTTGTGCTCTCCACCCCGGGCGTCCACATCCTTGTCAAAGGGTGAGAGACCTTCTATAATTGACAAGAGGATTTCAAGACAAGGGGCCCGCCAGGTTGTCTACACGGAGCATTCCCTACAAACAGACCCGGTTCCTTTTCCTGTAGGAAGAGAACAGTAAGGCAGATGCCGTTGCCTTTGTTTTTTGTTTTCATGGTGGTAAAGGACACCTTGATGGTGCTAAAAGAAGGTTATCTTCATAGTGAGCCCCCTGCCATATCTCACACAGCTATTTTGTTAACACTATACCAGGAAGGCCTGGAGTTCATGTTAGTAGGTAATTCTTTCACGTCGCTCAAAATTCTAAGATACAAATATTTGTGAAAACTTTCTTTCCCTCTCTGGTTTTCCTGGATGCTCATTTTCCTCCCCAGCGGCAATCCATTTTATGTGTCTGCCATGTCTCCTCAGGGCGACGTCACACACATTTAAACAAAGGCAGGTCAATGTTATCTTCTCCCTTTCACCTCAACAATGATATATGTCCTACTCTGCAAAGGTACAGATTTCTTTTTTTCACTTAAGATATCCTGGATCTACTTCCATCTTGGTATGCAAGGAGCTTCCTCATTCTTTTTCGTAGCCTCTGAGCATTTCACAATTTCATAATATCATGGTTTCACCAGTGTCCTGTTGGTAACGTTTATATCACTCCCCAGGGTTAAAAGTGAGTGTTATATCATACATCATATAGCTGACCTGGGTCTCTCTGATTAACACATGTGTGTATCCACCAGTTCATTTCAGGCACATGCAAAGATGAAGGATCTCTTCTGGATGCTTCTTGCCATAGCTCTCCAAGGTGATCACATCATAGTGAAATGAAACATAAGCTCACAGTTTTGGGTATTTATCTCTAAACTGCATACATGATGTTCAACACAGACATCTATGTCTCAGGATACAATGGAAAGGAGACATAAGAAAATTAAAAACTGCCTAGTTTTCACAGGACATGGAGAAATAAAATATGTCATTTGGCCCCCGATCCAGCAGAAGACACCTTGTGAACTACAAATGGCGGGGACGCAAGAACTTTCCTTGACTTATTTGGATAAAAAAAATTATAGAATGTTTGAGAAAGACACTCTGGGAGGAAGTTGGTGGCAAGAGACAAGAGTGACTCAGTAACCCTTCTTACATGTGGAATCATGGACGGAAGGGTATAATTAAGTCACCCATTATGAGCTTGAACCAGGTGAGCAGTGGTCACTGGCTTTGATTTTAATTTGTGTATTGAAATGAAGCTTTTTGCACACTGTGCCATTATATATGGCTTTCTTCAAGCATGGATAATTGATACAAGTCATAAAGATTTGTAGCCTTTTCATTCTTTCTCTTGATGTCTGCACACATCTCGATCAACATCTACATTTGTTATATGTTAATAGATCTTTCTAATCATTCATGATACATCTTACTAGTCCTAATCAGAGTGAAAAACGATGAAAACAATTCACACACAAATCAGATCTTTGAGTTTACTCTTGTTAACTAATCTTTTCGTGCGACTGGCTCCTCGAACAATGGAAGCAACTTCCTTTGTGTGTGCTACCGTTCTCCCCTCTGGGTGAAGACTCCAGCACTTCCTTCATTTCTCATCACTCGCAGGTAATAAGCATCCTCGTGGTGGCTGGAAGTCACACACACAGCCTCAACCTCATAATTACAGCTTCTCCCTTCCCTTGGCTGGGGCCTGTCTGTGATCCAGGAAAGGTGGGAGGGGGAGGCTGCTTCCCTTTGTTCCTTGTCTTCCCGCCCCGAGATGCTGTCTGCGAGGAGCTCTGCCAAGAGCGGGGAGTGGGTGTGGGAGGCAGGAGAGAGGTGACTGGCAGGAAGGTACTCACGAGTACTGCCTGGCTTCCCCTCTCTGGGCCTGGCAGTGTTTGAGACACTCTCCTGGGCAACGTCATAGACCCTGTACACATTCTTCTCCTGGGCCTTGACTGACAACCCCAATGGCCTGAGCAGTGCCCTTTCTTTCTTCTTTTGAGAGAGAGAGGGATGTGCACGAGAGAGCTTGTGTCCAACGGGGAGGGGGCAGAGAGAGGGAGAGAATCGTAAGCAGGCTCCACGCCCAGCGGGGTCTCATGACCGTGAGATCATGACCTGAGCCCAAATCAACAGTAGGTCGCTTAACCGTTTAACCGATTCAGCCACCAGGCGCTCTGAGCAGTGCCCTGTCTATTGGCTGGTCTACCTGTTCCTCTCTTGGCGTCTGCTCCTGCCAGTGTTCTTTTTACCTGCGCCCTTCACCCCAGCCAGCTGCCCTTGGACAGGATCTATTTAAAATAGCCTCTAGGGGCACCTGGGTGGCTCAGTAGGTTAAACATCATGGAATTCTACTTGGCAATGACAAAGAATGAAATCCTGCCATTTGCAACAACATGGATGGAACTGGAGGGTGTTATGTGAAGTGAAATAAGTCAGAGAAAGACCGATATATGTTTTCACTCATATGTGAAACTTGAGAAACTTAAGGGAGGACCGTGAGGGAAAGGAAGGGGAAGAAATAGTTTCAAACAGAGGGAGGCAAACCATAAGAGACTCTTGAATGCAGAGAACAAACTGAGGGTTTATGGGACTGGGGGAGGGAGAAATGGGTGATGGGCATTGAGGGGGGCACTTGTTATTGTTGTTGAGATGAGCACTGGGTGTTGTATGTAAGCGATGAGTCATGGGAATCTACCCCCAAAACCAAGAGTACGCTGTATACACTGTGTGCTAGCCAACTTGACAATAACTTATACATAAAAAACAAACCAAAAAAAAATGTCACGCTCTTGATTTCAGCTCACGTCATGATCTCACGGTTTCAAGCCCTGAGTTGGGCTCTGCACTGACAGTGCAAAGCCTGCTTAGGATTCTCTCTCCTTCTCTCTCTGCACCCCCACCCCCACTGCCCCCGGCTCTCTCTCTATCTCTCTCTCAAAATAAGTAAGTAAACCTTATTTAAAAAAACTAACAAAATGGCCTCTGGGCCACGGGGTGTTCTGTTGATGCTCTTGGTGGGGTGGGCCATTTCCCTCTTCTCTGCGACCTGGCCTCTTTAAGGTTGTCACTCACAACCTCCAGAATTAACCACACAAGGATAACAAAGCGAGTTTTAGGGGGGCATGCTGAGCTGAAGCTCCTCTACCCTTAAGCAGATTTCCAAGCTCCTTCTAGAGAAATCCTCCTCACCAGATCCTCCCTCTCCCCTCAACATGTTAGGCCTATAATGTGGGTCAGTTGTCTAGCCTGCTCTTGGCATCTACTGTGAACTTTCCATATGGCTCACACCTCACTCTGGAATCTGAAATCTATCAAACTTGGTGAGTCAGTCAACCCCCCCTCCTTCGCCCCCTCATTAAACATCCGTCCTCTTTGTTTTCTTTTTTTGCCTTTGAACGATATTCCTTCTATTTTATTTTTTAATTTTTAAGTGTTTATTCATATTTGAGAGAGAGACAAAGAGACAGAATTCAAGAGGGGGAGAGTCAGAGAGAGAGGGAGACACAGAATCCGAAGCAGGCTCCAGGCTCTGAGCAGACAGCACAGAGCCCAACTCGGGGCTCGAACTCAGAATCCGTGAGCTCATGACCTGAACCAAAGTTGGACACTCAACTGACTGAACCACCCAGGCACCCCAAGGATAGTCCTTTTATTTAGAGTGTTATCTCAAGCAAAACTTGCCCGCTGCCAGAGGGCCTCACTCAGATTCTGTGAGATGGCTTTTAATCTTCCCGTGGCTCTGGGAGGCCCCTCGGTTTTCTTTATATCTATTTATTTAAGTCACATGTTTTTGATTAGGTAACATATGCACATAGTACAAAATTCAAAAGGTGCAAAAGGGAACAGCATGGAAAGCAGGTTTCTCCTCAACCTTTATCATTCAGATTCCTGGTCTCTTTCTCCAAAGGTCCAAAAGGACTATGCGTTTGGAAGTGTATTTCCAGAAGTATACATGCAGATATAGGTGTATAGTTATGAAAACTTTTGTTCATAAAAATGGCGTAAAACACACTTTTCTGTACCCTGCTTTTTCCACTTAATATATTATCTTGGAGGTCATTTCATATGAGCACGTAGAAAGCTACCTCTTTTTTCGTAATGATTACATTCAATTTCCTCAAGTGGCTGTAACATAATTTACTTTACCAATTCCATGTTTATAAAGTTCAGGTTTACCCGTGTTGCCTGATTTATTTATTTATTTATTTATTAAATATTTTTATTTATTTCTAGGAGAGAGAGAGACAGCGTGAGCAGGGAAGGCTCAGAGAGAGAGGGAGTCACAGACTCTGAAACAGCCTCCAGGCTCTGAGCTGGCAGTCAGCACGGAGCCCGACGCGGGGCTTGAACCCACCAACCGCGAGATCATGACCTAAGGGAATAGTCGGACGCTTAACCGACTAAGCCACCCAGGCGCCCCCTTGTTGCCTGATTTAAACAAACCATTTAGAGGGGCACCTGGCTGGCTCAGTTGGTGGAGCATGCAATTCCTGATTTTGAGGTCGTAAGTTCAAGCCCCACGTTGGGTATAGAGCTTGCTTTTATTTTTATTTATTTTTTTTAATGTTTTTAATTTATTTCTAGGAGAGAGAGAGAGACAGTGTGAGCAGGGGAGGGTCAGAGAGAGAGGGAGTCACAGACTGAAACAGGCTCCAGGCTCTGAGCTGGCAGTCAGCACAGAGCCCGATGTGGGGCTCGAACCCACGAACTGCGAGATCATGATCTAAGCGAAAGTCGGACGCTTAACCGACTAAGCCACCCAGGCGCCCTAGAGCTTACTTTTAAAAAGGAAATAAAAGGGGTGCCTGGGTGGCTCAGTCGGTTAAGCATGGTTAAGTGTCCAATTTTGGCCCAGGTCATGATCTCACAGTTTGTGGGTTCAAGCCCCGTACCCAGCTCTGTGCTGACAGCTCAGAGGCTGGAGCCTACTTTAGATTCTGTGTCTTCCCTTCTCTCTGTCCCTCCCCTGCTCATGCTCTGTGTCCCTCTATTTCTCAATAATAAATAATTGTTAAAAAAAAATTAAAAAATAGGGGCGCCTGGGTGGCTTAGTCGGTTAAGCGTCCGACTTTCGCTTAGGTCATGATCTCGCGGTTCGTGGGTTCGAGCCCCACGTCGGGGTCTGTGCTGACTGCCAGTTCAGAGCCTGGAGCCTGTTTCAGTCTGTGACTCCCTCTCTGATGCTCCCCTGTTCACGCTGTCTCTCTCTCTCCTAGAAATAAATAAAACATTTAAAAAAAGGTAAAAAATAAAAATACTTTAAAAATAATCAATTTATATAATTGTTTGAGCATGGGCTCTGGAACTAGACTGTCTCTGTTTATGTTTCAGCTAGACCACTTACTTGCTGTGTGGCCTGAAGCACGGTACTAAACCTCTCTGTGCCTCAGTTTCTACATCTCTAAAATGGAAAGAATAATATTTACCTTTTGGATTTGTAAAGACTAAATGGATTAAAACAGGTAAAAAGCTTATACCTGTGGTTAGCACACACTAACACACTTACTATATATTAATACTTATTCTTACTGGATAAAAGTGCTCTGTTTCCTCTTGCTGTTCCTGACTGGATCCGGAGACCCAGATGGAGAGGAATATTGTTTCTCCCCTGTGGTGTTGGGGAAGGGACTTCCTGGCTTTGTGCTTCAGACATGTATCTAGTACCTGCCAATCTCAAGGCAGCCTGGGCGCTCTTTGTCTCATGGTTTTCACAGCCAAGTCTGGGCCCATGACTTGTGATCTGGATGCCTCAGCAAGGTGGGGACTGATGGTACTTCCTGGGCCTTTCCCCTGCTCTGTGGTTCCTACTGGCCCCGTAGACCATCCGAGGTCTGGCCACTTCTCCAGTGTAGCCTAGTCCCGGCAGTTTGCTCCATATTCTCTAGATGCAGAGCCATGGTCTCCCTACCTTGGTGATCCCTCTGACAAGCTTCGCTTTCTGCTCTTGTCCAGAGCTTGAAACAAGGTTCTGGGGCAGCAGCCATCTTTGTCCTTTGTGTTTGCTCGTATCCAGTGAATGCAGCGCTCCGAATTCTGCATCCTCTCCTGGTTGGCTAAAGGTCGAGCTGCAGTTCTTTCTTTCAGAATGGAACTGTATTCCCTGACTTTGGCATGTTTGACACTTTATCTGTTGCATTTATATTTAAATGATGATAGTTAGGCTGTGTATGATATTCTTGGATCACACTCCTTTTTTTAAAAGGATTGCCTCACTGTTTTTTTTTTATTGTTGAATGTTACTATGGAGAAGTCTAAAGCTCATCTGAAAATTTTCCCTTTATAGATGAGTTGATAATTTCACGTAGATGTTCAAAATATTTTTTTTTATTCATCATTGTAGTCTAGTAACTTTACTGAGGCATTTTCTTGTTGACAGTTCAAAATGTTTGTTTTCATCTTTCTTTTTTTTTCCCTCGAGGTTTTCTTCTGTGGTCTTTACTCGTTTTCGTGTGTTCAGTTACTTTGTCACTCCTGTTGTGGCCCTCAGTTCAATGATGATAAATACCTTTTCTCTCTTCTTTCCTCATCCTTCCAATTGATTTTAAGAATCAGTTTTTTTATGTTTATTTATTTATTTTGAGAGAGACAGAGCATGAGCGAGGGAGGGGCCGAGAGAGAGGGTGAGAGAGACTCCCAAGCAGGCTCTGCACTGTCAGTGAAGAACCTCCTGTGGGGCTTGATCTCACAAACCATGAGATCATGACCTGAGATGACATTGAGTCAGACACTTAACCAACTGAACCATGCAGGGCCCAAAAATCACTACTTATGCTATATTTTATCAATGACATTAAAAATATCTATATAAAGTAGGACTAATTAAACAAAGGTATGACTACTAATATCCGGTTTAGAAGTACATCAGCTTAATCTGACAAGTTTATTCTAAAATTGATCTGGAAATTCTAAGGACTGAGAATAATCCTGAAAGTGGCAATCTTGAAGAAGAATAAGGATGGAGGACTTACACTTTTAGGCATTAGGTTTCTCATAAAGTTACAATTAAGACAATGTGGTATAGATATTAGGAGAGATAAACAGATGAAGGGAACAGAAATCCAGAAACAGACCCACACATATACAGTTCCCTGATTTGTGATAAGTGTAATTCAGGGGGGAAAAATGTTATTTGGAATAATGGTGTTGGGTAAATTAGCTACTCACATAGGAAGAAAATTAACCTGACCCCCTACCTCACACCACACACCAATATTAATTTGAGATGGGTCTTAGAATTAAATGGGAAAATTAAAACAATAAAGTTTAAAAGGAACTGAGGGGAATATTTTCATAACTTTGAGGTAAGCAATGGTTTCTTAAACATGTTGCAAAAGACACTAAGTATAAAATAGAATACTGATAAGTGGGACCTAAATAAAATTAAGAACTTTTCATCAAAAAGACATCATTAAAGTGAAAAGGTAAGATTCAGACTGGGAGAAGATATCTGACAAAGGACCCCTACCAGGAATCCACAAAGAACTCCTTCATATTAGCAAGAGAGAGACAGGCAGTCCAACAGAAAATGGGCAAAGACTTGAATGGCTACTTCACAAAAAATAAGCACATGAAAAGCTTCTAAACATGAGTCATCAGGGAAATGTAAATTAAAATTACAGAGGTGTATGGGTGGCTCATTTGGTTAAGCATCTGAGTCTTGATTTTGGCTCAGGTCACGATCTCAAGGTTTGCGGGTTTGAACCCTGAGTTGGGCTTTGTGCTGACAGCGCGAAGCCTGCTTGGGATTCTTTCTCTTCCTGTCTCTGCCCCTCCCCCTGCTCATTCTATCTCTCTCTCTCAAAATAAATAAATAAATGTTAGAAAAAAAGAAAACTTTTTAATGATTTCAAAGCTATATATACAGGTAATTTTTGACCTAGAAATTCTTTTTTTTTATTTATTTATTTATTTATTTATTTATTTATTTATTTTTACAAATAGTTTATTGTCAAGTTGGTTTCCATATAACACCCAGTGCTCATCCCCACAAGTGCCCTCCTCCGGAGGATTAGGAGGAACTTAACAGAGGACCACGAGGGAGAAGAAGGGGGGAAATAGTCGGGGAGGGAGAGAGGCAAACCATGAGAGACTCTTGAATGCTGATGACCTAGAAATTCTATTCTTATGTATATCCCCAACAGAAATGAATGTTTATATACCCCCAAAAGACATCCCCAAGAGTATTCATAGAAGCTTTTTCATCATAGTTAAAAACTAGAATCAATTCAAATGTTAATGGATAAATAGTGGCACGTTTATGTAATAGAATACATGTAATATTGCAAAAGAATAAATGATTGTTATTCAAACAACGTGGATGAATATCATCAACATAATGTAAAGTAGAAAAACCTACACATATGCGAGAGTACCTACTGTATGTTTTCGTTTATAGTACAGTCAACACTAGACAAAACTAATTGATGGTGGATGACAGTGGTCAAATAGCAATTACCCTAGACGGAGGGGAGAAGAAGGAACCTTTTTGGGTGTTGGTAATGTTCCATATCTGTATCAGAATGGTGGGTACATGGGTGTAGTTAACTTTTAAAAATTCATCAAGCTATATATCTAAGACATTGCTGTATATAAAGTCTACTTCAAAGAAAACAGATTTTAATGCTAACTTGTGTTTTTGTTTTTGTTTGTTTGTCTTTAAAGTAGGCTTCATGCCTAACATGGGCTTGAACTCATGACCTTGAGATCAAGAGTAGTACATTGTACTGACTGAGCCAGCCAGGCACCCCACTAACTCCGGTTTTAAAAACTTCAGTTGTCTAGTAATTTTCTCTGTGACCCCTTGTATCTCTACTTTGAGTGCTTATTATATACAGGTTATTTTTTTTTCTAGAGATTACTTTTTCTTAGTTCCTAGAGATAATGGAAATATTTTTGCTCATAATTTTCTTGGCTTTGTGGCAAGATCTTTCTGTTGTGATTCTTTATCTGCCAATGATTTTCCCTACCAGTTCTTTCCTTTTTTTTTTTTGTTGCATTTTTGTAAAGATTTGTGCTGTCTCCCTTTTGATTATTTATCAGCTTTAAGTAAGGGCACTTTTTAAAAAAATTATTTAAAAAAAATTTTTTATGACTTTATTTTATTTTGAGAGACAGAGACAGAGAGCAAGTGGGGGAGAGGCAGAGGGAAGAAGACATAGAATCTGAAACAGGCTCCTGGCTCTGAGCTGTCAGCACAGAGCCCGACGTGGGGCTCGAACCCATGGACCGTGAGATCATGACCTGAGCCAAAGTTGGACACTTAACCGACTGAGCCACCCAGGCACCCCTAAAAAATTATTTTTTTAAAAAAAATATTTTTATTGATTTCTAGGAGAGAGAGAGAGAGAGAGACCGCGTGAAGAGGGGAGGGTCAGAGAAAGAGGGAGACACAGACTCCGAAATAGGCTCCAGGCTCTGAGCTGGCAGTCAGCACAGAGCCCGATGCGGGGCTTGAACCCACTACAGCGAGATCATGACCTAAGCGAAAGTCAGACGCTTAACCGACTAAGCCATCCAGGCGCCCCCTTAAAAAATTATTTTTAATGTTTATTATTTATCTTTGAGAGAGGGCGCATGCATGGGCAGGGAGGGGCAGAAAGAGAGAGAGAGACACAGAATCTTAAGCAGGCTCCAGGCTCTAAGTTGTTAGCAGAGTCTGATGTGGGGCTTGAACTAACACACCATGAAATCATAACCTGAGCTGAAGTTGGATGCTTAACTGACTGAGCCACCCAGGTGCCCCAATAAGGGCACTTTTTCTAGCAGAGTTGTCACACTGTACATCTTCAAAGGACAGTCTCCAAATTGTGTTCTCTCCAGGGGGTGCCATCCACACGAAATACAATGTGAATGTTGGCTTCTGGAGACCCTGCTACTTAGACTACCTATGTGTTGGAATACTTGTGGGGAAGGGCCCAAAGCAGGGTACCATGCCTCTCCCTGAGCCCCCACAATCTAAGCAGGGTCTGTATGTGTGCTGGTATGAGCTGGCCTCGTGCTTCCTCTTCTTCAGGGAAAAAGCGTAGCAACTGCAGGGCAGCTTATTACTGACAGCTCTTGGCCCACCTGGTGTCACCATGCCAAGACAGTGGGTCTACAACCTTCTTTCTTCACCCGCCACCCTCACTCCTTTGTGGTCTCAAATGGAATCCAAGGAAACTTCAACAGCTGGCCTGCGCTGAGTCTGGTTCTAAGCAAGGTACTGTTGGTTTTGCACCTCAGGAATCCACCTGCATTCTGAGGAAGGTTTGAGCTTCTGCGTTCTGCCAGGTCTGCAATGTGCAATCTCTCTGCTTGGATCTCCTTTCTTACCTGGGTCAGATTATCACCATAGAAAGTAGCCTTCCTTCATATATGTTAAGGTTCAGGGTAAAAGTGACTTGGCCATTATGTCAAAGGTTACGTTTCTTGTTTTCCTTGTTGTCTTCAAGTGACTGAAAATATTTTGCTCTTGGGGCGCCTGGGTGGCTCAGTCAGTTAAGCATCTGACCGGCTCTGGTCATGATCTTGCAGTTCTTGGGTTCGAGCCCTGCATCAGTCTCTGTGCTAACAGCTCAGAGCCTGGAGCCTGCTTCAGATTCTGTGTCTCCTTCTCTGTCTGCCAACTCCCCTCCCGCCCCACCACTCATGCCCTGCCTCTCTCAAAATACATAAATGTTAAAATTAAAAATACATATATTTTGCTCTCACCAACAATGCTGCCATTGTATACAACTCAGTTTATATATATACAAATATATCAGTAGAATAAATCCCTGAGATTGGAATGCTGACTAAAAAGCTATGTGCACTTATCATTTGAACAGGTATCATCAAATTGCCCTCCCCAGAAATTGTACTGATTTATATTCAGTAAGCATGCCCATTTCCCCAGAGCCTTGTCAACACCATGGACTATGGTACATTTTGGTCTGTGCCATTTTAAGAGGTGAAAAATGGAGTCTCAGTGTATTTTGAATAAAATTTTTCTCATTTCATATGTTTCTTAAAATTTTTTTAATGTCTTATTTATTTTTGAGAGAGAGAGAGAGACAGCATGAGCAGGGGAGGGTCAGAGAGAGAGGGAGACACAGAATCCAAAGACAGGCTCCAGGCTCTGAGCTAGCCGTTAGCACAGAGCCCGACACAGGGCTCGAACCCACCACCCATGAGATACTAACCTGAGCCAAAGTTGGACGCTTAATCAACTGAGCCACCCAGGCACCCCTCTCATTTCATATGTTTAAAAGTCATTTGTCTAAGTGTTCCCTTTGTACATCCTTTTCTATAAACTGTATATCCATAACATTGGCTCATTTTCCTGTTGGATGCTGGTCTTATTGATTTACAGGGACTCTTTATATTAAGGAAACCAAAACCCTTTGGGATATGAGGGACAAATAATTTTCCCAGTTTGTCATTTATGTCTTGATTTTGCTTATACCAATTATTGCTTTATTGATTTTTTTATTCATGACATAGCAGTTATGGACTCTTCTATGATAATTTTGTTTTGTTTTGTTTTTTTACATCCTGAGAAATGACCTTCACTGTAATACAAGGTGAGTCACTTTGTGGTCACCACCCATGGTAAAACAGGGCTCAAAATGAATTCCTCAACATCATGCAATATGGCTTAAGGATCAGGTTTTGTTAGGGAAAACTACAAGCCAGGGGTCAGGAGGAAGAGAAAAGGTGATGGGTCCTCTATCTTCTCAGCGTGCTGTGGAGAGGCACATCAGGACTCAGCTGAACACAGGGCGGGTTTGGTTTCCCTGGAAGGATGCCCTCTCCTCCCCCATTACTCTGTCTTCTTATGGGACGAGCCTAGAAAGAAGTCAAGAAGTCTAGATCTGGTATTTAAGAGTATGACTATTTACAGGAATTATGGAGTAAAGTCAGCTGCCTAAAACTTGGGAAGTTGTATAATAAAAATCGAGGAAGGTAAATATGCTGATTTCCTAATCTTTTATGGGTACAGAATCAAAAGATTTCATTGAAAGCTGATAAATCAGGTAAAGAGGTAATAACACACTCACTAGTGAAGGAAAACCCTAAGACTGATACTATAATCAACTAAAATTGGGTAAAGTTCTTGGTTTCAACAATAAAATCCATACTGACTACTCTAGGCAGAAAGGGAGTTATTAGGTAGCTCATATAATTATTGGAAAGGCTGGAAGAACAGGCTGTAAGCTGAACTTCTAGAACAACTCTCAGAACCACACTGTAGAACCAGCCTGGCAAGACAGCTGCGGCCATGGGCAGCAGCAGCTGAGCCCAGGAAAGCGCTTCCTTGAAATGAGGAGCTGCTGCCTCCGACCTGCAGGCAGACCTCAGCACAGGGTGCTCTTCCCCATATAGCTGCATGGCTCCCTCCCTGGACCGGTCCCCAGTTAGCTTCCACTCCTGGGTCTCAAGTTTGCAGACTAAATCTGGTTCTAGACCCCTAGAACCTAAATAATGACCTTGGCTTAGAGGCTCGGTGTAAACCTGTCAGTGTTTTCAGCTTTCAACCATTGTCACCTGCCTGCCTCGGGGTAAATTCTGGCTTCAGCCTTCTTCTTCTTTTAAAGCAACTGAGTAGTTTCTTGCCCCAGGATCTAGGAGAACCGCTTTCTGAGGGGGATGAGGGGGCTCCACCTAACTGTGTATAACTGTGTGTAGAATAAACATGTATCAAGTACCAAGTCCATTGCAGAATCGAAAGAGAGATGTTAAGAATATACTATACTCTCCCCAAATTTATAACTTGCCTTTTAGGGAATGAATATGATTTGAAGGTTCATGTCCATGGTAAGCATTTAAAATCATTTCTGTTTTGAAAAAAAAATTTTTATTTTTATTTTTTTTATTTATTTAAAAAAATTTTTTTAAAATGTTTTATTTATTTCTAGGGGAGAGAGAGAGAGACAGCGTGAGCAGGGGAGGGTCAGAGAGAGAGGGAGTCACAGACTGGAACAGGCTCCAGGCTCTGAGCTGGCAGTCAGCACAGAGCCCGACGCGGGGCTCGAACCCACGAACCGCGAGATCATGACCCGAGCGAAAGTTGGACGCTTAACCGACTAAGCCACCCAGGCGCCCCTCTGTTTTGAAAAAATTTTTAATGTTCATTTATTTTTGAGAGAGAGAGAGAGAGAGCGCACATGCAAATGGGAGAGAGGCAGAGAGAGGGAGACAGGCTGCTTCCGAGAGAGAATCGGAAGCAGGCTACATGCTCTGAGCTGTCAGCAACAGAGCCTGATCTGGGGCTCAAACTCACGAACCGTGAGATCATGACCTGAGCCAAAGTCAGCCACTTAACCGACTGAGCCACCCGGGCATCCCAAAATCATTTCTTATTTAATAGATTAAAATCTTTTTTTTTTTTTGACATGTGAGACAGCCTTTTGATACCAGTCAAGTCAGAAGGTGGGCCAGTCAGTGGCCTTGTCATCCCTCTCACATAGACTCACTGGTGTGTTCTTTCCTTCCCAGGGCTGCACACCGTGTCCATACTCTCTATGGGGAGTTTATTTTTAGTCATCAAATTCCTTAACTGTTGGTGATGAATTTCTGCTGGAGAATTTTTTCTTTTTGCATTTAAAAAATCAGATCACAGCATGAATTTCATCTGGGAGCCACATGTCTAGGAAATTAATTATTTCAAACCCGAGGGCATAACCGACCACAGCTAAAATGGATCTAGTTTACAGTTCTGCCATATTTGCTCATAATGCATCGAACTTCCAACAGAATCACTGTGCTATACACTGGGCACTGGCCAGTAGCCTTGTAACCGTCTTCTGGTATCACTCAGATATTTGGGACCTGAAGCTTGAGGGAGTTTGTAGTTTCCAGAAATGGAGAACAGGGGCTAGGTAAAATGATCAATTTTGAAGGATTCTGAGGGCATGACATGCAGATGGAGATGTAAGAAAACAGAACCACAGAAAGTCTTTTGAAAAATCTGCTACCTGTATTAATGTTAATTATGGTTATGACAGGAAGTTACATTGTGAGTTCCTTCAAGGAAAGGAAGGATTTCATCCCTAGTGCATACCTGCTTGGAACAGGTGCATTGATGATGAAAGGAAATAACACCTTGACCTCATGGAGAAAAAAAGCCATGTCTTCTATAGCTGCCCTTCAATAAATAATCATTGAATGAAGGGCAGTGAAGGATAATTATACCCCTTAAGGAGTAATTCAGCTAAACTTTGTATCTGTGCTTGTGCACACCGATGTGGGGAAGGTGGTCTTCTTCAGAAAGGCATCTCCCTAATGGATAAAGCCTTAAAACTGAACTGGAAGACTTGGATCTCATATGCATCACCATATACCTCTGAAACTTAGTGTATTCTGGGGGTACCCAGGTGGCTCAGTCAGTTAAGTGTCATGGTCATCATCTTGTGATTTTTGAGTTCGAGCCCCACATCGGGCTCTGTGCTGAGATCCTGGAGCCTGCTTCAGATTCTGTCTCCCTCTCTCTCTCTCTCTCTCTCTGCCCTCCGCTGCTCTCACTCTGTCTCAAAAATAAATAAATATTTAATAAATTTAACTTGAAACTTAGTGTATTCTGCATAAATCATTTACGAACATATATAGACATGTGGACTGGTGCATTTATTCAGGAGAGCAAACCAGCCTTATCAAGAGAGTTTGAGTGAGAGTAGTTGTCATGGACTTGTAGTCCCCTGGAGAGGCTCACCTCAGCCCGTACAGGCATCTTCATGAGAATGTTCATTGCATGTAGAAAGTGTGAAGCAACCTAGTTTCCCTGTCTAGGGGAATGGGTAAGTAAACCATGAAGGACCTTTATAACAAAATACTCTGAAGCAATTGGAAGTGATGAATTAGAGGTACACAGAGCAATATGGATAGACTTTCATAGTCTTGAGTCAATAAATAGAACAATATCATACCACAAATTCATGTTGGCTAATTAAAACCACACCCATGAAAACAACACATGCATTTATCAAAGATACATACCCACTTGAGGACATATTACAAACATACTAGGAAGGATACCTATGGAGTGGGGATTGGAAATATAGCAACGTAATAGATAAGATCTTTAGATCTTAGATCTTTAGATCTTTAGATAAGAGGGAACTTATCTAAAACCAATGATGAGAATATGGCATAATCATCTCCAGCCTAATGAGAAACGTAGCAAAAACTGCCATCCTTCACCCCCACTCACCCTGCCTGCCCTAATGGGATTTTCATTTTTCAAATTGTTCTTTAGGTACTCGTGTTTTTTCCTATAATCTGTTCTTTGATAACCCTTGACAATGCTTAGAGTTCATTATAGTTTGCAAATATTTTTCTGCTCCTTAAACTTTTGTAGGCAAATTAAGTATTAGATGTGAATAGAAGGTAATGAGGGGCGGCTGGGTGGCTAGATTGTTTAAACATCTGACTCTTGATTTCAGCCCAGGGCATGATCTCACAGTTCATGAGTTGGAGCCCTGTGTCGGGCTCTGTAGTGCAGAGCCTGCTTGAGATTCTCTTTCTCTCTCTGCCCCTCCCATGTACTGTCTCAAAATACATAAATAAACTTAAAAAAAAAAAGTAATGAGTTTTTAAACTTCATCCAAATAAGTGTTATTTCCTGCATAGATTCCAGCGGGTCTGTCAATGCTTGAAAGGGTTTTGGGATTTCGTGTGTGTACATGCACGTGCGCATGTGCACTTTTAAGGATCAGCCAAACCTTCTAGCCTTACTTACCTGGTCAGTGCCCACCTCTTCAACCCCACCTCATTCCAGGGTCCCCACATTGCCCACAGTGGTCCAGGCACAGCTCGCCTCCTTTCATCTCTGCAGCACATGAAACTCATTCTTGCTTGGGGACTTTCCAACAGTTATTCATCCTGTCTGAGAGGCTTGTCCTTCTGGTCTTCCTTCTCAGGTGGGATTCCTTCTGAAATGTTACATCCTCAGAGAGCCTGTTTCTGATTACCCAAATAAGAACCATCTACTAACCTGCTTTTCTGCCATCCTGCTTTTATTCTTTCCATTGCCACTACGATCAGGTATTTGTTTTCTTGTTGATTCCATCCCCGCCTTGAATAAAAGTTGCATTTCCTCAATACCTAGAAAGGGGCCTGCCACATAGTAGGTGCTCAGGGAAGTTTGTTGACTAGATTGGAGAGTATGATTAACTCAGATCTTTGTACCCAAGGTCCCAAAGTCAAGCAACCTGAATACAAGGGGTTATTATAGATTCCTTTGCCCTTGTTAATTTATAATTTATTCTTTTATTATATCATTTCAACATTTCATCATGTATCACATATGTCTCTCTATAAACATGTCTGTTTCTCTTACTAAGTTGTGGGCTTCTAAAAACAATGAACTATGTTTCTAATTTGTACCTTCCTTGGAGGACTTAACACCAAATTTTGATATTCCAAGTACTAGATACATATTTTCATCACACTGAACTGAATATGAATGGTATGGATGTGTGTGTATGTGAGAAAGAGAGAGAGAACAATTATGTGGGCCTATTTAGGTACACTTTGTGCCAGTGATTTTTAGACTCATTTTGAGTGTCTACTTACATTTAGAAAGTGCACATTTGGACAGAGATCAAATTTCTGGGCATGTTGTCATAACGGCCTAAATTCTGTAGGACATAAGACAAAATGGAAAATGGACAAATGAAAATAAATCCATGTACTTAAGATGGTAACAACCAATTTACAACATAATGTGCTCCTTTCTACATAAAAGCAATGGCGTAAGGGAGTTAAAAGGGGAATATGGCCGCAAAAACCAAGGTGAAGCCAGCAACGAGAGCAGATAAAGCATATAGACTATGGACAACTTGAGGACCGACCCTGTGACCCGCTAATTTTTCTCTGCAGCGACCAGCACAGTCCATAACAAGTAGTAGACATTAAACAAAACTTATTATATGATGGATTAACTGAAAAATGGATGCATGAAAAGTATGACTCATGAATTGGCTCAGGACCCACTGGCTCAGGAGACTCCAATGAAGGAGTTCCAAAAATGTGGCATCATTGACCCAAGTGTGAGATCTCTCTAGAATGCATATTTAGCTGTAGAAGTGGCATTGCTATCCATCAAGTCACCATCTTCCAGTCTCTCAGGCTAGAAACTTTAGAAGCTTATGTGAGTCACCCACTTTACTTGTCTAACACACCTACGCAGTCATTAATTCCTGAGGAAACATCCTCAGCCCACTTTGCCTTATTGCCTAATTTCCAGACTACAGCCTCTTGATTGGGATCTGGCCACCGATATCTCTCCCCTTTGCAGTCCTCTCTTTGCTCACCTGTAGCTGGCATATTAAATAAGCTGGAGCTCAGAGGACTCAAGCAGAAAGCAACTTTCTTTCTATCTTATGACTGGCCCTTTAAAATTGTTCTCTCCACTCTTTCCTCCGGACCCATGGTTTTCTGCTCCCTTTCGAGTACTGAAAAGTTCAGTGCAGTGTCATTTCAAAACTTCAGTGTCTTACCCAAATTATAGTCTTCCCTCCCACTAGCGTGGGCCACAGCCAGACTCCCAAACATGGTTCATGGTCTTTGTGTTCTTTGTCTCACCTCCTCTTGCACTAGCTGGGCCCAGGACAGAGAGGGGGTGAGAGAAAAAAGAGACAAGGTGTTCAGTGGTTTTTGCGGTTGCAATTACAGAGTCCTCTCCTCTGTGACTGGCAGAGGTAATAGGTAGGTCTCTATGCTGGGAGACCCTTCCTCCCTGGTATAGCCTAGGATCGCATTGCTTGGATGATACCCACTTCAGCTGGCTCTTGAAATTCTCTCCTTATCACCTGGATTCTAGCAGACCACCTTACACAGTGTGGCCTATGTTGGAATCATCCAGAAAAGCGTCTTTGAGTATATAAGATAACGAGTCCAACCCTCTTTCTCGTGTTCTCATGGCACAGATCTTTTCTATTGTTTCTGTAAGTGCGGCTTATTTCCTCTGGGGACCCATTGGCTTTGCTCAGCCGCCCGAGGTGCCACCAGCCAGCCTTTCTTTAAAGATTTTTTTCCAGTGGAATGAGAAGGCAGCCTCTGTGTCGGTTCTCTTAGCTTCTCTGCAAAGCGTGGAGGTGTAGGAAGGTCTAACTGAGGCAGAGCAAGCTTGCAGCCACTCTTTGCCAGGCACCTAGACAGCCTTGTATCTGGCTTAGAATGTGTGTGAATATGGGGGGAGACATGAACGCATTGTTCTCAGCTTTGGAGCCCCAGCCAAAACCCTGAGAAAGGAAGAGGCCTATTTTAACATGCTGTTATGTTCCTTTAAAAACATCAGAAACTGTTTTGCTTTGTTTTAATTAACTGTTGTAAGCTTACAATGCCTGATTTTGAAGTCCCAGAAAAGACATTTTAGCAAGCTGAGAAAGAGATGGCTGAACCCCCATCATTTTGTAGATGAGAACCCAACGTGCAGGAAAGCTGGCTGACTTCTGGAAGACCACACAGCTAGTAATGACTGACCGGGTCTGGAACCTAGGCCTTTGGCCTCCAAATTTTATGCCCTTTAAGATTCAGCACACTATGCTGCTTCTGTCTTACTTTCTAATGTTCTTTTCCTTGAGGGGGACCAGAGACATTTATACCCAAAATAAAGCAACCTATATGTAAGGGTCAAATGAAAAGAATACACATGTTTAATGATTTTCAAAGCCTATGAACTAGACGCTATGATTACGGATGATTTTAATTTTTTGGCTTACCTGTATTTTCTAAATTTTCTGTGTTGATCATATATTTTCTTTTAGTGGAAGGAAACAAAAAATAGACAATTATTCTTTTTAAGTACAAGTCTCTATTCTAGGAAAGAACTCCATCCAAATGAAAACAAAATTGCATTCATATGCTTTTTGGCAAGTCCATTTAAGTAGAATAATAAGACCTGAGTTACAGTCCTGGGGCTACTTAACTGTGTAACTTTGAGGTAGTCACTTGACCTCTTTGGGAATCATTTCCTCAAATGTCATGTATGGAGCCTGGGCTGGATAAAAATCTAAGATATTTTCCAATCCTAACAATAAAAACGTTTCAGGGCGCCTGGGTGGCTTAGTCGGTTAAGCGTCCGACTTTCACTTAGGTCGTGATCTCATGGTTCGTGGGTTCGAGCCCCGCGTCGGGCTCTGTGCTGACTGCCAGCTCAGAGCCTGGAGCCTGTTTCAGAGTCTGTAACTCCCTCTCTCTCTGACCCTCCCCTGCTCACGCTATCTCTCTCTCTCTCCTAGAAATAAATAAAACATTAAAAAAATTAAAAAAAAAACAATAAAAACGTTTCTTAAAAACCTTGTGGGGAGTAATTATGAAAATTTATGTGAAAGTCCTAGAATATAAAGCTCCATGTAAATGTGGACCATGATTTCTCATCGTCTAACAAGGTCTAACAAGGACCTTCCAATCAAGTGAGATCAGCCTTGTGGATTCATCTAAGCAAGACGCTCTGCCTCTAGGTTTGCCCTCAAGGTCCGCACTTACCCTTAGCCCAGCCTCCTCTGAGAAGTCTCTCAGAGGACCCTAGCCCTCACTGATGCCTCTTCCAGTACCTGTGGACTCAGCCTGGCACTGCCCGGTTTAGCTAAACGCCTGATACTCTTCCATGTTGCACATTGTCCTTTCTTGTGTATTAGGTTTTCTTCTCCAGTTCGTTGTCTACAGGCAGCAGCTGTGCTTGCTATCCCCATGTCCCCAACTATTGTCCAACATAGGCCAAGTGCACGGTGCGTCCTCCATAATCTTTGTCAGTGAGAGATGTCCGTTAGGGGCAGGCAGGTCCAATTAGAGACTCCAGATATGTGAGGTCCCCAGCTGTCCTTCGCACAGGGTGCCCTCAGCAGCCAGTCTGGGTCTAGAAGAAAATGCAATTGATCCCCTTTTCTCCAGCTCTCTTTGTTTCTTTCCCTTCCCTGGCTCTGAGAGGCTAACTCTGGGTTGCTTTCTGCTGCTGTCACTTCCTGGAATTGGACCCATGCTTTGGATCTCTTCTGGAAGAGGGATCATGGGTCTCCTTATGCTGCTGGCTCCAGGCGACCTTCCTTAGGCCAGGCCAAGGGAGTAGAGTCGGCCAGGCCACTAAACTATCTGGGGTATGATCTGGGCCTCTTGGCTGAGAAGCCCAAATCACTCACGGGCTGGTTCTGCTGAGTTTTACTCTCTCAGGACCTGGGGAGGAAGGAGGAAGAGCCACTACTTCTCTCCCTCGCCTCTCCTAAGTGGCTCTTCTGCCCTCCCTGCCTCCCCCTCTTCCCTGGCTGCCCCCCTCTCTCCTCTCCCTAACCAATGTCCCTCTGGCCAGCTCTCTGACACTCGGCTTTCATTTTCTTCCCTCTGTTACCTCCTCTTCGTTCCAGCCCAGCTCTCGCTCTGTTCATGGACACTTCTGCTCGCAGAGCAAACAGGAGGGGAGGTGATGGCCACTCTCTTCGTGCCAGGCAGGAAACTAGGTGATCTCCATACATTTTACTCATTCTAAGAGTTAGTCTTGGTTGTCACTTTACGAAGGGGAAACAGAACAGTTGTTTCAGACGGCACCTCAGAAGCTGCTCACGGTCGTCCCCACGGAGTGGTCTCTCGCCCTGACCACAGCACTGGCCCAGAGGCGGTGGTGCACTGACCCTGGGGTGAGAGGTCAGAGGGGGAGCCGAAGTCCTCCGAAGTAGGCCACGTATGCTGTGCTGCACCGTTCTGAGCTCTCTGGTAAGGCCTTCTGCGCTCACTGCCTCAAGTCACACATCCAAAGTGAAATGTGGGTGTTTTAATCACTGAAGAGAATCCTTAATACTTCTCCTTCAGCACATAGTTGCCTCTCTCGCGCCAGGAACTGCAGGGAGCCTATTGCTTCCCATCCTGAACTGGTTCCAGAAGCGTTAGGTGATGCTCAGTACAATTTTCAGTTGTTATCATAGGAGGCCCTTAGAGACGCTTCTCAATTCTAGCAATTAGCCACACAGGGGTCAACCAAGTGTTCTCAGCTCTAATTAACAGCTGTGTTGAATCTGGGACACATGCGATTCCTTTGGGGATACGCTCTTCAAACAGAAACAAAACCAGAATATCAAGCTCTTTCCTCCTTATCGGAGGCCGTGAAGTCTGAAAATTATTGCCGAGGGTATTCTCAATAAAAATTCCGGGAGGCTGAGTGGCTTCGGAGCTGAATGTCTGAATTTAAAGGTACAAAGATCAGCTCAGCTCTACCACACAAGTATCACTGGGGCCCAGGAGGTCCCAGGGAGTGCTGGGTGTGGGGAGGGGATTAGGTGCCTCCCAGATGCACACCCGGAGCCCAGCTACACCCAGCAGGACTACCTGATATCATTGCCCCGTGAATCAAAGCCTTGCTCTCTGGCTTCAGAAGGAAAAGGAACAGGAACAGGATACTTTGTGTCAGGACTCCTGCCCCAAGCGGGAAGCATGCTGATGCCAGCTCAAGTTGTCTCTGGGCACGCTGGCTGCCTGCCCTCCCTGACAGCTGCAGGAGCTCTGTAAGAAATCTGAGGGAGAATTTCCTTTGTGGCCATGACTGAGAACCCAGGATCAAGAGCTTTGCAGACAAAAAAGACATTACACTTCAAATATCCCAAGTCATCTACCGGGGTCAAGAAGCAGCCGGTAAAAAGCAGGACAGCTGGCTGTCCGGCCCTGGATGGAGAAAACGGTATTCCCCTGAGAACCGGCCAGTTGAGTGTTTCTTCACTGAGAGCAAATGCAACAGAGGCATTTAAAACACGTGTATTTTAATACTGTGATATTTCAAATGAATAGAAAGATACAGAACAATATCTATGACCCCAGAGGGTAAACATTAACTTTGTGCCATAGTGACTTCCATCTTTTTCTAGACGATTTGTGTCTTCATTTGAACCTTCCCCTGCATTCCCTGGCCCCAGACACACCTCTGAGGCTGGTGTGTACTCTCTAGTGTTTCCACAGGAGTGTACATTCTACGAAATATGGATGTATCCATAAGCGACAATATCCCTCTGTTTTCGAGATGTAAGTGGAATCATTCTGTGCTCCTCATTTTGCCACAGTTTTTACCTCTCTCAACGTGTTTCCAAATCATCCACATTAATACATATAAATCCAGCTCATTCATTTTAACTTCAGAGAGGTGTTTTATTATATTTTATGACTCTATCAAAATGTATTTACCCATTCCCTATTGATAAACATTAATTTAATCTTTTTTAATGTGCAAATATTGCTGTAACATTGACTGTGTCTCTTGCGGAACATAAGGGAGCTTTTTTTTTTTTTTTTAAGGTGGTAGTTTTGCTCTTGGGAAACTTTCAACAGTTAAAATTATTAAGGACCCCAATTAGCTTTTGTCTCCATGGATTATATATATTGATCTTTATGGTGTTTGAAATTAAAACTGAGAAATTTTTAAGATATTTCTGTATTAATTCACTTAAAAATAGCAGTAATAAACCTACTACATTGTACCATAAGTAATATGCATTAAAGAAAAAGAAGCTATCTTTTACCAAACAAAAAATATTAGCAAGAAGGTCATTGTTTTTGCATTTTTGCAAATCTCTTTAGTGTTTGGCTTACTAGAAGTCGGCTGGATCTTCATATCTGCTTCTGTATTCAATTTGCTGTCATATGTTGTCTTTCTTAAGTATGGGAAGACAAGCAAGCCTCACACAGATATGTAGCTGGAAAAGGGAAGAGTATTTTAATAGCCTTCTTAGATAAGTTTGGATATTCTTCATCAAAGATATCAAATCAATGGTCTACAAGTAATAGTTTCTTAAAGGTTAATTTCAAATGTGGAATCTGAAATTGTGTCAAAGGAATTTCTCATATTTTGTCACACTAAAACCCATTGATCTTTTTTGCTCATTTGAGAGACATTGGTTCACTGAGTTATACATGCCTTACAAACGTCAGCAGGTTTTATTATATAATATCCAAAAAGCCACATTTATTGGGGCACCTGGGTGGCTTAGTCAGGTAAGCATCCAACTCTCCATTTTGGCTTAGGTCATGATCTCACAGTTTGTGAGTTTGAGCCCCACATCAGGCCCCTCGCTGAGGGTGGAGAGCCTGCTGGGGATTCTGTCTCCCTCTCTCTCTCTGCCCCTCCCCACCCCCCACCTCTCAAAATAAATAAATAAATAAACATCTAAAAAATTAAACAAAACACGTTTATTTATATCACCACTGATTTAATCATAAAAAGTTTTTTTTTTTTAATTGGGAAACTGTCAAGGTCATGGTAGTGGATACAAATCTTCCAAAATTCTAACTTTGCTTGAAAGCTTAAAATTTATCTTTGGCAACAGATGTAGTCAGTTCCTTGAAGTGACAGGCCCACTTTGTTCATTTATGAGAAAATGCCTGCCAAAACCCCGAGTCTGAATAACCATAGTTTTTTAGTCTTTCTTTCAAGTAGAAAGGGTGTTCTATGAAAAAAGCAGCTAGTTCAGCTCATAGCTCAAAAATAAAAACTGCACTTGTGTTTTTTCTTGAGATAACCATCGTACTTCGGTGTGCAGAAATGCTGGATGTATATTTTCTATTTCATTACACAGAATATTCACTAAAATGACATGCACTTCAGAGTTGAGATTTAATAAAATAAATAAATAATTTTTACTGCTTCATTAACAAAACTACTAAGTAGAGGGGCGCCTAGGTGGCTCATTCGGTTAAGCGCCCGACTTCAGTTCAGGTCATGATCTCACAGTCTGTGAGTCGAGCCCTGCGTCAGCCTCTGTGCTGGCAACGCAGAGCCTGGAGCCTGCTTCAGATTCCGTGTGTGTGTGTGTGTCTCTCTGCCCCGCCCTCCCCCCCGTCTCTGTCTCTTAAAAATGAACAAACCTTAAAAAAATTTTAAATTACTAAGTAGAACTGGATGATGATGATCATGATGGTGATGGTGATAGTGACGACGATGATGATGATTTTACTTCAAGCACCTGACAATAAGAATACAAGGACGAGCAGAATAATTTGCCACCACAGCCTTGATTTGTGCTAAATCACCAGCAGTTTTACCTACAATTGCTTCTGCATCATCGTACAAACAGCAACACATTGAAGTATGTTGGGAAATAGTACGAAGTATAGATCTAAGGACGGAATTGCGGGGGCCTAGGATATGCATGTGTTCAATTCTACCAGATAACACTAAATTGCTCTTCAAAGAGGTGTGCTCTCTCAGATATGTATCTACCAGCCATGTATAAATAAGAGTTTCTATTGCTCCACAACCTGGCCAACTTGGAACTTGTCTTTTAATTATGGCTTTGGTGTCTTGGTATAGACATTTTAAGTTCTATTTTGAAATATGCCCAGAACATTCTGTTCTTGTCATTCTGTTCTTAACAAGGCCTCAAGAGAAACTATTTTACCAGAGCCTAACTGACTGGGTTCTTGCCAGAGACTAACCAACCTGAAGAAAGGGAGATATCCAACATCAGCCCCCTCTGACCTCCTTGTCTCACCTAAGGAGGTACAAATGAAACAAACCTGAGAAGCAGCTGTGAAGCCGCAGCCCAGGGGCAAAGGCTCACTAAAAGTCTGTGACCTAACCATGGGACTATAGAATACTTACTTCCCGTGCCCCTACACTTGACACCACCAGAATAAGAAGGTCTCTGTATACTAACAGGAGAATATAACGGAAAGAATTGCATATCCCAGACACTATTTAAGAAGTCTTCAGAGATACCTAAAGACAGGAGGGCAGACAGAAACAAGGACACCAGAGGAAATTTTAACCTCTGACACCTATAGCTGTAGCAAATAGTAAACACAATATGACTCCAGTCAGCTAAATGTAAAGTCGCACACTAAAGGATGATTTACCCCAGTTTCTTTTATCATGTATCATGTCTGGCTTTCAACAAAAAATTACAAGGTGTACTAAAAGACAACACAGTTTGAAGACACAGAGGAAGCATCACAACCAGACTTATATAAGGCAGAGACATTGGAATATCAGACTGAGAATTTGAAACAACTACAATGAATATGCTATGAGAGGTGCCTGGGAGGTTCAGCTGGTTAAGCGTTAGACTCTTGATTTCAGCTCATCCATGATTTCACGATTTACGAGATCAAGTCCCATGTTGGGGCTTGGAGCTGCTTGAAACTGATAGCATGGAGCCTGTTTGGGACTCTCTCACTCTCTCTCTCTCTCTCTTTCTGACTCTACCTTGTCTACATACTCTTTCTCTCTCAAAATAAATAAACATAATATATATATATATATACATATATACACTATATATGTACACACACTATATGTGTATATATATACATATATATATATATATGTATATATATACACGCACCATGAGAGTTTTGTTTCTATGATTCTAAATCTTACACATTTCATTTGTTTCTTGCACACGATCTCCAGAACAATGTTGAATAGAGGTGGTGATAATGGTCATTCTTGTCTTTTCTCCCTGAATGTAAAAATGCTTCTAACATTTCACTATTGACTATGTTTTTTGTAGGTTTTAGTCAATACTCTTTTTTAGGCTAGGAGGTACCCTTTTATTTCTAATTAAGAGTTGTGTAGGTATTTTTTTTTAAATCACAAGTGGATGTTGAATTTTATTGAACTCTTCCTGAATCCTCCAAGATGATTATGTGGTTTTCCTTCTTTAATTTATTAATGTGTTGAAATGAAACAATAGATTTTTTTCCTTAGAGTAATTCATCATTACATTTGTGTGATAAACCCAACTGGTCATTATTTTCTTTTTTAAATCTATATTCTTGGATTTGGCTTGTTACTATTTTGTCTAGGATATTTTTTATTTTTATGTTCATAATGAAGATTGAACCATATTTTTCTTTCTCTTATAGTCATTGTCTGGTTTTGGTATCAAAAATATACTAGCCTCCTAAAATAAAATTTCCATTTTTGAGTTCATTTTCTGGAAATGAACTTGCTTATAAAATATTATGAGTCTCATGTGGTTATTTTTATTGTGGTAGATTTACTTATTTATTATTCCATTTCTTTTATGAGCAGAGGTCTAGCAATATTTCCTATCTCTTCTCAAGTTAAATTTAATACTTTATCTCAAAAAAACATGCCATTTGTTTTCAAATTTATCAGTGCTAATTTGGTCAAAGAAATTTTTATCATAGTCATAGTTATATCTTCATATCATTTCAAATACTGCTTATTTGTGCTTTCTTTTTTCATTGGTCAACCTACCAGAAGTTTGTCTATCATATTTTATTGAATCTTAGATATCACCAATTATAAAATACCTCAGAGATGTAAAATGTGGAAAAAAGTGTCTCAAAGTAAATAAATCATTGCCTTCTTAGCTTCTTCAAAAAACTAGCACTGTTATAGTATTTGTTTATCATTTCATGAATGTGTGCTGTTATTTTTATTATTTCTTTCCTTCTCCTTTTGTTCATACTCTATTATACATTTTCTAATATTTGGACTTAGAAATGTAAGTCATTAATTTATTCTTTTTAAAACATATCCCTGCTGGGGAATACATTTTCCTTTTGTGTTATTAGTACTATGAGTTTGATATACAGTGTTTTCATTGCCATTCACTTTCTATGTATTTCATATACAAAAGTATTTCTTCTTTGAAGACTAAATTACTAAAAGCATGTTTAAAATTTTCCAAGCATTAAAAAAATTTTGTTATTTATTTCTAACTTTATCAGATTGTGCTCAGAAAACATAATCTATATATAAATTCTGTAGTCTTTAAGACTTCCATTATGGTCTGGCACATGGTTAATATTTGTAAATGTTGTCTATGTATTCTGTAAATGATTTTAAAAAGTTATATATTCTATAATTGTTTGGTATAAGATCATCTATATGTCTGTTGGATTGAATTTGTGAAGTCAGGAAAACAAATCTTCTGTTTTTTTAACTAAATTTGTCTGTTTGATCTCATTCTTTCCTGAATGAGAAATGTTAAAAATTGACCAATGTTATTATAAATTTATCAGTTTTCCTTAGATTTTTGTCAGATTCTGCTCTCTCTATATTTTAAGGCTATGCTGTTAGGTCTGTAATTTCCTTATGACTTAATTTATTCAACCATTCATTTATTGAGCACCTACCATGTGCCAGGCATTGTTCAAGACTGTGAAAAAAAAACCAGCATCAAACAAGACAGAATTATTATTCCTTTCATTATTAAATGATGGTACTCTTTATCACAAATAATACTTTTTGCTTTAATATTTACTCTGTATAATAATAATGTTGGTGTACTGGCTTTTTAAAAATGTATATTTTTTGGTATTGGTATGGTATTTTTTTAAACCTTTTTTTCATCAACATATAGCAGGACTTTGTTGTTTTTTAAATCCAATCTGAGAATATCTGACTTTTTTTTAATGTTTTATTTATTTCTAGGAGAGAGAGAGAGACAGCGTGACCAGGGGAGGGTCAGAGAGAGAGGGAGTCACAGACCGAAACAAGCTCCACGCTCTGAGCTGGCAGTCAGCACAGAGCCTGACGCGGGGCTTGAACCCCCAAACCGCGAGATCATGATCTAAGCGAAAGTCGGACGCTTAACCAACTAAGCCACCCAGGCGCCCCTGAGAATATCTGACGTTCTAAAAATGTCTATTTATTTATTTTGAGGTGGGGCGGGTAGAGAGATAGAGAAGAGAATCTTAAGCAGGCTCTGCACTGTCAGCACAGAGCCTGACATGGGGCTCAATCTCACAAATTGTGAGATAATGATCTTAGCTGAAATCAAGAATGGGATGTTTAACTGACTGCGGCACTCGGTGTCTCAAAGAATAGCCGACTTTTGAGGGAGTCAGAAAATCATCCCTTTTCTTTGATTTTGAGTACTTATGTGTTTGGTATTAATTTTAGCACGTTTATTTTCTGTTTACCTTGTTCTTTCTTTGTTTTTCTTTTCCTGTCAAATATTGTCTTGATTTTTTAAGTCCTCTTTTTTCCTCTATTGGTTGAATAGTTGTATATTACATATCTATATTTTTAGAGGCTTTTTGGCTGTTGTTAATATCTAACACATACAGTTGCTGTTCATAGTGTTCCCAGTTCACCAAGAATTCTATCCTCTTCCCAAACAATACAAAGGCTTTAGATTCTTTACATTTAATCTCCCAAACTCCCATTTGACCCGTTTTTCTTCACTTGCATTTTTTATAATTTGCTCCTGTCCTCCAATCAGTCCTCCATATTATTATTTTACGATTAATATTTGTGTAGATTTAATCTACGTGTTTGCCAATTTATCTCTCAACTTTTTTTTGAGAGAGAGAGAGAGAGAGGGGAAGGGAGAGAGAGAGAATATCCCAAGCAGGCTCTGCGCTGTCAGTGCAGAGCCCATGACCCTGGGATCACAACTCTGAGCCAAAATCCAGAGTTGAACGCTCAACCAACTGAGCCAAAAGGGCATCCCTCTCAACTATTTTTTGCATCTCATTTCTTCTGTTTCAATTTCTTTCTTCCTGAACTCAAGGAAGAAAATAACTATCATAGATCTTCCAGTGATTACCTGTGAGTAATACATTTTTCTCTGTCTGAAAATGACTTTATTTTAGCTTTATTTTAAAGATACCTTAGTTGTGTGTATAACGTTATTTTCTCTTATTATTTTCTTGAATTATTTCTTTGAAGATATCAGTCTAATCTTCCAAACTCCATTGTTGCTGATGAGAAATCTGCTGTCAGTCTAATAATAGTTACCCTTTTGTGGGAATATGTCCTTCCCCTCTGGTTGCTTCTGAGATTTTTGTCTTTATCACTGGTCTTCTGTAGTTTTGCCATCATTTGCCTATGTTTGTTTGTACGTTTGTTTTTGTGGCAGGTCCTTCAACGTGAGCATTTAGAACTTTCTTCAAGTAAGGAAAATTTTCTTCTATTTTCCTCCTTTAAAAGCTCCTGTTTGAGGGATTTGGTATCTTCTCATTGTGCCCTCTCTCTGAATTTCTCTCATGCATTTGCCATCTCTTCAGCCCTCTGTGTGGCATTTTGCATGATTTATTTAAATCTCTTTTTCAGGTAACAAATTCTCTCTGCAGCTATGTCTGATATGCTTTTTAATTTGCCTTTTAAACGTTTTATTTCCGTGACAATATTTTTCATTTCCGAACATGTTATTTGTACTTAAAATGTCTGCCTAGGTTTTCTTTATCATAGCTTCTTTCCTTTCTTGTATATCTTTACTCATTTGTTTAATTTGAATTTCACAAGTTTTATAAGTATGGGCATGTGTGTAAGTGTGCATGTGTGTGTGTCGAGTTCTATGCAATTTATCACATATATAGCTTTGTGTCATCACAATTCAATGAAGATACAGAAGTGCTCCATCTCTGCAAGGCTCAGGTAACTCTTAGAACCACACCCACTTCTCTCACTCTCCTACCCTGGTCTTAACCCTAGAAACCAAAAATCTATTCTCCATTTCTATCAATGTGTTATATCAAGCATGGTATATACATTGGATAATACAGTATGTAACCTTCAAGATGGGCTTGTTTCACTAAGCACAATCTCCTTGATATCCATCCCAGTTGTGTTTATAATTAATAGTTCACTCCTTTTTATTGCTCAGTAGTATTCTATGGTTTGAATGTTGTTCAAACGTGGATATTAAAATTTTCACCAGTTGAAGACATCTAGATTGTGACCAGTTTTATGCCAATATGAATAAAACTGTTATGACCATTCACGTACAAGTTTTGTACAAACATAGGGTTTCATTTCTCTGGAACAAATGCTCTAGAGTCTGGTTGCTGGGTTACAGGATAATTGTGTGCTTGGTTTCAAATGAAATAGCCAACTGTACTCCAGAGTAGTGTGTCATTTAAGAGCCCTAGCACTGCACGAACAATCCAGCTTCTCCATATCCTCACCAGCATTCTCACAGGTGTGTAGTGCTATCTCATTGCAAGGCTCTGCACTTCCCTAGTGACAGAGATGCTGAGCACCTTTTCATGTATTTGTCAGCTGTGTATCTTCTTTGGTGAAATGTCTGTTCACGTCTTTTACCGTTTTCTAAATGAATGTTTTGTTTTTACTGTTCAGGTTTGAGAGTTCCTATATCATCTAGATACAAGTACTTTGTTGGATATGTGGTCTGCAAATACTTCCCCCCAGTCTGCAGCTTATCTTCAGCATTTCACAGGGTCTCTTGGAGAGAAGAAGTTTTCAGTTTTGATGAGGTATAACTTATCAATTTTTCCTCTTAAGAATCATGTTTTTGGTGTCAACTCCGTCATCATTTTTACTTAAATACCTAGTATTCTTTTTCTGATTTCCTGTTATATGTAGTTCATAGCACACGCATTCTTTCCATTGTGCATGTGAGCTCCATCTCATGCTGGCTCATTTCTTCATCTCTCTTGTATATTATGAGCTCATTTTGGAGGATCTAGGATGTTCTTTTTTTTTTTCTTTCTCATTTTAGTCTCTTGAACTGGGGGGCAGGGGGACTCTTTGCTCTGATGTTTTATGTTTTTTCTTGCTAGGGCTTGAGAAATTTTGGGAGTCTTAGACCAATTTGGGGATTTCCATACCTTAGGGGCACTAAAAATATGAATCCCACACCCTCATTTGAATAGTCTAGAGTTTTTATTCCCCTGTTGGACGTGTAATCCATCTAGTATTAGGCACAGAGCTTCTCTGCAACTTCTGTGGGCCTTTTGGGATGCCTTTTTCTTTTTTTCAGTTCCCTTTTCATAAATTTAATAGACCATCTTGGCAAGGCTCCAGTTTCAACACCCTGACTTTCTCAAATTGAGGGTCATGTATTTTTCTCTATGTGGATGTTCAGTTCCCAGCCTCCAGCCCCACACCCTTATAACCAAGTCTAGTATCCCACTTTGCCAGGTTACTACAGGATAATTGGAGTCTACTCCTCTGGTTTTGAACCCGCTTTTTGTTCTTTTTTTTTTTTTAATATTTTTATTTATTTCTAGGAGAGAGAGAGACAGAGTGAGCAGGGGAGGGTCAGAGAGAGAGGGAGATACAGACTCTGAAATAGGCTCCAGGCTCCGAGCTGGCAGTCAGCACAGAGCCCGACGTGGGGCTCCAACCCACGAACCGCGAGATCATGACCTAAGCGAAAGTCGGACGCTTAACCAACTAAGCCACCCAGGCGCCCCGAACCCGCTTTTTGTTCTTGACAAACAGTTTTCCCTTTCTGTTTTTTCTTTCTTCCCTTCTTTCTCTCAGTCTTGACTAATTAAATTCTTTGTATTGCTTTAGACAGCATTTTATTATTTTTGTAGCAGAAGTTAGTATACAATAGCTTACTACCCATGCTGTTACCACCAAAACACTCCACATGAGAACTTTAATTATACAGAAAATTACATATAATCTGAGAGGTAGAGAATGAAAAATTAAGAATACGAGACAAGGAAAAGCAGGTAACAAATGACAAATCTGACAGGGAAGCCCCTAATGTTTCTTCACTTACCAAAGTATAGATTTGGATAGAAAGAATTAATTTTTTCTTTTAAAATCTCTCTGATTGTTTCTTTCTCTGATTCCATTCTACCATCTTGCCTTGAATGCGAGGCTTTGATATTTCAGGGTCTGCTGAACATAAAGAGGTTTAGGCCTTGTCCCAAGCCTTGTTTCCTGAATATTCCTCCTCATACCCTCCCACCCTCAACCCTACACTACAATTTTTAGCTTCTTCTCCCTTAGCCACAGGTTTCTGACTCCCTAGTTACTTCCTGTGCCTCTCACCTGGGATTGCTTTCTAGGGCTTTATCTCAGCAATTCTCATTCTCATTTCGCACCCTCAATCCCTAAATTGCTTGCTATTCTTAGTTTCCCAATTCCTCATGCCAAAAAAGGTTGGCATAACGTTAGTCTCTTCATGGGTGGAATCTTGATAAATGGAAAGAACAGGGGGGTCCCATGCAGGAAGGAATGTAAGAGAGTTGCCACAGTGAAAGTGGAAGCAGAAAGGCCTTGTGTTGTAAAGTAAAATCATGTCTTAATTCTCTTATTTCATTTTTTTTTCAGGTCCACACATATTTTTACTTCTCCACTTTGTGTAATCCATGGTGCTTCTGATGAAAGTCCTCAAGGATTCCTATTGCATTTAGAACAAAATTAAAATTTCTTGTAGTGGCCTGCAAGGACCTGCATGACTGAGTCCTGGTCTCCAGTCTCATCTCTGTGTGTTCCTTTCAATAGGTGGATTCAAATCTTTTCTTATTTCTAGACATTTTTCTTGGATTCTAATTTTATTTTTTTCAAATTTTAAAAATATATTTTATTTATTTCTGAGAGAGAGAGACAGCATGAACAGGGAAGGGTCAGAGAGAGAGGGTGATACAGAATCTGAAATAGGCTCCAGGCTCTGAGATAGCTGTCAGCACAGAGCCCGACTTGGGGCTCGAACCCACGAACCATGAAATCATGACATGAGCCAAAGCTGGACGCTTAACCAACTGAGCCACCCAGGTGCCCTCTTGGATTCTAATTTTAAATATTTCTTCTATTTAATACTTTGTTTTTATTCTTCAGAACTCTCTATTATTTATATGTTGGGTCTTCTTTGCATATCTTCTATATTTACCACTCTGAATCCACCTTAAATAAATGGGTATCACTTCAACTCATATATGTACTCAGTGCCTAGTATGATAGTATGTACTTCAGTGAAGGATCCAAAAACCAAAAAAGAAAAAAAAAAAAATCAAACATGTTGCATGTTGATTTTTATGGCCAATAATCTATATGTGGAGGCAACTCACAGAGAAAGGATAACTTGATAAGAAGTAAAGATGTCCATATATGATTAACTACTAAAATAGGGATAAAGATATTAGCTGGTATAGGATTGACTTATGCAGCAGAATCGCAAAAACAAAAAGGCTGCTTCTAAAATCCAGGCTTACTAGGCTCTAATGCAGAAACCTTGTCTTTTCCGTTCGTTTATCAATGCTTACATTCATCTTATTTCAACACTTGCTGACATTATATTTATACTTCACATTTTTTCACTTTTGTGCTGCTCTACATGCTTTCCTCTGGCAGATATTCGATGCTTGTTATGTGTTTCCTCAGAATTTTGTATAACCTTCTGTCGTAACACTAACTACTTGGGTTGTCATGGCCCAGACATGAACCATTGTTGGTTCACTATCTAGGAGGCTCTTTTACAGAGAAAAGATCCCCAGGTCTCATTCATGTTCATCTCGTAGGGCATTTACTTAGGAGTAAATAATCAAGGGACGCCTAAATGGCTTAGTCAGTTAAGGGTCTGACTTCGGTTCAGGTCATGATCTCACTTCTCATCAGTTGGAGCCCCACATCATGGAGCCTGCTTCGGATTCTGTGTCTCCTTACCTCTCTGCCCCTCCCTGCCCATACTCTGTCTTTCTCTCAAAAATGGATAAACATTAAAATTTTTCAAAAAAAAAAAAAAAAAGAGAAGTAGGCTGGATATTGACACTTGTTCTCCCTACCTGTGGTCTAGGAAACTCTATTGATGGATTTCCCCAGAGTTCTTGTGTCCACTAGTTTTTCTGGTTGCTTTCCCTATTGAAGACATGCCTGCTCTTTTTCTGGGATGGCTAATCATTTTTATTTCAAATTTACCATTACTTATTTGTTTTTTAACTATTTATTTATTTTAAGATGGGGAGGGACAGAGGAGAGGGAGAGAGAAAGTCCCAAGCAGGCCCCACACTGTCAGCACAGAGCTGACAATCTCACAAACTGTGGGATCATGACTTGAGCCAAAATCAAGAATGGGACACTTAACTGACTGAACCACCCAGGCACCCCTTATATTCACCTTCAAATCCTTATTCCAAGGTACCCTGTATGCAGCTAAAGTTATTTTGCATTTGGCAACTCTGAGAAATATAAACACACAATCACAGGATACTTTATTCTCTTTCCTGTAGTTACCCCAATGTTGTTTTCTCCATGAAGTTTATTAAGAGTTTAAACGGGGAAAATCAACCTAGCTATCTCTCCCTTTGACTTACTGCAGTCATTAAAATAGCCCCTTTAAAATTAATGTGTGGGGGCACCTGGGTGGCTCAGTCAGTTGGGCGTCTGACTTCGGCTCAGGTCATGATCTCACGGTTCGTGGGTTCAAGCCACGCGTTCTGGCTCTGTGATGACAGCTAGCTCAGAGCCTGGAGCCTGTCTTCAGATTCTGTGTTTCCCTCTCTGTCTGAGCCTCCCCTGCTTGTGCTGTCTCTCCCTGACTCTCAAAAATAAATAAAAAACATTAAAAAATTAAAAAAATAAAATTAATGTGTGGATATATTTATAGAGATATAGGCATGGTTATGGATATATTGGAGATATATATGTGGTTGTACATATGGATGAAAAAGTGTTGGAAAATATATCTCAAAAAGTTAATGGTGGCAACTGGTAACCTTAGGGTGGTAATATTATGAGTATTTATTTTTTCTTTGTACTTTTCAACATAAATCCTTGTTGGGTTGCTTTCCTTTCTGCTCTCAGTTTAGCTGTGACAATTTTCTCAAGAGACTGCTAATTGTCTTCAAAGTCCTTTTTTCCATTCTTCTTTAGTAATAGAATTTTTAGCTGAGTACAGGGATGCCCAGAATAAATACTACGTTTTACAGTCTCTCTTGAAACTAGGTTTGAGCCATGTGTCTACCTTCTGGTTCATGAGATGTCCTCAGAAATGTCGTGTGCGATTTGGAGAAAGGGTCCTTGAATAGAAGATGTGCATTTTTCTTCCGTTCTTTGTCCTTACTGACTAAGAAGCAGATGTAATGGCTAGAAGTTGGTAAGTCCTTTTGGATCACATAGATAAAGGTTCTCCTCCAGGGACAGGATTGGAAAGCTGGAAGAAGTCAGGATCCATGACGACTTTGTGGATGTTCCCATCCATGCTCTAGGCCCCTCATCTCAGGATGGCGTACGTGAGAGCAACATGGATATTTAAGCTGCCATTAATTTTGATTTTATGGTACAGCCAAATCAAATCTTAACTGACATAGAATTAGTGTATCATTCCTATTATGCTTTGCCTCAAAGGTGAAGCATTTATATTATAGGCTCATCCCTGGACATGTGTGACATAATTTCCATAAATGAAGTGTTCTGCTTTGGTTCTCATATTGTTTTAAGACTGTTCAATCTCACAAGGCTCTAGTTCCATAGCCACATCAGTACACATTTCCCAGAAGACACATGTGTTTGTGGCAGAACCTGTCTGCTTAGCGAAAATGTAGAAACCACTGACTGACATGGTTAATGTAATTAATATAAGCATGGTTAAATAAATTGTGGTATATTCCTGCTATTGAATATTATACGACAGTGAAAATTCATTAACTATAATCACATTACTAATAAGTCTTAGGAACATAATGTTGGGCCAAAAGAATAAGTACCAGAAGATAACATACAAGTTCAAAAAGAAAAATAAATAAAACTAGCATAAAGTTTTGGCTTAAACATATGTGTAATAAAATGTATAGAGAAACAATGGTATGATAGAGGCACCTGGTGGGGGGGAGGGCTCAGCTGGTTAAGCATCCACCTCTTAATTTGTGGCTCAGGTCACCATCTTATGGTTCCTGAGATTAAGTCCCCATTTGGACTCTGTGCTCACAGCATGGAGTATGCATGGGATTCTCTCTCTCTCTCTCTCTCTCTCTCTCTCCTCTCTCTGCCCCTCTCCCACTCACACTCATGCTTTCTTCTAAAATAAATAAATAAACTTAAAAAGAAAAAAAGGCAGGGTATGATAAAAGCAAAATCTAAGAGAATGTTTACTACTGAGCAGGTGATTGGGGGATGGGATAGAAGAGGGACATGTGGGTCAATGTAAGTCATGGGGGCCTTTTAGCTCTTGGGTTGAGAGTTGGGTCTGAGTGGTTTACTGCGTTATTATAACATACAGAGTACCAACCAGTTCAATGAAGTTTATGTAAGGACCAAAGGACCAATCAGAGTCCTTGATTCATGGTACATTATTAACATGAATCAGGATTATGATTAATCCAGTCTTGTGCTTCTGAGGCCCACAAAGCAATCATAGTACTTAGGAAGCTGCCTATTAGGCAGGACTGGTTTTATTTCTACAAACCAGGCAACAAGCATGGATGCATTTCTATTTGTGTACCCAACTGTTTCCCTATCCAGGTTTTTAAAAATAAACTTTTAATTTTAGAATAGTTTTAGATTTACCAAAAAAAAAGTTGCAAAAATGGTACAGAGTTCCTGCAAATACCCCACCAACGACCAACCCTATTTTCCCTAGTGTTAACATTTTACATTACTATGGTACATTTGTTCCAATTAATGTGCCAGTGAAGGTACATTAATATCAACCGTAAGGAGATTGTAAGCATCCTGAGAGCAGGCCCCTGCATCTCGGCCCTCCCCAACATCTTACCTCCAGTCTGCTCCATGCGTGTGGAATCGTGAGGAAATTAAACTCTTACTAAGTGACTAAACTGTCTGCAGAAATAAGGTCCGTATTTCATGATCATTTATAATTTGCTTTAAGCAGCTAAAGCTGCTTTGAGATATAACCCTGAGCTAAGTTGGGTTTAATGTTCTTAAAAGTCATTGTTTCTGAATTATTTACAAGCGTTCTCATTAGAATGAGCGCAGGGAGCTGAGGGCTGAAGTGGGTATTTTTTTTTCCTTCCTTCGGTTTCTTTTCTAAATCAGGCCACAGAAAATGGATGCTATTTCTTTAAATAATATAACCAAGCTGATCCCTGGATTACAATTAGGTTACGTAACTTGCTTATGAGCTGCTTTTCATTAAGACTTGCAGTGGGCAATGGGGCTTTACATTTCAGAAGAAAGCTGGGAGAACAGCCCTGCTAAAAGCCAGCACACATGCGGTGTTAGAGGCAGGGACTTGTAATAACATCGGCACGGGAACGAGTTCAATGTAGGCGGCTTCTTTTCTCTTTAAATCCTTAAAACATCCTTTGTCCTACCAAACTCCCTGGGTTCCAAATACATCTAAAACATCCGAGAGAGCGAGCTGAGGGCCCTCACCAGGAGGGAAGCTCTCTGCGGCTGGTCCCCAGGAGGCTGAGCAATGGGGAGCTCTCTAGGGAGGACATTATCAAGTTTCTGCAGAACCATGGCTCCGTTTCATTTCTTGCAGAACACAAGTTACTAGGAAACATTTAAAAAATGTGGCCAAGGGAGGTAACAAAAATCCTAGCATCCGCCTATAACCGTATCTCTGCAGATCGGCACTGCAGAGGTAGAGTAAGTAGAAAGTATCAGACCAGGTAGAAAACAAGAAGCTTGATGTCAAAGAAGCAAGAGTCAGAGGAGATTCTGGATGGGGGATCATCAAAACATACCAACATCTGTTCTTAGAAGTGGGGATAAAGCCAACTTTCCCCCAAAGGAAGTTGTTTGTTGCTGTAATACAGGGTGCTCACTGCAGAGGGAGACCATTTCTGATACTCCTGGGAAAAAAAGCCTCACAGAACATGATAGAAGCTGGAAATTGAAAGTTTATAAGTTAGAGTAAGCAAAGGGATCAGAGAATGGGACGAAGCGCTCTTGACAATAAATAAGCAGGAAAAGCTCTACTGGAGAGTGACCCAGAACAGGCTCATGGAAAGAAAAGACAGCTGCATAACCCCCAAATTCCACCGAATGCAAAATTCCTTTTGGAAATGGAGTTACCGCTTGGTGATTAAAATAGCAATCAGGAACAATGAAATGAATTTGGAGCCCTTTATGTACTTGAAGAAACACCTGTGATTTACTGTCCGGGAACAGCCCAAAGGGTAATTCTTTAAGCAGTTAAAGTTTGCTTCTTAACTTTTGATAAATGTGATCTGTTACAAATTCCCAAAGTCAAGAAGGATATTTTATTATGCAGCTCTATAAAATAATGAATAGACAGAAATTTCCCTCTTTTGTCTTATGGTTAACTTTAAAAGTTACAGTTAACTTTCAACTACTAATATTTAATATTTATAGTTAACATTTGTAAGTTTTTGAACTTGAAGACAAACCTTTAACTGTCAATAGTACTACCAATGCAAATGTAAACTGCATGCTTGAATGCAAAGCAGTTAATTAATTCTAATGGTATTGCACATTAATCTTGGCTTCAACACAGTCTAAAACTTGCCTAAGCCCTGTTGGTTGCTGGGGAGTCTTTGATTCTTGTGTGTGTGTCTAATTTACTAATGAACTTGGTGTCATTTAGGGCTGAAGCAAGCACATCTGAACGGGTCTGGCTGCTCCTGGGCAGCTGGGGAAGGGCACCCCCAGTGTTCTGAACAGAGTTGGAAGAACACCAGCGCTGAGATGAGTCAGAGCCTCTCAAAGTGTGTGGTGAGTCAGAATCCATGCCCCCCACCCTACCCCAGCTGTAACCAAAAAAAAAAAAAAAAAAAAAAGCTGGGGGGGAGTTCTAAAAGGGAAGCAATTAAAGGACACACCACAAATCTCCTCCCTGTTATTCTTTGCACCCTGAGTGTTGCAGGCCTTGCTAGTTCCTAAGAAGGCACAGACCAGAGACCATAGTCTAAGTGCCGGCCAGAAAGAAAGCCAACAAAGCTAACTCGGATTCTAACCATAGCATGATGGACTGTAAGAAAGGGGACAGACTGGCCAGCACTTGCCACTGGGGTGTGATCACCAACAACAAATCTTGGAGAATCTGCAAGTGGTCCCAGGATCCAGAGAGATGCATCAGGGAAAGTGTGTGAGCCTTGCATCTTAGAGACTTAGGTTAAGTTTAACTCCTTCCTCTGTCATGTATGCTTGTGATATTGGGGCAAGTCACTTAAACACTGAACCATATTCCCCTTATCTGAAGGTAGTAATATTCTTTCCCATTAGGTGGATGGTTTGGTGATGGGGACTGGGGAAAGGGACTACAGGTTGCTAAGCAGGACTTCATGGTATTGCTTACTTCAACACTGAGCCTAAAATGAAGGAGGTATTCCATAAAGTATATGCTGAATGTCTAAGCAAACCTACCCCTGGATCATCTGGGTGGGGCTGTGCTTGATACCGGATGGATGTGTTTTCCAAGACACAATTTCTTTAGACCCTCCCACATTCCCCAGAGATCAGAAGCTGTCTGTCCTCTAATCTGGGAATTATCTATATCCTATGAGGAAACATTATGTAGAAAAGCTACAAGTTTAAGTATCTAAAAGATCAAAAAGCTCTGTCGAGTGACCTATAGATGGTACAACCTTCATAAAAATGGCTCTCTCCTGCCAACATGCCGCCACTGAAAATTAATATCTTAATTTTAAAAAAAATTTAATATTTTATTTTGGAGAGAGAGTATGGGAAAGGGGCAGAGGGAGAGAGAGAGAGAGAGAGAAAGCAGGCTCCATACTCATCGTGGAGTCTGACGCTGGCTGGATTCTGTGACCTTGGAATCTTGACCTGAGCTGAAATCCTCAAGAGCCAGAAACTCAACTGCTCAAATGACTGAACCACCCAGGTGCCCCTTAAAAATTAACATCTTAATGGTGATGAGAAAGCCAGAGGCTTTTGTACCTTAGCTCAGCCTTGGTGCTCATTTTGGAGAAATATCATTCAGCATTTTACTGAAGGATTCTTCTCTGAAAGGTTTTATTTTGGGTCCACCCAACAAAAAGAATTGCAGATAAGGCACAGAAGCCCTATCTAAAACCTCCAATCTAATGGAAGGAAATGACTGTGCAGAAGTCTGGAGTACAGGGGCAGGCTGCGGTAAGAAAAGCCTGAAGACAGAGTGGTGAGACCATCTTGCTAATTTTTGTAATTCTCACATGGCCTATTGTTCTACCATGTAAAAAAAAATAATGTTAATGCTAATGAGATAATAGTAATAACGTAATTGCAAACATCTTGAGTACTTGCTACATACGCAACACGGTGCTGAGAGCCTTGTGTATCCATACATTGCTTCCTTTAATGTTTACAACTCTACTAGGTAGCTTCCCTTATTGAAGCAGACTACAGGTAAGGGAATTAAAGCAAAGATTTTTCTCTGCGAGATGCTCAAGACATTCATTTGCTTGTTCATCTGAATTTCAGCACCATATAAAAATTTGGGAAATAAAAATGGAAGAAAAATTGTATTGTGCTTCTAGACGCTGCTAGAAAGGGAACGAAGAAAACTAACATGACTTGAATGGTGATTCTGTGCCCAGCACCTTCACATATGTGAGTCATATAATCTTCGTGAAGAAGATTGGAAAGGTAGAGAGGAAGGGAAGGTTAGGTAGAGACTAAATATGCCTGACTCCAACGTCTAGGTTCCTTGACAGGTGAAGAAATGGAAAGGTAGAGAGGAAGGGAAGGTTAGGTAGAGACTAAATATGCCTGACTCCAACGTCTAGGTTCCTTCCATTCTATCAGTGAAATTCTGTCTCTGTCACTAGGTAGCTATCAAAGTCACTTAAATTTTCCAAACCTTAATGGTAAAATGTGGATAAAATACCTGCCCATATAACCCTTAGGACGTTTTGAGAAATCATGTGAAATAATTGGAGTGGTCTAAAAAATGAAACAGGCACAGATCCCAACAACAAATAATCTAAATTCATATAAAAGGGATATAAACATAACTTTTGTTTGTTTGTTTGTTTGTAAGTTAGGTGTCAGGACACCTTGGTGGCTCAGTTGGAAGAGCATGCAACATATAAAAAATTTTTTTAAGTATTTATTTTTGAGAGAAAGTATGAGAGACAGGGCATGAGCAGGGGAGGGGCAGAGAGATGGAGGGAGACACAGAATTGGAAGCAGGCTCCAGGCTCCGAGGTGTCAGCACAGAGCCCAATATGGAGCTTGAACTCATGAACCATGAGATCATGATCTGGGTTGAACTCAGATGCTTTACCAACTGAGCCACCCAGGTGCCCCACCATGCAACTCTTGATCTTGGGGTTGTGAGGTCAAGCCCCATGTTGGGCGTAGAAATTACTTAAAACTAAAATGTTAAAAATAAAAGTTAGGTATCATCATACCTGTCTGAGCAAAATGTTGGGAGCACAGAAAAGAGTTATTTCTGTTGTTTGGGTGAGCCATGGAAGAATCCATGGAGAAGCTAACATTCGAGCTAAACCTTTAAGAGAAGGAGGATTTCATTAGGTTAAAAAAAAAAAAAGAACTAGAGGGAGGGTACTATAAGGAGAAATGGTGAGGCAAAGGCATGGAGACATGAAAGAATCTGATGTGTCTAGGACACAATGAGCTATAGAGAATGGCCAGAGTATCAGGTGCTCTGGGATTAACAGAGGATGAGCCTAGAATGATTGGACTAGACTGTGAAGGCCTTGAATGCCACGTTAAGACCTTTGGACTTAATTCTGTAGACAACTGGGAGCCACCAAGGGTGACTACCTAAAGAATCCACAAGGACAAAGAGTCTGAGCAGGGCCTTTTGCCATCCTGTTCTTGTGATGATCACAAAGTCCCATGTTCAGAACATCATAGTCTGTTGCCATGGAAATAGTAATGGGCCTCACTATGGGAATAAATTATCCTCATCATTATACCTTTCTTCTAAGAAACTCAAAGTGTTTGTTGTATGTTTTCCTTCCTTCCTTCCTTCCTTCCTTCCTTCCTTCCTTCCTTCCTTCCTTCTTTCTTTCTTTCTTTCTTTCTTTCTTTCTTTCTTTCTTTCTTTCTTTCTTTCTTTCTCTCTTTCTTTCTTTTTCTTTTTAATAGAAGCACCAGATGGTGGTTAAGGGAAAGAAGAAAGCCTAAAGACTGTTGAATTAAAGGAGATTTCAAAGGAATGGAAGGAAAAACACAAGTTGAATTTTGAAAGGTTTAATCAAAACAGATGGCAGAATATCTCAGCCTGAGGGAAGGGGAAAATTGTCTCAGAACCCATATGAAGTGGGAGCTTCTTCACCCTTGCTTCCTGGGTCCATGTCTGCTGCCTCTCTGCAGGCTGACAGTTCAAGCTGGATAATGAGGAAGGAGAGGCACATGCCTGTGTGTGTGTGCATGTGTGTGTGCACGTGCATACACGTGTGTGAGTGTATGAGATAACAAATATGCCAGACACAAGAATTAATGTTGTTGCACTGCTTTTTAAATTAAGTTGCTATGAATACTGATTTACCATGCATGTGATCTTTATTTTCAGACAAAAAAAAATTTTTTTAAATAATCAACAGAAAGTTTTACTATCTTTACAAAATTATGCCTGCTGTTTCCACTCTAGGGGTAGAAGGAAACTTATTTTTGTGTACACACTTTCCTATATCATTCTCTCTCAATTACCTATCTTAATTCAGTCTTTGAAGTAGAATAATCCTATGAGGCAGGCATTGTGGCATTGTTATTCCTTTTTTTTTTTTTTTTGAGAGAGAGAGGGTGGGGGAGAAGAACAGAAGAGGAGTGAGAGAGAATCCCACGCAGGCTCCACACCCAGCATGGAGCCCGACATGGGGCTTGATCCCACGATTCTGGGATCATGACCTGAGCCAAAATCAACTGACTGAGCCACCCAGGTGCCCCTGTTATTCTTTGTTATAAAGGAAGACAAGGCCCACAGGGATTGCAAATATTACCCAGGCTATTTCTAAGTGACAGAACCTAGTCTGGAGTCTGGTTAGCTCAGGCATTTTCCGAAGTTCCTAAAGAGTTCTGGCACTGCCACTATAAAACTGAGGAAAACCTGCCAGCTGCTCTTCCTTTCTGGGCCTCAGTTTCCCGTGGATGATCAGAGGCAAAGCTGTATCCACTCCAGCACTCTTTATTTTATTTTATTATTTTTTTAATGTTTTATTTATTTTTAGGAGAGAGAGAGCGTGAGCAGGGGAGGGTCAGAGAGAGAGGGAGTCACAGGCTGAAACAGGCTCCAGGCTCTGAGCTGGCAGTCAGCACAGAGCCCGACGCGGGGCTCGAACCCACGAACCGCGAGATCATGACCCAAGCGAAAGTCGGACGCTTAACCGACTAAGCCACACAGGCGCCCTTTTTTTTTTTTTTTAATGACTCCAGCACTCTTTAAAAGCGTGGGCAATGAGTGGAACATGAGTCTGAAGAATGAAGAGCACTACACATATTTTTTAATAATTTGTGCTCATGATGTGAGATCTCTAGGTCCCTGTCTTGCCAGGTTGCCTGGGTTATTTTGAAGGGACCAAGTGTGTTCTGAGGATTGAAATACTTTCTTAAAAACAAAAAAATTATAGGGATGCCTGGGTGGCTCAGTTGCTTAAACATCTAACTCTTGACCTCAGCTTGGGTCATGATCTCACGGTTTGTGAGTTTGAGCCCTGCATTGGGCTCCATGCTGATGGTGCAGAACCTGCTTGGGATCTTCTCTCCCTCTCTCTCTTCCCCTGCCCAACTAGTGCTCTCTTGCCCTCTCAAAAAATAAATAAGTAAACTTAAAAAAAACAAAACAGAAAAAAATTATAAAACGCAAAAAGCAGGGAGAAGTTAGGGCATTGGGGTACCTGTAGTGGTTACAACACAGGTATTTATACAACACATGTGTTTAATGAGTGTCTACTATGTGCCTGGCACTGAGCTCATTCAGGGATACTACAATGAATAAAACAGCCTGTGCATATTGCATAAAGGGTTAGTATCCAAAATCTCTAAAGAACTTAACAAATTCAACAGCCTAAAAACAAATAATCCAGTGAAGACATGGGCAGAAGAGTGAATAGACATATTTCCAAAGAGGACATCCAGATGGCTAACAGATACATGAAGAGATGCTCAATATCACTCATCATCACGGAAATACAAATCAAATCCACAATGAGATACCACCTCACACTGGTCAGAGTGGCTAAAATTAACAGCTCAGGAAACAACAGATGTTGGTGAGGATGTGGGGAAAGGGGAGCCCTCTTGCACTGTTGGTAGGAATGCAAACTGGTGGGAATGAAAACTGGTGCAGCCACTCTGGAAAACAGTGTGGAGGTTCCTCAAAAAATTAAAGATAGAATTATCCTACAACTCAATAATAGCACTACTAGGAATTTATCCAAAGGATACATGGGTGCTGATTCATAGGGGCACCTGTACCCTAATGTTTATAGCAGCGCTATCAACAATAGCCAAATTATGGAAAGAGCCCAAATATCCATCAACTGATGAATGGATGAAGAAGATTGTGTGTGTGTGTGTGTGTGTGTATGCTACTTAGCAATGGAAAAGAATGAAATTTTGCCATTTGCAACCATGTGGATGGAACTAGAGGGTATTATGTTAAGTGAAATAAGTCAGTCAGAGAAGGACAGACTTCTCTATGTGTTTTCACTCATATGTGGAAGTTGAGAAACTTAACAGAACACCATGGGGGGAGGGAAAGAAAAAAAATAGCTACAAACAGGAGGGAGGCAACCCATAAGAAATTCTTTAATACAGAGAACATGAGGGTTGATGAGGGTAGAAGGGTGGGGAAAATGGGTGATGGGCATTGAAGAGGGCACTTGTTGGGATGAGCCCTGGGTGTTGTATGTAAGTGATGAATCATAGGAATCTACTCCAGAAGCCAAGAGCACACTGTATGCACTGTATGTTAGCTAACTTGACAATAAATTATAAACAAAAACAAAACCAAAACCAACCAGGATCCATCTGGCTATCCTATAGGGTCTAGAAAAAATGAAATAATGCAAGAATTTCCACCAGGAAGCTGCATTTAACATCAGCCATGGGGCGCCTGAGTGGCTCAGTTGATTAAGCGCCCCACTTCGGCTCAGGTCATGATCTCGTGATCTGTGAGTTCGAGCCCTGCTGTCAGCACAGAGCCTGGAGCCTGCTTCAGATTCTGTGTCTCCCTCTCTCTCTGCCTCTCCCCTGTTCATACTCTGTCTCTCTCTTTCTCAAAAATAAATAAACATTTAAAAAATAAATAAAATGAGCCATAATCCTCCATGATAGAATTACTTTCTAAATTTGTACCTTGTACCTTCTTCAAGGAGGGAAGGAGAGTTTTAACCTGCCCTAACAGTGAAGTATGTGCCCCACTCCCTGTGCATCCTTACCACGTATAATTACTTCTCAGCTTCCTGAATATTTCTGAGGTTTAGATATGAACCACACTTTAGATGGATCGGGGCAAAAAGGCTTGCATTTGAATGCTTTATCATTCTGCCTTTTATGGACTGTACTACTTCATGAAATGTACAATGGCTGATAACTCAACTGTCTGGCTGCACAGTGTGGTTTTGCTATGAGTGGGGAAAGGAAAGAGGTGGGGGAGGTAGAGGCTGTGTAACTGGGAGGAAGAAGTATACAGAAGCCCAGCCCATGGATGTGCTGGCTCCTTAGCTTCAGAATGATCTTGAGTCCTTCCAACCTGCCAATGTTTTTCCATAAAAGACTATACATTTTGGTCTCTAATACATTCTCTCTCAAAGTACGTTTTATTCCTGCCCCGTTCTGACCCACCTGATGCAGTTCTGTGCACAACCAAATTTTACTGAGGCTTGAGCACATTGCCAAGTGTTTCTGATCCTAGGCCTTTGGGTATGGGACCGGTGGGCCCAGGGAAGTGCATCCTGAATGGGTTATAAATTCCAGGGGGTTAGGAGAAAATCGGGAGAGCCTGTAACCAAACAGGGCTTGGAAAACCCTGGAAAGGCAGCAATGAGGAGCAGCAGCTGGGAGCAGAGAAGTGGAAGGATCTGGGTGGGGGTGGGATTTGGGAGACAGAAGCCATTAGCGAGATCTCATGCATTTTCATGGCCACAGCAGGTTCATTTTAAGGCAAGGATACAGGGACTTAGGACATGGGCCATGGCCTTGGAAGAATTTTGGATTTTATTCTAGGAGTTATTGGATTGGATGTTGGGTGTGATTGAGAAGGAAGAATCGAGGAGTCAAGTGATGGTACCATTTCCGGAGGTGAAGACTTTTAGACAAGAACCAGGATCCCTGATTCTGAAAAAGTCACTTCATTTTGGTTTTGTTAAGTTTGAGTTGTGTTTTGATGCAGGGGCCTGAAACTGAGGAGAGTTTTGGGTGGAACAATGATTTCGAGAGCTGTCAACATATAGACACTTCATACGTATTCGGATGTAATTGTCCAGGGAGAGAATGTGAAAGTATTCTTTTCTGCATTTTAAAAGAAGAGACAACTCAGGGTAGGGGGACATTAAGTAGCACGCTGGATAGACCCAAACTGCCACCAGCAATTGTTGGAAACAAGATTCAAACCAAGGTCCATAATGGGTGTAAAGACTAGTTACTGTTATTTTTTATTTTTTTACTATTTTTGTGGCTATTTTTTCTTGCTGAGGTTAAGGCTTGGCTCTATCACATTTGTGTAAAACCAGCTTAGCACCCTAAATAGCCCCATAAAAATCCTCTGCAATGATAGTCCAGTGCTCTGGGAAACCCCCAGGCTCTGCCTCCTACCTGTCATTATAAACCAGTTGCCTTGTCCTGGGATCTCAGTTCCTGTTCCTTTGCCCGGCACCTGGCTATTTCTGTCTCTTCGCCCAGATCATTTGGCCTGGTACTTCAGTGGGACTCTCTGGCATGCTCCCAGCTTTGCCCATGCATGCTGTCTTTCCCTTGGCCCCATCAGTTACAGCCCACGGGCCAGTCTTTCCTCATCTCTGATCCTAGTCCTGGATCCCAGATCCCTAAAGCAAGAAGGGTTCCCTTGTACTTGAATGTCTAAGAGGAAATCATAGACAATTTGCTGTCTCTGTCCGTTAATATGTAGTCTTTCCATTAAAGGCATCTTGGATATATTCTTCTCACTCCCATCTTATTTTTCCAGACTTTGGCTAACCAAGTAAGATACGATCTTCATTTCATTATCTTGGATCTTCTGAGCCTTCTGTTTTGCTTTTCTATTCCATCTGTCCCTTATAGACTTTTACACCTTTTTTTTTTAAAGACCTACTTTACCTTCTTCTTGTTTCGAGATATCTTTGTTTATCTTGAAGACCTTTTTTTAATGTTTTTTTAAAATTTATTTCTGAGAGAGAGAGACAGCGTGAGCAGGGGAGGGTCAGAGAGAGAGGGAGACACAGAATCTGAAGCAGGCTCCAGGCTCTGAGCTAGCTGTCAGCACAAAGCCCGATGCAGGGCTCAAACCCACGAACTGTGAGATCATGACCTGAGCCGAAGTCAGATGCTTAACTGACTGAGCGATCCAGACACCTCTTGAAGACCTTTTATCATCTCATGCCTGTGTATTGCTCTCTCCCACACTACATCTGATCATTGCTAGCTTCAATATTAAAAAAATAGTTGAAGCTTCACTGTTATATTTTGACATTGACAAGTTCTAACTCTTGCTCTGAGATATCTTCTTACAATTCACAAATATTGTTTGGGGGACTGCCAGGTATTTTATCATGCATTTCCTTCATTGCTGAGTATAGGGTGACCTTCAGGTGGAATTCACCTATTGGTTATTTATGGTCAACATTCATTCAGATTGTCCAGTACCACACTGGCCAGCCATTTAGTATTTTAAAGATCATCCTGGCTAAAATACTGATATTTCTAGAATAGAGGTACACTGAAAATGCCACCTATTAACTCTAATAAGCCTGAGAACTCACTGATACTAAATGTCAGTTTATAAGACTCTTGGTGGCCCACTGATCTGTAAGTTCTTCCTGGAGATAGTGTGATGAAATAAACACAGTAACACCCCAAAAAGAAGGTTTATAGGGCTTCCTTGCTGTGATTGCTGTTGCTGCAACTACCCAAGAGTCTAGATTTCCCTTGCCCTTGTCCAGGGATGCTCAACCAGGGCAACTTTGACCCTTGGGGCAGTAGAAGAATCTCCAGCTATAGGGGGGTGGGGGGAGGATTGCTTGGAAAAACACATTCAATATTAGAATATACTTTTATATTTGAAAAACAAATGAAGTCTTTTGTTTCCATTATTCAAACTAAGGAAAGTAAAAATGAGCATGTGCAGAAAGTAAAATAATCTCAATGGGGAAGCTAGGGAGAGGGCAGTGTTTTTCTAATTTTTGCTGTTGTGACCCGTAGCAAAACAAGATACATTTTACATCTTAATTTAGTACACATGTGTGTGCACGTATAATTAAAACAAAAAATTTTAAACAGTTTTCGTATAATTAAAACAAAAAAAATTATTAAAACAAAAATTTTTAAACAGTTTTCTTAAAAAAAATGCTGGTCATGACCAACTACATTGATTACACAATCCATAGTTTGAAAACATTTCCTTCAGGTGATATGTTAGAATCTTGGGGGAGGAGGGGCACCTGGGTGGCTCACTTGGCTAAGTGTCTGACTTTGGCTCAGGTCATGACCTTGTGGCTTGTGGGTTCGAGCCCTGCATTGGGTTCTGTGCTGACAGCTCAGAGCCTGGAGCCTGTTTCAGATTCTGTGTCTCCCTCTCTCTCCGCCCCTACCTTGCTTACACTCTGTCTCAAAAATAAATAAACATTAAAAAAAAAAAAAAGAATCGTAGGGGAGGATATAATTTTTAAGCTTATTTTGTTTAAAAAGGTGTTGTTGTTGTTTTTTTTAAGAAGTTGACCAGGTCCTACAGACTTCCTTCCTTCTTCCCTTCCCTTTCCTTCCCTACCTTTCCCTTCCCTTCCTTTGTCTTCTCTTCAGGGTCCCTGTTACATTAGTTTCCTTTTATCTCAACTTACACAGGCAATGTGTGAGTGTGCTATGGAGTGTGGAAATCCTAGATTATATAACACACGAAGCTGGTAAATTGTAGGTACATGGTTTTATGATTTAAACTTAAATTTATCTGATAATCTACAAGAGCTTGCTTAATAAATTGATTATTAATAAATATATAGGGGCGCCTGGGTGGCTTAGTCGGTTAAGCGTCCGACTTTCGCTTAGGTCATGATCTCGCGGTTCGTGGGTTCGAGCCCCGCGTCGGGCTCTGTGCTGACTGCCAGCTCAGAGCCTGGAGCCTGTTTCAGTCTGTGACTCCCTCTCTCTCTGGCCCTCCCCTGCTCACGCTGTCTCTCTCTCCTGGAAATAAATAAAACATTAAAAAAATATATATATATCATTCATTCGTTCATTCATTCACTTTATCTTGTGATTTTCGTTCTATCAGGTAACGTGTAGCCCTTATTCTCAATGAAAGTCCAGTTCTTAGCTCACCCAGCTTACAGGGAAGCATGGTCTCATTTTTCCCTACATACTTAAGGCCTCACTGTCCCACATAGGATGTGTCACATTCCACTCAACCTCTTGAAATCCAAAGCAGCGATACTCAATTGATCCTTCCGCTCATCAGCATCTCCTGTAGCTATCTCTCTTGCTGGGCTTCCTCTTAATCTACTGTTTAACTTCACCTTTTTCTTTTTCTTTTCTTTTCTTTTTTTTTTTTTTATTTCTAGGAGAGAGAGAGACAGCGTGAACAGGGAGGGTCAGAGAGAGAGGGAGTCACAGACTGAAACAGGCTCCAGGCTCTGAGCTGGCAGTCAGCACAGAGCCCGATGCGGGGCTCGAACCCACGAACTGCGAGATCATGACCTAAGCGAAAGTCGGACGCTTAACCGACTAAGCCACCCAGGCGCCCCAAACTTAACCTTTTTCTAAGAGTTACTTTCTGATCTTTTCTATTTCATGATCCTCCAGCTCCTGTATTCCTTTCATCTTTCTCTTCCCCAGAAAGCAAGGGCCCAGAGCAGGCATGTCACCTACCTCATCTATCAAACAACTGTGCAAGCATAGTTTCTTAAGTCCAACCTGATATTATTTTTCCGGGTACAAAGCAATAAGATTCATTTTAACTTTTCAAACTGGTGGGAGGAGGAAGGGACTGCTTTATGACCTCTGAATAAGGACAACTGCCCACGGTGCCTAATCTAATCACTGGGGGCCGGGGGAGGGGGGGTTGTGTGGGGGGCGGTTGGGTGGAGGGGGAAGGGGTACAATGCAGTGTTAAGAGCCTAGATTTTGGAATCAGGCCAACTTCGATCAATACTCTGCCACTCCCTAGTGGCTTATGACTTTTCTGCCTCTTTTGGCCTTTGGTGGTAATCCTACTGCCTATTTCACAGAGACGTGGTGAGAATAGAAAGAAAAAAATGCAGGTAACACAGGACCTGGAGCCTAGTAAGTACTCAGTAAGTGGAAGCTATTATCAGCTATTATCTCTTGGAAATGTACATTATGGTAAGGATGTTCGCGCACTTAAATTGAAATGGGAAGACCCTTTTCCTTGCATGAATGAGGTACATCTTGTTGGCTTGTGGCTTCTCTGCTTCTCCTGCACATCTGTTTTCCTCTGTCTACTGATAGCCCCCTCTGCTTTCTTGTCGTTTCTTGCCTCTTCACCTTTAGTTGGCAATTACAGCTACCACTGTGGTGTTTTTTTTAGTGCAAAGATCCAGGAGAGGGAACTAGGCTTGCCTAGTTCACCTTTTTGTCCCCAGACCATATGGGTAGGATGACCCTGAGTCTGGGGCCCACTTCTTTAGTTATTCACTGTGTGGCTACTTTTGGAAGGAGAAGTGTGGTGTCTCCTGGGGACTTAGACAAGAGGACACTCTTGGGAGAGAAGATGGAAAATATCTTGTCTCTAGTTGAACTTCAGGTTCAACATACATCCTTATTTTGATCTAAAGAGTCCTAGCGGACAACAACAAACTTCTACCAAGGTGACGAATGGTGCAATTAACCAAGTCACCACTTAAATAATGGGAGGACCATCTGCTTTATGAAGCGAACCCTGCTTTCCATTAGGAACCCTCATAGGATTCATTTAAATAGTAGTTGCTTTTTTATGCACATACAATATAATTTATTTTACAGTGGGTGACCACCTATAGACTTTTCTTAGGAAAAGTAAGTTTCCTGTTGTCACTACCACTTTTTACACGATCCTCAGCCTAGTTCATTGATTTATATTCTTAGATATATACAAATCTTTTTTTTCACTAGTTTATTTCTTATTGTATCCAGTTGACAAATAATCTTTATTCACCATCTCTTTTTACTTCCCCCTTAACTCTTTTTTCTTTTTCTCTTTTTAAATTTATTTTAGAGAAAATGTGTGTGTGTGCGCACACACACATGAGTGGAGTAGGGGGAAAGGAGAGAATCCTAAGTAGTCTCTATGCTCAGTGCAGAGACTGACTAGGAGCTCAATCCCATGACCCTGGGATCATGACCTGAACCGAAATCAAGAGTTGAATGCTTAACCGACTGAGCCATCCAGGCGCCCCTCCTCTTTCTTTTTCTTTCTTTCTTTCTTTCTTTCTTTCTTTCTTTCTTTCTTTCTTTCTTTCTTTCTTTCTTTCTTCTCTCTCTCTCTTCCTTCCTTCCTTCCTTCCTCCTTCCTTCCTTCCTTTCCCTTCCTTCCTTCCTTCCTTTCATCTTTCCTTCCTTCCTTCCTTTCCTTCCTTCCTTCCTTCCTTCCTTCCTTCCTTCCTTCCTTCCTTCCTTCCTTCCTTTTCTACTTACTCCTATACCATTTTTTTTCTCATTTCAGTCTTATTTGTTTTTGCTAATTTTCTGTGTACTTCACATTGGTGAACATCCAAGGACATTGATGGATGAACCTCCAACCAAGGCTCTCTAATGTTGTGGCAGCCACATCCAGGCTTTCATAGCAGAGAAATACCAGTACGTTGTTCCTCAGGTGTCTTGTGTATACTTCCATAGCATGCAAGTGATTATAAACCTTAGTTCTACAATTGATGCTGTACTCCAAAAATTGTTATCAATAAGCTGGAAGAATTGATTCCTTATAGAAACATGTTCTTATCATATATAATGGTCCTGACTTGTTAACTCCTTAGTTCATCCCCCCCACATTGGTTGCTAACATCTTAGTACATTTAAAATTAAATCTAGCGGTACCTGGGTAGCTCAATCGGTTGAGCATCTGACTCTTGACGTTGGCCCACATTGTGGTCTTGTGGGTCATGACATTGAGTTCCACGTTGGACTCCATGCTGAGTGTGGAGCCTGCTTGGGATTCTTTCTTTCCCTCTCTCTCTCTGCCCCTCCCCTGCTTACTCTCTTCCCTCTCAAAATAAATACATAAGCATTAAAATTGAATTTATTGTATTCTCCCTCAAACTCTATCCCTTTCTAGCTTCCCTAAGGACAACAGTGAGAATGATGATGGTAAACTTGTTCAGGATATTGTCGCTTGTGCTGCACTTTCTCCCAAACCATCATATTTGTGCCTCACAAAACTTCTCGGAGGCCGATAGAGATCCTTTACAAAAGAGGAGATAGCAAATAGGGGATAAATAATTTGTCCAAAGTGATGGAGGCAGGTCTTCTGACCCTTGGTTCTGGGCCATAAGCTTAGGAGGACCACCCAGCACCTCGAGTTCGAGCCTCAGGGCTGTTCTTGTTCCTTTCAGTCAGTGTGTCCTGTGTCTAACACATCCCAAAGTTTTCCTGCTTTCTCATCGGCAGTGTCCCACACTGGCCATTGTCAACCTAGTTAGACCACTGACCCCCAGTGTGGGCCCTCATCTGCTCACTCCTCGGCCACTGGGAACACCTCTCCTTTTTCGTTCTTCCTTTCTGCTCTACTTCAGCCCCTAGACATTTGTTGAGACATGGGTTTCTTTTACATACTTTCTCTCTTTCACAACTCCTTCCCTTTTTGCCGTGTCATTTTGAGGCCTAATGCTGGATTTCTAGCAGGACCGAAATGCAGGTCTCCATAAACCACAGCTGTTAGGACAGTAGCACCTCATTAGTAATTCCCACATCCATTTGGATAGTAAATATCTGTGGCTAATTGGAAAAATCATATGTGTAAATATGCTGTTCTCATGATACAACTCCCTTCTGGCCTACATCGGCCTCTTGTTTCCTATTTTAGAAAATTCAAAATAGGCCCTCTATCCAAGATTGCCTGTTAACTGTGAATTTGCTGACCTTGCCCTAGGTACCAAAGCAATGCAGCACTTAAACTGTCTGCACCAGCCTTCAAAGATGCATGTGGCCAGGGCCTCGCTTCAGGGGGTAGATGATGGAACCATCTATTTCAGTGATGCCAGAAATTTCTCAAGGAATAGGAAGAGAACTACCACTTATTCTGTACCTCCTTGATGCCACCACCAAGTATGGTATTTTGTCTACTTTATCTCATTGAATCCCAACATCAACCCTCCAAAGCAGATAGGGATGAGGGTGGGGAAGGTTCCAGCTGGGCCACCTGACCTAGATTCAGAGATACTAGTGTAGGGATAGTATCTGGAAATCTGGTGGGAAGGACCTATGTGGTTGAAGAATTAAGGAGGGCCTGAGGAGAATGGGGCATATTCAGGTGGAAGCGGGAGGGGTGTCATGAGTATCATTAGCCACCCGTCACTAACATCATCCGCTGACTCTGCTGTGGGACTTCTTGCCTTAATCCTCGCGAGACTGCACAAAAGAGAAGAAACAAACAAAGTCGTTTCACTTGAAAGCTATTGAGGCAGAGTGTTATGACCCAAGGCACCCTTGATGGGCAGCTCATGTGGCAGAGTGCAGCACACAGGACTCTGGAGGGACTAGATGCAGAGAGCGCACAAGTGACCTTGGGCATAAGGCATGTAGCACCTGCAGCCTCAGCCTCGGCCTCGGCCACTGGGCAATGGACTTTACCCTTGATGTCAAAGCTGGGAAGCAAGGACATGGTCAGCTCCATGGGCTGCTTGGATAACTATAGCTCTTTTAAGAATACTCAGGAGACGGCCACTGGCTCCATGTCACATGCCCCCTCCCCACTCCCAGAGCCATTCTGGGAGGAAGTCAAAGAGGCCTATTTCACAACTGCTACTTTTGTTGCCACATTTTCTTCACTCTCCACTCCCATACCTGGCTGGTATGGCCCAGGAAGCAGACCACAAACATATCTTCCTCTCCATTATACAGAGGAGAAACTGAGGCCTGAGGAATTTGCGTCACTTGTGTAAATTAATACAATTAAAAAGTGTCAGGACTTGGATTAGAATTTAGGTCTTCTTCATTTCAAAGCCCCTGCTTTTCCCACTCTCTTGTTTATGCAACAAGCATGTGGTGAGTGCCTGCTCTGTATCAGGCACAGGAGGCAACAGGAAATCACTATGATTCTCCCAAATGCACCTCATGCCCGGTGGCAGGGGCTGATAACTGTTCACCAAAATTCCTGGGCTGCCCTTCTTCCGGACTCAGAGCTGGCCTACATTTCCCATCTTACCTTGCAGTTAGGTCTCCAGCTTGATGAGTATGAGTGGAAATGACGAATGCGGCTCCCAGGCCCATAAAAACCTCCCTCTCATGTCTCTCTACCAACCTTAGGAGCCATGTGCGGAAAATGGCAGAGCTGTCTCCACTGATGAGGAACATGATTTGGCCTGTTACATGGACAAGAAATCAATTTATACTGTGCTTGAAACATTATACATTTAGGGATTTATTTTTTCGTAGCACTAGCTATATCTTAATTGAAAGATACTCCCACATGAATACTGCCTAGAATGGTTTTCTTCGTACCAAAAAAAAGAAAAAAAAGAAAAAATGACAGAACAACTTTCCTCCTTTTTAAACTGCTTTCTAGAGACAACTCGGAAAATCTAGCTGTGTTGTACGGAAAACAATCACCTGTTGGCTGAACGGACAACACCAGCATCTCACGAGAGAAAGCCTGCCTTGGTCCAGTGCCGCCCACAATGAGGGACAAGTCTTCCTAAGTATGGCTCTGTATTAACCATCCCACCTTGCAAAAAACCTGATGCTATGCCCTCCAAACTGGCCTCTATCAGTTATAACAAAGGTGACATCATCACCTCTCTCTGTCCCTCTTTTGTTTTACTTTCAGTTTGTTCAGATCTCAGGTTGGGAAGATGGCCACTTCTTATTGGACCCCTACAGAGACCTTGAAGGTTATAATAGTCTCTGGACAAATCAGCCATCAAGGACTGATTGATTATATTATGGTGATTGTGTAAATAATCCTCACAACTGAAACAAGTGGTAAGCTATGATTATGTTTTGTTTCTAGTATAATTTTTTTCCTGAAGTGAATAAATGCCCTATTTTTGCTTTAAATATTTTTAGTTATCTACAAAGCTATCATTATTTTGTCCGGCTGCTGGGATTTCTCTGTCAGAGATTTTATTTATTTATTTATTTTTATTTTTTTAAACGTTTTTTATTTTATTTCTAGGAGAGAGAGAGAGAGAGACAGCGTGAGCAGGGGAGGGTCAGAGAGAGAGGGAGACATAGACTCCGAAACAGGCTCCAGGCTCTGAGCTGGCAGTCAGCACAGAGCCCGACACGGGGCTCAAACCCAGGAACCGCGAGATCATGACCTAAGCGAAAGTTGGACGCTCAACCGACTAAGCCACCCAGGAGCCCCTCTCTGTCAAAGATTTTAAAACAGTACAATAAAAGTCCTAGCCATAAAAGAAAAGTTGATAAATTACAAAACATTAAAATTAGGAACGTATGTTCATCAAATGGCATGATTAGAAGAATAAAAAGGAAAAGCACAGAATGGCAGGAGATATTTGTAATACAAGCATCCAAAGAAGGACTCATGTCTGGAATATATAAAGAACCCCAATGGATCAATAAAAGAGAGCACAGTAAAAACAAGTGGGCAAAAGATTTCAATAGCACCTCACAAAAGAGGATTTCAAATAACTGTAGACACATCAGAAGGTCTTCATTAGTCATCATGAAAATATAAATTAACACCGCAGTGAGGTCCTACACATCTCCCAGAATGGTTAAAATTAAGAAGGCAGATAACCCATGTGATGTCTAGAATGTGGAGCAACGGGAACTCTTACACATTGTTGTTGGAAATGTAAATCTGTGCAACCATTTTGGATAACTGTATGTACTATGTATTAATGCTAAATTTACTCTGTGAATGAGAAACCCCACTCCTTGATGTACACCCAATAGAAACGAGTATATATACTCACAGAAGATGTGGACAAGAATATTCATAGTGGCACTATTCGTAATAGTTAAAAATGGGAAACAAATGTCCATCAATAGTAGAATGGATAAACAGTGATGTACTCATAAAATACTATACATCAAGGAGAATGAACAAATTATTACTATTTGCAACATCATGGATGAATCTCATAAAATGCATGAATGAATCTCAACAACATTGAATGAGAGAAAACTGATACAAAAAAGCACACAATATATTATTCAATTTATATAAAGCTCAAAACCAGGCGACTGGCTGGCTTAGTTGGTAGAGCATGAAATTCTTGATCTTGGGGTTATGAGTTCAAGTGTAGAGCTTACATAAAACAAAAACAAAAACACAACAGGCAAAACTCATTGATGGAGACAGTAGTTTAGTGGTTACCTTTGTTGGGAGGAAGAGGGCTTGAGCGAAACCTTCTAGGGTGCTGGTTATATTCTATTTCACAATCTGGATTCTGATTACACATTGTTTACTTTATCAAAATTCTTTGAGCTAAGCATTTATGATATGTGTACTTTTCTACATGTGTGTTATTCTATAATGAAAAAAATTTGAACCTGCCAGATCATGTAGACATACTGAACAAATGCTGAAGATTCTAGGAAATAAGATACTTCTGTGTAGAAAAGCTCCACAGTCCATGAATTCACCATTTTCTGTAGGAGTTGGTCTCTGGAAAGACAAATGGAAATTCCTATGTGTAGACTTCTCAGCGGTGGAAGGGCACCCAAGTCCAGCCACCTGTCTATACACCTGTAAAGGTTAATATTGAAGTAGAGGGGCCCAGAGTGGATATCAGTTATTTTTTGTCTGCCTAGAATCCCTTTCTGGGGGGCTGCCCCTGCTCAACCTGTCTGATGTGTTGTTTTGATGGGTTTAGTAACAGCATTCTGCCATCTACCTCCAACATAGAGGTCAATGTTTGCTCTTTGCTTGGCCAATAACATTTTAATCCCAGGAACTTGCACTTTGAGCCAAGACATCCAGAAGTAGAAGGTGGTGAAGCTGCATTACCTGAATGCAGAGCCATAGAAAGACAGTTCACAAGATCCTTCCACCAAGGTCCCTGAAACTGCTTTGCTTCTGGCCTCCAGAGGCCCGATGATCCAACAGATCCTTTTATTCTCTGACCTACCTTATATCCTCCCAATCAATTAATTTTTGCCCAGGTAAAAAGAATCTATTTCCATTACTTTCAACCAAAGAATTGGAAGAGCATCAGATCCCCGAGCTGCAAGGTTTAGAACCTCACGACTATTGATTAACCCAGGGATTATTACACTGCACAGATAGAATTCACATTGGCCAAATTCACGGAATTTGATGTATAAACCACGATATTAATTTATTACTTTATTCTGGCAGCTCTTCTTAGTTGAAGGACAAAACAATCATTTTACACAGAGCATTCATTTCATCCTTAACATTTATTGAGTAAGCACTGCTTGTTAGGCATTAGGCCGAGCAAACAAAAGTGAAAGTGGGGGTTTTCAAAAATGTTTTCACAACCTTCGAACTATGTAATGATGTGCTACTGTTTCTCACTTTACTTCTAAGGTGCTGTGTTCTTGATTTTTCTGAAATACCATTTATCTGGCCTCTGGTCAGCTGCCTTCAATGCTGACCTTCGTCATCTATATACTGTCCAGAATATTTCCACCCTCCTCCTGCCAGCCCGCATCCCGAGACAAGGCTTCCGTAAAGCTCTTGTATCACACTCTGGCACCTCACATTGTTCCTCCAGGGAACCTGGTTCCCAACCTTCACGTCAGTCTGGTTACCTCATAACTAGTTCTGTCTCTCTGATTTGTTTACCTGGATCCCACCTATGCCCCAGTTTGTAATTCTATGTGCCAATCTTCCCTTACATCAGCGCCCAGACCAGGGGTCATGAGGTCTCCTCATTCCAGAAGGGTGTTAGGATAAGGATCAGGTCTGACTGGCATTCAAAACTCTCCAACGTGTAGTGTATTTTCTTTACGTGAACATGCCACTCTAGCTGGAACAATTATTTCCTCGCTTGTTAATAGCAAATGCAGCATTTCCAACTCTCTGCTTTTGCTTGCATTGTTCTCTGCCCCAGGAATGCCCCCAGTTTCTCCCCTTCCATCCGAATCCCAGCCTCAAGCGCTCCATTAAGGCTCCCACAGATCCCTCAGTGTTTTACCCTCCCTGGTATCTCCTGCTTTGCCGGTCACTTTGCCATGCCTGCCTTAATCTCTATGACCGGTTCTCAAGCATTTTGAAGGCAGTGACTGTATTTTGGACTTTCTTTTTTGTTAACTATACATTTGAAGATATAAGTGCTGAGGTCCTACTCTGTGAAGGGGACTTCACTGGGCATTGGGGGCATACAAAGTTATGTAAGACTTAGGTCCTGCATTCAAATAGTTACAGTTTGGTTGAGGACACTGTCCCTGTAGCCCATATGACTTGCAGTAACGATCTGTTTGTATTTAATTTATGACGTTGCCATAACAAGATACCACAGATTTGTTCAAGCCCAACAGATTAATTTTCTCACCAGTTCTGGAGGCTGGAAATCCAAGAACAAGGTGTGGTTTCTTCTGAGGTCTCTCTTCTTGGCTTGCAGGTGGTTGCCTTCTTGTTGCGTATTCACATGGTTTTCCCTCTGCGTGCGTGTGCATCCTGGTATCTCTCTGTGTGTCTAAGTTTCCTCTTCTTATAAGGACACCAGTAAGATTGGATTAGTGCCTCATTTTATCTTACTATCCCTTTAAAGGCCCTTTCTCCAAATTCAGCCACATTCTGAGGTAGTGGAGGTTAGGATTTCAACATACATATTTTGGGCGGGACACAATTTAGCACTTAACTCTGTTGAATGATTGGTTCATTGGAATCCTGTGGAATAATTTCTACCTTCTATAGTAGGCTGAACAGCTGTGGCAATTACCTGTGAGTTATTGGCTAACACATTTCCTGGATTTTTGGAGGCGTGTCAAGTATATTTCCTTTGGTTTCACAGTACAAAATACAATGTAAGACACAGAGAAGACTTATTTCCTGAAGTAATGAATAAAAGAGCATGATACCTGTATTTGATTTTCTAAAATTTAGAGGTGGAGTCTTATATGACCTGCAAGAAATTTCGGGGGTTATAATCCCATATAGTACTCTCAGGCTGCAACCTCTTGGAACTTGGTTTTCTACTGTTGGTCCTCCATGTTATAAAATTTTCTTTGAGTCTTTTTTGTGGTTAAGTCTTGTCAAGAGGTTGGTCTGTTAGATATATGACCAGGGTGAGTGGTGGGTAGGTATTGGGAATAATTGCAGGCTGGTGAAGATGGTCATTGGCATATGGATTAGCTAAGGGCAGGTCTTGTGCAAGTGTGGCTGGCTCAGGAGTATGATGAGTTGAGGAGGGTAGAGAAAAAAGCAAGTAGCCACACCAGGGTTTGCTGAGGTCTGGGAGGCAAAGCTGGAAAAACAGTGCGTACAGTTCTGCTATAGAGCTGAACTGGACGGAGAAGCATCAGGCTAAGAACTGGTGGGGAAGACGTTGCTCTGAAATCACGCAACATTGCTTTGCATACTCTTTCTTCCATCCAGCAAAGTAGCCTTTTTCAAACCGCACTGTTATTCTCTGAGCATCAATATAAGCAACGTCCATGTACAGTCCCGATCATCAGTATACACAGGTGCAGCCACATGGGTTGCCTAGGCCTGGTCTGTTGGATTCTGTGCCACACCAGTTGTGAAATATTTTGAATATCACCCCTGTGCATATGAATAAGTTCTTTATCTTTTTTGGTAAAATTTCTGTCAAGAGCACCAGCTACTCTGCTATTCAGGGTCCTCATATAAAGATTTACATGATAAATTTCGCTTGGCATTCAGAACTCAGGATGATAAATAACTTTATGCTGTAGTGTACAGTTCCAATTAACATCAGCACTGAAGTCACGAGAACTATCAGTTTCTCTATATGGCAGTGACTACTGACAATTCATCGTGGTTTCCTGGATGTCACCCAGTACATCGGCCAAAGAGGCCAGAGTAGGCATCTGTGTTAGATTTTAACCTCCTTCTTGCCTCCTTTTTTTTTTTTCTCTCTTCTTCCTTTATTTGGACCAAAACTTTTGTCCCTCTGCTCTCTTGCTATTAAATGCATAAGTACAGCATTGGGAGGTTCCCTTGTCATTCATTCATTGATTGATTCCTCCAACAAATATTATAGAGTTCCTACTATGTGGTACTGGATGCAAATGGTGAGCAAAATGTGACATGGTTCTTGTCCTTGTAAAATATAGAATCAGGTAGTTAATGGCACAATAAACCAGGAAATCATGTCCCTACTTATGGCTTTCATCTCATCCCTGTCCACTTCCCTTAAAATGTGCTTGGTCAATAATTTTCCTTTTTGGCAACTACAGTCTTTTCTAATGAATGATCTTCTCCTCTGCCCATCACCACACCATATCTCCCTTCTACTGAAATGATAATCCTTTTGTCCCCATTTAAGTTCTTAATTACCATCTTCTCTCCCGTCAAGACACATCACAAACAAGTTAGCCTTGACCTCCCTCTGCCCACTCACTTCTTAGCCAAATTGTAATCCTGCTTCCACCCCAACTTCTCTGGGTGCCTCTTTGTGCTACCTCTGGTCAAGTGAGGGTTCGTCTTCCTCGTCATGCTGCCAGCCAGCAGCAGATAAGACCCTTTGAATCTGTTAAACCTTGTCCCTGAAAGCCTTCCCCTGACTCACCTCAGCAAAAATGCTTCCTGCAGGAAGTAACTACCTAGCTGTTTGGCCTTGGACAAGGCACTTAAGCTCTCCAGATCCCAGTTTCCTTACCTGTAATATGAGTAAGTCGTGCCGAGATCTCTTCCGGCCTTGGAATTTGGTGGCTGTAGGAAAGTAGATGAAAAAAAAGCCAAAGGAAAGAGTGTCCCCAGTGTCTCCTGACCCTAGGGATGATAGGAAAGTAAGGAGATAGTGAACTCTCTGATAGCTCATGGAGAAAGGGTGCTAGGGGAGGGCAGTCAAGGGGATGCTAGAGGGCAGTGGTGAGGCTGGGCAATGAGAAAGAGCAGAGGGGCAAAATAAATTCTTTTGTGGAATCATAGCTATAACATCCACGGGACAAGAAGCTGTGTGCAGGCTCTGATCTTGTGGACCCAGGGTAAGCAGAAGTTGAAGTACATCCTTGACACATACTAGCTCCATGACCAGAAATACATCCTTGACACATACTAGCTCCATGATTGGAAACATATACATCTCCCTTCCCAAAATGAAGATAAACAGTACAAAAGCCTACTATTTTGGTTAGTTGAATACATGAAACTTTCCTGCTAGGAGGTGAGTGCTTCGAGGGCAGGGAGCCCATCTTTTCAGTCTTTATAGCTTGTCAGCTACTGTAGGAGGTATAGTTTGTTAAATCCTTAGATTTTATTTAGCTTCCTACTAAAGGGAAATTCTGAGAGTGACTCAGAATGATTAACACATTAGATTATTTTAGCACTGATGTTTGCACTTTATATATTCCACTTATATGAAATCTTTCCTTACTTATTGTTGATTCATTTGTTATCTGTTTCTTCTACTATGTAAGCCTTTGAGGACAAGAATTGTTCCCCCTGCATCCCCAACACTAAGAATTATGCGTGGCACATCATGGGCTCTTTATAAATAACTATTGGATGATTGCGCCAATGAATCTCTGGATATGATTTCTATTTACAATTCTTGTATTTGAAAACTTAGGGCCTGGCAACTTGGCCTTCAGAAGGGCCGAGGAGGTGGAGCTAGCAACTTCCCCCTCTCTGCTTTCTTATGCAGAGGAAACTCTGCCCAAGTGGCAGAGTTTGGGCAGCCCTTGAAGGTGGGAAGGAAAAACAAATGTATCCATCCCATCAAGCCAAGACAGTGGGACTTGAATCTGTCTGCTGCCCAGTGGTGAGTGGGAGTATAGGAAGACATGGCCAGCCCTACACGGTTGTCCAGGGGCTCCACAGAGAGGATTATTTCAGCAGGTCCTGCCTGCAGACTCCTTTGCAGGGCATGAATGGATACCACCATGAGCTCTCACCAATGTATCAACAACTGGTAGACCCCATCTTCATGGGAAAATTCATAGTCATCATTGGTCCGCAGAGATATTAAGAATGAATTGGTGTATCAATAGCTATTAGGTGCATCAGTGTATAAAGTGCGGAAGTGTGGGTTCTTCTGAAAGCCAAACCTAATGAAAAACAAGTGCTGCGGGCTTTATTCTGGATGCAGAAGTCCCTGCCCTCAGTGAGCTCGCATGGTGGTGGAGTCCAAAACCTAACAATGGTGGAAAGGGTATATCATTCCTAGTAACCATTCCCTTTGCTCTCAGAGAGGCTGATAGAACTCTGAAGAGGGTAAAGTTAATCTTCAGTGGTTTATGCTTTCCTTCTGTGGCACTTACCTTTCTCAATGCCTCTACTTCCCTGAAATGGGAAGAGAACCATCTGCTTGACTGCATTCATGAGAAGTCTAAGGCTCATGCAATTTGTTCCTCTTCCTGTTAGTATTTGAATCCCAAAAGAAGATAAGTAACAATCATGTTCCTTGATTTGGTAACCTCTTTTGAGGAATAAAGTCTAAGGAAAGAATACAAAAGTAAGAGGGAGGAGAAAACACCCCACATTTGCAATATTAATGAATAATAAAATCAATACAATTGAATCCTATAACCCTTAAAAACCAAAAGGTTTGAGGCATATATACAAGTTTATAAGAAATAATATTAAAGAGGAAAACTAGTGAGGTGCCTGGGTGGCTCAGTTGGTTAGGCGTCCAACTTCAGCTCAGGTCATGGTCTCATGGGACATGGGTCCGAGGCCTGTGTTGGGCTCTGTGCTGATGGTGTGGAGCCTGCTTCAGATCCTCTGTCTCCCTCTTTCGCTGCCCTTCTCCCGTCTCAAAAATAGACATTAAAAAATATTGAAAAAGAAAACTAAAACACAAAATACTTTTGCACTGATTGTATGTCTGATTACTGATTTGTAAAAATATGAGAATTTTTATACGCTGATAAAGTGTTCTGTATCACTAATCTGTGTCTAGCTCAGTGCCTTGTGTGTAATAGGTATTTAGCAATGTTTATTGAATGAGTGAAGGAACTGAAAGTAAATTTAGAGAAATGCTTGGAATTTATATTCATCAATTTCCTTTATTGTAAAGCTGCTTAACTGCATAACAAAAGAATTTTAAATAAGGTCATCTTTGAATTTCACTACGTGAAAAGAAAGTAAGGAAATACCAAATGTTAACAGTAGTGGTGTTTGAGTCTTGAGCTACAGGTAATTTCTATTTTCATTTATCAACTTCTCTGTATGTTCTCAGTTTTCTACAATAACCATAATCAAGGAGAAATGATTTGTTTAAAGGATCATCCCGAGATAGCAAATTACCAAAGGAATGAATCTCTGCCGTTGAAATTGCAGGCACTGTGGTAAGCTTAGGGGTGGGGTGCGTCTGGCATCTAGAAGAACACACAGGCCACCGCCAATCCAGTCCTCCCACATATACAACTGGCTTTGGTACTCAGACTTCAAACGTGACAGCAGCTGCTACCGCGAGTCTGATTGAAGCCTACACATGTTAGGAGGGAGGCCTGTGTTTTATACCATTAATGCTTGGGGAGAGAGATGAGATTGTCATCTCAGAAGGGTCTAAAGAAAACATTTGTTGCAGTGTGTTTTAAGTAGTGAAATTAAAAAAAAAAATAACCAAAATGTCCATAATAGAGAATATAATCCCCGGAATTGAGATGTACAAATCAGAGGAATTTTATGGTACTCTCATTTTTTTAGTTAAGAGCAGTAAGCGTGGGGGCGCCTGGGTGGCTCAGTCTGTTAAGTGTCTGACTTCGGCTCAGGTCGTGATCTCGCTATCCATGAGTTTGAGCCCCACATGAGGCTCTATGCTGACAGCCCAGAGCCTGGAGCCTGCTTCCGATTCTGTGTCTCCCTCTCTCTCTGCCCCTCCCCTGCTCATACTCTGTCTGTCTCTCTCAAAAATAAACATTAAAAAAAAGATCAGTAAGCAGGGATAATGTCCACTTTAGGAGAAACAGGACCGTAGTCCAGACTAACAGTGTGAGGGGCTCATTCAGAGAAACGAGACACTCTTTTTTTTTTTTTTTTGAAGGTGGGGAGCACAAGTGAGCAGGGGGCAGAGAAAGAGAGAATCCCTTGAGAGGCAGAGAGAGAGTAAGAGAGAGAGAGAGAAGCACGGCTCATGTTCACCCAAAGCGCGACTTGAGCTCACCTGAAGCAGGGCTTGAAGCGAGGGCTCAAGGTGGAGCTCCAACTCATGAACCATGAGATCATGGCCTGAGCTGAATTCTGATGTTTAATGGATGGAGTCGCCCAGGTGTCCAATAAGACTGTCTTTTAAGCACAATCACGCTTACATTGATGTTGAGTCCAGGACACATTGGAGCTGCATCTATCACTGAAGAATTCACCACCAAGCATGGACAAGGTGACATTGCTCTAAAGCGAGAACTAACTAGTGCAGAACCTAAACATCTTTTAGAGAATAAAGTGCCTAATGGTTAGAAATAGTTATAGCACTGAATCAATGAGACCTGGCAAAACGATCAGAAATCCTGTTATTAGACTTAGAAAAAATATACTTCCCATGCAAAAATTTTTACCACCAAATAATGGCTAAGTGAGATATGTCAGTCAGAGAAAGACAAATACCGTATGATTTCACTCATATATGGAATTTAAGAAACAAAACAAGGGGCACCTGGGTGGCTCAGTCGGTTAAGTGTCTGACTTAGGCTCAGGTCATGATCTCACAGTTCGTGAGTTCAGGCCCCACCTCAGGCTCTGTGCTGACAGCTCAGAGCATGGAGCCTGCTTCGTATTCTCTGTCTCCCTCTCTCTCTACTCCTCCCCTGCTCATGCTCTCTCTCTCTCTTTCTCTCAAAAATAAATATTTAAAAAAAGAAACACAACAAATGGGCAGAGGAAAGAGACAAGGACTCTTAATTATAAATAACAAACAGATGGTTACCAGAGGAAAGGCATATGGGTAAAATAGGTAAAGGGGATTAAAGAGTACATTTATCGTGATGAGCACTGAGTAATGCATGGAATTGTTGAATCACTATATTGTACGCCAGAAACTAATATAACACTGTATGTTAACTATAATGGAACTAAAATGGTAAAAAAATCAAAACCATTCAATTTGCCTAATGATAGTTAATTTAATAAATAGTATTTTTAAATTGTTAAAAAGAAATGTTTAAGATGTTTCAGATGAAACCCTATGTTTATATGGTACCTACTGCTACTTAATACCACACATTATAGAGTTACCTGAGTGGCTCAGTCAGTTGAACATCCAACTCCTGATTTTGGCTCAAGTCATGATCTAACCTCATGGTTTGTGGGTTTGAGCCCTGCGTTGGGCTCTTTGCTGGTGGTACAGAGCCTGCTTGGGATTCTCTCTCTCCCTCTCTCTTTGCTCTTCCCCCACTCTCTCTCACTTTCAAAAAAATATTTTAAAAATACCACATTTTAGAATATATTAACTTTGAGCAGAGTTTAGATGCAGTTTAAATTAAAGCAGCATTTTAATAGGCTCAGACTAAAGCATGACTGTGCATGAAGGGGTGAACATCCAGTTTGGACTGCAAAGTAGACCTAGAAGCCTGTTGCCTTGGAAACAATAAAGTTAAGATAGGTGTAGAATGTTTGTCCAGAAACTTCCTTATCTAAAACTCTATGCCTGGGTTGTAAATCAAGACTACGTCTCTGTCAAAAAGGACTTAGACTCTCCAGGCAAGAGATGGATGCTTCATTCTTATTGATATGACTACAAACTCCAAAGTTTCTGGTATCTGTGATTGCAGAGAACAAAGTTTCTCAGTGAGCAGGAAAGTAGTCACTCGAAGAAGGCAGCTATTATGACACTTTACAGCTGCAGTCTGTCCTCAGGGGACACTGCATCCTGTTAACTGTGCAGCTGGCTTTATCTGTGCCTGTTCTTCCAGCCTGATGAATGGCGGGGAAGATTTTTACCTTGTTAGTTTGCCCCAACTTTTACTTTCTCACAGGCAATCCTAAATGCTGACCACTATACCATACATTATTTCATTTAATCTTTGCAATAATTGTTGGCTAGCATCCTGTTTTACAGATGAGGACACCGAAGTGTTTAAAGTGGTTTGTTCAAGGTCACACAGTTTGGAAGTGGCAGAGCCATTTCAAACCCAGGTCTGCCTAACTAAACATAGTCTTAATGTCTGTACTTCAAGCAAATGTGGAAATTAGAGACTATTCAGAGGAACACCAACAAAATTTATTTTGTGGGGGAATGGCAGGCTCATGCACTATAGGTTGGTTTGGCAAATGTGCGGTAGAAAAAATTAAGCCAGGGGTGCCTGGGTGGCTCAGTTAGTTAAGTGTCCAACTCTTGATTTTGACTCAGCTCATGGTCTCTTGGTTTGAGTTCGAGACCCACACCTGGCTTTGCGCTGACAGTGAGAAGCCTGGTTGAGGTTCTCTTTCTCCCTCTCTCTCTGCCCCTCTCTTGCTTGCTCTCTCTCTCTCTCTCTCAAAAATGAATAAATAAACTTAAAAAACTTAAGCCAGCAATTTGAGCTAGCAATTAGCTAGGAATTTAACCTAAGAAAATAATTTTCAAATTGATACAGAGGCATGCACTAGAATTATAGTATCTTATTAAAAGTAAACAGGGGCGCCTGCATGGCTCAGTCCATTAAGCGTCCGACTTCGGCTCAGGTCATGATCTCACGGTTCATGGGTTCGAGCCCTGCATCGGGCTCTGTGCTGACAGCTAGCTCAGAGCCTGGAGCCTGTTTTGGATTCTGTGTCTCCCTTTCTCTCTGATCCTCCCCTGTTCATGCTGTCACTCTCTCTCTCTCTCTCTCAGAAATAAATTTAAAAAATGTTTTAAAAAACCACATAAACAAAAAACCCAGAAACAATGTAAACATTTTTCAGCAAAGGATTGGTTAATTAAATGGCTGAAAAGACATACAATGAATGAGAATTCAGCCATTTTAATAATGAAAATATATAGTATAGTAAAAGATACCTTATTATCAGTGAGAATTTATAATGTGATTCTAGTATGTAAATTAAATACCTTGCTCTATTTATATGTGCAAATATACAGTCAATGTGTGGAAAGTCTCAATAGAGGGTTTTTATTTTACACTTCTTTGTACTTCTCTTTATTGTTAGAATATTTTATGAATTTGTTTCATTATTACAAAAACAAAAAACTATTTGAAGAAAAGAAATGTCAAAGCTAAATCAGTTCTTGTTTCAGTAACTGGAGTGATTACATGTACATTAGCCAGATGTTCTGCAGAACTGGAATCTATTTTGCTTTGGAGAAAATTTAACGGGTATGTTATGGATCCTGGAGTGTGTTATAAATCCTGGACCTAGGTCAATAGGCCCTGGTCTAAAATCAGGTCTATCTTGGCTAACAAGTTAAAGGTCTTACATTTTCATTAAAAAAAATCTCTTCAATGCACTTTCATTTAATTGTAGTCAGTCCAACTTGTTGACTGGCATTGTTACTTGGGAGTAAAGGAACTTTCACTTAGTGGTTAAGGTAAATGGATTTCCAAGAGGCTGCCGTGGGGTCCAGGAAGTAAATCTAACTATAAATTTTTTGCCCCGTATCAATGGTTCCTCGGGGGTTAGTTGGAATTAAAGAAGTGGGCCCATTTAGGAAAAATAGAGGGAGCCAGAGAGGTGTTGGAAATGACCAGAGAAGAGATGACCAATTGAGGAAATAAAAGTGGGTTGTAAGCTCATGAAAAGATGTTCTGCATGACTAATCATTAGGGAAATGTAAATCACATTTACAGTGAAATACCACCTCACACCCAATAGGATGGCTATTATTAAAAACAACTCCCCTCAACCCCCCAAACCCAGTCAAACCAAGAGTTAGCAAGGATGTGGAGAACTGGACAGCTTGTGCACTGTTGGTGGGAATGTAAAACGGTATAGCCACAGTTGAAAGCAGTATGGAGACTCCTAAAAAATTAAAAATAGAATTACCAGGGCACCTGAGTGGCTGTCTTTTAAGTGTCCGACTGTTGACTTTGGATCAGGTCATGATCTTGCTGCTTGTGAGTTTAAGTCCTGCGTGGGGCTCTGGGCTAAAAATGTGGAGCCTGCTTGGGATTCTCTCTCTTTCCCTCTCTCTGTGCCCCTCCTCTCTCTCTCTCCCCCTCCCTCAAAATAAATAAATAAACTTTAAAAGAAAAGAAAAAGTGGGAAATCAGATGTTTACATATCTTTAAACAAACAAACAAATAAGTAAAATAAAATAGAATTACCGTCTGACCAACAATTCCACTTCTGGGTATATACACAAAAGAACTGAAAGCAGGATCTCAGAGATATTTGTATATCCACGTTCATTGCAGCATTATTCACAACAGCTTCAAAGTGAAAGCAACTCAAGTGTCCGTCAATGGATGAATGGGAAAGCAAAATGTGGAAGATTATTCAGGCTTAAAAAGGGAGGAAATTCTGCAATATGTTACAACAAGGATAAACCTTAAGGACATTATGCTAAGTGAAATAAATCAGACACAAAAAAGGCAAATATTATATGATTTCCTTATATGAAGTACTTACAGTAAGCAAAATCATAGAGATAAAATGTAGAATAGTGGCTCAGGGATTGGGGAAGGGAAAAATGGGCAGTTATATTTAATAGGTATAGAGTTTTATAAGATAAAAAGAATTATGGGGATGGATGGTGGTAATGGCTGCACAACAATGTGAATATATTTAATACCACTGAACTATACACTTAAAAATGGCTAAGATGGTAAATTTTATGTAATGTGTATTTTAGCACAATAAAAAAAAAAGAGAAGAAAGTGGGTTTAACTGTTTTGGCAAATGATTGTGATTTGCAGAGGAAGAAGAAAAAAGTCATACGGTCTTAAGAAAGAGTATAATTCGAAAAAAAGAGTTCTTAGGGCAACTGAGTGGCTTAGTTGGTTAAGTATCCAACTCTTGATTTCAGCTCAGGTCATGATTCATGGTTCATGGGATTGAACCCCATGTAGGGCTCTGTGCTGACAGTGAGGAGCCTGCTTGGGATTCTCTCTCCCTCGCTGTCTTCCCCTATCATGCTCTCTCTCTCTCTCTCTTTCTCTGAATATTGAAAAAAAAAAAAAGAGCGTTCTTTCCTTAGCATCTATGGATAGTTATGGCGATATAAATAATGCCTTAAATTTAATTCATCATTCAACAAAATCTCAGCACTGCATGTCCTGAGGACATTTTAAAGTTAATTAAGAGGGGCGTCTGGGTGGCTCAGTCAGTTCAGTGACTCTTGATTTTGGCTCAGGTCATGATCTCTTGGTTCATGAGATTGAGCCTCGAGTGGGCTCTCTGCTGACAGTGAGAAGCCTGCTTGGGATTCTCTCTTTCCCTTTCACTCTCTGTCCCTCCTGCGCTCACACTCTGTCTTTCTCAAAATAAATAAACTTACAAAAAAGACAATGTCTTTAAAACAATAAAGTTAATTAAGACACTAAGCTGCAGAGTGTGTGTGTGTGGGCCAGGTGGCTGGAAGAAGGAGATGCAGGAATTATTTTTTTTTAATTTTTTAAAATGTTTTTTATTTATTTCTGAGAGATAGAGAGAGAGAGAGAGAGAGAGAGAGCACGAGCATGAGTAGGGGAGGGTTAGAGAGAGAGGGAAATACAGAATCTGAAGCAGGCTCCAAGCTCTGAGCCAGCTGTCAGCACAGAGCCCAGCTCAGGGCCGAACCCATGAACCGTGAGATCATGACCTGAGCCGAAGTCGGACACTTAACCGACTAAAGCCACCCAGGTGCCCCGGAGATGCGGGAATTATTAACAATTGAAGTGGTGGAAACAAATGAAGTCAATCTGAGTGAGAGGAAAAGAGAGAAAAAATAAAATCTTGAGGATAGAAACATTTTATGCCTTTGTAAAAAAAAAAAAAGGAGCAGCCAAGAAAAGTGATAGTAAAGGAAAACTCAGAAAGCAAATAGAAGGAAAGGAGATGACGTAGAAGACAGAGGAGGAGAGGAGAGTGTCAAAGGGAGTTTGCGGTACCCATGCAGCACTGCAGAGGGGCCCACAGTGGGAGGACTAAGGCGAGCACTGGCTTTGGCCATCAGCAGGAACTAGACGGTAGACCCCACGGGGGACCGCATCACCCGTACAAGAGGCTCACTCCTAGGTACCTTCACACAGTCTGCACTGGACTAGAGGGAGAGACAGGACCTACGGAAGGGGACGATAGGGCGAGTGTGGAGATGCACAGCCCTGGGTATTTCCAGCATTTCTCAGGGATGGGACTCCGCCGGTGCCTAGAGGTCCTGCTAACACAGGCGAGGGCAAGATCTAACGAAGTGCACCCAGGGCGCCAGTGACAGGTCTTTGACAAGAATCAGTTGAATATGGGGCGCCTGGGTGGCTTAGTCGGTTAGGCGTCCGACTTTCGCTTGGGTCATGATCTCTCGGTTCGTGGGTTCGAGCCCCGCGTCAGGCTCTGTGCTGACTGCCAGCTCAGAGCCTGGAGCCTGTTTCAGACTGTGACTCCCTCTCTCTCTGACCCTCCCCTGCTCACGCTGTCTCTCTCTCTCTCCTAGAAATAAATAAAAATATTAAAATATATATATAAAAAAGAATCAGTTGAATGCACAGAAATGAAGGGATATATGAGTAAATGAGGGGTGTGAGCGAAAGGTCGCTTTATGACCATGACAGGGCAGAAGACGGATGACTGCGGGGGTGGCAGAGAATACTGCTAGGAGGGAGTACCTGGCTCTGGAAGAAGTTGCCCACTGCCTCAGAGAGATCCCGAGGAGGGTGGTGTCTTCAAGGCAGTCAGGTATCGGTTAGGAGCAGGGGTGAGAAGAGCTTAGGACTTACAGAGGTTGCTCTAGGATAGAAAACACTGTAAGAGAAACAGCGGATAATGTTGGGAGACAGCTCCAGCAGGACAGGATTGAGGCAGGTGAAAGCAGCTAACTGGGAATGCGAGTGCAGGAAAGGATAGATGTATGCTTCACAAAGCACTTCCGCAGCCGGTGACTCATTCATCCTTCGGACATCCCGGGGAGAGAGATAGGTATTATACTGCCCGCCTTTGGAATGAGGGATGCTTTCCAGATAAGGCCATCTCGGCTCAGAAAGCCTGTTCAGCAGTTGTTTGATTCCTCCAGTGACAAGGAACACTCCACTTTTGGAAGTAGTACTTCCATTATAGGATTAAAAAAAAAAAAAAAGCAGGTAGAAAAGAAGAAAGGTGTGGGCCCCCTTGAGGGGAAAGCTCTGTCAATGACAGACATTTTGGGTAATTCATAGAATTGCAGAGCCAGACGTGTCAGTCAGATCTTTTCATCTGTAAAACGAAGGGGGCAGATGATCTTTCTTTTCTCGTGTCTAACAGCCTGTGAAATCATCTAGGCAACCGCCTCCCAGTTTTACAGAATAAAAAAAGAGGCCCGCGGGATGTGTCTCGCCCAAAGTAATACAACAGATTAGTGGAGGGCCAGGCCCAGAACCGTCTCCTCCCGGGTGTGCAGGGCCTCTCGCCGCCGCATCACCATCTTCCCCGAAAGAGAAGGGCAGCGGGAGGGTGCAGGCCGGGCGGCCTAGCTGAAAGCACCCTGGGGCTCGAAGAGGCTTCCCGGCAGCAGTCGGAGGAACGCCCCGAGGGGAGGGGAAGAGTTGGGGCCTCCTTTCCCACACTTCGTTAGGACGCGGGCCGGGGCGGGACCGCGGCAGCCCTTCCCTCGGGCGGCTGGCCGGCAGAGGGCGCGGGACTGCTCCTCGCGCCGCGGCGGAGCGAGCTGGCAGTGCGCTGCCCGGGCGCGCCGTCGGAGCTCGCGGGCACCGGGTCGCCTGGCCCGGCCGGGCCGGAGCGCGCAGGGGCAGCGCGGCGGGCGGGACGGCGGGGAGCGAGCGGGGCGGGGCGGGGCGGGGCGCGGAGGGGGCGGGGCCGCGAGCGGGGGGCGGTGGCGGCGGCGGCGGCGGCGGCGGCGGCGGCGGCGGCCGAGGAGGAGGAGGAGAACATGGCGGCCGCGGAGAGCGGCTGAAATGCCTGTTCTTCAGGCCGGGCGAGCGGGAGTCTGACGCGATCCGCCAAGCCCTCCCCTCAGACGGCTGGACCGCGGCCTCGAGCTCCTCGGCCGCCCTGTTCCCTGCTGCTCCCTCGAGCGGACCCTGCGCGGGGATCTTTCTGCATCCCCCTGCGGGGGGACCCCTGCTCCGGAGGAGGGGGCCGGAGAGCCGCGGCGGCGGCGGCGGCGGCGGCGGGCTCCCGGCCGGGGAGCGGCGGAGGCCGCGGCGGCGCCGCCCGGTCCCGGCGAGCGCGGCGCCCGTCAGCGCGGCCCAGAGGCGGCGGCGGCGGCGGCAGGTGAGTGGCGGGCGGCGGGCGCCGAGCCTCCCGGTGGGTGCAGCTGTCACGAGCCGCGCGGCCGCCGAGGCCCTAGGGGGCGGGGAGCAGCTGGCGCCCCTCCGCCCCCCGCTCTCCTTTCTCTCCGTTCCGTCCCCCTCCCACTTTCCCCGAGTTCTCCCTCGGCCTCGCGCGGCTGGAGGGGGCGGAGGTCGCAGCTGTCACGGGCGCCAGCTGGGGGCTGCGCCCGCGGAGGAAATTGCTGCAGCAGCGACTTCGCGGCCCCTTTTCCCAGTTGCCCTAGTTAGCGCCGACTGGGCGAGCATCCGCGGAGGGTGCGCGAGGCTCGCGGCCGCCGGCCGGGCGTGGGGAGCGGCGCCCCCAGCCCGCCGGCGCTCCCCGCCGCCGCCGCCGCCGCCGAGAGGGGGAGCCGGAAGTCGGCGCGGGCGCCCCTCGGCCCCGGCGCGCGCGGTGACCTTGGCAAGCCGGGCAACCTCTCCGAGTCTCGCTTGCCAGGACTGCGAAATGGGGATGACCATGGCGTGCCTTTCCCGTAAGCACAGCCTTCGACGGCGCTTCTGTTTACCCCGGCGCACTGGCTTTTTCCTCCTCTTGGCGAGGGATTTCGGAGGTAGAAAGGGGATGGATGAGTGAAATTTTCCCGTAGGGCTGGGGTTTGGTCCCCTTGCTGGGAGTTTGCTGAAAGGACCTAGGAGGGGGAGCCGTCGTGTTGACTGGACGATCGGGAGGTGGGACTGGTTAATGGTCAGCAGCAGAACTCGAGCCGCCCTCTGGTCTCTCGGAGGAGAACCCGAGAAACCGGACACCAGGGTCCGTCGTCCTTACTACCCAGCTGTGGGTTTGGTTTGGTTTTGTTTGCTTTGCTCCTTTCTAAGGCAGTCACCCCCATGGTCTAGACACTGCCTCGGCTGACGATGTTAGAGGGAGACGGAGGCTTTGACAATAAAGCCTGTGTATGTGACAAGGACAGTCCACGGTGCTGTGGCTGCAGAGTTTGGTGGGGAGGAAAACTTTAAGCTGGGAGAGCTTTTTAGCCTTTCGTGCTTGGCTCTCCTCGTTCACTGTAGAGGCGTTGAAGAGGCAGGTGTCCTTGTGGAGAAGGTGACATTTTTTTTTTCTTTTGAGAGGGCGAATTTTTAATGTCGAGGATGGTGATGGTGAATGAAGGGTTCTTGAGTGAATTGCAGTCCCAGCACCCTCTGTTGATGCCAAGAGTAATCTTTGTGGCGATGATTTGTGAGGGCTGAGGCTTACACTTCGGTGATTAAGAAATCTTCAAGTGTCTGTGTAAAACGTTGCTGCGGTAGAGCTGACTGTTCTGTCGAAGGGATGGATACCAAGGGTTAAATTTGTTTGAGGTTTGTCTCTTCTTCTGGAATTGGTTGGAGGTTAGGCTCAAAAAAAAAAAAAAAAAAAAAGTTGGCCAAAGGGGCCTCTCAGCTTGTTTCACAGAAGCTATGATGTAGTAGGAAGGGGGTCAGATTTCTTCATGTTGAGAATAATGTGAAAAGAAAGTATTTGCTTGGGTCTTTTGGCTCTTGAACTAGAAATAGTTTTGGGTGAAAGGTAGCAGTGGGGTTTGATTCATCCTAATAAATGGGCATTCCTTGAACTATTTGTCATAAACTAGATGCAGTTGGAAAGTGTTTCCATTTTCTCTGCCGTACTTTGTGGAAAGGTCTCATTTGGTTCTGTGAACTGGCATCTAAAATGTTTTCCCTCCGTTTCTTATTTACACTTCACGCTTTGGGAACAGGGCATCCAAAAGAGAAATCTGAATAGAGAAATACATGGTTTGGAGAGAAAATGGAGGGGCGTTGCTTATAAGAACAGGTGTTTGGTTTTTGTAGACATGTTTGCACTGCGTATTTGTTGCATTTATTGAAGTCACAGGGGAGTTTGAGTTTTAAGGTGCAAAACTGGAATTTGACATAGTTTGTGGTTAATCTCTTCCTCATTTCTTTCTGAGAAAATCTGTAGGATTGTGTCTATTAAATTGCTTTTTGTGTGGTTTAAGCCAAGGGAGTATTTTAGATTCTGCATTTTTGGGTAAGTGGTTTTATTGAAAAAAGTGCTTGATGGAACTAATGGTGATTGTCCCACTTGCACTGGGATTATATAGACAATGCATTTTCCTCCCTCTTTCTGCCAACATTTGTTTTTCTTTCTCCCTCAATTCTAGGGTTTCATTTCTAGAAATCTGGGCTGGAAACAGAAGCAGCAGTTTGTATAATCCCAAGAATTTGCTTATGCCAGGAAGCCGTAAGGGTAGCATGAAGTGGGTGTGATATAAAGATACTGCTACTACTTAAGACATTTAACTGTTGAGTGAGTCTAGGGTCAAATTTAATTTTTGTTGAATTTCCTGTTTTGTGTGTATGTGTTAATCTTTTGGTGGGCAGAGGATTGGGTTGCTATGGTGCTAACTGGTATATATTATGAAAGCGCTGGCAACACATCATGCTTTTACTCTATAGGAAAGGGTGGTAAACAAGCCTAAATAATTTAAAGATGTTTTCAGGATGGAATGTTCTTAGCGTGTACTCTTGATCCTGCTAATCCAATGATTGGTCTACACGAGGACTGAATGTTGAGCAGGTGATGAGGGTGGTGTAGAGGTGCTGAAAGGTGGAGTGTGGGGGAGAGGATATTGGACATTCCTTAAAAATCTTTTCTCTGCTGGATTATATATCACAATGTGATTTCTAATTGTTTTTCGAAGACATTTCAGCTCTCTCTTTTCAGTTGTCATCAATTTTATATACCTTCTCTTAGAGAGAGACTACTTCTGTTCCTTACTTTGTCTTTTCTGCCTTATCCTCCAAGGGCTCCACATTGTTTGATGTTATGTGGCATATCTTTTGGAGTTAGTTGGCTTTAAACTCTATGGCCTTACACAGCTTTTCTTTTAGGGCAAGTACTGGAGGTCAGTATAAGCCCAAGCTACCTCTAAGTCTAGGGGCATGGGAGGAGATCCCTAGGATGCTCATTATTATCTTGGTAGTGATTTTTCCCTTCTGCATATGATAATCACAGGAATTCTCAGAGGGCCATCAATTGCTCTCCTGGCAGGGGTCCAAAACCGTGTGGTGGTCTCCTTTTTACATTTCCTGCAAATATCAGGCACAGACGGGGAGTGTGGGACCAGGTGAAAATTCACGCGTTCCAGGACTTGAGTGGAGACTGGACTACAGAGCCATACAAATTTCTCTCCACCGTGTACAACTTGCATACCCTTTGGGCAGACTAGACCTTCGGAAAGGACTTCTTTGTTGCTTCTTTCCCAGGTTAACTACTAGTTTAGCCTTTGGTGGTTGAGAATGGGCCCCGTGCCTCTCACCTCTTTTCTTACCTAAGGTCTAGTCATTTCAGGCCTGCCTTCTCCATTCTTTTATATTTTAGTTAGACTTTGTGCCTTTCCTTCAGCATATGGGGACAGAGGTCATAAAATGGACTCAAGGCAACTGGGTACTGTTCTTGGATGTTTAGTTTAAGGAGGTGCAGGGATTTTTTTTTTATGGTTCTGGACAATGCTTAATGGGCGTACAGTATTTGGATCATAGTTACTTGGAATACAGAGAAATAGTTATTTATAATTCTGTAGGATATGTGGTTGAAAAAGAGAAATTATTACAAAACACTGACACCAGCATACAAATCCAACTCAGAGGTGCAAGTAGAGTGGGTTGTTGTCTCGATGCTTCCTCCCCCGTACCCCCATCTGCAACACAGTATTTTCAAGGCTCCTTGAAGTGACAGGCTTTTAGCAAAGCTTAGTATAGTTATCATATTTTGAAGATAAATAGCTTATGCCAAAACAGAAGCTATAGTCACTTGAGTTTTGTAAGACTTGAAATTAATCACCCTCCAGTCACCCTCATCTTAGATATATTTTGATCTAATCTCACCCGTGGATGTTTTAGTGTGGAGAGCTGGGAAGTTTTAGCTTTATGGGGACATCCTGGACCTGACCATTGGGGAAAGATTAGGTGCAAGACAGAGGTAAAATATATCTTACAGGAAAAGAATTCTAATAACACTGGGGTTCCACCGTTTCCAGAGTGATATTTTAATTTTGCCTTTTTAGCTTATACTTTAGAGGCAAATTTTAGGCTCCTTTTGGAAATACAGCTTTGACTTCAGACAGGGAGTGATGTCCTGGCTCTTCCAGATACTTAGTAGTTGTAACCTTGGGCTTGTTATGTAACCACACTAAATCTCAGGTTTTCATGTGTAAAATTGGAATAAAGTCCTTACCCTCATATTATTGTGATCTTTCAATTCACTTATTAAATAACAAAATTTGACTGGCATGATGAATGCACAAAGTAAGACTTTAATAATGTTTTCTTACGCTAACATAACCTAAACACATCGCTATCTAATCCATCACTACATTCTGATTCTTTCCTCTGCAATTTCTTGGATTTCCCCCTTTATTTCTGGTTCTTCAATCTGGTCCTCCTGTCATTTTGCACATGGAGTGATGAGAGTCATGTCGACTCTGTGGGCCTAAGTTTCTTTATCATTAAAACAGCATATTGGCCTGATTTCACATTTTTTCCTTGTGCTAAATTCTATGATTTGTAGGTTTATAGCTGTTTGCCTGTGTGCATTTGCCTAATTCATCCTACACAGAAATGCTTAAAAAATTCCTTTCCAAAATGGTTTTTGATGTTATTGTTTGTAGCAGAGACTTTCTGTGGACAAATTTATCAAATGCAAATAATTTAAACTGTTCCTGAATTCCTCATTCCAGAAAATTTGTTGTAGATGGCATGTGCAGGAATCTTTGTAAACTGTAAAGTGCTACACAAGTGAAGAAAGTGTTATAATTACCTGTAGATAGCATTTTCTTTATTTAAATTGTGTTTCCTTTCCTTTTTATCTCTAGACCTTCAAAAACATGGCCAAAGTCGGTATGTTCTCTAGAAAGCTTGTTTTTATAACTTCCTTAACATCAATTACTCAGTTTTTTTCTTTATCATAAACTTCTTATTTCTTTACCTCCTCTTTTGAAAGAAATCATTTTTTAAATTGTACATTGAATTTTTTTTAAAGTAGGTTGGAAAGTCCTTGAGATGGCATAAACCACATTATTTAGAGTAAAGGGGCCTTAATAGTAAGTTATCCACAACCTCCCTAATATTACAGATGAGAAGACTAAGACCAGGCAATTAGAGTAGTTTTCAAGGGTCACAGAGTTGGTGGTTTTACTTAGATAAGAATCCAGGTATTTGGCTTCCAGTTTTCTTTATGAAAGATTTTGTTTTGTTTTGTTTTTTAGTATTTGAAGGTTATTACAAAGAGATTTTAAGTTTAAGAATTTTAGTAAGCTTTTAAGTAATGTGTGACCTAGAAGGAAAGGGGTATTTTTATTTTTTGGCCAAAAATTGACTGCCAAATATTGCAATAAAGTATTAATCAGGAATTACTTAAAGCTGCTCTCTCAAAAACTACAAAAGTACCTGGAGAGAAAGGTCTGCTTTTCTTGTATGGCCCTCATTTAGTCAGCAAATATTTATTGAGTGCGGTCTCCGAGGCACACTGAACCTGGATTGATTCTACATGTTACATTTTATAAATGAGGAAACAAGGCTCAGGGTGGTTAAATGGTTGGTGTAAGATTCACAGCTCCTAGGTATTAGGGCATGACATTTGAGTCCAGGGTCTTCTGACTTGAAATCACAGGCATACCTTGAAAGTGGCTTGTCTTTAACATGTTAGCCACAGTTGGTCACATTGTAGCCTTTTCCTTTCTGGGCTTTACATGTGCAGTGGAGACTACTGTAATCTCATTGTTTTCCGATGACCCAGGAGCCCATATATACCAGTTACTTAATGATAGTGTCACTTTAAGATTTTCATGCTGTTTCTGATCTCACCTTTGTACTTTAGTAATGTTGATTCTTTGGTGCTTCTGTCTAGTTAAGCTTATCTTTGAATGGTTGGTTTTGGATTCTTAGCAATAAAATTCTGCCTCTCAAGTTTCGTTAGCATTTAAATTGCTAAAGCTCAGGCTTTTTTTTTCCATTTGGAGTAAATTGCTTGGTCATTCTGTTTCCACTTGTACTTTGAATGGTTGATCTTATTCTGATAGCTTTAATATATTACATCTTAAATTTTTAGTTTGCCTATATGGTTAAAATATTTACATGCTTTCATTATCAAGCATAGATTTGATTGTTTTAATGGAAGATATTCTGTGTGAGTGTATGTATATGTGTGTATATAAAGATATCATACTATATTTGACCAGATAGTTGAAGGATGAAATGTCCTTGCTTTTTGAAAGCACCCGTGTGTGTAATACTGGCTTTACTTTGGGGAGTTTGTTTGGAGGAAGCCAGAGGAAAGTTACTTCTTCTGTGAAGTCTCATTCCAGGGGGTACAGAAAGTCTATAATTAAATTTCTAAGTAGCCACTCACTCATTCATTCAAGACATAGTTATATAAGCACCTACTTTGTTCAAGGTGCTGTATTGTTAAAAGATAGGGAAGTTAAATGATAAGATACAGATCCTGTTCTTAAGGAGATTATGACCTAAAAGAGGTGATAAGATGAACACACAAATACCTATAATGCTGATTGAATGTGATGAGTGCTTTGGGAGAGGTATGAAATAGTGCTTGGAGGATTCCGGAGACGGAGCAGTTACTCTCATTTGAGAGTGATCAGGGTAGGTTTCATGGAGGGCTTAGGGTGGCCCAGAACATTGAAGGCAGGGCATGATTTGTATATGAGGGAGGGTGAGGCCAGCAGCATAGGAAGGAAGATTAAACAGCAAAGATGAAAGGACGGAAAAGCTTGGGATCATTTAAGAGTAACGAAGGGGGAAAGTGCAGGGAGGAGTGTGGCTGGCATCAGCTCAAGTAGGAGGTGGGAGCCAGATGCTGTAGGTGCTGTGGCTTGGCATTGCAGGGCTTTAATGGAGGGAGGTGGTGGGGAACAGTGAAGTATGGAGATCTGGATGAGATCTATGAGAAATGTCAGTTTTCCAAATTTACATAGATTTTTTTTGGCAGGTTTTACACCCCAAATTTTATATTTTCATAGTTTTTGAAATGATTCCATATGTAAGGCTTACCACACTGGGAACTTATTCACTCATTTTTATGTATATTTGAGAACAGATTATGTGTTTTTTTTGATAGAAGTTAGTACAAAATCTTTTTCACTGGCTTATACTTTTTTTTTTTTTTAAAGCAATAGCTGTTTTTTTAAACACTGTATTATCATTTGGCATTTATGTAGTGGACTTGTTTTTTAAGTGTAAAAATGTCATCTCCTTGTATAAATATAAGTATTTTTTGCTGTTTAAGGAAGGTTGGTCATGTAAGTTGAAAGTCCCTGGCTCTCAATATAGTTCATGATTTATTTTACTGATTTATTTATGCCCTGCCATGTTCCAAAAAGGATTTAAGGCAGGATATGTCATGAAGAGTCTTGGACCTTGTTCTAGCCCTGTCTATTATTTGACTGAGCTGCTAGCCAGTGTAACACCGAGGGAAAGTGTTGAAGACAACTGGTGTCACAGAATGTGCTGTGGTTGTGTCTTTTGCCAAACTGGTAGTAATTCAGAGATGGAGACAATATAATTAGAGTACCTTTAACGTTAACTCCTTTAAACTTCCATAGCCTGTAAGGGAATTATCTGGAGGGCCCTGATGGAGCACTTTGACCCTTGAGACTGTAGGCACATTAGAACGGTGGTCTGTCTCTACAGTAGAGTTTATAGAAAATTATCCCGTGGGGGGTGGGGGTGGGGAGAGAATCAGAGGAATATTAGAGGTCTCTAAGGAAGTTTCTTTCAGTCTCTTGTAATGTTTTACAGTTTATAGGGGCCTGGGTAACTGGATTTTCAAATTTGTTATTTTATTTTATTTTTTTATTTTTTTAATGTTTGTTTATTTTTGAGAGAGACCGAGATACAGAGAGAGAGCTGGGAAGGGGCAGAGAGAGGGGAGGACACAGAATCTAAAACAGGCTCCAGGCTCTGAGCTGTCAGCACAGAGTCCAATGCGGGACTCAAACCCAGGAACCGTGAGACCATGACCTGAACCGAAGTTGGACGCTTACTGACTGAGCCACCCAGGCGCCCTGTCAAATTTTAAATAGTAAACTCTTTATTAAAAAACTGTAATTTTAAGTAGTAAACTCTTAACATACTTGGTATTGCCGCAGGGAGTCACCATGCCGATCTTTTGTAAAATATTTCATAGAGGTTGACTGGTCATCTTAAGGCAAAGGTCTTAAGAATTGTCTAACTTAGAGGTGACTTACTCATTTTTCTTTCACAAAAACACAGATGTTCCAAATTTGCTGACATTTTCTGTGACAAGTAGCTGTGAATAGTATGCTGCCTAGCAGATATTTATGAAAAATAAACACACTTTATCTGTCCCTTTGGGATGTTGCAGAGTTCATAACAGTGACTCAAAAAGTAACTACGATTCGGAACAAAATAAAATTCAGTGTTATGGATAGAGGTTATTGAAAAAGAATATTTGGAACTATTTTCATCATTATTGGGTTTTTGCTAAAAATGACATGTGTGACTTTAAGAGTATTTTTATATGTACATTTGAACTTGGAAACAAAATTTTCTAACTTGTTTTAAAAACTTGTTAAATTAGGCATTTAAATTTTTTTTAATGTTTATTTACTTTTGCGAGAGAGAGAGACAGAGCATAAGCGGAGGAGGAGCAGAGAGAAAGGGAGACACAAAATCTGAAGCAGGCTCCAGGCTCTGATGGGTCAGTGCAGAGCCTGATTTGGGGGTTGCACCCACCAGCAGGGAATTCATGACCTGAGCTGAAGTAGGATGCTTAACCGACTGAGCCACCCAAGCACCCTAAAATTAGGTATTTTAGTGGTTTTGTGCCCGTCTGCCGAAAATATAAAAAAGCAATACCGTTTGATTTATTAGGAAGAACAACTGATTGTCATCAAGAAGTGTGGAAGTGCACTAGCTGAAATTTTAGCAAAAACCTTTGCATAAATGGTGAATGGTATTGAAAATTGAATATTATATCATGTTTTATTCACTGCAGCAAGTGATGTAACTCTTTCATTTGGTTTTATCCATCTTTGTGAAATATGTTTTTTGGCTGTGATAGTCACTAAAACCAAATAAAATGGTTATTTGTTATAAAAATGATTTGAAATTTAGAACCAGACTTCAAGTTGCCATATTATAAAAATGTGAAAGCAAAATTAAGAAATAACAAACCATGCTCAATCACATTACTCTCACCAAAAATAGTGGTATTAATAATAGTGTTTATTAGGAATAGCACAAAACTGTGTCATCACTAAGTAAGACAAATGCTTTAGAATTGTTTATTTTATTATAACATGTCATTTGTTAAATTTCCATTTTTGTGTGTGCTTTACAAGGTGCGTAATTTATTGGTCTGGCGTGCACTGTATATAAATTGTTAATAAACGTACATATGTGGTTCCCTACTCAAAAACTTTTAAACCGTGGGGTATATGATAAAAAGTGGTCATCAGTGTTTTCTAGCAAGGGTTCTTAACTAAGAAACCTTGCAATTCATGGATTTAGAGTCTCTAATCTGTGAAATTATATGCAAAATTTTGTGAGTCTGTGCATTTCTCTGGAGAAGGGGGTCCATAACTTTTACCAGATTCCCAGAAGGGTTCATGACCTCTACAAAGGTTAAGAACCTCTGTTTTTAAGGACTGGGACCTCAATAACTCCATTCATCTAGTTGTACCTTCTTGCCAAGTTTAATGGATATATCTGATGTCATTACTCAAGCCCGCAGTATGACTGGATTTGCAGTCTGTTTTTCCATTTTGCAATAGATGTGATTGCATTGCCTTTGGCCTTTACAGATGTTTGAGTTCTGCTTGTTGCACAACTACCTGGTCTTCATCACTTGGCGGCTCTTATATATCATTTCCCACCTCTATTCCCCTAAACTCCAGTAAAGAAGGGTGGACCTTTTGTAGGAGTGTGGAGATGGGAATCCATATATGTATGGAAGAGCCCGGTATCAATTCAAGTGGGGGGGGGACCCTGCTGGGTAGGCTAGAATTCATAGTTGCTGTGTTTTTAAACTCTTTCTTTCTAGCATTTGAATCTCAGCTTTCTAGAGTCCTTAGGGTCTGATTTGACATATGCTGAAAACACTTTCCAAGTTTTATCAGCTGCTTAGATCTGTTCCTTTTTCCCCCTCACTGTCATCGTTCTAATTTAGGCCTAATCATTGCGATGGTATCCAAGGTGGTCTCACTATCTCCAGTGAGTTTCCTTTTTAAGTCTATCCTAAATTTTGTTTCGGAGAGATCATCCTAATTTTTATTTTCCTTGTGTTGTTTGCTTAAAAACCTTCAGTGGCTCCTCATTACTGTCAAGATGAAATTGTTACTTATCCTGGCATTTAAGGCTTTCCAGTCTCTGGCACCAACCTGCATTTCTGGTCTCATTTCCCACTGTTCTCCCCTAGTAAACTGAAATAAATTGTCAGTGTATACTGTCCCTTAAACATTCCTTAGGCTTCTCTGTTTCCACTCCTTTACATATTCCTTTCCCTGGAATGTTCTCCATTATCCTACTCTGTATTTCTTGAAATTCTACCTCTGCTTTAAAGCTCAGCTCAGATTCCATCTTGCTTGTTAATTGTTTCAGATATGAAATTTGAAAGTAATCTCTTCCTCCTGTGAACTCTTTTCATATTTATTTTCCTTATTATTCATTTGATACTTTACTGCCTTGTACTGTGTACAATTTTTTGTTTTCATGTGTCCTATCTCCCAAATTAGGGTATGAGAATGGCAGAAGGGGATTATGTTTTATATTTTGTCCTCTGCAATGTATTACACACATAGATAATAAAATATTTGACAAATCACATTGATTAAACCATAATGCTGCTTATTAATGTATTTAGAGAAACAGACCTTTTTTTTTTTTTTTTTTAATGTGTGCCTAGAATACTTATACATAATATCTAGGGATTCTCTTTACTAGTTTCAGGGTATTTGGGAAATTGAACTGGAAATCAGATATTGCCTGGAGAGCATGTAGTCCTACAGCATAAGAAGCTGGCTGTCATGGCTATGTTCAAAAGTCTGGGGTAGCCTGGTGAGTCATTGTTCTCTAGTGCAGAGTTCTACCCACCATGGATAACAGAACAACTTGTGTTTCTTCCTCTCTCTCCTTCTCTCTGCTAGAGACACAAAGTCCTGATGTCTTGGGGATTCCTATTCTTCTCTTTTGATTTCTCAGCTTATTCTTCTCACTAAACTATATATATATATAATTATTATTTTTTTTAATATTTTTATTTATTTCTAGGAGAGAGAGAGACAGAGAGAGAGACAGACAGCGTGAGCAGGGGAGGGTCAGAGAGAGAGGGAGTCACAGACTGAAACAGGCTCCAGGCTCTGAGCTGGCAGTCAGCACAGAGCCTGACGCGGGGCTTGAACCCACGAACCTCGAGATCATGACCTAAGTGAAAGTTGGACGCTTAACCGACTAAGCCACCCAGGCGCCCCAACTATATATTTTTTTTTTATTGAATACTTGTTTGAATGGTGATATGGGGAGCCACGAGATTATTACATCTTAGGGTTCCTGCCCTTAAAGAAGATTGTAATCCCTAAAATGGAGTCTCATTTGCTTTATGTTTATTTATTTATTTTGAGAGAGAGGGAGAGCAAGCTGGGGAGGGGTGGGGTGGGGGAGATAGAGAAATCCCAAGCAGGCTCCTCATTGTCAGCACAGAGCCCCTTGTGGGGCTTGAACTCCCAATGGTGAGGTCATGACCTGAGCTGAAACCAAGAGTCAGATGCTCAACCAACTGATACGCCCAGGGGCCCCATCATTTGCTTTAAATCATACGTGAATTTGCTTTAAATCAGTTGCTTTAAATCATTAAAAAATGATAGAAAAGGTGTCATATGGGAGTATATAACAAACTAGTTAGTTGCTAGCAGATACAAGGAGACTCCTGTAGCACTTACTATTTTTAGCACTCACTTGAAATTTATTATCATGTATACTTATTTTTACATGGGTTTTTACATGGGTTCTATTGCAGCAACCACTTTGTAAATTATAGAGGGTAGAGCATTTATTGTAGTAGTTATATGTCAGTACCACAGTGCTTCCCTAGTACTTTAACCACAGTATCCCTACATCGCGTGTTAATGAGGATGCTAGGATGCTGGCATGGTCTGAGTAGGCTTCCTGGAGGAAGTAGAATTTGAATTAGATTTGTTAGGATCTGGAATGATTCTTATAGAATAGTCTCCTGGAACATGAAAAAGGGGTTCTGTATTTAAGATAATAAAGGATGTTTAGTGCACTATCAGGAACTTGGAGCCTCTTTGGTTACTGGGCCTTTGGCCCTGAAGTGACCCTCATCATTTCTTATGTAATCCATTAGTCAGAAGTAATCATGGGACAGCTACCAAAGGGGCTAGGAAATGTGTGCAAGAAGTATATTTGGTGAGCAATGAATGTCTTCGCCTTACCCCTGCAGAATTGGTTCTCTGTAGAGAGGTGAATAAATACCAGAATTGATAGGTCTTGCTTGGAGTCATTGAAGGAAAGAGGAATTGTTTTGTTTGTCAGTCTAAATGGGATTTTTATTACTAAATTAATTTGGGAAAAGAACTTGTAATGTTGAATGGTAGACCTTGGAACAGTTAAAGGAGAAATTTTAATAATGTCTCTACTTTACGGCTAGGTAATATAAATTGTTTTAGTTTAGATAGTTTGACACTTGAAACAGGTAGAAAGTGATTATTTAGTTTCAGTAAAACGGATCCCATGCTTTTCTATTCTACATAGACTGTTTGGCTGGTAATATTGTAGGGTGGGAAAAGTGAGGAAGGGCATAAAGAAAGGGCTTTCTGACACTTTTGGAAACCTTTTGCTGTCTGAGGATTTCATAACATTTCTCCTTAGAGTCCCTGGAGGTGTTTTCCCTCTTTCTTATCAACATACTACTGAGTAATTAAGATCTGTTTTCTCTGTTTTTTGTACATCTTTTAATGCTTGATTTGAGAAGGACTATTTATTGGGTGGTAGTTAAAATGTTGGCCAAGTATGCAGGAGTAGGAAGCCCTGTTTCTTATTTATACATGAGGCATATTTTCCTCCCAGTTTTATTCTTAAAGTCATCAACCTTGAACTTTTTTGAACTTAGGCCTTCTTTATGACCACATTTTAATAGTATTCTCTTTTAAATTAAAAAATAAATCATATGGGATGCCTGGTTGGCTCAGTCGGTTGAGCGCCCGACTTTGGCTCAGGTCGTGATCTCACAGTTCGTGGGTTAGATCCCCCTGCATCAGGCTCTGCTGACAGCCCAGAGCTCATGCTCTGTCTCTTAAAAATAAATAAACATTAAAAAATTTTTTAAAATAAATCATATAAGTAAATCCTGACTATATTCTAACAACAAATTCAAAGAAATGGAAGTATGTAGAGTTAAAAGGAGAAAGTCTCTGTAGTGAATTATATGGCAGCTGTTAATTTAGGCTGTCTTGCCTCTCCTCACATCCTCCTCATCCACCCCCCCCCACTATTTCAGGTCACAGTGTTTTTCTTCCCAGTGACCAAGGGATGGGCATGTGACCTTGGCTGGATCTGATCTGTCATAGTTTCTTTGTACACAGAGATTGCTACAGAATGACTGTATGACCAATACAGGTTCAGAGCCTTTCCTTGAGATTGAAAAACGGATGTTGGGCAAGGGACAGGCCCATTCCATTGGAGTCGCTGAACTGAGAGTGTGCCTGGCCACATGAAGGAAGCCTGTCTACTTACTGTAGGGAAGAGTGAAGCCAACATACAAGGTGCAGCAGAGCGGACTGGGGCAGACTCTGTCTCTCACACAGTCCCAAGGCATAATCACACACATTCTCACATGCATGAGCAGGGGGAGTCATTGGAGGCTCTGGATCCTCTTGAACCTTAAATTAGATCCATCCTACATTTCCCAGTTAAATTAGAGCTAATCAGTGGCCTAACTGCTCGTGCTTGTTTGAATCAGATTTTTGTCTTTTGGAACTGAAAGAGTTCTAACTAATTCAGACCCCCTTTGGCATCTGTCCCTCTTTCTTCCCTAGAATCATACTTTTTGAATTGTTATAGGCTTAAAAAAATTTTTTTTAATGTTTAATTTTTAAAGAGAGAGCGACAATGCAAGTGGAGGGGGGGGGGGCTAGAGAGAGAGAGGGAGACATAGAATCCGAAGCAGGTTCTAGGTTCTGAGCTGTCAGCACAGAGCCTGATGTGGGGCTGGAACTCATGAACCACGAGATTGTGACCTGAGCTGAAGTCAAATGCTTAACTGACTGAGCCACCCAGTTGCCCCTTCTTATGGACCTTCTAAACTTAATGTCATGGGAATTTTTAAATTTTGGAATATTAAGGAGCCATTTTATCTTTGCATAAAATGCTATATTACATTAATTAGATGAATATTCTGTAAGTTAGCCATCTTTCTCTTTTTTGATAGATATATAGATATTGAGTTTCTTGTTGTTGCAAGCTTTGTTTTGGTAGGCATCCAAGTTTGTACTTGTCTTTAGACATGTATGAGAACATACTTATGGAATTCATGGTTATGTGCATTTAAAAAATTGATGTCCCTTCAAAATGTTACCCCCAAAACTATATCAGTTTACACTTCTACCAATAGCATATGATAGCTATTGCTTTCCCCCACCTTTATTAACTCTGGATATTGTCAGTCATTTCTATTTGGTACCTATTTGATGGATGCCAATGATATAACAGTATTGTTATAATTTTTAGTTCCCTGACTATTGATACAGTTGATTATTTTATCAGATGTTTGTTGTATGTTGTTGTTTTTTCCCCGTGTAAGGCTCTTAATTTATTCATGTTGTTCACTTTCCTTTTGGGGTACTTGTCTTTTTTTCTTTTTTTTTTTTTTTGCTTCCTAGCCATAATGTGCTGAAGTCGTATTTATACATTAATGAGGAACAGCATTGGTAGGCAGCTGACCCTGCTACCTAGTTATTTTAGAAAAGAAAGATATAAGATATTTATTATTCTAAAACCAACATTGTATACATATTTTACAGGTATCCCTGGACATTTAATTGGTTTATATCTAATAATTTTATGTAACTCCCTGGTTCATTTAGTTAGCTGAAGGATACATGTCTGTGAGTATTTAATTGAGGTTAATTTTACGACTGAGAAGAGTTGGGAAACTCATGTTATGAGAATTTTCTAGTTCAAAATCATTGAATGTACATTGAATGGTATGGAGCTTTCAGGCTCAGCTGACCAGTTTGTCCACTGGTGCAGAATCAGAACCACTTTGAGAGGAAAATTTTGGCCCTATAAGAAAATACTTTCTTGGCTCACCTCCATGGAGAGGTGGGTTGGCTGCTAGGTATCTTTAGTGGTCAGGTTCCTCCGTTTTCATAAGTGGATGCTAAACTGATTCTGTACTGATTGAGTATGAAAGTATTTACCCTTAATTGGCAGTATAGAATAGCTTTGTTCCCACAAGTATGTATCCACTTACTTTGCTGCTTAATTCTTAACAAAAACCTAAGCAGTCAGAAGCTGCTCTCTTTGAGAATTGCTTAAACATATTCAGTCCATTGCTTTAGAAACAGTTTTTACTTGGATCACGCCAGAATACCAGAATGCCAAGTATATAGATTCCATTCTTTTAGACTGGGGTAGAATTACTTTGCCGAATTGTTATTTGGTATGTTGCAATCAACCTTTATTGAAGACCATTAAAATAAACAGTTTTGTAAAATTTAGTTCTCCTCTTATTGTAGAATTCTTGTGACGCTGTTATCTCCTTTATCTTAGTGCCCTTATTGATGTGGTAACCACTGCTACTACTATTACTATTAGCAGCTGTCTGGAAATCGAAGACTGAACACAAAACAAGTTAATAGTGGATGGCAAATACTCTTGCCCAAAAGGGGACACCATTCTGGATAGAGGATTATGTAATGGTTTGAAGTGTGGACTCTGGAGCCAGATTTTCTTGCCTTGAAGCCTGACTCTTCTGCATCCTGGTTGTGTGCTGCTTAACCTTTTGTTTCCTTAGTTTGCTCACCTGTAAAATAGGATAATTGTACCTACCTCTACAAGGTTGTTATGAGAATTTTGTGAATTTAAACATGTAAAATGCTTGGAACATACTCAGCCCAGGACCTGTGCAATGAAAATGAGCTGCTTTCCCTCATTTTTTTTTTATTATAGTAAGGTACCCATAACATCACATTTACCGTCTTAACTATTTTTAAATGTAGTGTTTTATAGTTCAAGTTGCTATCATCACCATTATTGTTAGAACCCATGTAGTAATTTTTTTTCCAGGTCTTTATACAAGGAAAAGCTGTGTTTCCCCTAACCAGCTGATTTCCTCGTATTACATAGTCATCATGACTCCTGTAAACCATGGTATTTCTCTCTGTGCAAGGGAACTCAAAGTCTTTCCTTGCAGCTCAAGAGAACCTTGTGGAATATAGTTTGTGTGGTAACCTTACCCCTGACTTCATCTTATTTTCCTCCTTCATTTTCTCTTGGCCCGAATCTTATTACTTCTTTCTTTTTAATTCGAATGCACTTTGTGAGCTGACTCCAATCTTTTTTAGAATACTATGGAAATAAACAAGTAATCTACATTACAGCATGTGCCCATGTTGAAATTTCAGATGAATTTTCATTTAATTTACCTTAACTGGCTGCTTCTTGATGACAGAGAGGTGCTGTAATTTTCATTGAGATATCTCAAATCTCATCATAGGATGGGTTACTTCTGGGAAAGTTCCTGTTGACAGCTAATCCTGTTCATGCTGTGGGTTTTCTTTTAAGCTTCAGTTACAAAAGTGTTCCTTCCTGACTTTTCTTATTTGTTTTTTTCCCCTTGACCTTTGCTCCAGCCATCTCTTGTAGATTGGGGAGGGGGTTGGGGAGGGTCATTTTTAAAGTTTTAAAGATTAAACTTGTAGTCTTTCAAGAATACTCTTCGGAATAAGACTTTTATCATAGATGTAGAATAGGCAGAGTAAAAGCTATGTATACTGTTAACTGCTTTTCTTTAAAAAACCAGAATGTTAGTTTATTGATTTACAAGGGGTAAAAAGAAATGTCTCAAAGCCTAAAATATTTCTGAGTATTCTGGTTATGTCTCTAGGGTGTTCTCTCCCTCATAGCATGGGGCTGATGCTCTGCCTTTTTTGGAGGAGAATCAAAAATATTTTTTTGAGATCAGGATTGATTGAAATGTCTTTTTAAGTCTTTTTCTGTATATCCTATCAATTAGTAGTTTCATATAGAAGCTTGATTAAAGTTTACCTTTTTGTCTGTGGGGGGCAAGATGACTTTATAGATAGTATTATGAGACACATAGAATGTCTGGGTGTCTTTTGGTGATATTAGCAGCTGTTGGTACTGCTATTGATTTTTGAGTCTTAAAATCCCAAAGTGATCACCACGGTATCTAGATAAGAATGGGGAAGTATTGCCTGGAAGTGGTAGGGTCTACTCTGTAAAATAGAACCCTTGGTGACCATTCGAGACTGAAACTGTGTTGCGTGAAATCAAAGAAGACCTAAGTTTCAGTCTTGGCTCCCGTGTTTAGGAGCTGCTTGATCTTGCCTAATTAACAGCAACAGTAGTAGCAGCTACCATTCATTTAGTGCTTATTTTACACCGGGTTCTATGCTAAGTGCTTTATATATGTTGTGTAATCTAATCCTCATAACTATGCTGTAAGGCAGGCATTATCATCTTTATTTTGTGGTTCATGTTGCTGAGTAGTGAAGCAGGGATTCAAGCCCTGCTTAACTCCGATCTTGTGCTCTTAATAGCTTTGTTCTTCCATGTCTATAAAAAGGGGTATAAATAGAGCTGCCTTATCTATCTTGTAGGGTTAATGAGGTATTATGTGAGAAGGTGCCTTGAAAAATATTGTAGATGTTAAAATGAGAAGTGTGCTGGGCTGGCAATACACAGAAAAGGTGGATAGTGGTGGCCTTTGCCTTTGGGTAAGTGAGAGTAAAATGTTTGGATGGAAAGAACCCTCTGGTCACTTTCTAACTTCTGTTCCCATTACTGTTGCTGTTGACATGTGCGAGTTTCCTTCTCTTGTGAAAATTGACAGTGATAGAGATTTTATATGTGGTCAATGTCATATGTCAGAGGTCGCTTAAGAGTCTCTAGGTGAATAGTGATGTCTTAGTTTTACTTTATGGACTGTATATGTAGGCTCAGTACAGATTTTTTTTAAGCTTATTTATTTATTTTGAGACGGAGATTGTGACTGGGAAGGGCAGAGAGAGAGAGGGAGAGAGAGAATCCAAAGCAGGGATTCACTATCAGCACCATGAACCCACAAACCGTAAGGTCATGACCTGAGCTGAAATCAAGAGTTGGATGCAGGGGCGCCTGGGTAGCTCAGTCCGTTGAGCGTCTGACTTCAGCTCAGGTGGGTCATGATCTTGCTGTTTGTGAGTTCAAGCCCTGTGTCGGGCTCTGTGCTGACAGCTTGGAGCCTGGAGCCTGCTTCAAATTCTGTGTCTGCCTCTCTCTCTGCCCCTCCCCTGCTTGCACTCTGTCCCTCTCTCTCAAAAATAAATAAACATTAAAAAAAATTTAAGAGTTGGATGCTTAATTGACTGAGGCACCCAAGTGCTCCTCAATACAGATATATACATTAAAAAAATTTTTTTTAATGTTTATTTTTGAGAGAAGAGCAAGGACATAGAGAAAAAGGGAGACACAGAATCCAAAGCAGGCTCCAGACTGAGCTGTGAGCACAGAGCCTGACTCAGGGCTCAAACTCACGAACTGAAAGATCATGACCTGAGCCGAAGTTGAAGCTTAACTAGCTGAGCCACCCAGGTGCCCCCAGATATTTTTAACTGAGAGCAAGAGTGTAGTCACAGTTCTTTTTTTAAAAGGATATGTATTTATTAAAAGTAGGAAAAATATTAACTGAATTTGTATATTTCTTTAGCTGGATAGTGGATATATCTGTTACAATTATTTTCAATACCTTTTTTTGTATGCCAAGTATTTTGTAATCAATAAAACTGTTATTAAAAGTGCTAACCACTGGGGCGCCTGGGTGGCTTAGTCGGTTAAGCGTCCGACTTTTGCTTGGATCATGATCTCGCAGTTCGTGGGTTCGAGCCCCGCGTCGGGCTCTGTGCTGACTGCCAGCTCAGAGCCTGGAGCCTATTTCAGAGTCTGTATCTCCCTCTCTCTCTGACCCTCCCCTGCTCACACTGTCTCTCTCTCTCTCTCCTAGAAATAAATAAAAATATTTTAAAAAGAAAGTGCTAACCACTAATATTTGCATGTGTAACAGACTATGAGAAATGGGTATGAAGTTAGTGCCTGTAGGTCTGTCCTTCAGCAATTTTTTTTTATCAATTATAATAAATTGGTACTGAGCACATGGATTGCTGTTGAGAAGAGATCTATTGCAATTTCCAGCTCGATGGCAGAAGATATCATGATAGATGTCTGAGGCAAACATGTAGAGTATAGGAACAGTGCTTTGTTTTTGCTAACCCTTGTTAATGTTAGTGGTTTCACCTGGATTCATTTTCTTGGTACTGTGCTTATGGCGGTTCTGTTACTCTGGGGATCATACTATTATACTATAGTGAAATATCTAGGATTTCATTGTGATTAATCCCAAGAAAGATTTCCTATTTATTTTTATTATTTTTCTTGAGATCTAATTCACATATCATAGTTACCCTTTTCAAGTGGCTTTTAGTGTATTCACAAAGCTATACAACTATCATCACTATTATCAGACTGTTTCATCACCCCCAAAAGAAATCCCATGGAACTATACAATATTTGACCTTTAGTGCCTTGCTTCTTTCACTTTGCATAATATTTTCAAGGTTCATTCATATTGTAGCATGATCTGTATTTCATTCCATTTTATGGCCAAATAATATTCCATTGTATGCATAGACCAAATTTTTATTTATCTGTTCAATTGTTGATGGATATTTGAGTTATTTCCACTCTCCGACTTTTATGAATAATGTGGCGATCAACTTTCATGTTCAAGTTTTTATATGTGGGGCATATGTTTTCCTTTCTTTTAGTCATATACCTAGGAGTGTGTGACAAATAAGGCCACTGACCCAGTCAAAGGAGGGATACAGAAGAGACTTGGAGCACAGTGAAGTGAGGCTTTAATCAATGTTCTTATAAGAGCCTGTCTGATGGACAGGCACACTCGGGGCAGTTAAAGCAGACCGGTTATCTCCTAGCATGCGAGTTCCTCCCCTGGTTCCTCATTGGCTGAGTACTGTTGAGGTTACAGTCTTACCCTCACGACGCCTGTGCCCGTGTAAGGTAAAGAGTAGATTAATGGGGACAAATGCACATTCCTTGAGGTGCCATGCTTATTGCCATGCAGAGTTCTTTGGTGCCATGCTCAATGCAAAGCCCACGAAAAATAAGCCCATGAAATGGAGAGAGGAAGAAGAACCAGGAGGTGTCTAAGGGTTTGGGACTCTATTGTGGGTGGGTGGGAGTTTGTACATATTTCCAATAGGTCCTAAACCTGTTGTTAACTAGACAGCCCAGCTTTTATTTGATATTTCTGAAAATGAATCATCTCGCTTATTTCTCACAGAGTGGAATTACTGGGTCATGTGGTAACTCTGTGTTTAACATTTTGTGGAATACAAACTGTTTTCCAAAGTGGCTGCACCATTTTACATTCCCACAAGCAGTGTATAAGGGTTCTGATTTCTTTGTTTCCTTGCCAGCACTTACTATTTTTTTTTTTAATTTTTAAGTGTTTTTTTATTTATTTTTGAGAGACAGAGAGAGACAGAGTATGTTTGGGGGAGGAGCAGAGAGAGAGAGGGAGACACGGAATCCGAAGCAGGCTCCAGGCTCTGAGCTGTCAGCACAGAGCCCGATGCGGGGCGTGAACCCATTAACTGTGAGATCATGACCTGAGCTGAAGTTGGGTGCTTATCCCACTGAGCCACGCAGGCGCCCCCCCAGCACTTATTATTATATGACTTTTTGACCCAAGCCATTCTAAAGTGTGAAGTGGAATTGTAATTTGATTTGCATTTCTCTAATGACTAAGATGTTGAGCATCCTTTCATGTGCTTATTGGCCATTCATACATCGTTTTTTTTTAGAGAAATGTCTGTTCAGATCTTTGGCCTGTTTTTAAATTTGGTTATTTGCCTTTTTATTATGGAAACTATGAGTCCCATGTCAGATATATGATTTGCAAATATATTCTCCCATCGTGTGGATAGTGTTTTTACTTTCTTGATGGCATCCTCTGAGGCACAAGTTTTTAATTTTGATGAAGTCCGATTTATCTTTTTTACTCCTTGTCCCTTTGGTGTCATAACTAAGAAACTCTTTCCTGATCCAAGGTGATGAAAGTTTATGCCTATGTTTTTTTCTAAGAGTTTTTTTTAGCACTTACATTTAGGTTTTTGATACATTTTGAGTTAATATTTCTCTATGTGTATGAGGTAGATTTCAGTTCTTTTTGCAATAGAGATAAAGCTCATTATTTTTAAATTTATACATCAGCAAGATCCTCTGCTTCACCTCACTTGATAATATTTTAATCAGTATATGATTTCCTGCCACTTTATTAGTTTCACCTCTGACTTCCTGCTAAGGAGTATTTTGTTGGTCTTAAATGGAGTTTCTTTATCAAACCCATATTAACCTTTGCACTTAACAAAATGTGAGAATTAGGAGGAAGTTTATTGATTATGCAGTCCAACTTCTTACCAGAGTAGAGGCTTCAGCATCTGTGATAGAAAGGCTTTCAACTTCTTTGTGGACACTCTCAGAGATGATTCGTTCACTGTGCTAGCTTCAGCAGCACATGTACAGAGATGATTTGTTCACTGAATTGTATTGCACTATAATGCAGTATTTAAGAAATCTTACCTAATCAAAAATCATTTTATAAATAATAAATGTTTCAGAGGGAAGTGATAGTTACTGAGTTTATTGGTAGTTTATCACAGTTTTAATTTTATTTTTCCTGTAGCAATTTAAGTTAAAAGGAGTTGGTGATTATATCATGTTGGATGGAAAGTTTGTGTCACCCCAGAATTTGTATGTTGAAGCCCAAACCCCCAACGTGATGGTATTAGAAGGTGAGGCCTTTTGGTGGTAATTAGGTTTAAATGAGATCATGAGGGCATAGTCCTCACAATGGGATTAATGCCCTTATGAGAAGATACCAGAGAGTTTGCCTGACCCCCTATTGACCCCCAGCATGTGGTGATACGGCATGGAGGCAGATATGTATACACCAAGAAGGGGCCCTCCTGAACACCAAATCTACTGGCACTGTGATTTTGGACTTCCCAGCCTTCAGAACTTTGAGAAATAAATGTTTGTTGTCTAAGTACCCCCAGTTTATTTTGTAATAGCAGCCAGAACTGACCAAGACATATCATAACCCACAGTGGTTTATAATTAAATGAGAGCATTATATCCACCAATGTATTTGGAGAAATGCTCATATTCCTAAAGCAGTTCAACTCAGTTTCTAATTTCGTTTTTATTTATTTATTTATTTATTTATTTATTTATTTATTTATTTATTTATTTTCCAGAGCACAGAATACATTTTATCTTAACACTAAGCATTAAGTGAGTGACAAAAAAATACAGAATGGAAAATTAGAGTACCACTTAGTCTTTATGTTTACATAGGTCTAGTCTTTCACCATTTCTTTTTTCTTTAAATATATAATTTACTATCAAGTTAGCTAACATACAGTGTATATGGTGTGCTCATGGCTTCAGGAGCAGATTCCCATGATTCATCACATAAAATACCCAGTAATTCAGCTAGTTTTAAAAAGCTAATGGTTAGAATATTTGACATTTATTCTTTTATTCAGCTGGAATATTGCCCCTGGTAACAACTCTGCATTTTATCAATGTCCTCTTAAAATTTAGCTTCTAAAATTAAAGTCAGTACTTGGTGTATGCACATATTAGTACAAAGTATGGTTGGCTGATAGTTTTTGTTTGTTTATTTGGTTTTTTTCTTATTATAGAACTCAGAATTAAGCTGATTTTTTTTATAGCCATATATTTGGGACTCATACTGAACATGTGATCAAGTGAAACCCCTTTTTAACAAGTTACTAAACTGCATACCCCCTTCCTTTGAAATTCCTTAGAGTTGCTGTTAAAGTTACTTTACACCGACAAATTATCTGGGCTCTTCTCTGTGACTTACTGGCCACATGACCTTAGCCAAGATACCGAATTTCTTTGACCTCATTTATCTGTTAAATGGGGATAATACCTCCATTTTCACAGTGGTGTTGGGGGTTTAATTAGGTGATGTGTGCCAGTGCATGCATGTGGCTCTAGCATTCCCAATGGAACTAGGTCTTGTGCAGACAGTCTTCTGTTATAGGTGCTTTGTTGCTGGCTTTACTTAACTCATGATCAGATATTGATAGAATCCACCTAGTTCAGATTTCTTTATATGTTAAATTGATAGGAAGTATTTAAAACATGCAGAAAAGGATAAAGAAAAGTAGAAAAATCATTCTATGTACCATCCACCTAACTTAATTGGACCTTAACATTTTGCTGTATTTCAGGTTTTTTAAAAAAGAAGTAAAACACTGTGGAATTGAACCCTCTGTGTACCATTCTCTCATTTTATCTTCCTACTCATTCCCTACAGGTAAATAGTATCCTGAATATATTTGTTTCCTTAAATAATATAACTGTTTTGCATGTTTTTAAAATTTAGATATATAATATACTGTAATATGCTCTTGAAATGTACTTTTCTTCCCTCAACATTTTTCTGTTGTGTAGCTCTACCATAATTTATTTACCTGTTTGTCTTTGGGTAGTTATTAGGTAGTTTCCAGTTTTTTTTTCATTAGACAATACTGCAGTCCTGAACATGCTTCTTGTGAACATGTGTGAATTTCTATAGAGGTTGTGTGTGTGTGTGTGTGTGTGTGTGTGTGTGTGTGTTTAGGATTGGAATTGCTGGTTGAGGAGTATATGCCTCTTCATTTTGAAGAATAATTTGATATTACTTAATGAAGTACACCAGTTTAGATATTACTGCCAGAGAGGCACCTGGGTGGCTTAGTCGGTTAAGTGTCCGACTTTCGCTTAGGTCATGATCTCGCGGTTCGTGGGTTCGAGCCCCGCCTTGGGCTCTGTACTGACTGCCAGCTCAGAGCCTGGAGCCTGTTTCAGTCTGTGACTCCCTCTCTCTCTGATCCTCCCCTGCTCACGCTGTCTCTCTCTCTCTCCTAGAAATAAATAAAACATTAAAAAAATTTAGATATTACTGCCAGAGTATAAGAGTTTTACTTCCTGTACATTTCCTCCACCAAGTTTTAGCATTATCTAAAGTAATGAATTCATCAGGTTGTAGATGGTGAGCAGTTATTAGGCTCAACAATTTCTCTGGCCGACTTTAGAAGCCCTTGGCATGAATAAGGAAATCTTTATACTATCAAATGAACAGGCTCCTGGAACTGTGTGGCTCCAGATTTGTGACTAACTTATTCTGGTGTAACCCATAATTCAGTTGACAAATTTAGTTGAAAAATAGCAACTTTTAACCTCTTGGCAATGACACAGTCCTATAAGCACTGGTAATAGTCTTCATTACCTGTATTTTATTTGATTATACTCTTTATAGAGCAAGTAAAGTAAAATTCTGGTCTCTAGCAACTATGACTTAAAATAAATATTAACCAATTAATAAAATTGGTATAGGATACATGTTAGGGCAGTAAAATGTAAACATAAAGACAAAATTAAATTTTTTATGGTTTAAGATTTTGACAATGAAAGACATTTGTGATCATTTATACAAGGTAAATATAGTGAAGTATTATAATGAGTGATGGGTGAATCTGGTAGTTATATTTGATATATACTGATAGCTCCGAGACAGAGATGATACACGTTTATTGGATTAAGAAGCAAATGTGTGAGCCAGAAATAAAGGTGCTTATCACAGCTTGACCCTTGCTCGAACTCCAGACATCACAGTAAGTTATAGCTGTTAAATCTAGTTTAGCATTAAGAAAGAGCTTATCTCCAATTAAAAAAAAATAGGATTAAAACCATATTTCTTCTGAAGTTCCCAAATTATTAAATGTGTATTTAGGAATAATTTATTTTGGGGACATTTCTTTGCCACCCATGTTAAATTTATTTCTCTTTTGGTATTTTAAGAGATTAAAGGTAATTCATGATATGTTACTTGGTTGAAACTTGTCTTGCTTGTTTTTGTCCCCCATTTTAGGAAAGGAAATGGAATGTTGTAGAAAATAGAGAAAAATATTAAGAAATAGAAGGGACAAAACACTTAGAGCAAGTAACTAACTCCATATAGTCCTGTGCCTAGACAAAACTATTAATATTGTGCTGGATTTTTGTAAGTTACAATATGGATTTATAATTTTATTCAGAGTTTTGGGTGTTTTTTCCAAAGCAAATAGCTGTTCTTTAATTTTTTGGATCAGGAGTTAAAAACAAACAAAACAAACAAGAAACAGGAACCTTCAGTGAATTTCCTTTAAGAAAGAAGGTATTCTTAGTCTGTCACTGAGGAACAGCCCTAGCGGCTCAGCCAGCAGCAGGCAGGCAGCTCGGAGCCGTCAGAGTCCGACCTCCTCCGTGCAGGCTGCCCCGTGGTAAAAAGAACGAACCTTGCTCTGTAGGCTGTAAAGGCACAAAGTGACACCGACCCTGCACTACAGAATACATTTTTTTCTCTTCAAGAATATGGATAAGTCATTCCCTTTTTTTAAAAAAAGGCTTATTTATTTTTGAGAGAGAGAGAGAGATAGAGAGAGAGAGAGAGAGAGAGAGCAAACAGGGGAGGGGCAGACAGGGAGAGAGAGAATCCCAAGCAGGGTCTGTGCAGGCAGCACAGAGCCTCACATGGGGCTTGAACTAGGAACCAGGAGGTAGTGACCTGAGCCCAGATCAAGAGTTGGTCCCGTAACTGACTGAGCCACCCAGATGCCCTGGTTTTTCCTTTTTTTAATTGTGGAGGAGCAAAGACAAAAGTTAACTAAGCTATAAATGTAAATAATTATGTCATTGTTGTTAACTGAGCCAAACTATGGCTGCCCTTCTGAAATTGTTATTAATAGTTATATTAGTTAACCTTACCTTTAAAAAAAAAAAAAACACTTGGCCTAACCCCTTTTAATTCTCAGTCTGGTATCTTACCTTTTAAGTTTCTTCTCCCATCTGTTAGTGTCATCTTTCTCCCTTTCTGTTACTCCCTCTGTTTTACCTATTGCTATAAAACTGCCTTTCACCTTTTCCCCAATTTGGTCTCCTCTCTATCTTTTTTCATTTTTAACATATCTTTAATATATTAATATACCAATGTTCTTTTCCTATACACACCCCTCAACCACATAAACACACCAGTGTTTTGGTCTACACGTTGTTTTGTTTTATTTTTTGTTTGTGTGTTTTGTTTTTTATGTTTATTTTTGAAGGAGAAAGAGAGAGACAGAGCATGAGCAGGGGAGGGGCAGAGAGAGAGGGATACACAGAATCTGAAGCAGTCTCTAGGCTCTGAGCTGTCAGCATAGAGCCTGAGGTAGGGTTCGAACTCATGAACTGTGAGATCATAACCTGAGTCAAAGTCAGACGCTTAACCAACTGAGTTACCCAGAAGCCCCTACACAGTGTTTTAATATCTGTTTAATTTGAGTGCTTTAAGGATAGCATGTATTCTGTTCAGTAAGATATAGCCCCCACTCTTCCTGTTGGCCTAAATTTGCCCCATTTACACACTTTTGTTAACTTTGGCAACTGTAGAGATTTGAATTTGCACATTTTATACTATACTCTCCGTGAGAGTGCAGGAATAGATCCATACACATATGTTAAGTTGATTTTTGGCAAAGTTACCAAAGCATTTCAGTGGCAAAAGGGCTGTCTTCAACAAATGGATGTCCACATGCAAAAAACTGGACTTTGATCCATATTTTGTACCACAGTAAAAGAAAAAAATTAACTCCAAATGGAGTTACTAAATACTCCCAAGTCGAGTATTTAGAACTCAATATAAAACTTAAAACTTTGACACTTGTAGACAAAAGAATAGTATACAACCTTTGTGACATTGGTTAGGCAAAGATTTCTTACATTCAGTACAAAAGGCATGATCTGTAAAAGAAAAAATTGATGAATTGAGTGTCTTCAAAATTTAGAACTTCTGACCTTGAAAAGACACTATTAAGAGTGTAGGGGAGAAAGAACAGCCATCAGAGAAATGTAAACCAGAGCACAAAGAGATATCACTTCACATCTACTGTGATGGCTAGAATAAAAAAAAAAGTCAGATAATAACAAGTATTTATTGGAATGTGGAGAAATCAGAATCTTCAAACACTGCTGTTGGAAATAGAAAATGGTGCAGTCAGTTTGGAAAACAGTCTGACAGTTTCTTAGATACCCCACTGAACTTGAAGCATTTGCTCAGATCTCACCTTGAGTAAAGGAGGTCGACACATAGCATCCTATTCAGTGTCCCTTTTCACTCACAGTCCCTTTCCCTGCTCTTTTTTACTCTCTAATACATATCACCTTATAAATATCACTGCACAATTTACTTGTTTTATTGTGTTTATTGTTTGCCTCTTCCCATGGGCATGTAAATTCTGTGAGGTCAGGATAGAACAGTGCCTGGCTTAAAGTGGTCTCTCATCAAATGTCTGTTGAATGAATGAATGAAAGCTGTCACTGGCTCCAGATCTCATGCCCTGAGTCACTGTGATATGCAGCCCCTCTAACAGTTATTACTGAGTTTTCATAATGACTTAATTTTTATAATGATTCAGTAACTATGTAATACTTTATCTAGCTCTACTGTAATTTACCAAACTACTTCTTGTGATGTAGTTAATTTCTGAAGGATAGGGTCATTCATTTAACAAACATTTAGAAGCCTTTAGAATCAGGCTTTGTGTGCTAGCCTCATAAAGATGAAGAAAACATGGACCTTGTTCTCAAGGAACTGTCAGACTACAGTGGCAGTAGATATAGCAGCACTTATTATAATGGTATGTGATAAGGGAACCCATTAGAGGCATTTGGAAGGTACAAAGAGAATATGCCAGATGTGCCCAACTCTGTGGGAGCTAGAGGTTAGGTCCTGATTTGGGGGTGGGGTAGAATTGGGAAGAGGGAGGACAGCTGAAAAAAAGGATGTAGTAACCAAAATGTACATTGAGGGACAGGTTTTTTTGTTTTTTTTTTAACCTTTGGAATATAAGCTTTATTTCTTTTTTTTTCGAGTTGATCCTTTTTTTTCCACAAATAGTTTATTGTCAAGTTGGTTTCCATATAACACTCAGTGCTCATCCCCACAAGTGCCCCCCTCCATGCCCATCTCCCTCCTCCCCCCTACATCCATCAGTCCTAAGTTTTTTCTCAGCATTCAAGAGTCTCATGGTTTGCCTCTCTCCCTCTTCCCCACCATTTCCCCCCTTCTTCTCCCCCATGGTACATTGAGGGACAGTTTTAACCAGATATTAAAATAGATGGGAAGAAGGCTCAAGATTGTCAAGGATGAAAAGGGTGAAGTACAACTTTAATCATTAGCAATGTAATGTTTTCTAGTAATTTGTAGTGTAATTATTGTGATCTGTGCAGTGTAACACATCTGTGATATAGTGTAACACATCAGGGTAAGGAAGATTCTTATCTTCAGAAGTCTGCAAGTGGTAATGCATTGCTTTGTGTTTATCTTAAAATATGTATTACTCGTAACCCTTAGGAGTGGGTAGGATTAAGTTCTTAGAATTCCTTTAAACTACAAACGGTGGGTATTATAAACTAATAGTTGTAGAAGTGAACACTTTTTGAGTATTTATTATATACCAAGCCCTGTTCTAAACATTTTATGTGTTAATTAAGAATAATATGTATTTACCTTTAGTTATATGTACAGTCAAGTCATGATTATCTGTCGGTAGATTATTTGTGTTCAGGTTATTAATTCATTTTAAAAGATCTCTTTGTTGACTGTGTCCTTCTACCTTCCCCTCAATATCATTCTCCTAGTTGTTTTTATTACACCTAATCAGCTCCCCCCATCATCATCATTTATACCTGTATTTTAAAGCTGATAGATTGTTGTCTTTCTACCACATTTGTTGACCTTTGATGGGAAAGCAGATGTCATGTTAAACCTCGGACAAGTATATAGACTCATTTTCCTCATTCTTAGAATTTCCCAGACTTCTTAATATTTTATTTATCTTTTTAAGGTTTTTCTCTAATTGCAGTTTATTAATTTACACAAGTACCAGTGGAAGCCATTTTTCCCAGTCCCAGACTTCCTCTGCCTATAAATCAGGGATACAATTCTTAGAAACCTAGAATTAGAGGAAGGAGAAAGGTTATGAAACAGAATCCACTTATTATGTGAGCTGATTTCAGACAAGGCTTATGATGAACTTTGCACAAAAATATCTTAATCAACATTATAATTTTTAAATTTCACCATATTATGTTGCCTGAAATTCTGTGTGTTAAGCATTCATTTAGATAGACAAGTAACGTGCTCCAGATATCTCTGATTAGGTTAAGAATTTATAACCTGTTCTAGTCAGATTGCCTCTACACTCCTGGTTGTGATTAGAAGGGAGAAATGTAATATTGGAAATCAGGGTATTATGGTAAGTCGGGGCAGCCAGAGTACGGCTAGAGTAGGGTTCTTTAGTGTAGTGGAACTTAAGGTTACTGAAATTAGGGAAGAGGGTCATGAAGAAGGCTGTGCAGAAATGTGGAATTTAAATAAGGCAAATTGCTTTAGTAAAAAATTACTAGAGATGACACTTTAGGGAGCAACCACTTGAAGGGGAAAAAAAGGACATTTTTTCTTTAAGGCTGTCTTGACCTGATGACCTCCTGCTTACATGCGTCCAGCTTAGGCTGATTCTTCAATGTAGTCTCATTTACCATATTTGGGAGACTCATATGGGGGTGAAGATTAGGTTGAATTTGGGAAAGATAAAAGCAAATAAAATGTAACTCCACTGTAGTAAATGTTGTAGTGCAGCTTTGTAAAATAAGCCTCTGTGGATTAGCCTGCCAATTGGACCATCATTTGTGACATTTCTTTTATAGGACTATGCATATAAAATGTTAAATGACTAACATACAGTTAAAATCAAGAATACAATTTGTTTTAGAGAACAGAGCCCTCATTTTAAGGATAAGGCTTAGGGAAAAAGAATCTGAGATTTTTAAGGGACCTTTTTTAAAAATTTGGGGTATGATTGACATATTATTGATGTTATATTAATTTCAGGTGTACAATGTAATGATTTGATGTTTGTATACCCTGTGAAATGATCAAATAAATCTGGTTATCCTCTGTCACCATACAGAGTTACAAACTTTTTTTTTTTCTGGTGATGAGAACTTGTAGAATTTACTAGGGGCGCCTGGGTGGCTTAGTCGGTTAAGCGTCCGACTTTCGCTTAGGTCATGATCTCGCGGTTCGTGGGTTCGAGCCCCGCCTCGGGCTCTGTGCTGACTGCCAGCTCAGGCCTGGAGCCTGTTTCAGTCTGTGACTCCCTCTCTTTCTGACCCTCCCCTGCTCATGCTGTCTCTCTCTCTCTCCCAGAAATAAATAAAACATTAAAAAAAATAAAAAAAAAAAGAATTTACTCTGTTGACAGTTTCCAAATATGTACTACGGTAATATTAACTGTAGTTACCATGCTGCTGCCTATTACATCCTCTGATTTATTTATTTTATAGCTGGAAGTTTGTATCTTTTAACCCCCTGGAACCTTTGGGTTTTTAGTCCATCTCTCTTCTGTTTGATTATCTTTAGTAATAATGATTGTGGGGTTGACTTCTTTACATTGTCTATTTATTCGTCCTAGTTATACTCTCTGAAGTCATATAGAACACAACTCTGTCCATTTTGATAGGTCAAGGGTTCAGATATTTGATGACTGCTTTGATGTCTCTTTATGATGATAACTAGTCTATTTTCCCATATGCTTCTCTTTTTCAGCCTGATTTCCATAGCCTAATTTTTTCTTGGATGCCATTGTTTTCAAACTTGGAAATCCTTCTAGGTAGTCTCTAACTTTAAGTCCTTGAAATCATGGTATTCAAAAAACTCATCTCATGGTTTAAATGTGATTCTAATCAGCTGAGCTCAGAACGGGTTTCTTTTATCAGGCTGCTCAAGATAGTCCAAGTTTGCAACTATTTTTTTTTCTTTTTTTAAAATGATTATATCCTGCATTTTGTTCCCATTAACTACTTTGGTCATGTAAGCCTGTAGATGAATTTATTTATGTATTTACCTATTTATCTATCTATTTATTTTCATAATTGGCTATTAATCCACATCTTCCTGTCTTCATTTTAACTTCAGAGAAGAGAATGATGTAGTGAATCAAGCCAGGGACAATAGGGACAAAAAGATTGAGTTTTCCCATTCAGTAGTAGTGTCCTTGGATTATTAACTTGGCTTTTTTTTTATATATATTTTTTTATTTTTTTATTTTTTTTAATTCTTTTTTTAATGTTTTATTTATTTCTAGGAGAGAGAGAGACAGCATGAGCTGGGGAGGGTCAGAGAGAGAGGGAGTCACAGACTGAAACAGGCTCCAGGCTCTGAGCTGGCAGTCAGCACAGAGCCCGACGGGGGGCTCGAACCCACGAACCGCGAGATCATGACCTAAGCGAAAGTCGGACGCTTAACCGACTAAGCCACCCAGGCGCCCCTGCTTTTTTTTTTTTTTTTTTAAATGAGGACAGTAATGCCTCATCACTAGGATTGTTATGAGAATTAAATGAAATAATCTATTGAAAGGACTTTATTATGCTTTATTCTAGTGCTTTACTTACTGTTACTTTTTAAAATTTTTTAAGTGGGCTTCATGCCCAGCGCTGAGTCAGTGGGCCCTGAACTCATGACCCTGAGATCAAGACCTGAGCAGAGATCGAGTTGGACACTTAAAACTGACTGAGTTATCCAGGCGCCCCTGTTTACTATTAACTTTTAAAAAATGTTTCATTTAAACATTTAATAGATGCAAAAGAATATATAAAAATATGTAGCTAATAAAGAATACTATATGGCAGACATTTATCTATATATCACCCTTAATTTAGATCTAGTTTTTTTTTTTTTTTTAAATGTTTTATTTATTTCTAGGAGAGAGAGAGACAGACAGCGTGAACAGGGGAGGGTCAGAGAGAGAGGGAGTCACAGACTGAAACAGGCTCCAGGCTCCGAGCTGGCAGTCAGCACAGAGCCCGACGCGGGGCCTGAACCCACCAACCGCGAGATCATGACCTAAGCGAAAGTCGGATGCTTAACCGACTAAGCCACCCAGGCGCCCCTGATCTAGTTTGTTTTTAACCTAGTGTTCTATCCTTTAGATATTTTACCAAGTGTAATTTTCATTTACCACATTGTCTAAGCTACTCAGCTTTATGTTATCAGCAGATCTGATGAACAAAATTTTTTTGAATTATTGGAGCAAGTCATTGAAAAAAAAATTTAACAGGGAGGCCTGAAGCTGAGCACTGGGGCTGGCCACGACAGGGCTGTTCCTTGGTGGGTATTGAGTGGTTAGTTAGCATTTTGTAGGGTCAGGGTTTATGGACAGCTTTTCTGCCTGGAAGTATCCTTAACCACTTCCTTTCTACTGTTTTTTTTTTTTTCTCTAGAAAGGTATTTGAAAGATCAGCGCAGCATTTATGTATTCTCTTTAGTATTGTCCTGATTTATCCACCTAAGTTTTTTTTGATGGTTATGCTGTGAAAACTGCTATGAAAAGATCAGCCCTATTTAACATAATGACATAACTTAAGCTCTTAGATAATTCAGCTAGTGGTAAAATGTACACATTTTTTTCATTTTAGCATATTGTAGATTTATTTATTAAAAAACATTTTTTACTGTTTATTTTTTGAGAGAGAATGAGAGAAAGAGAGACACACACACACACACACACACACACACACACTGTGTGTGGGGGGGAGGGGCAGAGAAGGAGGGAGACACAGAATCCAAAGCAGACTCCAGACTCAGAGCTGTCAGCACGGAGCCTGATGTAGGGCTCAAACCCATGAACTGTGAGATCATGATCTGAGCCGAAGTCGGACACTTAACCCACTGAGCCACCCAGGCACCCCAGGATACTGTAGATATAAAAAAATTACTTTTAAATTTCTCAGATTATTTAAGTTCTTAGCATAACCCCCTCCATGAACTAAGAGATTCTCTACTACTTATCAAAAATAGCATTTTATTAATTTCTCACTAAAAATTGCCAAGTACATCAGAGTTGCAACCAAAGATTACCACTGTCAGAATTAAGCAGTAGCTTCTTTTTCTGGTGCTACAATTTTGAAAATCTTTTACTGGTCAGCAGAATATCCGAAGAAGTGATGGACAAAAGATAATTCAACACACTTTTGATTTAAACAAAAAAAACCCTATCAGTTTGTTTACCATTAAGAGTTAGAGATGGATCATTGTTTTAATAATTACATTCACTTTGCCATTTATTTATGTTATGACATCTTAGTGAATAAATTTTTATTGTGACAAACACTATGGAATTTCTGGCTAATCAAGGGTATTTATTTTGGGAAATAAAGACACATCTGTTTCTTATACTTCACTTTTGTAATAGTATGGCCCTGAGCCTGTGTTTCAGATTTTAGCTTCTGTTCTCTCAGGGGCCTTATTGGTTCTTTGTTCCTACAGAGGCCCCATATTCTTAATCTGGCTTTTGTTGACATAGTTATTTCCCACTAGTTTATAATCCATACGCAGATGAGACATACTAACGTGCAGTGGCATTGCAGTCACTCTGTCTCAAGCTAGGTTATTTTGCATTTTTCTTTTACTTAGTTACGTACTTCCTTTAAAATGGCAAAGTCCCAGGCCTCTTGAGTGGCCCAGTCAGTTGAGCGTCTGGCTTAGGCACAGGTCATGATCTCATGGTTCACCTTGAGATCTGCACTGACAGCTCAGAGCCTGGAGCCTGCTTTGGATTCTGTCTCCTTCTTTCTCTGCCCCTCCCCGACTCATGCTCGCTCTCTCTCTCTCTCTCTCAAAAATAAATAAAATATTAAAATTTTTAAATGGCAAAGTCCAGAGTCCACATGTATTTAGACTTGAATGTGTAGGACCTTTGCAAATCTTTTCAGTGCTGGTAGGGAGAGAAGGAACTGAGAAACATCTTGAGGTTGAAAGGTAAGGTAAAGAAAATGTACTTATGAATATTTTAAGTAGAAGGTATCTCTTAAGAGAGGTTTATTGCTGTGGAGCCAAAGTCTTGTGGGAATTTCTTATAATATCAGATTTCTTTATAGCCTCATTTCAGCAGTATTAAAGCCTCATAATAAAAAATGATCTTATGGCTTTGTGAGTGTTATCGAATAGCAATGATGGACTGCTCATTTGAAAACTACCCAACTTTTTGTTTGTAGGATGGGGGAAGGGAATAACCCATTTTCACAAGCAAACTAACAAAAACCTCCTTTCTTTCCTTATAAGCCTATAACTATGCAGGTTTGGGAAATTTGCCTTACTTTGTTTCTTTTTGTTTCATTTTTATTTATTTATTTTTCATTTGAGAGAGAGAGCTTGCATAAGTAGGGGAGGGGGCATAGGGAGAAAGAGAATCTTAAGCAGACTCAGCACAGAGCCTGACTTGGGGGCTCTATCCCACAATCCTGTGATCATGACCTGAGCCAAAATCAAAGAGTCCAGTGCTCAACTGACTGAGCCACCCAGGCGCCCCTACCTTACTTTCAGTGTTAAGAGATGACCTTTTATTTGCTTGTTTGCTTTTCAGGGTGTCTGATAAAATTACAGAATAGATCCACAAGATCTATCTTCTCTGTTTGGTATTTGGTCACCTGGTAAAATCAGATCTATGGCCTGAGTGAATGCTTTTCACCTTTCCTTCCCCAGTTTGAGCACTAGTAGCCACCTCCAAGAGAAGTCTTATTCTAAGGGAAACCGTGGCTACATTTAGGTGATGGTGCAGTTTGGGAGAACTATCATTTTCAAGCAGTATTCAGCTATAAAGATGGTATTATCCTTCTCAAGCCTCACATGACAGGAACAGTAATAGGATAAGTCAATAAAGTTGAATGAGCTTTGTAATGGGAATTAGAAGATCCGGGTTCGAATCCATGTTCTATTATAGGTTCTGAGTTTGAGCAGACACTTTACCTGTCTCCCTGGGATGTGGTTCTTTTAATCTGTAACTTGAGGGCTTGCACGTGCTGATCTCTTAAAATCTTTTCTGATTTAAGATAATTGCATAATTATTATATTTTACTTACTATTTCTAAAATCTGTGTATACTTTTCCTCTTTCTTTTTTCTAGGAGGAAAAGTTAACTGACTTTCTGAGACCAGTTCATATGATTGTGAAACTGCCTGTTCCTGATTCTTCCAGTTTTATTTTTTATTCATTTATCTAGCAAACATTTATTAGGCATGTGCAGAATTTCAGGTTCTTTTAAATTCTGGGAAGATCAAGAAGACACAGAATTCTGTCTTTAAGTAGTTTATAGTCTAGTAGGTGAAGAAGAACTTTCAATGCAGTATGATCTAAAAAAGGGAGGGGTGTAACATAGCGATGTGTTGCACAGAGAGGAAGTGAATATCTTTTGGCTAGTCAAGTAAGGGTTTACAGAGGAGAGGACCCCTTACCAGAGTTTTAGAATGGAAAAAAGCTTCTTTTTCCCTCAGTGGAAGAGTAGATTCTTAATATAAAGAAGAAATTAGTAAATATAGATAGCGAAACTCAGGAAAACAACCACTCTTAATATCCTGATATGCATTTCTTCGTGTTCTTTTGAAACTGGGTTTTGAAGAATGCCTAGAGGACTAAAAGAGCTGAGGGAGGAAGCCTTAAAGACCAAAGGAATGATAAATACAAAGGTATGAAGTTCTGAAGAAAGCATGTTGTGTATGGCCAACTCTAAGCAGTTAGGTGTGACTGGACGATGAAGGGTATTGCATGGGGAATGGGAAGATGTTTGGAGTCATCAGCTGTATTGTAGAGGACATTGTGATAGTTAGGCATTTAGAGTCTTGTCTGTAGGATGTTGGGAGCCCATAGTGGGCTTTAAGATAGGAAAGGGACAGATTCATCATGTGCTCTGCATTTTAGAAAACTTATTTTGACCCAATTTCAAGAAGACATATTGAACATTCACTACTTTTGCTTTCCTTCACCAAATCTGTAGACATAATAGAAAAATATATATGTAGTCATCCATAGAAATAAGAAATAAGGGGTGCCTGGGTGGCTCAGTCAGTTGAGCGTCTGAGGCTTGATTTTGGCTCAGGTCATGATCTCGGGGTTGTAGGACTGAGTTCTGCGTGGAGCCTGCTGAAGATTCTCTCTCTTTCTCTCTCTCTCTCTCTCTCTCTCCCTTTCTCTCTCCCCCTCTCCTTCTCCCTCTGCCCCTCTCCCCTGCTCATGCTCTCTCTCTTTCTAAAATAAAATACAAAATTAGGAAAAAAGAGAAATAAGAAGGGGAAATCTCTATAAAGCAGATACTCTGAAGCATTTCTGAAAATAGGAGTTCTATTGGGTATCCAGAGGTGGGGGAAACTGAGAGCAGGAAGGATCCCAGAATTATCAATAAGGTGATTCATTAGCCTTACTGTAACATAAACAGCTCCAACCTGTGTACATTCTGATACCACTTCCGCTCAAGCAAGAGGTCAGTTTCCAAGTGAGAACTGCATGTAGGAGCCTGGGTCTATGAGATGGTGAAGCACCGTGAGTAACTGGTTGTACTTGAATGTGGAAGACCAGGCCCCGAAGCACCATGTTTGCTCTTCCTCCACTCCTCCTGAAAACAATATGAGTATTGCTTCCTGAATGAAATACCAACAGAAGCCAGCAGAATGTAACAGAATCCCAAATATAAGGATAAGAATTGCCAAATGTTTCAGGAAAGCCAGCACCATGCAAGAGAATCAATAAAGAGAAGAGCTCAGAGTCTAGTAAAAAGTTACTAGGACAGATTCTAAATTAGGTTTAGCCAATAATTTTAGAGATAAGGACTTTATTATGTTCTTAACAAAAGCAAGTGATTATAAAATAGGGGTGGCACTTATTAAGAAGAGTCAGTTAGAGATCTGGGGAATGAAAATTATGGGTGTTGAAGTGGAGCAATCTAGTTGGTGCCCATGGAGGATGGATTAGAACGCTACATGACTGGTAGCAGAGAGAACTGGCTCTTTCTGATGATCCCGTGATATAATGAGATCCTGAACTAAGATAGTAGCAGTAGGGATACAGCTGAGGAAACAAATACGAGAGATGTTAAAAACATAGAATTGATAAGACCGCTTGGGTGTGGGAATGTGAGAGAAGAAGGCGTCTGAACTCTTTCTAGGTTTCTTGATTAGGTTAACTGGAGAAGTAATATTTCCTGAAACCACACTAACAAATTCAAGAGTAAAAGCAGTTTTGGGGGCTAGGGTTGAGCTTGAGATTCCTGTGGGACAGAGAGGTGGACAAGTATTTTTTGTTAGACTAGTGGATATATGGATTCAGAACTCACATGTTTGGGCTTGAGTCAATTTTGGAAGTCCTGTATAGGTGATAGTGGTGCTGGGTTTCACGTTCATAGATGAATTTGCTCAGGAGAAATACAGATTTTGAGACCCAATGACTACTTCCATTTGAGAGCTGTATGGAAGAGGAGGAGCCAGCATGGGCAAAGAAGGGTTGGAAGAGTAAGAGATATAGCAAGACTAATGTCCTGGAAACCAGAGAGGTAGGGGAGTGGTCAACAATGTCAGATTACCAAGAGAAAATAAGGGCTGAGTGGTGATTTGCCAATTCAGTAGAAAAAGGCAGCAGCTTGAGTGGAGTGGTGGGATTAAAACCTGATTAAAAACCTGATTAAAACCTGAGTTAAAGTTAGCAACCCAAAATATTATGAATAATAATAACAGTACTTGTTAAATAAACATATTCATCTAAAAAAACCCACCTGAGTTAAAGAATACATGGAAGGTAAGATGGTAGAGCGCGTGAAACTAGATTCTGCAGTCGTAGGTTTTGTAGAGGAGTGAGATCTGTAGAAGCTGAGATATGGAGGGGGTGCAGGGTTGGAGGAGAGGATGTTGTTCTGTAGTCTTTTTTTCTTCTCTAGCTTCTCTTCTTCTCTGCTAGTTTCTTAAAAACTTTGTCAGGGGGTTTCTTTCATTCTCTTATTTTACCTCCTTCCATTTTACTTTTCTCCCAGGGCTACATTTTTGTAGCACTTATTGTCTCTTTTCTTTGGAAAGATTTATATGCTATCATACCTTTTTGTTCATTTATTTGTATGCTCTGTCTCCTCAGCTACTTGATACCATAAGTCTTTCAAGGTCTTTTTGTGTTTTTAACTTGACCGCAGTGTCACACTGAAGATGTTCAATTAAGAGTCATTGAAAATCAATTGCACAAATACACTTAGTTCCAGAATCCCATTTTGGAATAGTTCTAGAAAAAAAAAAAGTGCATTTTAGACAATTAGAAGTTTGATATGACTTTAGGGAAAATTTGGGCAATCTTAATATACATTAACTGAAGTATTATGTTCTGACAGTAAGAATTAATTATCCTGCCCTGTTGAAAATACATGTAACATCTCTTGTTTGACTTTGTATCAAGAGAGATGTTGGCAAACTAGAATCTTGTTCAGGAGAGAGAGAAAAATGATGGCGCTGAGAGGCCTGGTTGCCTCTTTTCATTCTTGTAACATTACCACTATGTTGTGGACACCTCATTAAGCCCAGCTATAAAATAAAACATTTCCCAGAAGTTGTAAATAGAAGTCTTAGGGTAGGGCTTCTAGGAAAGCTCTTTAAAAGAGGTGGACTCATCTGGGAAGCCTCAGAAGGAGCTCTCATTCTTCCCTTCTTTATTCTTCTTGGGACATGGATGTGATTTCTGGAGGCGCCATGATAGTTTTTTGACCATGGGATGACTTTGAGCATAGATGCTATGGGGTGGGGCTGGCAGAGCAAAACAATAGAACACACGGGAGTCTGTGGTGAGCACAGAGCCTTCGGTTCATGTTAACGCACCTACCTCCAGATGCCTTATGTGAGAGAAAATAAACCTCTCTTTTCTGTCAACCACAGGTATTTATTTGTTCATGTGCAGCTGAACCTAATCCGAACTGACACAGAGAGCTAGTCCACTGACTGGATTGAGACTATTATTGAGGCTAGCTTCAGCAGTCAGAGGAGAGGTGGTAGCCCCAGCTGGTTTGGGGTTTCCTGCGTTGGCATTAAGGGGAGATTTTCTGAAAAAGATTTTAACACTGATCTAAATAATTCTTAAGAGAGTTTTTCTCAGCTTGATTCTGAAAATACATGGCTGTCCTTCTTGTAAGTATGAGCAAACAGAAAAATCGTAGGAGATAAGACTCAGCAGTTAAAAAGAAGGAATAATTTGAAATTTCAAAGCAGATAGCTTTCTGCAAAGTAGTTATGACGCTGTGCCAGATGTAAAAAAAACCCAAGTTCTTAGACTCAGTGAAACTTAAGAGGTGATTGTCATGAACAATGGGTATTTGGAGAACAGGAAAAAGTTTTTAGAAAACAAAATCATTAATTTGAACTAAAGTAAGTAATAGTGAAAAGCAATTACATATCCAGAGAAGAATCATATTAGTGAATGAGAACATTAATTCCAACTGATGTCCCAAAGTTATGTAAAGAAAGAAATGGATCATGACAGAAAAGATAATGGATACAGTAGATAGATCCAAGAGATAATGGTATACATAAGTTGACTGTTCTAGAAAGAAAAAATAAATGATGCATAAGTAATCAAGAAATACTCAAAACATGTTGAAAATATTGCTAAACTGACAACAGAAATTTTTAAAATTTATTTTTATTTTACTATTCAAAAAAATTTTTTTTAAGTTTATTTATTTGAAAGAGAGACAGAGGGAGGGAGAGCACATGTGTGTGTGGGAGGGGCAAAGAGGGAAGGAGAGAGAGAATCCTGAGTAGGCTGTGCCCTGTTGGCGCACAGCCCACTGCAGGGGCTGAATCCCATGAACCATGAGATCTTGATCTGAGCCAAAATCAAGAGTCAGATGGTTAACCGACTGAGCCACCCAGGTGCCCTGATGACTTATATTTTAAAAAGAACTCACCAAATGGCAAGATGAGTGATTATTGTAATGAACAAGATGATGTTCAAGAATGAGAGAAAATTCTATAAGCATTCAGGGAGGAAAACAAAATTATTTTAAAGGAAAAGATGATCAGATTGGAATATAATCTTATATTCAGTAAACATGTTAACAGAGAATTCCAGACCTTTGGATTTATGGGCAAATAAAATGCTGGTAGAAAACTTGAGTAATTAACATAAATTATCAAACTTTTTTGGCTAAACAAGCATGTACTATATAACCAAATAATGGAATAATTTTTGTTTTACAGTGAACAATACTGTCATTTTTATTGATTTTGCTGCATTCAGGGCTAGTGAAAATTTCATCACCGAATAGTATTGTTTTTTGGTTTGGAGTTTGGTAACTACTGCAGTTATCTGCAGTGCTGTGAGGGAAAAGGCTATGATCTCAAGAGTTTTATACTTTACCATACTATCATTTACATATGAAGGCAAAACAGATTGCCAGACAGACATGGCTTCAGAAATAATACTGGTTTTGTATCTTTTACAAAAGAAAAGTATCTGAGGAAATACTGTATAGAATAATATAATTAGTAAGCTTGATTTAACAGATTAACATTAAACTTTATACCTTATAGAAGGTATTTTATTTTGATTACCTGTGAAAAAGCCATTAAACCTAAGCCACAGAAATAGCAAGAACAGAAACTCAAAAGTATTTATTTTAAGCATTTATTGTGTTCCTGCTGTATACTAGGCAGAGAGATAGGCTCTTGGGATACAGTAAAAAAAACAAGATAATGTGAATTTTGCCCTGATGAAGTTTACAGTCTAGAAGAAATAACCGGTAGGCACAATTCAGTGCACTGGATGCTACAGTGGGTAGACTGCAGGGGGAAATGTGAGTATAGAACAGGAGCTGGCTTTCTGAAGAAGGAACATGTATGTTGAGATAAGAAGACAAGAGGGAGAAATTGAAAAGATTTTGGATTAGTTGATTGCAGAGAGTACAGAGTAGGAGAAAGGATCAGATGACACCAGAGAGATAATGAGGGACAGTATCACACAGAACCTTGAAAATGGTGTCAGGGTAATTTGGTGTTATCTTGGGAGGAATGAGGAATTATTAAAAAGATTTTAATCATGAAAAACTGATGTGATCTGGTTTGTTTTTTAGAGAGATAACACAGGTTATAGTGTGGAGAATATCAGAAGGTATTGAAGGTAGTAAGATCATTTAGAGATTTGTCTAATTTATTTGTTTGTTCTAACAAATATTTCTAGTCAGAGGTGATATTGGGCTGGCCATGGTAGGACCATGGGATGGTGAGTGGTTGATGGATTTGAGAATGATTTAGGCTTTGGTGGTTGGATATTAGGAAGATGTAGGGGGAAGAGGACAGATCTGCTCCTAAGATTTTGGCTTGTGCAGTAGGTACATGATGATGATGCCATTCAGTAGGGGAACCTTAGAGAGGAAGATTAGGGAAGGATGATGAGTTCAGTTTTGAGGTGCCAATCCAGAAGATAGGTAAGTGGATTTGGAGTTTAGGAGAGGGATCTGAGCTAGAGAGAGTTATTGGGAAGGTAACTCAAGTCACAGATATGAAAGATCACTGATGTAGAACGTGCAGAGAGAGAAGAGATTATTTAGGTGAAAGACCTTGGGAACATATATATCTAAAACAAGGATTCTTCTAATAAGACTTGGAGATGGAATGACAAAAAACATAGGGCAAAAATTCAGGAGTGTGTAGGGTAACAATTCTGAAACTATCGTATGTGCATATTAGCATTAAACAAGTAAATAAATGGATGGTAAACTGTGAGGGCTAGGTTTCTCACTTTGGAGAGTGAGGTTATAGATAACCCTGGGCAAGGGAAAGGCTAGAATGAACCATGTGGTATTGTATTAGAGTTAGAGGCATCAGTATAAACTCATTTTAGGTTCATATAGATACGGAAATGATTATAGATAACATGTGTATAAATGCCCAATATACATACACCTGTTTCTTAGCTTTGTCTACTGAAAGGGCCTAGAAGCAATGACACCCTGGTAGCACAAGCACTCCCGGATCTTGGTTTCTAAAACCATCTTCAATAAAAAGAAATAGGCTCTTTGGGAAATGACTGATACTCGGACTGAGGCAGGAATATGCAAGATAAGCCTTGAACACTTTGTAGTGCTGAGAGTAAGAATATATTCAAAATCCCAAAATGTAGGGGCTTGGCAAAAGGATATGGGAATCAACTGGAAAGAGCTTCCAGTGGCCAAAGCGGGACAAATTTGAACAACAAAGCAAATAACATAGTATTGGATTATAGCTCAAAGTATAAAATAAATATCCTTAAGTCCATACTGATTAAAAGAAGTGACTGAATAAATAAGTGCCCCTACTTATTTATTTATCCAGTACAGAAGAATTCAAAGTAATTTATGCAGACACTTCCCTTCTTCAAGGAGATAGAACCTAATTCCCCATTCCTTGAGTGTGGGCTGCACTAAAAGGCTGCACTAATAGGGACTGGTTATTTGTGTTTAAGATGAAATAAGTTGGGGTGGACCAAGGTTTTTTCATGGGATATAACATTAAAGAAATTGGTGATTTCAGTGGGAGCAGTTCTAGGGGGAAGGTTCATTTGTTTTAGGCTATTCATGTATATGTCTCTAACTTTAACTAACCTTATAGAGTATTCTGTGTGTTCTTATTAGAAGATTTAATCATAAATTGACAGCTACTTAGTGTCTATCAAAAGCTCACTTAAAATATCAAATATGAGAAGGTAGTATAATGAATATCTTAATTATGTATTCATCTAGTTTCTTGTATTAAGTGTTCCTAGAACAGAAGTATCAGGACCATGTCATCTCAGTCTCTCCTGACATGAAAATGCCAATACTGAGTTCTGATTTAATGATATGCTCTCTGTCTGAAGAATCTATCTTCAGTTTCTTATTCTTCAAATAAGAAACATTATTTGAATGATGTGCATCTTCTAAAATTATATTTGAAACCTAGTGGGCTAAGGTTTATTGTTCTTTATACAAATGCATATGGTTCAGATACAAAATTTATATTTTCTTCTTTATCAAAAATTAAAAACTTGTAACTTGGAAAACATAGAACTAAATTTGATACTCGGTGTTTATAGTTTGCTGATATCATGAGCTTGAAAAGTGTTTCAGTTGCCTACTGCCATGTAACAAATCACCCCCAAACTTAGTGTCTTAAAATAACATTGATTCATTATTTTTACAGTTCTGTGGATCAGGAATTTGAGCAGGCCTAGCTAGAGGGTTCTGTTCTCTGTGACTTGAGCAGGGACCTCTCTGTCAGCTGGTAGCTGCGCAGAGCTGGACAGTGTGAGAAGGCACTTTGGTCTGTCTCTTCATGGCCTCTCCACAGCGTGATAGTTTCAGGGTAATTAGATTTCTTATATGGCTTCTAGTTTCCAAGAGGGAGAAAAAGGAAGCAGTCAATTCTCTTGTTTTCTAGAGCTTGAGAAGATCACTTTCACCTTATCCTGTTGGTCAGATCTTGGCCAGGCAAGATATAAGGAGCTAGGAAATAAGCCCCCCCTCCCTTTTTTAAAATTTATTTAATCTCTACACCCAGCAGGAAGCTCAAAATCACAACCCTGAGACCAAAAGTCGCATGCTCTTCTGACCGAGCCAACCAACTTCCCCCTTTTAGCCCCATCTCTCGATGGATGTGGTGACATGCATAGAGAAGGAATCAGTCAATGGCAGCCATCTTTAGAGGGTAGTATGTGCCATACCAACTGTTGCAGTGTCAGTAATTTTGAATTTTATTTACATAGTTTTCTTGTGATGAATCATCTTAGCTTGTATCTTAACTTGTAACTGTGCCAAGTCCTCTTAGAAATAGATTATAAATATTAAATAAAAAAGTATTACCAATTTAATAGAAAAGATTTTGGAATAGTGGAGGGGGGTACATGCTGAGTCTCACAGTTCTCATTGCCACTCACTGTACATTTATTTTAGATTAACAAGGATCGTGGATTATTTAGAGTTGAAAGTCTTCAAAACATCCTTGTTTAGGGCCATACTAAGAGAATTTTCTGCTTTATTTTAGTTTCCCTGAACTGGAAGATTTACTGACATATTTCCATATATATATTTTAAGCTCCGATGAACTTTGTAGAGCATAGTCTAACAAAGGCTATCATAATTAAAAATCAAGATATTCTTTTAATTTAGTAATTCCACTTCATAAGTACACAGATATTATTTACATCATTTGTCAATACTGAAACAACACTAGTATTCATCAGTGAGAGAAGATTAAATAAATTATGATGTAATCATATAATTTACGAAATTGTTAAAAGCATGAGGGAATTCTATAAGGAATGATGTGAAGTAAACTCTAAGGTACATTAAATTAAAAAATCATAATGAGAAGCTGTGTAAATATGTCACTTTATATGTACAGAATACCTATGAATACATAATAAATAAGGAAAGGGAGCAGGATGACTGGGGGAAAATTTCTATTTACCGTAACTCTTTAGTACAATTTACTTTTTGTATCAGGCACATGTATTAACTACTCAAAAAATTAATTTAATGAGATTCCTGGGTGGCTCAGTTGGCTAAGCCTACGACTCTTGATTTCGGCTCAGGTCATGATCTCACAGTCTGTGAGTTTGAGCCCCGTGTCAGGCTCTGCAGTGGCAGTGTGGAGCCTGCTTGGGATTTCCCTCTCTCTCTCCCTCTTTCCCTGTCCACCCCCCACCCCCCCCTCCACCCCGCACTGCTGTCTTTCTATCACTCAATAAATAAACATTAAAAAATTTAACTTAAAAAGTGCTCATATAGGAGCACATGGGTGGCGCTGTCAGCACAGAGCTTGGGATTCTCTCTCTTCCTCTTTCTCTTCCCCTCTCCTGCACTTACTTTCTCTCTCTCTCTCTCTTTTTCTCTCTCTCTTTCAAAATAAATAAATAAACATTTTAAAAAGTGCTCTGATAACTTTATTTCATTTGTTGATTATCTTTTTTGTATAAGCTGGGATGTTGGATGCTCCATTCAGATGGAGTAGTCTAGCTTCAGAGAGCCTCAAGGCCAGTAGGAAGGATTACACACATGTACCAAGTAATTAGACTGCTTGTTAGTGGTCATTTTAGCATTGTTCAGATACTCTGGCCATTATTTGTATTAGAATGCTTATTCCTTATTGTATTGAAAAGTTCTTTATGTTCCAAAAAACACATTATTTTTGAGGTCTGTGTTTTGCAGATAATTTCTGCAGATATTTTCTCCAAGTTTGTGATTTGTCTTTACACTTTCATAACACTGTCTTTTGAATAGCAGAATTTAAAAATTTTGTTTTACTGTGATAATATCAATTTTTCTTTAATGACTTGTGCTTTTTGTGTCATACCTAAAAACTCTTTGCCTAACTCAGTTTGGTAGATTATTGCTGACTGAACCCATTGCTTGTTTTTGTAAATAAAGTTTTGTTGCAACATGGCCATGCCCATTTGTTTACATATTGCCTAGGGTTGCAAAATGACAGAGTATTTACAGCAGAGACTACGTAGCCCATAAACCTTAAAATATTCACTGTATAGCCTTTTGCAGAAAAAGTTTGACAACCCCTAGGGCTAACCTAGGGTCCCCAGATTTTCTCTTATATTTTCCTCTACAAGTTTTATAGTTTTGCATTTTTAAATATTTAGGCCTATTAATTTTTGTATAAGATATGAGGTATGAATTGAGCTCCTTCCCTCCCCTCCCCCCACCAATATGGATTGTCCATTGTTCCAGCTGCATTTGTTACAAAGACAATTCTTTTTCCATTGAATTACCCTGGTACTTTTGTTGACACTCAGTTGACTGTGAATTTGTCGATCTGTTTCTGGATTGTCTCTTCTGTTCCCTTGAATTGTATGTTTATCCTTATACCAGAATTACAAAGTCTTGATAACTATAGCTTTATAGAAAGTCTTGAAATCAGTTACTGTAAATTTTCCAACTTCTTTTTTTTCAAAATTGTTTTGAAGATTCTAAGTTCTTGGCATTTCCATATAAATTTTAGAATCAGCTTGTCAGTTTTTACAAAAAATCTTCTGGGATTTTAATTGGGACTTAGGGTAAATTTATAAATGCATGAGAATTACTATTTTAACAATATTGATTGATTTGATCTTTGAGAACCATATATTCCATTTATTAAGATCCTTGATTTTTCACTCAGAGTTTTATATTTTTGAGCATACAGATCTTCTATTTATTTTGTTATATTTATCCTAAATATCTTTTGATATTAATATAATTGTTACTGTTCAATTATTTCTAATTATTCATTGCTGCCATATAGAAGTACAGTTGAATTTTGTATCAACTTTGTATTCTGCAATTTTGCTCAATTTTCTTATCGGTTTCAGTAGTAGATTCTTTGGGATTTTCTATACAGATAATCCTGTCATTTGGGGAAAAAAGACATTTTTGTTTCTTTTTTTCTCATCTCTAGGCTTTTATTTATTTTTCTTGCATTATTGTACTGGCAGTACATACAGTGAATAGGAGTGGTAAGAGCAGATGTTCTTGCCTCATTCCTGATCTTAGAGGGAAAGCATTTAGTATTTCGTGATTATGTATATTAGCTGTAGATTTGTTGTAGATTCATGTCCTAGGCTGAGGACATTCCCTTCTGTTTCTAGTTTTCTGAGTTTTGAATCATGAATGACGGCTTTTTCTAATTTTTTTTTTTTTTACATCTATTAAGATGATCATTTATGTTTTAGTCCACTGTTAAGGTGAATTTCATTGATGGATTTTTTTCATATATTGAACTAATATTAATAGTGCATTGCTGGGATAAATTGTTTGGTCATGATATATATTCCTTTTTATAATTGCTGGATTCATTTTTTTTTTTTTTTTTTACAAATAGTTTATTGTCAAATTAGTTTCCACATAACACCCAGTGCTCATCCCCACAAGTGTCCTCCTCCATGCCCACCCCTCCTCCCCCCCACATCCACCAGTCCTCAGTTTTTGTCAGCATTCAAGAGTCTCTCATGGTTTGCCTCTCTCCCTTTCCCCCACCATTTCCGCCCTTCTTCTCCCCCTTGGTCCTCTGTTAAGTTCCTCCTAATCCTCCTATACATGCACACATAAGATATTTGTCTTTCTCTGCCTGACTTATTTCGCTCAGCATAACACCCTCGAGGTCCATCCGTGTTGCTACACATGGCCAGATTTCATTGTTTCTCATTGCCATGTAGTATTCCATGGTATAGATAAACCACATCTTCTTGATCCATTCATCTGTTGATGGTGCTGGATTCATTTTTTAATACTTGGTTAAGATATTTTGTGTCTGTATTCATGAAAGGATATTGGTCTGTACTTTACTTTTCTTAAAGTTTTTTCTTTTGTCTGATTTTTGTATCTGAGTAATGCTAAAATTTACGAGTAGCACTTTTAAGATGAGTTTAGAAGTGTTTTCTTCTCATGTATATTTGGAAGAGTTCATGTAATATGGTATAACTTCTTTTCGTAGACGTTTGGTAGAATTCACCAAGGAAGCCCCTTCTCATGGAACTTTCTTCATGGGACGGTTTTAAATTATGAGTTAAATGTCCTGAATATATTAAGAGCTATTCTTATTAACTGGTTTCTTCTTTTAGTGAACTTGGTAGTTTATCTTCAGATTTTTCAAGAAATTGGTACATTTTATTTGTAAAATAGAAGTTGTAAAATGTATTGCCATAAATTGTTCACAGTATTCTTTTGCTATCCTTTTAATATCTGTAAGCTCTCTAGTGGTGTTCCTTTTTCATTTCTGATATACATAATTTGTGGCTTCTCTCTTTTTTTCTTGATCACTTTAGCTGGAAGTTCATTCAATTTTATTGAATGTTTCACAGATCTAGATTTCAGTTTCATAGGTTTTCTCTATTTCTTTTTTCAATTTTATTTCTTCCTTCTAATGGCTTTGTGTTTAATTTATTCTTCCTTTTCTACTTCTCTAAGATGAAGGCTTATTATTATTGACTCAAGACTTTGCTTGTTTTCTAATATAAGCATTTAATGCTCTAAGTTTCTAAAAACTGTTAGTGGTATTCCACAAATTTTTTTTTTAAATATTTTTATTTATTTCTAGGAGAGAGAGAGACAGCGTGAGCAGGGGAGGGTCAGAGAGAGAGAGGGAGTCACAGACTGAAACAGGCTCCAGGCTCTGAGCTGGCAGTCAGCACAGAGCCCGACGCGGGGCCTGAACCCACGAACCGCGAGATCATGACCTAAGCGAAAGTCGGACGCTTAACCGACTAAGCCACCCAGGCGCCCCCCACAAATTTTGATATGTTCTGTTTTACATTTCATTCAATTAAAAATATTTAAAATTTTTTTTTACTCTTTGAAATTATTTTTCAATTATTCTGATTTAATTCTGTTTGGGTCAGAGAAGATATATCATGTGACTTTAATTCTTTTAAATATGTTGAGGTTCACTTGATGGCCCAGAATATGGTCTTTCTTGGTGAATGTTCCATGTGCCCTTGAAAAGAAAATATATCTGCTCTCATTGTGTAGGATGTTCTATAAATATTCAGTTAAGTCAAGTCAGTTGATAGTGTTTTCAGGTCTTCTATATCTTAGTAACTTTCTATCTTTTGTTGATTAAAATATTGATTATTAATATTATTAACAATATATTGTTATATTAATTTACCTTATTTTGAGTTAGTCTTTTTTCATAATTTCATTTTATATACTACTTTTGGCTTATTTTATATATGTAGACATACATGTATATACACACATATACACTTATATACACATATATAAATATGTATGTATACACATATATTAGTGTACATATATGTATATACACACATATATTTTAGCAGTTGCTCTGAGTCATGGCTTTTCAATCTTGACAGGATTATATTTTCAGTTGGATAATTTTTGGAGACTGGAGGAGATCTTCTGTGTGTATTGTAGGATTTTTCGCAGCATCTCTGGCTTCTCTTTACTTGATGAAAGTAGCAACCACTCCCCCTCTGAAGTTATGACAACCAAAAATGTTTCCAGACTTTCCTTCATGTCCCTAAGGGAGTAAAACACCCCCTCCCCCACTCCGCCACTTGAGAGCAACTACTCTAGGGTTTGAAGGATATAACTTTAACTTTTGACAATCTTTGTTTAAATAACAGTATACTATTTCGTGTGTCACATGATCGCCATATGACCATGATCGCCATATGACCATATACTTTATTTTCTATCTTTCCTCTTCATGTTGTCATAGATTTTGCTTGTATATATGTTGTTAACCCCACAATACTTTCTTATATAACCTAAAATGAATAAAAAGAAGAAACAACAGTATTTTATATTTACCTTTTCTTGATAATGCTCATCATTTCTTTTTGCAGATCTACATTTTTACCTGGTAATTTTTATTCCTGCCTAACGAATTTCTTTAAACATTTTTGGTGTTTGCAGGCAGTGCATTCTGTCAGGTTTCATTTGTCAAAACATTTTTTCTTTCTTCATTTTTGAATTTTTTTTCTGGTTATAGAATTCTGTGTTCAGCTTTTTAGTCATTCTACACTATTGTCTTTTGGCTTGTGCAGTTTCCTGAAGAGAAGGAAATTTTAGTCTTTATATGTAGTAATTTTTTATCTCTGCCTTTGAAATTTTTTATCTTTATTTTTCTGCATTTTGGCTATGATATGTCCATATATATTTGTGTGTGTGCATTTAGGCATTTATCATGATTGGGATTCTGTAGGATTTTTTGCTGTTTTGTTATCTTGGATTCATTTGGAAAAATTATTGGCCATTATCTCTTCATCTAATTTTTTTTTTTTGTTTCCTTCTCTTCAGGCTTCAACTGAATGGATATTAGATATTTTGTTACAATTCTACAGTTCTTAGATGCCCTGAGCTGTTATTTTTCCCTCACTCTTTAACTGTGGTTTCATTTTGGATTCTTTCTATTGACTTGTCTTTTAGTTCAGGGATTCTTTGCTCCTCTGTGTCCAGACTACTGTTGAGCCTGTCTCAGGAACTTTTTTTCTCTAATAGAATTGTTTTGCTGTTTCTATTTTTTTTATTTTGCCCTTTTTTAATAGTTTCCATCTCACTGCTGAAAATGTCCATCTGTTTGTGTGTTTTTTTCATCATTCCTACTAGACCATTTAACGTATTTGTAGTTATTTTTAAATGTCTGATAGTTTCAACAGCAAAATCATTTCTGATTCTGTTGATTGCTTTATCTCTTGATAAAGGGTTATTTTTTTCTTGCTCTTGTATATGCTTCATAATTTTTGATTTAATGTTCATCATTGTGTACAGAAAAATAGGAGAGATTAAAACGATCCTCTTCTTCTGTTAGGCTGTTTGTGTTGGAAGTTGAGTCAATCTAAGCATGAATTGAGCGAGGGTTGGATTCTTTTGCCCTCATTACCTTCATTGTACCACAGGCTTCAAATTTCTCCAGCAGTTGGCTGTTGCTCCCTTGTGTCTAGAGTGTGGCATGTGGTATTACAGGATTTTTCTGTGTTCCTGTACCACCCTCATCTTTCAACAGTCTTTGCATATCTATGCACCAGAGGGATTTCTTTATGTTATTGTCCCTCTCCCAGGGATTATTGTTGCTTGTTTCCCATGCCTGTGCTTGCGGAGCAGGGCAGGCTTCTCTTGTCCTAGTCCAGACCCAGTCCTGGTCCATCCAGGCCCTGTGTTCCTGGATGTTGGTGGTGAAGCTTTCTTAGCTTTTCTATTCTTTTTTCTTTTAATTTTTAGAAAATCTTTATTTATTTTTGTGAGTGAGACAGAGAGAGACAGAGTGTGAGCAGGGGAGAGGCAGACACAGAATCTAAAACAGGCTCCAGGCCCCAAGCTGTCAGCACAGACCCTGATGTGGGGCTCGAACCCACAAACTGTGAGATCATGACCTGAGCTGAAGTCCGATGCTTAACCGACTGAGCCACCCAGGTGCCCCTTAGCTTTTCTATTGTTTCTCCCTTGTAGTCAAACTCTGCCATATATTTGTAGTTGGTTACATGGTAGTTGATCTCTTTGGCATTGGTTTAGGATCCTTTGCCCATGACTCTTTCCTGCTGTCTCCCCAAAAGTGGCAGATTTATTTTGGGGGGGCTCTACTTTTTCCTAGTGTCAGTGTATCTTTGCCTGTGTCTTGGGGCCTTGAGACTGTTTCTTCCTCCTCCTCCAGAGGCAGGGGCATTTTACTTGTATTCTCCTCTGAAGCAGTAGAGTTTTGCCTGGATCCTAGGGTGAGAGGGTTTTCTGTCCTTCCCCTAGTGGCTCTAGGCTTTTGATCTGTGTTTGACGAAAGGTTGGGGAATCAGGTAGGGTTTCATGCCTATGCTTGTCATCTCCTGCACACTTGCCTGTTGAAGCAGGGCTCTATATGGTATACCTTTAATTTTTCTTGTGAGCATGCAGAAGAACTTAACAGTTGAGTGTAAGCTCTCCATGTGTCTGGGGTCTCCAGCCATTCCAAACTGACACATGAGTCTACACTTGGTCTTTAAGAATTTCATAAATCTTAGCTGATTTTCTTTCTTACACACTTGTATGGTGGCTTCTTCTTTCTCTGTGACCTACCAAAGGCAAAACCAATTATTAATGTGGCCTCTCCTTGGAGAACTTGTTCCTCTTTGGAATTAAATTTACTTGGTTGCCTTGTGACCTTGACCCTTTGTTAGGCCTAAGAGAGGTTTTGATTTGGTAGATCTGGCTCATGAGGGTGGGATTGACATTCTTTTGTGGCTCCCCGCACTCTGAGCCAAAGTGGAACCACTTAGAGTTCTTGACAAGGAGTGCTATTGCAAACAGCTCTTTATTCTGATCCCTCTTTCATGCTTTCTCTTGCCTTCATCTGCCTCTTGAGCATTTCTTCATTTTGGATTGAACCTAAGGGGCTCTTTCTCCTGTGAAGCCTTTTCTGATTCTACGAACTTAGAATGAAACCCTTCTTGACTTGTACAACTGTCTTACTCTTGTGGAGCTGTATTTCATTTTTGTAGGCCTATTGAAACTCTTGCTGAGGTTGGGCAGCTTTTAGTACTTGAGGCTCCTTAGTCTGTTATGACTATAACAGTTGATGGATTTTTAGATAGGCTTACAGTAAACTTGAGAGAAAAGATAAAGTGATGTACAAGAGAACTTATATTTATCAATAAAATAAAAATTTCTGAAATCACACTGCATAGGTTTCTGTACTGTTTGGTTTGTACAGTTGTTGCTCTTGAATTCTCAATTGCTTTCAAAACCAAGACTTAAGTTTGTGGAATCTAATTTCTTACATCTGTGGGCTTAGTTACCCAAACTAGTGTATATACATAATGAAATGTCAGGGAAACAATGCCAAAGCTTACCCTAACATGGAAAACCTGCAGAATAGACTGGGTGAAAAAAAAGTCAGGTGTAAACTGGGCACTTTGTTTAAGAAGACAGGAGGAATAGGACTGTTCTTCAGTTAAGTGTATTTACATAAAGAATTGTTGGAAGGATATAGAAGAAACTAATAAAAATGTTGACCAGTAGCAATCAAGTTAGAAGTAGGGCAATGTGAGCTGCATGTGGATGACATAGGAATGAGACTGTTAAAATATGTGTTCCTTTTACATCATTTTTCAGTTTTGATAGACTATTTTGATGTATTGACAATGTATGCAAATGATGGAAACTAAAAATAATAAATGTAACTGTGGATCTTAAAGGGTAATAGGAAAATCTGAAAAATACTTCAGAGATGATAAAAAAATGTTCGCCTATGAAATAAAAGTTGTGTATGAGATACCTTTATTTTATGCAAATCAGATTTTACAAATGAAAAGACCCAATACAGAACATGGAAAATTGCAAAGAGCAAGGTTTTATGAATTCATGAATCTGGCTCCAGGTGAATAAATATTTAAGAGGGGTGACTTTCTAGCACAGTTAGAGAGGTTTTGGTTGTAGACTCAGTAGTGAAATGGATGTTGCTTTAAAACAGAAAGTAGCAATGTTTGTAGACACCAACCATAACAGAAAGACACAGTACTCAAGAGTAGACTGGCAACCATTTCTTACTCATGAAATCATTGGCATGTCTTGGGAAACTGATAAAATGTATCTCTAACTGTTGTCAAAGAATTGGAGATGAGATTACCAAAGAATAATCTTATCACAAATTAAAGCACATAAGGAAGCAACAATTAAAGTACTGCAAGAGTTATAGCCCAGAAATCAACCATATTTTGGAAAAATAAATGAAATATGTGAAAAAAAAAAACCTTATAAACCAAAGGATGGTGAGAATTACTGAATCTTGTTAGGAAAACTGGTTGCAATTCAGAAAATAGTTTAGAGTCAAATTTCATTTCATACATCTTTTGGAATGAAGTATTGAAACAATTATCCTATACAAAGGTAAAAATCAGAGTATTTATGCGTTGTCATTGAAGGAGGAGAAATTTTGAAGCAGAGATATAATAAAAGAAAGAGAGAAGGCAGTGGTGGACGAATCTGGCCACCTAAAAATAAAAACTTTTATATTAAAAGTCAGCAATTGAGAAAATGTTCAAAATAAATGAAATAATGTTTTCACAATAATAACAACCTACACAGACAGTTAAGGAAAACATGGAGGAACCCCTTCCATCCCACCTTTCATAGAACTGGAAGAGGAAGTGTGCCAAAAGTTTGGAAAAAAGGCAGTGTGAGTAGTGGGGGAAGGACCTGATTAACAACATGTAAAAGGCTCACTGGATAGCACTCATTGTTTAAGATTGAAGACTTCAGGGGCACAGTTAGTTGAGCCTTCTACTTCTGCTCAGGTCATGATCTTGCAGTCTGAGTTCAAGCCCCGCATCCGGCTCTGTGCTGATAGCTCAGAGCCTGGAGCCTGCTTTGGATTCTGTGTCTCCCTCTCTCTCTGCCCTTCTCTCGCTGTCTCTCTCTCTTAAAAATAAACATTAAAGAAAATTTAAAAATATATAAAGTTGAACACTTTAATGTTATAGCAGGATCTCTCCACATGGTTGTATGTTTTCTCTCTGGCATGTAAATGAATCGAACCAGGATTAGGAATTTGAGGGTAGTGAAGTGGAAAGAAGAAAGTAACATACTCAGTAGATTGAGAGCTTGGGTGACAGTCAGAATTTGATACTGGTAATAACACAATAACTAACTGGAGAAATGAGAGTAGTAGAGCATATCTAAGGGATTAAGTCTGGACCTAGGTTACAAATGATAGATTGAGATATTGAATGACAAAGAGAAGAGAGTAGGAAGCCAGATGGCCTGAGCTTGAGGGCAGGAAAGGGATTGCTTGTGAGTTTGGGTCTGGAAATATCACTGTGGGGAAGGTTGATCCCTACTGCGTTAGCCTTCACTGTAGAGAGGGCTCTTCTCAAAAGCCAGATTGAGCCCAGTGGTTGAAAGCAGTGTTCACTGATAGGTTGAGGATGTAGAGGTGATTTGTTTCACTATGTGAAAGAGGTTTCCAGAGGTTTCCCAGGAAAAAGGTTAAAGGGGACAGTAGTTGTGAGGGAACACATGGGGTGGGTGAGAAAGCACAGAGAAGATTGTGGGCATGAAAATAGGGGAGGGGTAATTGGCCAGGATGGTTTGTGTTTTGAATAAAGCCCTGGGGTGATAGGTGGAAGCCATAGGTAGAATTAACTGGCACAATTCCTGAATTGACCTGTGATACAATGATCATCTCTAGACCTAATCCACTGGGTCTTTATAATCTAAAGGGAATATTAAATTTAGTAAAAAACTTAACCCTGGGTGGTAAAGCCTGAACCAGTTAAGCTTTAAGTAATGAAAGCCAGTAGGTCTCACATTTCTTAAGCATTCTCTGATATCTGCAGTCTCCCACTGTTAGGAGGTAGCTTTGAGGTAAAAGTGGGAAGATATAATACTATCATTAGTTTAGAAAAATCCAGTGTGTCATATCCCAGTGACAACGATCCAGTAATGAGCGCTAGCCATTGCATTGAAGTGTCTTCTGCGAGGAATCCCATTCCCTCCTACTGTTCCACTTTACCTGAAACTGGATACCGAAGCCACTGCTGCTGGGGTAATGTCAGCAAATCTGATGAGTAAGCTAGTTGAGGGTCCCAGTCTCCTCTGAATACTGATGCAAAGCCCAGTTTGCTGCATATCTTCCATGGGGATCTGAACCTTTTTAAAGCTAGCAACTAATGGTCTCTTATTAATTAATTGATTTATTATTGAGATTTTAATCTTTAATTTCAATTTTTAAAATCTGTAGTAGGGATAAGAATGAGAATTGGCATTTCTTGAACAACTAAAGCATCTGTGTAAGAATCTTTGCATGCTTACAGAGAAACAATGATATGTAAAAGAATCTAAAATCTATAATGTTTTCAGTAGACTAAATGTATCTTCTTTCTCCTACTTTAGATCTGTCCGTATTAGTGGAAATGTAACTGGAACTGACTCTGATGATAAAATCAAGGACCATCAGCAAGATCATGCAGTAGGAAATTTTGGTTCCAAATGAAGACACCCACATTTAGAATTTCTACTTTTTCTAAGGTATTTGAGGCACAATTTTACTGTAATCTGACTCCTTGGGAGTCATTTTGTGATATTGGTTTCTGCATATAGATTTCATAAGTCTAAACGTTTTTGTGTTAGAATGGTTAGCTTTCATAGAAGAGTTCATCCTTCCCAACCCGCTTGCCCCCAAAACTGAGATAAGATCCAGATTTAAAAGGGAGATAATCTTGGGGCGCCTGGGTGGCTTAGTCGGTTAAGCGTCCGACTTTCGCTTAGGTCATGATCTCGCGGTTCGTTCGAGCCCCGCGTCGGGCTCTGTGCTGACTGCCAGCTCAGAGCCTGGAGCCTGTTTCAGTCTCTCTCTGACCCTCTCCTGTTCACACTGTCTCTCTCTCTCTCCTAGAAATAAATAAAACATTAAAAAAAAAAAAGAAAAGAAAAGGGAGATAATCTTTATAATTAGTAAAGCATGTCAATTATAAGGAATACACTGGGTGCAGATTGAGTAAGCTATGTTAGATAATAGATTTTATTTTTTAATTTTTACTTACTTATTAAAAATGTCAATTTAGTAATTATTTTGTGTATGACCATCTGGGATAAGCAAGTGAATTCAGCACTCTGACAGAGTCTGCTCACATAATATATGAGATCTTAGTGATTGTCATTTAGTTTGGTTTCGGAAACCTTTTTGTTTTTGTTCTCCTAAATTTATTATTAAGGGTTTTCTATTCACCACAAGGTATTACTTTTCCTTCTCATAGACTGTCCCTATAGGACCTTTGGGATCTGATGGGTTAGTTTTACTTGGACCAGAAAGGGGAGATATGTAATTAAAGAATCAAGTGACACTTCCAGATAATGGGGTGGATCCCCACTTTAAAGACTACATACAACAGTTGAAAACAATGAAAGGAATTGTAGTGTCACGAAAAACATAGTGCTATCTATTTTTCTAAATTCTAAACTGGATATAGTTAGGTATTTATTTAAAATATTTTTTAATTTAAAAAGTTTTTTTTAAATTATGTTTCTCCAAATAGGCAAGAAGTATGGAAAGTTATTATTTTAGGGGGTAGGTCAAAGTTGGTTGGTTCTCTGTGTATATTATAGAGGTTTAACATAAATTAATCTTGCTCGAATACAGAGAAAAACAAGATCTGAGAAAAATGTATCACTTATTACTAGGATTATTAATTTCATTTTGCTCTGTTTTGGAAGAAGAATATGTAAAGCAATAAATTCTAAAATAATAAGAATCTATGACATAGGAAAATCTTGACTGCTTCAATTAAAATGAATGGCTCTCTTCTAAAAATGTTTGTCAAAGAAAAGTTTCCTGGAATCAAATAGCAGATGAAGAAGAGTTAGATTGCTTCCATGAGAAGTTTTAAAATTCTTCTGGTAGCTAGTGGATACATTGTACTTCTCTAAATTTTTGTGTGTGTCATTTTGAATTAAATAGTAATGATGATTAAATGCATAATTTGTCTTGTTTTCAGAACCATTTCCCTTATTTTTTAAAGATATCTTTTTTTAACAACATTAATTGAATGTCCAAGCTTTGCAAAGAGAATGATTCTAGATAATGGGGAAGAATGTAAATTATTTTATAACTTCATTATAAATTAAGTTGAAGGCATTTTTCACTTCCACGGTTTACTATTGGTGCTAGAGAAGCTAAATACACTCATCTAAAACCATTTAAAAACAGTTATAAAATGAGCACATAAAATCAAATTTTAGAAGCCCTTTCTGAGCAACATAGTACTATGTTCAAATTTCAACAGAAGTTAAGATTAGAGAATAGGAAGCTCTGCTCAATTGGATTTGCTGACTAATTGGTTGTGGTTGTTAACTATTTATGGTTCTTCTTGTGAAAGTGCAACCAATTTATTTGCCTAATTCCTTAAATTAGGATATCTCTAATTCATTAATTTCTTTATTTTTATTTTTTAGTTTATTTTTTTTAAAATTTATATCTAAGTTAGCATATAGTGCAACAGTGATTTCAGGAGATTTCTTAATGCCCTTACCCATTTAGCCCATTCCCCCTCTCACAACCTCTCCAGTAACCCTCTGTTTGTTTTCCATAATTAAGCGTCTCCTATGTTTTTGTCCCCCTCCCTGTTTTTATGTTATTTTTGCTTCCCTTCCCTTAGGTTTATCTGTTTTATATCTTAAAATCTTCATATGAGTGAAGTCATATGATACTTGTCTGACTAATTCCACTTAGCGTAATACCCTCTAGTTCCATCCACGTAGTTGCAAATGGCAAGATTTTCATTCTTTTTGATTGCCAAGTAATACTCCATTGTGTATGTGTATGTGTATATATATACAAATATATATATTATATATATTGTGTACACCACATCTTCTTTATCCATTCATCCGTCAGTGGACATTTGGGCTCTTTCCATACTTTGGCTATTGTCCATAGTGCTGCTATAAAAATTGGGGTACATGTGTCCCTTTGAAATAGCATACCTGTATCTCTTGGATAAATACCTAGTAGTGCAATTGCTGGGTAATAGGGCAGTTCTATTTTTAATTTTTTGAGGAAACTCCACACTGTTTTCCAGAGTGGCTGCACCAGTTTGCATTCCCAGAAGCAGTGCAAAAGAGATCCTCTTTCTTCACATCCTTGCCAACATCTGTTGTTGCCCAAGTTGTTAATGTTAGCCATTCTGACAGGTGTGAGGTGGTATCTTATTGTGGTTTTGGTTTGTATTTCCTTGATGATGAGTGACGTTGAGCATTGTTTCATGTGTCTGTTTGCCATCTAATTCATCAATTTCTTAGATCTTCCCACTCACAAGCTTTCACATGATATGCTTTATTAATATATTTTCTTTTCCCCTTTGAAAATGAATAAAAGTGGAAATTTCACAAACTTGAGCTCAGAAATTTTATATAATACATTTTGACAATATTTTTTAAATAATTTTTTTGAGGGGGGGGACTTTAGATTTTGGGATTGGGTCAAAGCAAAATAAAATCAGTATTTGAATTATGGCCCTAGAACATTTATAAGGTTATGTCTTAGATTACAGTTTACATTAAGTTAAAATGGCACCTTTCAAAAATTTGTTTGTACTCCAGAAAATACTTGAAAACAACTGTCAACAAGGTATACTGAGGGAATAGGTGTTCCCTTGCAACAGTTCTCTCTGCGGGATGACCGAAAGAGCACAAGCTTTGACTCTTCTCCTTCCACGCCACCCTGGGGAATTGAATTAATATTTCTGTCTTAGAAATATTTCTTTTTAGACTTGTGACAAAAAGTGAAATGTGTATAAATATTATAAAATAATGCTTCTCTGTGTGAGATTAGTGAATGTTGTTGCTAAAGACAGAGAAGACCATGCTACTAAGTATCATTCACAGTTACCCTTCTCCAAGCAAAAAACAGGTCAACTCACACTACTAGTGAGAAGCTTGTAAAACCAGTTTCAAAGTTAGTGGCAAATATTATGCTTGGAGAGAAAGTAAAATGAGCTTTTGGCAAAAATCCCTTATCAAAGGCATACCATCTGGAAAAGCAATTACTGTCATGTGTGCACGCTAGCAGAATTTTTTGTTTTTCAGTTGGATGAAACCACTGATGTTCAGGGAACATACCAGCACTTCATAGAGATGTGTTACTGTTTATCACTGAGAAATCTATAATGGGCAGAGGAATTTTTGTTATTTTGTTTTGTTGTTGGTAATGGTGGTGGTTGGTGGTCTTTGTTTCAGTTTTAAAGCCAGTGTTGCCTGGAAAAGTTGCATTGGGTCCTGTGAATGAAGCCCAACAACATGAGCTGCAGAAAAGCTGCAATTAATCTGGGAAGAAAAGAAATTGCACCAGGGTATCAGTTCATATCTGCTTTTTTCAGAGAGAATTGGTGTTCAGTAATATAATTTCTGATTGTGATTTGATAGCAAAGAAAGTAGTAAAAATTGTGGATATAAGCAATTTTCGGCCACCAAAGGCATGTCTTTTCACTGTTTTATGAAGAAATGATTAGTAAGTATAGGGTCTTGCTTTTCCACAGCGTTGAGTGCTAGTTCTGTAGTGTGACAGGGCTTTAAATGTTTAATTAGTATTTTAGTAAAATGAGATAAATATTTCTTTAATACTGATAATGCCATTTCTGTGATTTCAAGGGGGCATAGCATAGCAAATACATTAAGTATTTCAAATAGTCAGAACTCCATTTTCACAGTATCATGAATTTTAATGTTAAGGATGAAGTATGAGGATCTTCCAAAAGTCTGAGTTATGATACAGAATAATTCAACCTCTAAGAGTTTGACCATTTCCCCATACTTGATGATTTTATCAAAGAAAAAAAACCTGGTAAATTTTTATTGTGCATTTTTAAAAACCATACCTGAATTTTGGAATAGAACATGAAAAAATATGCCAGAGTAAAAATGCCAGCAGAGAATAGGTTAGGCATCTTTTTCCTTTTTGTATTCAGTGGAACGCTGAAAGCAGACTTCAGTAAGAAATAGTGCTATAATTTATAATTTCTGGGTCTATGTTCAGTCATAATATTCAGAGTGTATAACACAGTTGACTTACAGTTAAGAACTAGGGATTTTCAATTTAGTAGAAATACAGAATAAGAAAATGGCTTATGGTTAAAGATGATTCCAGACCTGGGGACTTGAAATCTCTTCAAGGAAGTTATCAAACATGAGCAAGGTATGGCAAAACAATGAAGGTGCTTAATCAAATGGGCTCTGGCTAGCCAAAGATGAGACATTTTGAGTATCAGTAAGTATAATTGCAGTATACTCAATCACATCAGCTTTGTTTAAGTCCATGAGTTCATAATGATAGTTTAAAAAAACTCATGAGCTTTCTTTGGAGTATGCTGAGGATCCCGCTCTACCTGAAGGTAACCAACTAGTTGAGGAGAGGAGGTTTCTTTTCTCATGAGTATTCTGGTTAATAAATGAAGGAATGATCAATAGAACATCACTGTTTTGTAATGAATCCCAGGACCTAAGTAAATATTTTTGGTGGCTGCTAACCTCATAGAGAGACAGCCAGACATTAGGTTTCTCTCAGTGAAAGTCCACAACACTGCCTATTAAGTATTCTTGTTTAAAAAAATTGAACTTGAACCTGAATTTCATCAAACTTCTAGCTCTAACTACCAGTTACAGGAAACACAGAAAACAGGGAAACAAATGAAATGATACTGTGGTGATGCAGTCAGCAAAATCGAGGCTTTGGGGAAGTCCTTGGGAAACACAGCTTGTTTTTTTCAATGAATAAATTGTAGGGAACAAAAAAAGAGAAATGAGAAGGAAAGCTGAGATTAATAGCAATGATTGGACTTTATTTAGGTCCAGATTTTAGTGCATAAATTTTTGTGAAATAATCAAGGAAACTTGAACACTGCATATTTGGTATTAAGAAATTACTGTTAATTTTTTGGTGTGATAACAGTATGTAGTTATATTTAAAAAGAGTCATTATCTTTTAGAGATACATATTGAAATGATAGTGGATGCAAGGATATGTCTGGGATATGTTTCATTATTATCCAGAGGAGAGGGAAGCTGTGGGAGGGGATAAAACTAGATTGGTCCTGAGTTGATGTGATCATTGTTTAAAGTAGGCACTTGTGTTGCGGGTGGTGGTGGTGGTGGTGGTGGTGGTGGTGTAATTTTTGGTAGTATTTGCTAAGCTTTTTTGAACATTTCCATAAGAAAAAGTCCATAAATTCATATTCTCTTCATTGGCTTCTTTTTTTAAAAAATTTTTAATGTTTTTATTTATTTGTGAGAGAGAGAGAGAGACAGCATGAGCAGGGGAGGATCAGAAAGAGAGGGAGATACAGAATCTGAAGCAGGCTCCAGGCTCTGAGCTAGCTGTCAGCACAGAGCCCGTTGCGGGGCTCGAACCCACGAACTGTGAGATCATGACCTCAGCCGAAGTCGGACGCTTAACCGACTGACTGCACCACGAGGCACCCTTATGATTAACCGGCAGAGCCACCCAGGTGCCCCCAGAAACTAATTTTTAATCAGAAACAGAAAAGAAAGGAATCATTCTAGTTCAAACAAACTGCAAAAGCATAGATTTGGGAAAACCAGTGATGTACAGATTTTGCTAGTTTGGTGTAAATTTCTGATATGGTAGGGCTCCTGAGTTATTCTAATCACAGATATATTTGTTGGAATATAGTATCTCTTACAAGTAGCATATTTCTAACATGCTACTTCATAGTCATAACACATTTTACTATTTTAGAGAAGAAGGAAGGATGCATTATTTTAGAAAATAGTGTTTGATAGGGAGAGAATAACCAGTATTTGATCACTTTAACTTCAGTTAAAAATGAACATGGAGGGGTGCCTGGGTGGTTCAGTCGGTTAAGCATCTGACTCTTGATCTCAACTCAGGTCTTGATCTTGAGGTCGTAAATTCAGGCCCTGTGTTGGGCTGTGTGCTCGGCATGAAGCCTTCTTAAAAAAAAAAAATGAACATGGAAATGAATTTAAATAGTCATTTCAAGAACTTTTGGACTTTCCTTAAGATTAGAAATGACTTATGTTATTAAGAAACTCTGCCTATTACAGGTCTAGCAATGTAAACATGAAATTAGGTTAGGTGCAAAATTGGGAATCTCTATCCTTATTCTTAATATCATATGGATACATTTAATGATAAAAAGTGAAAGCGTGACTATTGTGTAAAACTTGCATTTGCTTTTATAATGGGCCTTCTTTAGTCATTCTAAAGCTTTCATTTAAATTTGAGATTAAGTATACTTTTCCAGTTGACCATGCAACATTAAAAAAAAAACATAAATTTTGAGTTAAGTCACAAAGGAAAACCTCAATAAATTCTAGAAAAGTTGAAGTTTTTTGTGTCCATTTTCTCCCTACAGTATAAATTTAAAATGCACTACTCCAACCACTTAGAAAAATCAAACTGTTCTTAACTAATATTGAGTCAAACAGGAGATCAAATATATAGTAACTAATTATTAAGTAACTGAAATGAGACTTAGGCTAAGACTAATACTGTGCTTAAAAGTAAATTGATTAAGGGGCACCTGGGTGGCTCAGTTGGTTAAGTGTCCGACTTCAGCTCAGGTCATGATCTCACCATTCATGAGTTCCAGCCCTGTATCAGGCTCTGTGCTGACAGCTCAGCCCTTTGAGTCTGCTTCGGACTGTGTGTCTCCCTCTGTCTCTGCCCCTCCCATGCTCGTGCTCTGTCTCTCTCTCTAAAAAATAAACATTAAAAAAAAATTTTTTTAAGTAAATTGACTAAAATAAAATGAACTCAACCTCAGAATTTAGTGTGACAAATAAATAAAATGAAAATAAATGCCTCGGAGAAAGGAAGGATATAAATAGGATAAAAGCAGAAGCTGATAGATTAAAAAACAGAAACTATGGGGACGCCTGGGTGGCTCAGTTAGCATTTGACTCTCAGTTTTGGATCAGGTCATGATCTCGCAGTTGGTAGATTTGAGCCCCGTGAGGCACTGCACTGACGTGTGGGGCCTGCTTGGGATTCTCTCTCTCCTCCTTTCTCTCTGCCCCTCCCATGCGCTTGCTCTCTCTCTCAAAATAAACAAACAACAAACTTAAAAAAAAACCCCAGAAACTATATAATTGTAAAATCTAAGAGCTATTTCTTGGGATTAAAAAACAAATAAATCTCATTTTATCAAGAAAAAGGTAGAAAATCAAAGTATGAAAGAATAGCGGGAATATATATGTGTGTGTACATATGTATATATGTACACACACATATATATGAGAGATTTTTAAAATTGTGAGACAGCTTTATTTAACTCTAAGCCAGCTGAATTGAAATCTCTCTGAAATGAATTGTTAAACACTCAAACTGTGTTAAGAAGAAAACCTGGGTAAACCAAGGATTATGGAAGAAAGTTTAAGGAATTTTCTCCCAAAATTGATTCTGGAGCCAGATCATTTTGCCAGTGAGTTTTTTCTAACTTTCAAGGAACATGTAATTCCTGTGGTGAGAAGCTGTTCTAGAGATTATAAAAAGATGGAAATGTGCCCAACTAATGTTATGAAATCAGTATGAATATCTTAACAATGGTTACTTCATGAGAATGAGATTCTTCTGGGTAGTTACTGTTTTAGTTTTTGTTGTGAGCACAGATTTTTACTGAAATTAAGATAATTGAGAAAAAACAACCCAGAAACTAAAACTTAGACAAATATAAAATATAAATATATTTGCTGTTACTAGTGGTCTTTCTTTCTTTGTGTGGATCCAGATTTTTACCTGATATTCTTTTCCTTTTGCCTAGAGAGCATTGCATGTCTTGTAATGGACTTTTCTCAACCTTTGTCTAAAAACATTTCCACATTCATTTTGAAATATATTTTAACTGGATATAGAATTTTAGGTTGACAGTGTCTTTCTTCCAGTACTTAGGACTAGAATTCCATTGACTTCTCATTTGTCAGTGGTTCTGATTGTCATCAGGTTCTGATGAAAAGTTTTTGTTTTTCTGTACATAACAGGTATTGTTTTATACCTCTTGTACCTTTTTACATTTTTTCTTAATCACTGGTTTTAAGCAATTTGATTATGATATGTGTGTGTGTACATATATATATAATATACTTTTTTTTTTTTTTTTGAGAGAGAGCAAGAGAGGAGTGCTGGGTTGCAGGCAAGGGGCAGAGAGAGAGAAAATCTTTAGTAGGCTCTACACCCAACACAGAGCCTGACATGAGGCTCAATCTTATGACCATGAGATCATGACCTGAGCCGAAATCAAGTCAGACGCTTAACCAATAGAGCAACAACCCAGGCGCCCCTGATGATATTTCTAAGTATGGTTTGCTTTGTTTTTCCTTCTTGGATTTTGTTGAATCTCATGGATGTATGGGTTTATGGTTTGAAAAAATGTTGCCCGTTATTTCTCCAAAAATTTTTTCTATCACATTCTTCCCTCTAGAGTTTTGGACCCCAGTTAAATGTATATCAGATTGTTTGGTATATTGCTTCAAATCATTGGTGTTCTTTTTCTGTTTTTCCTTTTTTTCTTCTTCCTTGATTTTATTTTTTGTTGTTGTATTTTTTTCTCCTTTGTACTTCATTCCGGATATTTTTCTGTTGCTGTGTTTTCAAATTAAGTGTTAATCTGCTGTCAGTCCCACTCAGGTATTTTTCATTTCAGATACTCTATTTTTCATTTCTAGAAGTTCCATTTTGGCCTTAAAAAAATCTTGCACTTATCCCTCAACACTTCCATGTGTTTTTGTACCTTCTTGAGCATATTGAGCATATTTATAGTAGCTCTTTTAACATCTTTGTCTGCCAAGTTCTGTGTCTCTGTCAGTTCTGCATCTGTTTCTATTGATTTGTTATTCTCCTGGTTATAGGTCATATTTCCCTTTTAATTTGTATGCCTGGTAAATTTTCATTGGATGTCAGACGTTGTGAGTTTTATGTTGCCGGGTGCTGGATTTTGTTGTATTCCTTTCAATGATACTAGTCTAAGTTTTGGCACGAAGTTAAAATTTTTTGAAATCACTTTGATGCTTTTTTGAGATGTGCTTTGTTTTGAGAAAGCTTTGTTAGGGTGGGTCTAGAACAGCCTATTTTCCTAGAGCTAACTTAGAGTTGGTAACTTCTGAGAATTTAATGTCTCATGTATTATGAAGTCTTTTCACACTACTTGATAGAAATACAAACTATTCCTAGTATGAGTTTTAGGAATTCTTTGGCCTATTTATTTTTCAGTGGTCCTTTTACGAACCTTAAGTAGTTTCTTCTCATACATGACAGATCATTCCCTGCCAAAGCCTTGAAGGGGACACCTCTGCAGATCCCCAGTGTGCAGTTCCCTTTTCTCTGGTATGCTTGTCCACAATTCTGGTTGCCTTGGCCTCCCTGAACATCAATCTCCTCAACCCTCTGAGATTTCCAGGCTCTTTGAAGTCCTCACTGTCTGTGCTGCCTCCTGGAAACTGCTTCAAGGGTGTGGGGTGGGGAACTTGTAGGGCTCACCTCCTTTCCCTTCTTCATCCCTCCACTTTTTCAGTGACCCACTCATGCTTTGACTGTTGTCTAATATCTGAAAACTGTTGTTTTATTAATCTGTTTCACCCACTTTTCTGGTTGTGTAAGGCAGGAGGATTAATTGGATTCCTCTTACTCCATCATGGCTGTTTGTGGGCATATTTGATGGATTATCTTTTTCTTTTCTGTGGATTGAGATGTGGGCCTACGTAAAAGAAACCAAGAAACTAGTTGCCTTAGTCTTAGTGTTTCAAGTGTTAGGCTTACCTGCAATTGAGGCAGAAGAGTTCCTAGTTGCTTTGTCGTTCAAACCTTTTGATAGTAGTAAACAGGCAGTTTTGCCTGGGGCATCCCTTCTCATTTTCACTCTCTGGAATTTACTGCAAGTGGTAGGGTGGTTGATCAAGAATTATGGTATTCTGAAGTTTTATAGTTTTAGTAAGTTTTTAACATTCTTACTTTAAGCTCAGTTAAGACCCATTTCCATTTACTTTTTCTCAGTTGTTTCTGTTTGCTGTTACTCACCTTTAATTTTATCAGATTTTTTTGTTTGTTATTAGATAGTTATCTAACTGGTTGTCATTTTTCACCTGGGTTGTATTTGCTTCATTCATCATGTATTTTTCCGCATCACAGTAACCTTTAGGATCTCGGAAGGATCTTTATGCATTATCTCTTTAGTTTTGTTCCTGCTTTCTGTTCTTTCTCTACTCAGATATGAATAAGTGAATAAATAACTGAATATAGACAAATATATTTACACATACATATACACTGTGCATTTTCTCCATTCTAAGATTATTGTTATCTCTTAAAAATTTTTAACATTTATTCAGTTTTGAGAGATGGAGTATGAGCAGGGAGAGGCAGAGAGAGAAGACACAGAATAGGAATCAGGCTCCAGGCTCTGAGCTGTCAGCACAGAGCTGAATGCAGGGCCTGAACCCACGAACCGTGAGATCACGACCTGAGCTGAAGCTCTCCATTCGGAGATTATTAATTGTGATATGTACTATTGATTTAATATATCTTCAAGAAAAAAGAAACATTAAATTTATTTTAAAAATTCTTAGAAATTAACTGACAGATGCATACATTTATCCATATAGTTTCTATACCATCTTCTTTGGAATTATAAAATTGAATCTGATTCTTTTTCACATTCTCACCTGTGCTTGCTTTTTTTCTTTACACCTTATGATGATAGTTTTGAGTCATATGGGAAGTGTTTGGATTTAACTGCTTTTCTTTTTTGGCTAAACTCATAGTTTCAGTTTTTCTACAGATAAACTGTGAATTAAATAACTTCCTTTTTTTAAAAAAATAACTTCCTTTTTGAGGCACCTGGAAACTTTCGACAAATTCCCATACCCAGCAGTTGTGTGTTAGTACCTTATAAAATGTAAATTGGTCACCCCAGTGTCTCTCTTCCAACTCAGATAACTCTGTCATCTATTTTGAGAGATTGGGCAGTTTATCCTGGCTTTAATTGACCTTGCTTGTCCTGCAACAGACAACTTTTCCACTATAATAGCTTTTTATTTTCAAAGCTTCATCATAGTTCAGTCTTTCTGAAAATACTTTCAAGCAACAGTTAGGCTTTTAGATTTACCTTAAAGTTTACTGCAGATGACTTGACCTGTGCAGTTAACTAGCTGTGGTCATAGCTGGTTAAATAGCTTCTTAGGAAAGGTATTTCCCATAGATTTACACATGGGTAAGCAGTGACAAACATCACAACTTACCCTTTTCCTTGACTAGGGGTAGGTGTTTGGACATTAATTCTGATACTTCTAGTTTCAGAAATCTAAAAATATCATTTAAAGAAAATAAATATCTTTAGTATTGAAAAAATATGATTTAGGAGATTAATGTACCATGAGCAAGCATAAAGGCTATCAGGTGGTTGAATTATTCAATAAGTTTTGAGATGATCAAATAGCAGCCACAAAAATTAGTGTTGAAGCTGTCTGTATGCAAATGTATGGTAACATTTTAAAATTGCAAAGCTAGTAAAACTGTGCAAAGAACAGTAAGAAGACTAAAAATTTTACCTTAAAAAATTAAGCACATCTATATGAAAAAACTAATACAAAGCACAGAATAAAAATAATAACAAAATGGAAAATGTTTATAAATATGACCTTAAATGTTATCTAAAATTACTATAAATATTTAAAAATATTGGCACTACTAAGATCCAGTAAGTACACTGATAAAGTCATGCCCATTAGATCATAAGGGGACATGAGGTAAACAAACATAAGAAAAAGAGTCCAGCTTCCTGGGAATTAAAATAACAGTGAATAACTTTTTCATACTCATTGAGTAAGTAAAATATTATCACTTAAATTATGGTATTCCAGTACCATTGCTTTTGGAGTGGGTACAGTTCATTTAGAGACTAGAATGGTAGTATATGTCATAAAAATCATAAACATATCTGTGATCATTGATTTAGTGATTCTACTCTTGGGAATTAACCCTGAGTAAATAATTCAGAGCTATATTAAGAGCCATATTCACGGTAATATTACTTATAATAGTAAAATTGAGGACAACCTAGTTGGCCAACAGTGGGAAATTTGATGTATTGTGATCACTTAATATCCAATATTTCACATCCACTATGTGTAAGTGTAAATATGGTGACAGTAGGAATTGTATCACTTTTGTTCTTTACTATAACACCATTGCCTAGGATAGCTTTTCATGTATACATAACAGAACCTGTTCGTAAGTACCGATGAGGAAGGGAGAGGGGAACAAGTGGGCTGATGAAGAATTTTTTGGAGAAGTTTGAACTGGAGTGTGAAAGTTCAGTAAGATACGGATTTCTTTTGGGAGCCCGGAGTTGGGAAAGGCATTCCAGAAAGAGGGTCACTCTAAGGAAAGGCATGATAGTAGCAATCAACCAGAGGATAAGGTAGGGGCTGGGGCACGGGTTAAGGCAGTGTTCTTTGTGGACTTGTATGTAAATGAAACTAACTAGATGAGACTTTATTCTGTAATATGGGAAGTCATTGATGATTTTTCAACAGTAATTGACATAGGGGCGCCTCGGTAGCTCAGTTAGTTAAGTGTTTGACTCTTGATTTCAGCTCAAGTCATTATCTCATGGTTTGTGAGATTGAGCCCTCATTGGGGCTGACAGTGCAGAGCCTGCTTGGGATTCTCTCTCTGTCTGTCTCTCTCTGCCCTTCCCCTGCTCACGTGTGCACATGTGGTCTCTTTCTCTCAATCTCAAAATAAATAAATAATAATAATAAAAAAGTTACTTTGGAAGAGTTACTTAATTCAAGAAGTTTAATCTCATATTTGTATACAGAACAGATTTCAGGCAGGGAGATCAGTTTAAACTCTGTTGGAAATGGAGTAGAACTTCACGTGAGAAGTCCACTTACAGTAATTGTAAAACTATTCTGTTTTTCATCTTGACCTATGGATAGGGATGATTGTCCCTTTATGTTAATGTTATTTTTATTAATTTTAAAAGTTGAATTTGGTTATTTAAAATGACAGTGCTGTTAGAAGAATAAACAAACATTTAACTATACAGGAAAAATTTCACTGAATTTTTATGTTTAAAATGATTCATAAAAATGCTCAGGGTCAAAATAAAATTGTTTTAGGAAGCCTCTATTGAACCATGCCATGTAGATACAGAATTCTTTCATCTCTACTTTCATTTTTAAAAATCTCTCCACAGAAGATAGAAGAAAACTATGTCAGCTGTCATTGTTTGTTCTGTCAAAGGTATTGCTAGAATTTCTTTAAAATTATGATCTTCTAGTGAAGGATCAAACTTCTAAAAATTGTAAATTGGAAGCCTGGTTTGCTTTCTAGGACTTTATGAAAAAGAAGTGTTTCCACCCCTACCTAGTTTTTAACATGTTAGTGACACTTGGGTAGTGAAAGTTGACATTTATGAAGCAGTTCATTGTGCTGAAGTAGGGTCATGAGATTTATTTGGAATAAACTAAGAAGAGATTTTTAAAGAAAACCCAGTGTGTTGCCAATAGACGTGCAAAACTAAATCTGCATTGTTTACGAAATAGAGAAACATCATAAATTAAATTATCTTTAGATAAACGTGCAGATTCTTTAAAAAAAATAGCAAGCATTTTATCAAGCAATTGGCCAGTATTTTTGAGCATTAATGTTTAACAATCAGAATTAAAAATTTAAATGAAAGCTTTATATGACCAAATGATGAATTTTTAATTGAATTGACAATTCAGTTGAGTTGTTTGAGTAGGGGGTTAGAAGAATATACCTAAGTGCCTAATACCCAGGGTGAGAGGTTGAGTTGGGAAAGGGCTTTGCTGAGCAGGTGATATTTTACCCAAATCTTAATAGTATTTAAGTATGTACGCTGTATTCTGCATGCCAGATATTGGGTTTGTACATATATATAATATATAGTTCATTCTTTAATGGACTAACAGTTGTTTATAAACTGTAACAAATATTGAGATAACGGTAATAATGATGTGCCATGGGAAGATAGAGATTAATTTGGAAAAGGAACAGGAGGAGAGGAGAGTTAGAGCTTTGCAGAGAAGGTGACATTAGCTGGGAATCGAATGATCGATAGACCCACATACCCTGGAGAAGAGGGAAAGGTTATGTTCTTAGATTAGGGAGTGCAGCACTAAGGGATATATAAGAATTTTCTTTCCTCCTTCTCACTAAAGATAAATAAGCCTTTTAATCCTTTAATTGGTGGCTGTAGAAAAAAGCTTTGTTATTATGTCAAACCATTTCTCATAGTGTTCAGTTCAGATACCTTAATCTCTTAAAGTAAAAACTGTCTGGACTGCAGAGAGTTACAGGATACTGGAAATGTTCTAAATCTTGATTGTGGTAGTGATATAGGTGTTTTCTTTTGTTAAAATTAATTCCCATTTAAATTGGGCATGTTTTATTGCATATAAATTTTATCTAGGTAATGTTGACTTAAAAATTGCTTGTGAAACCACATTTTTTCCCAAATTTATACCTAGTATTTAGATACTGGCTTTCTAAAGAAAAGATTTTCAGCTCTCCATTGCCAAACTAAATGTCCAACACAAGAACAAGCATATGTAGCTTTGAGCAGAATAAAAGTCCATGCTTTTGTGGCACTTACATTTTAGTGGAGGAAGGATACAGATAATAAGGATGAAAACAAAGAGAGCTCATAGTTAATTTCAGGTGATTAAGTGGTATTGACAAAAGTTGAAGAGGGGAGTGGTAGGGAAGAGTTGTCATGTTAGGTAGAGGGGGCCCAAGTAAATCCAGAATGAATGAGAAATCTCTGATTTCCAGTTCCAGTCTTTGGTTTGTGTTCTTTAATTATTATAGACACTGAGCCCACTTAAGATGAGTGATGAAGACTGGATACCTGTGGAAATTGCATATGTAATTGATTATGCAATTGTAGGGTAGAATATAAATGTTGAAACTTGAACATAATCAAATAAATTGAGATGTGGGAGTTATGAGTACATTTTACTCAAATTTGTAACAGAAATTCAGTAAATGCTATCTAAAATTAAAATGTGAGTTAAAAAGTACACACAATATTGGCTGATAATCTTTTTTCTTAATGTAAAGGAGTCCTGGCCGCCATGTTTGCTGATGAGAAATCTGTTGTCATTCTAACTCTTGTTCCTCCCTATGCAAATACACTGTTTCTCCTGGCCAATTGCAAGATCGTTTTCTTTGTGTTTAGTCTTCAGAAGCGTTTTATGTGTCTATGTCTGGATGTCTTTAGGTTTAACCTGTTTATAGTTAACTAGTAAGCTTCTTGGATTTGTTAGTTCATGATTTTCACCACATTTGAAAAATTGTCAGCCATTATTTCTTCAAATTATTTTGCAGTGCACACTCTTTCTCCTTTCTTTCTGGGACTTTGATGACATGAACATTAGATCTTTTGTAGTTGTTCCACAGGTCTCTGATGCTTCATTATTTTTTTCAACCTATTATTTTAAAAAAAAAATTTTTTTTAATGTTTTATTTATTTCTAGGAAAGAGAGAGACAGCGTGAGCAGGGGAGGGTCAGAGAGAGAGGGAGACACAGACTCTGAAACAGGCTTCAGGCTCCGAGCTGGCAGTCAGCACAGAGCCCGACGCGGGGCTCGAACCCATGAACTGCGAGATCATGACCTAAGCGAAAGTCGGACGCTTAACCGACTAAGCCACCCAGGCGCCCCTCAACCTATTATCTTTCTATTGTTTAGACCAGATACTTTGTGTCAATCAATCTTTAAGTCTACTGATTCTTTCTTCTGTTTTTCTGCTCTCAGTTTTGGCTGTTGTATTCTTCAGTTCTAAAATTCCCATTTGGTTCTTCTTTATATCTTCTGTTTCTTTGCTGAAATTTGCTGTTTTCCCATTTGTTTCAGTACAGTTAATAATTGCTTACTGGTTCATTTTACTAACAGCTGCTTTAAAATTCCTGTTAGATAATTCAGACATCTTTGTCATGTCAGTATTCCTGTCTGTTAATTGTCTTTTCTCATTTAAGTTGACATTTTCATATATGGCTTTATTTTTTTTTCAGAATGAGTATAATTATTATAAAAACAAGTGGGGGAGAATAAGAATAAAGAGGAAATAGAACCAATCTTAGCTGTATAAGCTCAGTTTCTTTCTCTCTAAAGTAGAAATAACAATGTCTACTTTTAGACCTTGTGGAAAGACTACATGAGAACATGTGTGTAAAGTATCCAACCCAGTCCCTGACTTAAAACAAATGCTCAGAAGAAATTAGTTAACTTTGCTGCTGCTGCTGATTCTCCTCCTCCTTCCCCCACCCCCACCCCCTCTGTTTAGAAATCATTTCTGTAAGCTTCATAACACTTTAAAGGAAGAGGCCCTTTAAAAGAAGCCTCCCCCGCCCACGAGTTCTTTAAATTGTGATTGCTTAATACAAAAATCAGCCTGTTTCTCAATACAGCCGTAGTGTGTTTTGTTTGGGGGGGGGGGGTGTAGACCTTTTTGTTGTTAAACTAAGTGAGCTTTCTTCTTGTTCTAGGCCCTAGAAAGTTCATTCACTTCTGTTCCATAGAGAATCTTCTCTCTCCAAAACCTGTCCAGGGTAGAACTGGAATGATGTATTGTTGTTACCTCTGCCTTTCTTTTCTACCAGGATGACAAATACACTTTCCCTTTTTTGCTTTTAGGGTTTTACAGCAAAGCATATGAGAAAGGTAGGAGGAAGAGGCAGAGAAGGGATGATGGTCATGACAAATATGCACAGTGGTATGGCAAAGCTTAGGAAATCCTAATAGCTTTTTAAGGCCATCAGTAGTCCCTGATTCTTGCTAAGCTGATAATGGAAGCCTTTTTGAACTGATATATCTTGATTTTTTTCCTTTTCTCATGAAACCCCTTTGATTATCATGATGGAAAGGTTTTCCCTGAGAATGTGACATTTAAGCTGAATTCTGAAAGGTAAGTTAGAAGTACCTAGGTAGGGAAAGAAGCATGTGCCGGCAGACAGAACCAGCATATCTCAAGGGCTTTAAGTAAGGAAGGAGCTCATAACATATTGAAGATACTAAAAGATGTCAGTGTCTGATGTTTTTCTCATGATTAGACTTAGACTCTGGTGTTTTGGGAAGAACAGCATAAGAGGTGAATTGCCCATTTCTTTACATTGTATCTCCGACTACAGTATCAACATGACTATCACTGGTGAGGTTGATGTTACTGTTTTTGTTTTTGTTTTTTTGTTTTTTTAATGCTCTGGAAACCAGTTTGAAACATATATTACCATATGACCCAACAAGTCACCCTCTGGGTATTTATCTTAGAGGAGAAAATTTTAATTTGACATACAAATCTGTACATAAATGCTTATAGCAGTTTTATTAATAATCAGTAAAAACTGGAAACAGACTGAATTATTTCCTTTTGGGTGAAAAGATAAAAAATATGGTATATCCACTCGCCAATAAAAAGAAATAAATTAACGATACATGTAACAACTTGGATGAATCTCACAGATATTGTGCTAGGTGGAAACAAGCCAGTCTCAAAAGATTACATACTTTATGATTCCATTTATATGGCATTCTTTTATATGACAAAATGACAAAGTCATTCTGATTAGACCAGTTAGGGCTTAGGTGTTGTAGGAAGGTGTCGGGGTGGGGGGCATGGAGATGGGGCTGTCTTCTACTTGGGTTGGTGGTTGTGTGATTCTCTATGTATACTAAAATTCAGAGATCTGTACACACAAAATAAATTCACTGTGTGACAGTTTACAAAACATAATTTTTAAAAAGTGAAGCTAAAGTTAAAAAAAAAAAGTCTATGGAACTAGAACACAGAGCAGTAGCAAAAATGATAAAGAGTGCTGAAGAAATAGAGCCACATCATTTGTTCCCTGTAGGACTTAATGAATTTTAAGCAGGGGAATAACCTGATCAGATCCTTTTTAAAACGTAATTTATGAAATACTTTAAATATTCAATGTGGAGAGTGAATTGATAGACTGAAGATCTAAGAGGAAGAGTAAAAAATAAGGCATTTCTTGCGTCTTTCCCACAAATATTTCTTAAGTCCCAGTTTCTGAAGTCTGTTTATGGTGTTAGGATTATTGTTATGATGAGAGTCATTATACTTACAAGCAGTCCTTTGTTTCTATACTTTTGACTTTTTTATATGACCTGTATTTTTGCACATTTTACCCTGCTTTTCTTAGGAATAAACAAGACATAGTCGCTAGCTAACATGATAATTGCCTAGCTGTATCTGTCCAATATTTTGTTTTCAAAAGTATTGCTATCTTTAGAAAAAGTATTTATACAGTCTTTTTTTTTCTTTTATAGGTTATTGTCAAGTTGGTTTCCATATAACACCCAGTGCTTATCCCAACAAGGGCCCTCCTCCATGCCCATCACCCATTTTCCCCTCTCCCCCACCCCCATCAACCCTCAGTTTGTACTCAGTATTTAAGAGTCTCTTATGGTTTGCCTCCCTCCTTCTCCTTAACTATTTTTTCCCCTTCCCCTCCGCCATGGTCCTCTGTTAAGTTTCTCCTGCTCCACATATGAGTGAAAACATCTGGTATCTGTCCTTCTCTGCCTGACTTATTTCACTTAACATAACACCCTTGAGTTCCATCCACGTTGCTACACATGGCCAGATTTCATTCTTTCTCATTGCCATGTAGTATTCCATTGTATAGATAAGCCACATCTTCTTGATCTATTCGTCAGTTGATGGACATTTAGGCTCTTTCCATGATTTGGCTATTGTTGAAAGTGCTTCTGTAAACATTAGGGTACATGTGCCCATATATATCAGCACTTATGTATCCCTCGGGTAAATTCCTAGCAGTGCTATTGCTGGGTCATAGGGGAATTCTGCTGTTAATTTTTTGAGGAACGTCCACACTGTTTTCCAGAGGGGCTGCACCATTTTACATTCCCACCAGCAGTGTAGGAGGGTGTCCATTTCTCCACATCCTTGCCAGCATCTGTAGTCTCCTGATTTGTTCCTTTTAGCCACCGTGACTGGCGTGAGGTGGTATCTCGGTGTGGTTTTGATTTATATTTTCCTGATGATAAGTGATGCTGAGCATCATTTCATGTGTCTGTCATTTGGCCATCTGGATGTCTTCTTTGGAGAAGTGTCTATTCATGTCTTCTGCCCATTTCTTCACTGGATTATTTGTTTTTCGGGTGCGAAGTTTGGTGAGTTCCTTATAGATTTTAGTTACTAGCCCTTTATCCGATGTCATTTGTGACTGTCTTTTCCCATTGCATCAGTTGCCTACTAGTTTTGTTGATTGTTTCCTTTTTATCTTGATGAGGTCCCAATAGTTCATTTTTGCTCTTGATTCCCTTGCTTTTCGAAGTAAGAAATTGCTGCAGTTGAGGTCAAGGAGGTTGTTTTCTGCTTTCTCCTCTAGGATTTTGATGGTTTCCTGTCTCAGATTCAGGTCCTTCATCCATTTTGAGTTTATTTTTGTGTATGGTGTACACGACAGTGGTCTAGTTTTATTCTTCTGCATGTTGCTGTCCAGTTCTCCCAGCACCATCTGTTAAAGAGGCTGTCTTTTTTCCATTGGATGCTCTTTCCTGCTTTGTCAAAGATTAATTGGCTATACATTTGTGGGTCCAATTCTATTTTATTCTATTCCATTGGTTTCTGTGTCTGATTTTGTGCCAATACCATATTGTCTTGATGATTACAGCTTTATAGTAGAGGCTAAAGTCATACAGTCTTTGGATTATTTTTATAGTTCTTATTTTGTAAAAAAGAGTGAAAAATCAGTTAATAGTGATAATTGTAAGTATGCTTATAAGTTGAATGTTAGTTAAGATCACAATAAAAATTATAAATCTTTGGCTTCAGTTAGATCCTTATCATATTAGATTAATCCAACAGTGTGTGTGAAGTAAGAGGGCATAATTTGAAGAAAATGTAGAAATGTTGTAATTATATTGTTGATAACTGGTCTGGTGAGATTAAGACATATGTATTTTTTAACCTTCTAATAGCAACTTATTTTATCTTTTCACACATTTTATCATACAAATTTTCAGGAATATATTATATATAAATGTAAAGAATTTTGTGTAATACTAGCGTTGCAATTAGAAAATCTCTTATGTTGGACCACCTGGGTGACTCAGTTGGTTGAGTCTGACTCTTGACTTTGGCTCAGGTCATGATCTCATGGTTCATGTGTTTGAGTTCAGTATCAGGCTCTGCATGGACAGTGTGGAGCCTGCTTGGGATTCTCCCTCTCCCTCTCTGCCTCTCCCCCACTCTCTCAAAATAAATAAACTTAAAAAAAAAGAAAAATCTCTTTTATCAAACCTTATGAAATTGCCATTTTTTAAGGTAAAAATGTTAAAATATTGGCAGTTTTACCTGGTAAACCTAATATTTTTTTCCCAGATTGATGCATTCTTGTCTGTACATTCTTTATTTTTAATAGAGAGAAAAATATATGTTGTATAGTTAATTTTCCAGGAGATATTTCTTGGTCCTGTTTCGGGACAGAAGTCAAACTCGTTTGACTGATTTGCAAAGAGATAGCAAAAAGGTGAATTAATGTTCTGTTTTAAAAATAAATTTTACCAACAGAAGTAATTCTCAGTTTTGAAACACTAGCAAGACAGATAAAAAGCCCATCTGGAGCATTCCCACAGCCTTGGTTCTTGCCTATTCTCTTCATAAGTAGCCATTGTTAAACATTTGGTGTCTATCTTTTCAAATATTTTTAATCTATTTATACTTATGTATATACACAAATATATATACATATACACCGATTTAAATACACACGTGTACACACACATACCTATAAGGAATATATAGTATTGGGTGGAATGTTTTTCGTAAATGATATATTTATATAGTTTAACAGTATGATTTTTACATTCTACAACATATTTAGATCTGTGTTTTGTCAGTTTTTCACTTTCTACATTGTTGTTTGTATTATGGCTACTTTTATTTGGACCGTCAAGGTTTTTACTGCAGATTGTTTATAATTTTAAGCACTACTAACAATGAAGACAGAATTACCCTTCCATGTGCATTCCCCTGCACCTACATGAGAGTTCCTTCAAGATAAAGAGAGTGGAATTGCTGAGTCATATGGTGTTTGCATTTTTAAAATGTGTTATTTGGAAAATTTCAAACATATGCCAAAGTGGACAAACAGATTAATGAAATCACTTTCAACAATGATCGATCCTTGACCTATCTTGTTTATCTGTACTTTCACTTTCTTCCCTCTCATATATATTTTTTTCATTTTTATTTTATTTTTGAGAGAGAGAGAGAGAGCTCAAGGAGGGTAGGAGCAGAGAGAGAGAGAGAGAGAGAGACAAAGATTCTGAAGCAGGCTCCAGGCTCTGAGCTGTTAGCACAGAGCCCGACATGGGGCCTGGAACCACAGACCGTGAGATCAAGACCTGAGCTGAAGTTGGACACTTAGCCGACTGGCGCTAGGCCACCCAGGCGCTCTGTCCCCTCTCATATTTTGAAATAAATCTAGGTATCATGTCATTTGATCTGTAAATATTTTGTATATTTCAACAAAAGATAAGTGGTTTCTTTTTTTTAGAAAAACATGATCACACCCCCATTATCAAACTTTAAATGAAAATTCTTTGACATCATTAAATATTCAGTGTTCAAAATGTCAATTGTTTTAATGTCAATAACATGTTGTTCTATATTTTTATTGTTTTATTTGTTTGAATTAGGATCCAAATAAGGATCACATGATTGGTTGATATGCTATTTTTTTAGAAGTCTCTTTTAAAACATATTTCTCCTTTTTCTCCCTCTCCTCTCCCTCTTTCTGTCTCCATTAACCTCTCCTTTTCCCTGACTGCTTTTTCTTTTGCTGTCTCCATTTTTTTCTCTGTTTTTAAAATTCTTACAGTATATTGATTGAAGAGATTGGGCTGTTTGTTTTGAAAATTTTTCAAACTGTGGCTCTTGCTGTTGCATGTCATGGCAATGTTTAACTTGTTTTTTTGTCCTCTGTATTTCCTATAGATTTTTAGTTCGTTATGGATGTTTGATGAGATTCAGGTTTGATTTTTTTTTTGGTCAAGACTATTTTATAGACAGTGTTGTCATCTAATATAAGGAGGCACCGAATAATAATATATGCATTTTTAATTTGTAAGATATTGCCAGATTGTCTTCCAAAACTGTTGTTTCAATAGATATCCTCATAATTAGTATTTGAAGTATCATTTCACATACTTGTGAACTATTATCATCAAGCTTTCAAAAGTTTTTGAATTGACTAGTGGAAAATATCTTCTCAGCTTTTAATATTTATTTCCCTAATTACTAGTGAGATTGCTTATTTTCTTTACTTTTTATTTTTTAGGATCATTAATATTTTCTCTAATGAGAATTACATATTCATAAATATGCTTTGTCTCTTCCTTTTGGATGTTCAGTGTTTTTCTTTTTGATTTGATTTCTTTAGATCTTTTGATTACTGTTTTTCTGTTATATAATGCCAAGTACTTTCTCTTAGATTATTGCTACTGTTTCACTTGTTTATATTGTCCTTTGGTATTACAAAGATTGTACAAAAATGATCAGGTTTATCTATCTTTTTCCTTTATGATTTATGTCTACTTTTTAGTTTGAGAAATGTTTCTATTATAGGCATAAAAATATTCACTTAACAATTTTTTAATTGTAAAAAACATATAATATAAAATTTATATCTTAACTGTTTTTAAGTGTATAGTTCAGTAGTATTAACTATATCCTCATTGTTGTGCAACTGATCTCCAGAACTCTTTCGTTTTGTAAAACTGAAACTTTTTTGTAAGTTTTATTTAAATTTCAGTTAGTTAACATTCAGTATAATATTGATTTCAAGTGTACACAAAACTGAAACTTTATATTCATTAAACAACCCCCCAGTTCTCCCCTGCCCCATCTTCTTTTCTAATAACTTGAGACTTAAGTTTCACATTTAGCTATTTTATTTCTGACTTTTCTGACTTTTTAAAAAAAGTTTTTGATGGTGTGGGATATATCTTTACTTTTATTTAAATAGTTTGCCATTTGTCCTAGCAGCATTGTTTGAATAGGCTGTCTTCCTGCTAATACCACATTTGCATATTCTAACATCCCATATACATAGGCACTGTTTCTGCGATTTGTATTATGTATTACTTTGTGTATATACTTATATTTTCTCTATTTCTAACCTACTTCATAAGAGACATGAAAAGTTTTGCTAGGATATTATTTGGATTTAGATATCAACTTGGGAGAGAATTAATATTTTTCTTATGTATATTGACTGTTTCTCCATTTATACTTGAAAATTTTGCTCTTTTGCAAAGTTAGCTTTCTACTTAAAGACCTTCCACATATTTCACAGTGTTTTTATTTCTAGGTGGTTTTTATTTTTGTTTCTTTTGCTATGGAGTGATTCTGTTTTTGTTTTTGTTTTTTTCTTAATTGTAGTCTACCTGTTCCCAGTTCTGGCTCTTCTTACCCTGTTTTATATTTCACTTTCATAACATTTATAACCTTGTAACAGAGTTGATCATTTATATATATATATATATATATTTTTTTTTTTTAAATGTTTTATTTATTTCTAGGAGAGAGAGAGAGAGAGACAGCGTGAGCAGGGGAGGGTCAGAGAGAGAGGGAGTCACAGACTGAAACAGTCTCCAGGCTCCGAGCTGGCAGTCAGCACAGAGCCCGACGCGGGGCTCCAAGCCACGAAGCGCGAGATCATGACCCAAGCGAAAGTCGGACGCTTAACCAACTAAGCCACCCAGGCGCCCCTGATCATTTATATATTTTGTTTGTTGTTATTACCTGTTTTCCTTACCCTCTTTGCAAACCTAGAATGTAATTTCTACAAGGACAGGAATCTGTCTATTACTTCTTGACATCACACTGAGCACTCATGAATTCTAGTAGAGATTCACCCTATTCTCTTGGAAATTTATAAGAGTAGGTTTTCATATTATGTGCAGATAATATTTTGGGAATCTTTTCCTTTCCAGAATGAATATGCTTTGTTTTCTTTTTCTTGATTTATTGAATTAGATAATTCTTCTAGTATTGTGTTGAATAGTACATGTGATTTCTCTCATTATTATCTTGTTCTTAACATACATGAGAATTACATCTATTATTTTATTCCTAAGTATATATAATGTTTACCATTGGTTTCTTTTAGGTTTTAACAAAGTTGGGGAGTTGGGATTTTTTTCCCCTAACTTAAATTTTTTTTTTCTTTGAGAGAGAGAGCGCACGAGAGAGAGAGTGCAAGAATGGGGAGGGACAGAGAGAGAGAACCCTAAGCAGAGAGAGAAATCCTAATAGAGAGAGAAAATCCTAAGCAGGCTCCATGCTGTCAGTGCAGAGCCCAACGTGGGGCTCAATGTCACGAACCGTGAAATCATGACCTGAGCCCAAATCAAGAGTCAGACACTTACCCGACTGAGCCACCCAGGTGCCCCTTTTTTCCCCTAACTTTAACAAAGTCAGAAAGTTTTTCTTTTGTTCCTAACTTGTTAGGAATTTTTATATTGGGATTTTTAAATTTTATCAATGGGAAAAGGGACATAAACTTTTTCTAGGTGAGTTTTCACTATTTCATAGTTGACACCACCGAGAGACAGGAAAGCTGAACATATAGTGGAAGAAACAGAAATTGAGGAGAGCTTTTGACAGTCTTACAGGGCTGGAGAGACTTGGAGTTCAGGGTTACCAAGGCATCTACAGCTTGAGTGACCAAGACCCCAAAGAGAAGTGAGCCCAAAAGTATGTACCATGTTGGGCCTAGAAATTGTTGCAGATTAGTAAGCACAAGCCAATAAAAAAATGGACCAGAAAGTAGCTGCTGAGAAGCTAAGAAGTTAAGCAGAATTTTCAGCATTCTCATGGTACTATAGAAATAGAGGAGTCTGGGTAAATACCAGAGCCTCTCACCTAGGCTTACAGGTGAGATCTGTGAATCACTATATCCTAGCAAGAAGGGTGAACCAGTTAAGTAGATCAGGTCTTAATGTCATTGAAAACCATCTGAAATTAGCTCATTGGATTAGCTCCCATTGCCAACCAGGAACTCAAGAAAATCTTCTATTGAGAAGAGATGCATCCCACTCTCTACAATTTTTATTACACAGTAACTGTTCTGCAGTCCCTGGATTCCAGGCATGCCAAGAGTTATGAACAAGAGAAAAACAGTTATAGAAACAGATGATCAGATGTGGACTTCAGTGAAAAATGTTGTGCCAATTCCTTTGTCCCCTATGTTTCAGATGAGAGATCTGTCATTTGAATTATTTTTCCCCTGTAAAACATCATTTTTAGATAAAGCATCATTTTTTTCTCTCACTGGTTTCATTAAGTTTTGTCTTTAGTTTTCGGAAGTTTAACTGTGATGTGTCCATTATCTTATTTGTGGATTGCTTTGAGTTTACCCTGTTTAGAATTCACTTAGCTTCTTGAATTCTTAAGTTTATTTGTTTGGCCAAGCTTAGTTTTCAGCTTTTAATTTTTAAGAATACTTTTCAGCCCTGCCCTCTTTCTTCTTTTTGGGAATCTGAGGACATGAAAGATAAATCTTTTATTATATTCCATAGGTCTCTAAGGTTCTGTTACTTTATTTTCAGTATCTTCTCTCTGTATTCAAATTGGGTCTGTCTGAATTGTTCTGTCTTCCAGTTCAGTGATTCTTCCCTCTGTCCTTTCCATTCTGTTCAGATTGGGTCTGTCTGAATTATTCTCTCTTCCAGTTCAGTGATTCTTCTTTCTGTCCTTTCCATTCTGTTATATTCATCCTTTAAGTCTTTTTTTTCAATTTCTGTATTTTTCGGTTCTGAAATTTTCATTAGTTTCTTCTGTAGATTTTTCTTTCTTTGCTAAGACTTTCTATTTTTTTTTTATTGTTTGTTTTAGGCGTGTATGTACTTTTTCCCTGAGACATTTTTATGTTGGCTGCTAAAAACCCTTTTCAGATGATCTTACCATCTCTGTCATCATGGTATTGGCATTTCTGGGTTGTCTTTTTTCATTCAGTCTGAGATATTCCTGGCTCTTGGTGCGATGAATGATTTTCACTGATTCCTGGACATTTTGGGTATTATGTTCTGAGACTCTGGATTTTATCTAAACATTCTGGTTTAGCTGGCTTCCTCTGGCACAGCTTTAGCATGAGAAGGGGAGGAGTACTTTGCCACAATAGTGCCCGGTGTGGAAAGAAGTTCAGGTAGCTCACTCTGCCTCTGTTAACTCTCAACTCTTACTGTTGGTCAGGGGTGGGAGTTCTGGCCTCCACTGACCGTTTCCTGACCGGGAGGGTTAGGAGTGCCTCAGTACTGCTTCCCGCACGGCCTCCACAGGGGAGGGCCATTTTCTCTTGGGGGGTGTTGAAAGGCCTGACGCCACTAGGCCTCTTTTCATATCAGCCTGTCATAGAGGGAGAGAGGTGCTTTGTTACTTCCAGGTGAAATGTCCACGCTCTCCATGTGGTCTTGGTTAACCCTATGGGGAAGGAGGTATCATTATCACCGGGCCTCCCAGGCGGCTTTCTGTGACAGGACTGTGGTGGGTGGTGTGGGGTGCTCTGTTATAGCCTGGCAAGGGAGGAAGTCTAGGCTCCCCACTTTGCTGGTGGGGAAGAGTCCACCGTTTTTTGTCTGTTTATTTAATATTTGTCTGGATATAACAGCTTTTGTCTAGACTGGCCTTTTTCTGATCTTTTGGCTAGGGAGAATAGGATTTTGTTTTATTTGTTTGTTTGCTTGGGTTTTTGAGAGGTCTGGGTGTGTTGGTATTTCCAGGTTGCCAGCTTTTTCAGCTCCAAGTCTGAGATATTTAAGGCACTAAAAAAACCCATAGAACTCACTACCATTTCGTTTTCCTTGGACCCTGAAGTCCCTACCTTGTCTGCCTTCTCTCTAAATTTAAAATCTTCTTATATTTGTTATATATGATGTACAAGACTTTTAGTTTTATTTTTGTGAGGGGAATAGGGAAAAATGTATCTTTTCCACCTTCCCAGAAGTGGAAGTCTTCAAGTACTTTTAACTCTTAAGTTTTCATTATAGTTAAAATTCCCGTTTAGTCTATTTGCCATATGCTTGAATGGATAGAATTTTATCACTATGGCTTACATTTAGGGCTTAAAAATATTTTTTTTACTGAAAGTGGTTCATCATCTAGAAATGGATGTTTTAAAATTAATCTTTTAGTCTTAATTATTTTGGAGGAAATGATAATTTTATGTTTCTCATTTTATTAAAAATATACACATAAAACTTCTCTAGTTTTTGTTTGCTTCAAGAGAAATGTCCCTGTGTGGTTTATGTGTTAATTATGCATTTCTTAATGAAATAAAAATACTTTAAATATATTAAATTTATTTACTGCTCCATTTTCTTTCTTTCCTTTCCTTCTTCTTCTTCTTTTTTTTTTAAAGTTTCAAGAGGGGTGGGGATGGGTAGAGAGAGAGATCCCAAGCAGGGGTCTGCACTGTCAGCACAGAGCCCAACACGTGGCTCCAGCTCACAAACTGTGAGACTGTGACCTGAGCTGAAATCGAGTTGGGTGCTTAACCAACTGAGCCACCCAGTGCCCCATACTGTACCATTTTCTCAAGCAGATCACATTACTTTGATGTGATTGATCCACATAGATACAACTGAGTGTCCTATTATTTTCCTGATTTCAGATTCTTTTTACATCTATGTCAGAATTAATATGCTAAGAAATCACTACTACTCTGAGGAGTTTAGAAATAAATGGGGTAAGTTTAATATCACTTTAAGTACTACCTGGATTTTTATAGTGAATTTTTGATTTGAGCCAAAAGTGTACCAGGCACAAGCTGGACACTGGGAAGATTCTCTTCACTTCGATTTTGCTGTTAAAGCCTGTAGCAAGTTTTCGACTTTCCTTTAGATCAGGGACCCCTTGGAGGGTTTGCTTAAAGCTGCATGTCATCCCTTTTCAAGTGTTTGAGCAGCGTGTTTTAAGGATCTTCTGAATTTCCCCAGAGTTCACAGATTTTGGGTCAACCCTCTGCTCTGTAGTTTTTAAGACATTTTACATGCTTTGTTACTTTTTAAAATCTCACAATAGCAACTTTGGGAATTAGTGGCTCCTGTTCATATTTTACAGTGAAGAAACTGCTGCTCAAAATCATATGTGACTTGCCTAGTATCACTTAGCTGTCAAATGTGAGTCTAGAATTGAAGACTCTCCAAAACTGTAATAATCTGAGAGAGCATCAGCATTTTTTTAGGGCCTTGCTACGTGTCATATTGCTGCCGAATAAGATCCTGTAGCCTCTTCCTCCCTGATCACAAATGAACGTGCCTGTTTTGCCACATTATCACATCCAGTGTCCCCCATACCCAGCATTTGCTAAATCGATATGTGCACAATGATATTTAACTTATTTCTTTGTATTTAAGGATTCTCTTTCTACTTATCTACCAGTCTTACCAGTTTTTAGATCATTATGTATACATTTTTAGTATGTTAAGGATATTAACTTCATTGTATTTTTTGGAAATACTTTTACCCTTTTTATTTGCCTTTTAATTTTGTGATTTCCTTTTATGTGTAGAAGTTTTGAAATAAGCATTCAGATTTCCTCTAATTACCATTTCCTCTAGTTTCTTCTTTTCTTTTTTTAGTGTAGAAATACCCAAAGATTTGCTGCATTCAAGTGAATGCAGAGAAACACATATATTCATAGGCTTTTTAAATTAAAACAAATAATTGGAAGTTATAATTATTTGACTTTTTGGGGTCATATTTTATTGATTATTGGTCTTTTGTCTTTCAGTATTTTTATGTAATCTTTTTGGGATTTTTTAAAAATAAATGGTATTATTTAGGAATCTAACTTTCTTCTCTTAAGATAGGTAATAAGTTCTGATAGCAATTATTGAAAGTTTCTTTTCTTACCCAGTATTGAGAGTCTGCCTTTGCCATATATAAGATTCCTATATATACATGTTATTTGTCTATACTAATATTCCTTTGATCTTACTCTGTGTCATTATATAATTATTCTGTTTTAATGTTCATATAGCTTAAAATTTTTTTGACGTTTATTTATGTTTGAGAGAGAGAGAGAGACAGAATGAGAGTGGGGGATGGTCAGAGAGAGAAGGATATGGAAGCTGAAGCAGGCTCCTTTCTCTGAGCTGTCAGCACAGAGCCCAACGCGGGGCTTGAACTCACAGACCGTGAGATCATGACCTGAGCCCAAGTCCAACTCTTAACCAACTGAGCCACCCAGGTGCCCCAATGTTATTGTTATCATAACTTTAAAGTTTTCTCTTATTTGTCTTTCAAAAATGTTTGTCTTGCTTACTTTTGGTTTTAATTCTTACAGGTTATTTTAGAATATATTCATCAAGTTAAAAAAAAAGGATTTGAAGGATTTTGATTAGAATTACATGAAGTTAAAGATACATTTGGGGAAAAATTGGTATCGCTGTATTATTATATCTTCATGGTCAATTATGTTGTATCATTGTTCAATTCCTCCAGCCTTTGTTGTATGTCTCTATGTTTCTTCTATACATACGCACCTTAGAGGAATCAAGAAATCTCTGTCCCTGTACTCTTGGGGACTTTCCTAATGTTCTCTGGCACCAGGAGTGTTTTCCTGGCCTTCTCACTAGAAAGCTGGGATTTCCTTCTCTGAGTCTTAGTGCCTCTCCTCTCTCTACTGTTACACGGTCTTACCCCTTTGGGCCCCTCCTGGGTTGAAGTAGTAACGGAAAAAGAAAAATACATTGTGAGGATTCTCCCCATACTCTTCATAGTGCCCTGGCTCCTTTTTTTTAGTTCCTTAGGACAGATGGACAGGTTTTCTCTTAGGCTTTTAAGTGTCCTGCCTCTGAGGTATAGCTCTGTGACATGGGCTGGCTTCAGGGCAGAGGGGAGAAAAAGGAACTGGGAACTACCTCCCAACCCCAACACACATACACTTCCCAGCTCACTGATGCCCCTTTTAACCCAGCTAGAAAGAGGGGGTTTCTCTTGGAGTTTTTTCTGTGTTTGCCTACAGCATAATTGTGTAACTCTGCCTACCCTCATGTCAAAGTGGTGAATAAAGGGTTTTTAAAAAGAATAAATTCACCACCCTATTGATTGTTCTTCAAGTTTTGACTTCCCTCCCCAAGGTCCTTCTATTGGTTTACTTTTTAGAGTCTTCAGGTAGTTGGTTTTCGTATTCTCTCCAGAGCTTTTATTTGTATTCTGTGCGAGAAATCAGCTGTTAGTGAATGGGCTTTCCATAGCTTGGCCTTTACTGCAAGTCAAGTTATTTCATTGAAAATATTTTTTATTTTCTAAAAATTCTTTCTTGTTCCTCAATTACTGCATTTTATGAACAGATTTTTGTTTTGTTTTGTTTTATGGATATATTGACTTCTTTATTTTTATTTTTATTTTTTGATTTCTGACACACACGCACACACACACACACACACACACACACACACGCACGCAGCACAAGCAGGGGAAGGTCAGAGAGAGAGGCAAATACAGAATCTGAAGCAGGCTCCAGGCTCTGAGCTGGCTGTCGGCACAGAGCCCGACACGGGGCTCGAACCCACGAATCGTGAGATCATGACCTGAGCTGAAGTCAGACGCTTAACTGACTGAGCCACCCGGGCATCCCTTGAATATATTGACTTCTTGAATCTCTCTGAAGATACCAATTAAAATAAAGGGCTTTTTATTTCTTTTTGTTGCCTTATTCTCTTTTCTTTGGTTCATTGTTCCCTTGCTTTTTCACCTTCGTGCCCTCTTAGTTTTTTATTAAGTAGCTAGTAAATCCTGGCTGTTCTTCTTTACAGTATTTTCAAATTAAGGTCTAAATCAGTGGTTGTCCACTTGAGTATATATAACAGTCCCTTGGGGAACAGTTTTTTTTTTTTTATTTTATTTCTAGGAGAGAGAGAGAGAGAGACAGCGTGAGCAGGGGAGGGTCAGAGAGAGAGGGAGTCACAGACTCTGAAACAGGCTCCAGGCTCTGAGCTGGCAGTCAGCACAGAGCCCGACGCGGGGCTCGAACCCACGAACCGTGAGATCATGACCTAAGCGAAAGTTGGATGTTTAACCAACTAAGCCACCCAGGCGCCCCCCTTGGGGAACAGTTTAAATGCAGATTCCTGGCCTCACAAAAATCTGATTCAGTAAACCTGGGGTGGGGCACCTAAACACTTAGGTGATTCTAATGCTGGTGACATCTTGATAACTGATGTAATTCTATCAAGGTCAATATTCTTCTTTACAGAGTTTTGTCTTCTCCACTGAATATCATCACTGACCACAGGACTCTGCAGGTTGGCTTCCCACTTGCTGTGGTCAATGGGAAGTGGAGTTCTTCCCTTTTTCATTATCAGGCACTTGCAGAGAGGAGGCTAACAAGCTGGGACCTCTCCTTCCCTCAGTTTCAGCTATAGGGAAAGAATTTATCTGCAGGGAGAGTTCTGATTAGTTATGAGTTGTCCTTTTTCCCCTCTCCGTCAAGATTATCCCTCACCTGCTGTTATCTCCATCTCAAAGTTCACACTATAAACCCTCTGACAAAGACTTTAGACTTAAAGTAAGTGCTGACTAGCATTTACTGTTTACCATCAGAGTTGTACTTTTCTGGTCATCTTTGGTGGTTTTTCAGTCCATTGTTCTGGGCCCTGCTTATACTTGTAGGCTCTCCTGACATGAGATCTCTAAGACAGGGAAGAGCTAGGTGAATGAGCTCAGGTTGCTATCTTGAACTGGAAAGCCACTGTTACTTTTAAAGTGATGTTGGTTTGTAATGTGCCAAGAGGTATTTGGGATTTTCACATGAAATAAACATCATAAAAGCTGTCATAAAAAACTCATACTCAGGTGTGCAAAGAAAATGTAATCTCTTTATTTTTCTATAACTCATCTTTTCATTCTGATGGGCCCTGGTCACTGGGTAACTAGAAGAAGAGTACCAGCCTTACTCCAGTCTGGTAAACTAGGTTTTAGCCAGTAATTTATATTAGTCTTTTAGGGTATTTCAGTCTCTGTTTGGATACTAGTCATTCAGATATCATCTCTTCTCTTACACCTTCCCACAGTGGAAATCCAGACTTATGGGTTGGATATCTGTGGCTTGTGTGACCTCGTAGTGGTGGGAGGGTGTCAGGACCTGCGGTCCATGTGCTGTCTTCTCTGGTTCCTCTCTCATGTCTTTGTTAGGGTGAGTGGTTGCACTGGTCCCCAGAGTTGTGACTGCTGTGGTGCCATCAGTGCTGTTCTTGGGAGTTCTTCAGATGTCTGTGGCCGAAGCTGACAACCAGTGTTACTTGAGATCTGTTCTCTTGGTTCCCAGGATGCATTGGCCACCTTCCCAGGTGTCACAGATAACCTGAGGCCTGGCTAGGGCTTCGCATTGGCCCCCTAGCCAGGTGGTCTCTTTTCTAGGCCTCTACTATGGCGTTACTTAGCTCCTAATCACAGTGACCTCTTCTGGCAAACTCACCTTCCAGCATCTTAAATTACCTCTCCTGTACTAATTAAGAGCACATGGTGCCTTCCAGTGCTTTCCCACTGCCTTCTGTGGTGCATAGAGCAGATCTCACCCAATTCCTCAGTTTGCTAGTGCTTCTGTGCATATTTTCTCATGTGGTTATCACATCACTTTGTGCTGTGTGTGTGCAGAGGGGAGGTGAGAGGTCGGTAGTGAGTGTGTGGTGTGGGGGGATGCTCTGGAAGGCAGACACTTTGTACAGTCTTATCAGGAAGGAGAGCAAAAGCCATTCTAACTCTCAGATGTCCTTACTCCATCAAACATTGCCTTCCTTTTGCAGCCTCTACCAGGAGAGAGTAATGGGAATATTGGTCTATGCACTTACTTCTCCTGTCTCTACCTCACTTTTTTTTATCCCACAATCCTTGGGCCAGAATTAGGAATTTGAGGCTTTAATTCACACTTTCTCTAGGTTTTATCCTCTTTCTTTTTTAAACATCTTTTTAATGTTTATTTATTTCTGAGAGATAGACAGATGTTTATTTCTGAGAGATAGAAAGAATGCAAGTGGGGGAGGAGCAGAGGGAGAGGGAGACACAGAATCTGAAGCAGGCTCCAGGCTCTGAGCTGTCAGCACAGAGCCCAAGGCAGGGCTCAAACCCACGAACTGCGAGATCATTACCTGAGCTAAAGTTGGACACTTAATGGACTGAGCCACCCAGGAGCCCTGGTTTTCTCCCCTTTCTACCCTAGGTAACAAGCCTTTTGTTCTCTCTGTCATGAACAGAAGGAATATCTGCTCTATAATGTGGAAAAAACTATTGTAACCTGAGTCTTTCAAGTGTGGCTAGAAAATATTAGTGTCAAAATTATTATTTTCTTTGGGAAAAGTAGACTTTTAAGGTTTTTATCTTACTGCAAAAACCTGTTTTTAAATTTAGAAGGTGAATATTAAATATTTCTTTCTCTTTATATTCCTAAATTTCTCCAATCATAGGGATGCTATTATAGAATAGGAGGGAAGTCAGTAGAAGGAAATGCAAATGGAAAAACTGTATTAATAACTGTTTTTATAACCATTTAGGGTATATCTATCTTCTTAAAAATTTCTTTGCTTTTTCTTTCACATTAACCTTTTTGTCCTTTTAATTATAAATTCTTATTGTTACGTTTCTGAAATATATTTTAGTTTTTATTTGATTTGTATTAAGCCTATAATTTTGGGATCAGTTTGTGTCTTAATAATAATTTTTCCCAAACAGAACAATAGTCTGTGTCTCTATTTTTCTGCCTTTTCTTGAAATATTTCTCAATAATGTTTTGTAAAATTTTGAAATGTGGCTTTAGAATATAGGTCTCATTCTTTTTTTATACAATTCATTTTCTTTTTGATGTTGTTGTTGTTGTTGTTCCCATAGTACTTGTCTTTTCTCAAATTCCTCATATTTGCATTTACTGGAGTGTGATGAGCTCAAGGGCAAGGGCTCAGGTACTGTTTGTCTTTATTTGCCTTAGTGACTGACCTGTTCCTGCTCATAATTGGTGTGGGGCATCAGCAAACTCCTTACCTGATTTATTTTTCTCCTTAGTACTTACCATATTCTAATATATTATCCTGTCTATTTGTTTATTTATTGTCTCTCTCTCCCCACTAAATTACAAGTGCCACAAAAGCAGAGATTTTTTTTTTATTGTTTTGCTTATTACCTACTGTATGTCTAATAAGTAGAAGACTAACTGGCCCAGAGGTGACCAGTGATTATTTGTGGAATGATTAATTAATGAGTTGTTCAAATTGATATAATTGCCTAAATTATTCCATATGTTCCATGTGATATACAAAAATGATAGGTATAAACTTCTGGTTTGGAAAAAAGTAACCAATATGGTCATAAAAGTATAGAAGTTAAGAGCTAGGAACAGCTTGATCTCATCTAATGCCATCTTATTTGGTGAAATGACCCGACAAGCACACAGTCAGTTAATTGCGGAGATGGAGCAAGAATTTAGAACTCTTGAGTAAAACTTAATAATTAATCGTGGCATTTGGGTATGTGGTAGACAGAATATATGATTGTGGGTAAGAAGCAACATGTTCTGGAATCAGATATAGGCAGGTTATCTGACCTTCTGTGCATCAGTTTCCTTCTCTGCAAACTAGGAATAATTGTATCTTTTCGTACAGATTGTTCTGAGATATATATGAGACAAAACACACTAATTCCTAACTTTTAGCACACTGCCTGGCACTTAGTGGATGCTAAATAAAGGTAGCTTCCATTGTAACTGTTTGGAATATTTTTCATCTGTAGCTTGTAGATGTGAAAGATCTTTAGCTTTAATGGGGCTTTAATCCCTGTAGTGTGCCAAGCGTAGAACTGTGTGTTTGATGTTTCTCTTCTCCATTAGGTTGTAAGCTCCATTAAGGCATGAGTTGTGTCTATTTTCTTTATTTTGATGTATCCAGTGTCTTTTACAGTGCCTGAAACATGGCAGGCACTGGATATGAATGAGTTATTAAATAACTGAGAAAGCTGCTACAGGGTTTGAAAAGAGGAATATTTGATGGAAACCTTTTGACTAACAAAGATTGAGAAGAATTACTTGGATAGCTTGATATGAAAACCCTAGTAGCTTCTTGGGCTCAGATTCATATACTTCTAAGCAACCTTGTCCTCTGGTTTTCTCCAAGTAAGCTTCTGCTGGAAATGACAAGAATATTAGAATTCTTGGTAAGAATATTAGTAGAGCTAATATGATATTGCCCATTGTAAATAATAAAATTAGCTTTATGGATCACTCTTGGATAAGGTAAAAGGACCCATTGAGGTTCTAGACCTGTGAAGCTCAGGGATCGAGTACCTTAGCCGCTTTGTGGAGAAGTAATAGCCTTGAGGCCCTTGCCCAGCCTTCAGCCTGTCCCTCTCCCTCTCGTTATTATAGCTCCATTTCATGAAAATCAAGAAAACTGTTTCTTTCCTCAAATTGCTATCCCCTCCTACTTTTTTTGTACTGTTTTGAAGCAGTAACCATGGTTACTAGTAGAGGCTCCTTAGAGCTTTAAAAACATCAGTCAGCTTCACAGCTGGAGGCAGAATGATCTAGATAAAAGCATGAGAATAAAGCTTACTGTGGTTTTTTCCCCTCTTATTAGGACTGAGTTCTTTCTTTAGGGAGCACTCTGCATAAAGTGCAGTGTTCTTTGTTCTTACTAGAGTAGACAACATTTTCATTTAAATTAACAGTAAGTTAGCACCTGGCTCCTTTCTCCTCCAGAGAGGTAATGCTATCACTCCCCTGTCCTCCACCTGAACCTTCCCTTTCTCTGTCCTCTTCTTTCTTTTTTTTTTCCTTACCACCTTCCCTGGGCCAACGTAGGTGATAGCAATACTGGGATTTGAGGCTCAGATGGAAAAGGTTGTGAAGTTGCAGGTTTAGATTAATGCGGGGGGTGGGGATGGGGAAGGGAGTGAAGGAGCACTAAAACCTTGATACAGTGGTGTCAGGAGCGTGTTTGCCAGGACCAAGAAGAATCAAGGGCCGGCTTTTATCAGAGGTCCAGAATAAGTGATTTCTAGAAGGAAGGCTAGGCTGCAAATACCTGTCTTGAGGGATGACACTATCGAGAAGGGAAAGTAAATCTATTTATTAAGTATCTAGTATGTGTTGAGTACCCACATAGGTACTGTCTACTCTGTCATGCTCTCTTTTATAGAAGGCTGAAAGGATTCTTTTCAATTTTAAAATGACTTATAGTTATTTTCTTTGTAATGACTTTGTATTCTGAAACTCTGCCACCTTACTTACCATCAGGATGGTTTATACCATCTTGTTTCTTGGTGTGATCTAGACCAGATGTTGGCACACTACAGCCTATGGGTCAAATCTTGGCTGCAGCCTATTTTTTATAAATAAAGATTTATTAGAACACAGCCACCATACTCAGTAGTTTGTATAGTCTATGGCTGCATTTGTACTCTGAAGGCAGGGTTGACTAGTTGCTACAGAGACCATATAGCTTGCAAGACCTAAAGTATTTACTATCTGGCTCTTGACAGAAAAGTTCGCCAACCCCTGATTTAGATGGACTGGATCAGTTCATCTTGGACCAGATGTGGGATGGTTATATAGGGAAGAAAGCACAGTCTTAGATTCTACTCCTTTTGTGGGCAATAGAACAGTGGCAGCATGAAAAGAGGGTTTTAGGGATTTGGAATGAAAGTGGTGGGCTTTCTGGGCCCTTTTTAATCATAAGTCCCAAACTAAACTGTGAAGGAAAACCTTAAATATAAACACTGTGAACTGGGTTGGGGGTTTTTTGTTTGTTTTGTAGATTTCTTTGCCATTTTTTATTCCTGCATATATACCTGTGTCCATCATCTCGTAAGGACTTAGTCTAATTTTGTTACTCATTTGTATGCTCACATAAATGTAGGCTTACATAAGTATTTTAATAGAAAATGACCTTGGAGATCATCTTCTCCAACATCCTTGTTTTACACATGGCAAAAATTGAGTCTCTGGGAAGTTGATATCAAATATCACAAAGCAGATTAGTGGCAAATTTGGGGAGTAAGGACTTGTCCAATGTATCTTTAAATAAGACTTGGAAAACTAAAGAAAAAGCTCAAAGGAGAGAAGAGCATTAATTCTAAATTCTTATTTAACTCTGCTACTGATAGCTTTGTAATTTTTAGTAAGTGTACCATTCTTTGATAAACAGAAGTAAGAATCTAGAATATAAATCAAGTTTGTAAGGATGATTATGGACTGAATTCGAGATATTTGCTTCATTCCCAGGTAAATGTACAATTATTCAAGTAAACACAGTCTTCAAGTAAACACTATTCAAGTGTATATTCACAGTCTCTGAATCATTTGTAAGCGGAACACTGAAGAGTACAGAATCTGTGTTGTTGTAAGTAGGTTACATAAATGTATTTTAAAAGTTTTTCATTTGTGATCTGAACAAACTAATTTATAATTTATAAGAAAAAGACTTAATTTATGGCTTCATAACTTAATGAGAAAATTCCTTAAGAAGATATGGTTTAACTACAAAGACAAAAAAAAAAAAAAAACCCCAAAAAACCAACCCACCAGAAATTATAGCTGTTTTACTGTTATATCCCTGATAGGGATATTGCCATCATAATCGGGCAGAGTCATTATTTTCCTTAAAAGGCCTCTCTCTGTGTTGCATCAGAAAATAATCATAGAATTTCTTCTTGCTGGTTCCCTGGGGACCTGTTTTAGACAAGAGAAATCCTAAGAGGAAGCTTGCACAAAAGATCTACATTGGAAACGGTACTATAAGCAGATATTAGCATCCTTTTGACTTATTCCAAAGATGATTTATAAAACCTTAACTAGTATGATTTGCCTATATTTATTAATCTCTGCAGAGTTGTATAATTGCTCCTTTTCTTCCTCTTTCCTTTTACATTGGAGAAGGGTTTTACATTTTTTTCTTAAATTTTCTTTCTTTTGTAGTACAGGGAGCAAATTCATGTTGTAGCTGAACAGATGTAACCAATTTTAACTGTACAATTAGTTATGTTCAACTTTTAAAATATGGGATCTTTGGTAAATTTAAGCCATGTTAGTACGTCAGTATCTTATACTTAGTTTTATATTTTTATTGAAGGCCTGTCTCCAAATGGATTATCTACACAATCAAATGGAACACATATTTGTTTAAGTTTGGAATCCTAAATAAATGTTTTCATTCCACTGGGTTCATTAGACTTGAGATTGACATATAATCATAATGATTTGGATGTCTCTTAACTGGAAGGAACTCTAATTTACCAACGTAGTTTAATGTTCTAAGCTAGTATTTTGAATTCTTTAAAACCATGTCTTCTCTTTGATAATTATAAAAATAATTGATCTTTACTGTTGTTTGAAATTTAAAATAAATTTAATTTGTTAAAAAATGATTAGGTACAAATTGCTGCTTTCTTTTCTTTTCCTTTTTTAATGTTTTTTTTTTGTTTGTTTTTGTTTTTTGAGGGGGTGTGGGTGGCAGGGACAGAGAGAGAGAGGGAGACACAGAATCCAAAGCAGGCTCCAGGCTCTAAACTGTCAGCACAGAGCCTGATGCGGGGCTCAAACTCACAAACTATAAGATCATGACCTGAGCAGAAGTCAGATGCTTCACCGACTGAGCCACCCAGGTGCCCCTGTTTTCAAACTTATTAACATGTGTCCAGTTTATTGAAGTCTATGTAAATTTATAGAACATAAGTTTCTAACATGAGTTCCATGGACCACTTCAGAGTGTCATTAAACTCTCCTGATACTATATTAAAAATTTTTTTTCCACGTGGGAATTCTTTTGAGATGAAGTGTCTGTACCATTTATTAGAGTCTCAAAGCTGTCCATCAGTCAAACCAGGTTAAAAACTGCTTTTATAGGCCTTCTGTAGCACTGCATCTTTCAAAGGAATATTGAAGGTAAATTTGCTTTGAATTTGAAAGTATATTTTCTAGAATCACTTAATCATAGAATTTTGGAGTGACCAACCTCCATTTTTTTATAGGTAAATAAATGGAAGCTCCCAGAAGTTAATGACTTACCAAAGATTAGCGGAGTACCCAGTAGGGCTCTTGTGGTCTCCTGATTGATTTCTTAGGGCCTTTTTAGGCTTCGGGCCTCTACAAAGAGGTTGCGGAGCACTCAACTTGATAGCAAGGTATTTTATTTGAATACAAAGTGTTTGTGGGCACAATAGAGAGCTCTAATAATTTGCTTCAATTATTTCATGACCTATTAGTCTGATGGTAGTTTATGTAGTGTTTCAGAAGGAGTACAAATGGAGATCCCTGTAGTCTCAAAGGAAGAACCTCTTAATCTTTACAAAAACATTATACATTTGGCAGTGCCCATGTTGAAGTAAAGTTTAGGAAGATTTCATTCATTCATTTAGCAAATATTTATTGTGTGCCTGCTGTGGGGATTTAAGTTTCACTAGTTGATAAAGAATAATTGTGGGGTCGCCCGGGTGGCTTGGTCAGTTAAGCATCCAACTCTTGTTTTCGGCTCAGGTCATGATCCTAGTGTCGTGTTTGAGTCTCATGGGGCTCTGTGCTAAGCATGGAGCCTGCTTGACATTTCTCTCTCTCTCTCCCTCTGCCCCCCTCTCCTGCTTGCAATCTCTCTCTCTCTAAATAAATAAAATGAGAAAAAAAGCTAAGAATAATTGTGGAAAATTATGAGATTGTGTTAATTTAATAATATCACCAGTTTAATTAATGTTGGAAAGTGTTTTTCTTTCTAATCACTAGCTCAGAGAAGAAAATGTCATATAATAATATTGATAGCAGTTTTTGTACGAATGTCTTTAGTATACTAGTCGACAGAGCTTTGAAATATTACAAATTCTCAGACTACTGAGAATTAAGGAAATGTCTTTATTTAAAAGCTAAAAAAACAAAACAAAGCAAAGCAAGGTTTCTATTTTATTTATCACTCTTCACTATTTGATTGAGATTTAACTATTATTCTAAAGTTAATGCTTTTTTAATTTTTAAATTTGTGGTCATATTTCTCATTGTGAACATAGATCTTGAATTTTTATATTATTAGGTAATTTAAAGTAGCATAGTTACAAGTATTAAGGCTAGAGCAAATTAATTTAAAGTATTCTTAAATGAACTTAAATTTTAATAGCTTTTCATATATACCTAAGATGCTTTCAAAATAAGGATCTTATGACTTATGTCTTATTACATTTCAGAGAATTAAAGACTAATCCCATTTTACAATATTCATTTTAAGTGGTATGCTTGAGATTTACGAACTGTGAGATTTTGTGCATATCTTTCCAATCCCAGTTAATAAGTATGGCTTTTAAAACTGGAACAAGACTCTTCAACATTCTGAGTCCTATTTTAAGATTCCTTAGCCAGTTTAGCTTATACCAAAAAAAAAAAAAAAAAACCCACTCCAAAGGAATACCAACATCATAGTATATCTGTTGTGTTTGTTTTCACATTTTATGCTTTTAAAAATGTTTCACTTTATTTTATTTTATTTTTCCACTTTATTTTATTTTTAAATGTTTATTTTTGAGAGAAAGTGCATGTGCATGCCAGGGGGATGGGTAGTTGGGGGGGGTGCACGGAGAGGGGTACAGAGGATCTGAAGCAGGCCTGACAGTAGCAAGCCTGATACAGGCCTCTAACGTACGAACCAGGGCTCCAGCCCACAGACCGTGAGATCATGATCTGAGCTGAAGTTGGATACGCAACCGACTAAACCATCTAGGCATGCTTGTTTTCACTTTATTTTTATATTTAAACATATAAAGCATACGATGAGTTTTTAAGGGTGAATATATGATGAAATAATTTAGTTATAGGCAGTAAAATTCAGTTGATACGGGAACCTCAGTTAGGTTACCTCCACCCTATCTGTGCTCCCATGAATAGTACCCTGAGCTCATAATTTTATATTTATTGCATATTTATTATATTGTTTCTTTCCTCAACTAAGCCTCCCTTACCCCCAGGTCCTTGAGGACAAGGGTCTAGATGAACTTTGAATCTTCAGAATGTGACACACAGCAGATGCTCATATATTTTTTAAATAAATGAATTGATTGAGGGATATGAGGGACCTATCTCTGGGTCCTCTATAGCCACCAAACAAAACTTTAAACTCTGGGGTACTGTGTAATGGTTTCCAGAACCTATATGTCTCCAGAGAGATTGATTGATTGATTGGTTTTTATTGGCTCATGTAATTGTGGGGGCTGACAAATCTGAGGTCTGCAGAGCAGGCCAGCAGGCTGTACACCCAAGGAAGTGTTGATGTTGCAGTTCAAGTCTGAAGATAATCTATAGGCAGAATTACCTCTTTCTTGGGGACCTCAGTCTTTTTCCTTTTAATGCCTTCAACTATTTGGATGAAGCCCACCTGTATTAAGGAGGATAATCTGCTTTACTCAAAGTCTGCTGATTTAAATGTTAATTCATCTCAACAAAATTAGAGTCAGATGTCTATAAGGGAAAAAGAAGAACTACTGCAAAAAGTGAATGAAGGTTAAGAGACATATATCCCAAGTCTGTGGACTTCATTTGGATCCTGATTAAATCAAACCAGTTATAAAAAGATGGACTTTGTTTCTTTGTTAGACAAACAGAAAAACTTTTAAAATGGAGCAGATATTAGATGTTAGGAAAAAATGGTAATGTTAATGGAAATAACAGTGGTATTTTTCCATTTTAAAAATGACTCTCCATATAGACTAAAGTCTTCATGTGTCAAATGAGTAGGATGTCTGGGATTGCTTTAAAATACCCTGTCTTTGAAAAGATGCTCAACATCACTCATCATCAAGGAAATATAAATCAAAACTATGATGAGATACCACCTCACACTTGTCAGAATGGCTAACATTAACAACAGAGGAAACAGCAGATGTTGGTGAAGATGTAGAGAAAAGAGAACCCTCTTACACTGTTGGTGGGAATGCAAAGTGGTTCAGCCACTCTGGAAGACAGTATGGAGGTTCCTCAGAAAGTTAAAAATAGGACTACCCCACAACTCAACAGTTGCACTATTAGGTATTTACACAAAGGATACAACCTATTGATTCAGTGGAGCACATGCACCCTGATGTTTATAACCACACTATCAACAATAGCCAAATTATGGAAAGAGCCCAGATGTCCATTGACTGTGAATGGATAAAGAAGATGTAGCATGTATATTCAATGGAATATTACTCAGCCATCAAAAAGAATCAAACCTTGCCATTTGCAATGACCTGGATGAAGCTAGAATGTGTTATGCCAAGCAAAAAAATTCAGTCAGAGACAGACAAATATCACATGATTTCATTTATATGTGGAATTTAAGAAACAAAACAGTTGAACATAGAAGAAGGGAGAAAAAAGAGAGGGAGACAAACCATAAGAGACTCTTAATGGTAGAGAACAAACTGGGTTGATGGAGGGAAAGGGGAGAGGGATGGGTTAAATGGGTGATGGGGATAAAGGAGGACACTTCTATGTTGAGCATTGGGTGTTCTATGTAGGTGACACATCATTAAATTCTACTCCTGAAACCAATATTAACAGTATATATTAACTAACTAGAGTTTAAATAAAAATTTGAGGAAAAAAGTGAAAACACAACCAAAAGAGTAGAGAAAAAATTGCAAATCATATCTGATAAGGGATTTGTATCTAGAATATGTAAGAGAAAAAAAGTACAAAATGATGCATGTATGATACTATTTGCATTTTAATATATGTACACCAAAACAGACCAGCTTCATCTAGTTTTCAAGAATAGGGATAAACAGCGGCGACTGGGTGGCTCAGTCAATTAAGCGTCCCACTCTTGATTTTGGCTCAGATCATGATCTCATGGTCGTGGGATGGAGCCCTGTGTCAGACTCTCTGGTGGGCATGGAGCCTACTTAAGATTCACTCTCTTCCAAACCTGCTTGCACACACATTCTCTCTCTAAAAATAAACAAAAAATTAAAGAATAAGGATAGATAAGAGTGTTGATTTTTAAAAAATCAGTAGATGTGATTTTCCTTAGACTTACTCCATTGGCATACAAATATGATACTAAAGTGTAATGTTCAAAGAATTTTAAAAAGTAAAAATAAAATATATTCCATGTCTAAAGTAGATGAAACCAGATCAGCAGAACATTAATAATTGCTAAAGCTAGGTGATGGGTATATAGGGATTTATTGTATTGTTGTCTTTCTATGTATAAAATTTCCATAAGATAAAGGTGGGTTTTTTTTAATAAATTAAAATATATTAAGAACAGAACTTGAGGGTGCCTGGGTGGCTCAGTAGGTTAAGCCTCTGACTTCCACTCAGGTAATGATCTCATGGCTTGTGAGTTCAAGTGCTGTGTCAGGCTCTATGCTGGCTGCTCAGAGCCTGGAGCCTGCTTCAGATTCTGTGTCTTCCTTCTGTCTGCCTCTTGCCTGTTCACACTCTTTCTCTCTATCTCTCTCTCAAAAATAAACAGTAAAAAAATTTAATAATAAAAAAAGAACAGAGCTTGTCACATAGTAAAAAAAATGTTAATTCATCTAAAAAAATACTTTCATAACAACATGTAGATTGATATTTGACCCTCTTACTGGGTACTGTGTGGCTTAGCCAAGTTGACTTGTAAAATGAACCATCACAGATAGCAAGTAAGTGGTTAATTTCAGTGGGGAAAAAAGATTTCTTGGCATTCTCATAAATGAAATCAGCTATGAAAAAATTGAAATTAGTATAAGGAATATTAACAAATTAAAAGCATGCAGGTGTGGCTGTGGCCAGGATGTATTTGTATATTAGAATTTTATTTAAATGCAACATAGGAAAAAAATTAAAGCATATGAACAAGTATTACATACTATATAAAATGGGACATTTTCAGGGAATAGTGATCAGAATGGGGTAAATTTGAGAAAGTATTTTTAAAGAATATGCATTTTGATCAAATTCTGAAAAATGCATGCATGCTATGTATACATGTATGGAGTTGGGGGATGGTCCTAATGAGTAGAATATCATAGGCCTTTTGAGAGGCTTGGGGAGGGAAAGGCAGGGAAAACTGAGAGGGCCTTGAATATACATTTTACATCTGTTAAGCTGGGCAATTAAAACAACAACAACAACAGCAATAACAACAAACTTCTGAGTTAATTAGGAGGAAGGTGATTAAATAAAAACATTTCTTGCAGGGGCGCCCTGGTGGCTTAGTCGGTTAAGTGTCCGACTTTTGCTCAGGTCATGATCTCACGGTTCGTGGGATCGAGCCCCGTGTCGGGCTCTGTGCTGACTGCCAGCTCAGAGCCTGGAGCCTGTTTCAGTCTGTGACTCCCTCTCTCTGACCCTCCCCTGTTCATGCTGTCTCTCTCTCTCCTAGAAATAAATAAATAAAACATTAAAAAAAAAAAAAAACATGTCTTGCAGATACTGTTCTGCGTGTATAATGGGCTAGAGTGCTTTCTAAGCCCCAAGCACAGGAGATGACAATATGGACAAAGATTTACAGAGAATCCAGGTCTGTTAGAGGTTGCTGTAGAACTTTGTGATTTCATTTTGCAGGCAAAGATGAGAGAGGATACACTAATTTTGCCTAAACTGGCAATCTGACACTATAAGAATAATGTTGTTAATTTCAGTAGTGATGTGGAAATACAGAAAGTGGGCAGATAGAATATCATGAATGATGTACACACGTGACTCAGTAGATATTCCATGAGGTAAAACTTGTAATATTATTGTATTCTACTATTCCAGTATTCTATTCTGAGGCATAACATAGAGTACCTTATTTTAAGGATTTTATCCTAGTTGGTGAGTCTAGTATGATGGTTATAAAATGTATAGTATAAAACTTAATATTTGAAGATATCAGACATCAAACTACTGGTAAATCAGCTCTATCAAATGTGTCGTTAGAACCTACTGTGACAAAGACAATGAAAACTGCTGAAGTTCAGAGTGGGAGGGTATTTACAACTATTTTCTGGGAAGAATTTATGAAGGATGTATGATTTAAGCTCTCATAAAATAGGATTTGAAACATTTTACATAGTGGGTCTAATGGGGCAAGTGGAAAGCCCCACAAGTTGAAGACTTAGCTATGGCCAAAATGTACTACATGTTTTATTTAAAATAATTAAAAAAAATTTTTTTATGTTTTATTTTTGAGAGAGAGAGAGAGAGAGAGAATGTGAGCAGGGGCGGGTCAGAGAGAGACGGAGATATAGAATCCAAAGACAGGCTCCAGGCTCTGACCTAGCTGTCAGTACAGAGCGTAATGTGGGGCTCGAACCCACGAACTGTGAGATCATGACCTGAGCCGAAGTCAGATACTTAACCAACTGAGCCACCCAGGTGCCCCTAAAATAATTTTTAAAAAAATATTTACTTTGAGGGAGGGTTGGGGGGGGAGAGAGAGAGAGAAAAAAAAAAACATGAGTGGGGGAGGGGCAGAGAAAGTGAAGGAGAATCCGAAACAGGCTCCAGGCTCCGAGCTGTCAGCACCCAGCCTCCCAGGTTCCCCTGTACTACATGTTTTAAAAGAAAGCTTTGTTAATTGGGATTATCTTATAATTTGTACATAGCCCCTTTACCTGCTTATTGTGTGTAGTTAGTCATTTTTATGCCTCAGCCTTAGTCCTGCTATTTATCTACATTGGAGCCCTGGTGACTTGAAACTGTAGCTTCAGTTAGTTGTTTTTACCTTTTTTCTCTCACTCCCCATTCTTTTAGTCTCAAGAAAACCCATGAAAGTATTGGCCACTTCTTTTTTTAAATTTTTTTTTTAATGTTTTTTTATTTATTTCTAGGAGAGAGAGAGAGACAGCGTGAGCAGGGGAGGGTCAGAGAGAGAGGGAGTCACAGACTGAAACAGGCTCCAGGCTCTGAGCTGGCAGTCAGCACAGAGCCCGACGCAGGGCTCGAACCCACGAACCGCGAGATCATGACCTGAGCGAAAGTCGGACGCTTAACCGGCTAAGCCACCCAGGCGCCCCAGTATTGGCCACTTCTTGAAAGTAACACTGAGATTATCTGTTATTTCCCATATGTAGGTCTTTATTTTGTTATCCCACTGTGTATCCCTTTGTTTTTATTACTTTGTTTTTTTGCCCATCTTCCTAACAGGAGGGATGTTCCTTGGTCCAAAGCCTCATATTCCTACCATTGTCATTGTAATTTGGCCCTACCTCCTCTTGGTCTCTTTGCAGATAGGAGCTGTTTTCAATGATGGTATTTCTTTCTGTTCATACTTCTCAGGTCCCATTCTGATTTCTGTTCTCTAGACCTTATTGCCTCTTACCTATTTCTCCCATGGCAAATTTCTTCTTTGGGTTGTATTTATAGCAGTGTTTATGATATGCACAGAATTTGAATTACTGAAAAACTGCGCTTGTTTTCTGTACCTCAGTTAATATTCTTTACCCCAGTTTTCATCAAGTCAACTGGATTTTGTTTTCCAAGTAGTCTGTATCTTCAAGGTTTCAATACATACCATTTTGCAATAAAAAATAGTTGGTATTGTTAAAGCTTGTCACTTACAAAGTTACTGGAGAATGGAATATTTAAAATATCCATACAGCTTGCATGGATAACTTTTCATAATTCTATAGCTTCAATATTATTTTAAAAATAATACTGGACATTTATAATTAGTGAAGCTTCATTTTTAATAATGCCAGGAGAAAAGGATATAATAGCTTCTGAACATCTTAATCCTACTCCTTTCCCTGACAATTTTATTAATTGGGATTCCTCTGGAGACTGTTCTTTGGAAAACAACCCCCACCTTCTTCCCACCTTGACCCAAAAGGTCAGAATACAAGTATTCCTTTCTTGGCATGTACTTTAATCTTGGTTAGAATTATTATGTCTCCCACCCCCCACTTTAATTGCTCCCTGTTACTACTTCTGTGGTTTCAAAAAATACTCTAATTAAAATTCAGGAAGAGCACTGAGACTTGAATGTAGCTTTCAGTTGTTATATTAAGTACAATTTGGTAAATGGTCATGTGATGGGGGAAGAATAGGAACAAGTAATTGGATGGTCACCTGGTGAACTCTTTTTTAATAAATGCTAACTTCTTTTCAATATTTATTTAAAAACTAGTATTTTCTTAAGTAGTAGTTCTCTAGGGAAGCAAGACAATGTATTTTAGTTAATAAATAAGAACAGAAGTAAGGCTATTTGAAATATTATTCTCCATAAAATACTGTTCTATAACTTCCTTGATCCATTTAATAAAAATTATTGCTCTCCATTAAAAAGTATGTTCATGTGAACCAAGCAGTAGTATGTATACGCAGCCTAAGAAATGGAATTTTACCAATACAATGGAAACTCCCTTTGTAAGCTTGTTTCAACTCATTCCTCTTCCTGTCTCCCTCCAAGTATGAACACTATACTGAATTTGTGACTGTTATTTTTTCATTTTGAATAATAAAATTTACTGTGTATATATCTATGCCTAGACAGAATAGTTGACTTATTTATTTTTGAACTTTGTAAAAAAAATAGTATATTGTTTGTTTCTTCTAAAGATCTTCTTTTAAGTTTCTAAGATATGTTGCTCTATACGACATTTATTTTTGTGGCTAGTTGTGGATATATGATGATTTGTTCTATTGTTGATTGACACACTTGTTTTTGTTTTTCCTATCATGAATAATACTGCGGTGAGTATTCTTATACATGTCTTGTGGTATATGTGTGCTAAAGCATCTCTACCTAGGAATAGAATTGTTGGGCCATAGGGTATGTGCGTCTTCAATTTCAGATAATGCTAAGTTATTTTCCAATTTGGTGTGTAAGCACAGAGTGGCTAGATGAACAATAAAAGTTTCCTCTTCTACCTGGGCAAAGATTAGGTTGTATTTTCCACCTTTTTTTGGCATCAGGATTATCCATTTAAATGAGTTCTAGTCTGTAGTCTGTGAGTAGAAGTAATGTATGCCTCTTTTAGGCTTGGCCCACAGAAATCTGCCATTAGCAATCATCCAGTTTCTCTTTTCCCATCATTTGGCCAAGTTTTGTTTCTCCCATACCAATTCTTTGATCTTTTTCTCCCTTCTGTATATACTGTGCTGGAGATTCCTGTACAGGTAGAATCGAGGTAGTAGTCAGTGACCATCCTTGTCTTGTTTCTAATTTTAAAGTGAATATTTCACATATTCAAATTCAAATATTTCACAGTTATCTACAGTATTTTCTGTGTTCTCTAGATACCCTTTATAAAGTAAGGTGGTTCTCTTTAAGATTTTTATAAAAAATGTTGTCAAGAGTGTTGAATTTCATCAGATGTTTTACCAGTAACTATGGAAATGTTCATTTTTTTCCCCTTTGATCTTTTATTCTGTGAATGGTATTTAGATCTTTGTAATGCTAAGCACACTTTTATTCCTAGCCAAAACTCATATGGACAAATCCTTTATCACTGCATTCAGTTTGCTAATACAAGTGTCTTTCACTCTGTATGTTTTTAGATTCTTAGTTTGGATAGTGAGGGATACTCTGTTAAATGACTGTTTCAGAGATTCCCAAACTTTCCCAGCTCATTGTGCCCTTTTACCAAAGGAATACCTAAAAACTATAGTTACTAAGCGGTTAGGTACAAGCAAGTTTGTATTTATGTCCTAACAATTTAGAGGCTGTTTGAAAAAATATATACATAAATTCAAAGAAAAAGTTATATTTTCATTTTATTTTTAAATAACAATTACAGTTACCTTTGAACAATGCAGGGGTTAGGAGCACCAGCCTTCTGCATAGTCAGAAATCCTGTATAACTTTTCACTGCCCCTCCCCCACAGCTTAACTATTAATAGCCTACTATCGCCTGGAGGCTTTACTGATAATTTGATTAACACATATTTTGTATTGTATTTTTACAATAAAGTAAGGTAGAGAAAATGTTATTAAGAAAATGCAGTATTGTAGAGTATTTATTTTAAAAAATCCACTGTAAGTGGCCAATGTTGTCTAAAAGTCAAGTATACTTATTAATGGGATATGTGCATCTGAAAGTATTGCATAACTTCTCAAATCTTGGAATCAGATTGGGCGCCACCATGCTCATTTCCTATTCTGTGTTGATTGTCCCACAGCAATTGCTCTTTATCACAGCAGCTACCATAAACTCAGATGCACCAAGAGGTCATCAAAAGGAATGTAGTGTAATTTAATGTTGAAACCGTGAAAGAATGCGTGTGATGTCTGACAGATGTTGTATGCTGCTGTTTCCTTCAAATTGAAAATAACCCTTGGCACCCCTGGTGAATTCACTGTGGTACCTCAAGATGACTTGGAACGTAGTTTGGGAACCATAGAACTAGTTAGGTCCTGAGTTTTGGAGAGTGAACAGTGAAAATGTGGACTTTGAAGGTTACTGCATTTTCCCCCATTTGATACATTTTATAAAGTATTAGGGTGAGTTGGAATAACAAAGAGTATCAGCCCTGCCTTTAATAAAACATGCTGTATGCATTCATTTTGTGTGTTAAGGTTCCAGTCGTGAGGGATGCCTGCATTTTATTTAGAATTTTGCACCTGTGTTCTTTGACATATTTCCTTTACTAATACTGTTTGGTTGGGTATTAAGGTTGTACTGGCTTCATAGAATGAGTTGGGGAATGTTTCTGCTTTCTGACAAACATTTTGGTAAAACTCAATTGCCCTGGGAGAAGATTAAAAATATATATTTTTAATGTTTATTTATTTTGGAGAGAGAGAGACAGAGACAGAGAGAATGTGTGAGTGCAGGGGAAGGGTTGTGCAGAGAGAGGGAGACCCAGAATCCGAAGCCGGCTCCAGGCTCTGAGCTGTCAGCACAGAGCCTGATGTGGTGTTTGAACTCATGACCTGTGAGATCGTGGCCTGAGCCAAAGTTGGATGCTTAAGTGACTGAGCCACCCAGGCGCCCCTTTGTGAGAAGGCTTTTTTTTTTTTTTAACTGTTATGATTGAGCTTTCTTTTTTTATTTGCTTGACTATATTATTTTCTATAATGCCATACCATATACCTTTAAGACCAAGTAATGTTATATCAAGACACAAAGAAAATTTGTGTATGGAGTTAATTCTAAGTAGTTAGATCACTCAATCCACAAAATTTTTTAAAATATTTATTTTTGAGAGAGAGAATGTGCCCACACAAGCAGAGAAGGAGCAGAGAGAAAGAGGGACAGAGGATCCGAAGCAGGCTCTGGGATGACAACAGAAAGCCTGATGTGGGATTTGAACTTATGAACTGCAAAATCATGACCTGAGGCAAAGTTAAATATTGACTGAGCCACCCAGGCGCCCCTCAAATCTTGTACTTTTAAACAGAGCTGACTGATTCATGGTTTGGAAGAAGATTTTAAAGTATTGATTTGGTCTCTTTGATAGCAGTAGGAGTATTAAGTTTTTCCATACCTTCTTGAGTTAGTCTTTAAAATTAAAAAAAAACCAAAAAGGTTTTTTTGAATAATTTTAGATTTATAGGAAAGTTAGAAAAATAGTAGGTGGAGTTCTATCATGTTCCTTAACCATCCCACCCTGTTATTAATGTCTTATATTACCATGATTTGTAATTTGTCAGAACTAAGACACTGACATTGACTAAACTTAAGACTTTATTTGGATTTGAGTAGTTTTTTTCTTTGAAATCCTCCTGCTGTCCCGTGTCCAACCCAGAGTATCCTATTGTATTTGGTTAGCATGTCTCTCCAATCTCTTCTAGTTTATGACCCTTTCTTAGTTTTAACTTGTTTTTATGATCTTGACTCTTTTTCTTTTTTTTCTTTTTTTTTTTTAATGTTTTTATTTATTTCTAGGAGAGAGAGAGAACGTGAGCAGGGGAGGGTCAGAGAGACAGGGAGTCACAGACTCCGAAACAGGCTCCAGGCTCCAAGCTGGCAGTCAGCACAGAGCCCGACGCGGGGCTCGAACCCACGAACCGTGAGATCATGACCTAAGCGAAAGTCGGACGCTTAACCAACTAAGCCACCCAGGCGCCCCTGATCTTGACTCTTAAGGTGTGCTACCCAGCTGTGCTGTAGAATCTCTCCCTATCTGGGTTTGTCTCATATTGCTCTCATGAGCAGACTAAGGATATGAGAAGAATACCACAGAGGGGGAGTGCCGTTCTTATCACATAATTTCAGGAGGTGTATGCTATCCACAGCATCACCGATGATGTCAAATTAACCTTCATCACATGGCTAAGGTATTATTGCCAGGTTTTTTCACTGTGAAGTCTACTCTTCTCTTTACTTTTACTTCACTTTTATTACTCTTCTCTTTCACTACTTTAATTCTTTGGAAACAAGTTCCTAAGTCACTAAGGCTAGAAAGTAAGCTCCACCTCCTAGGGGGAGGCATATATATGCCTGGATATATTTTTTGGAATTCTTCAGTAAGAAAGATTTGTCTCTTCTTCCTCATTTATTTGCTTATTTATTCAGTCATATGTTTATATCAGTGTGTTCCAGGTTTGTTTAATGGGTTTTATGTCTTAAGAATTTGCCTAGTTCAGAAAAAAAAAAAAAAAAGAATTTGCCTAGTTCATTTAAGTTTTCAAATCTATTTGTAGAAGAATAGAAGAATCTATTTCATAATATCCTCCTATTTGTGGTTTTTTAAAAAATTTATTTAATGTATTTTTTAAGATTTACATCCAAGTTAGTTAGCATATAGTACAACAGTGATTTCAGGAGTAGATTCCTTAATGCCCCTTACCCATTTAGCCCACCCCCCCTCCTACAACCCCTCCAGTAATCCTCTGTTTTCCATATTTAAGAGTCTTATGTTTTTGTCCCTCTCCCTGTTTTCATATTATTTTTGCTTCCCTTCCCTTATGTTTATCTGTTTTGTATCTTAAAGTCCTCATATGAGTGAAGTCATATGATGTTTATTTTTCTCTGACTAATTTCAGTTAGCATAATACCCTCTAGTTCCATCCATATAGTTGCAAATGACAAGATTTTCATTCTTTTTGATTGCCGAGTAATACTCCACTGTATATGTATATATACCAAATCTTATTTATCCCTTCATCCATCAATGGATGTTTGGACTCTTTCCGTATGTGGACTGGTGTCAGTAGTGCTGTTATAAACATTGGGGTGCATGTGCCCCTTTGAAACAGCATACCTGCATCCCTTGGATAAATACCTAGTAGTACAATTGCTGGGTCTTAGGGTGGTTCTATTTGTAATTTTTTGAGGTACCTCCAGAGTGGCTGCACCAGTTTTCATTCCCACCAGCAGTACAGAAGAGATTCTCTTTCTCCGCATCCTCACCAACATCTGTTGTTGCCTGAGTTGCTAATGTTAGCCATTCTGACGGCTGTGAAGTAGTATCTCATTGTGGTTTTGATTTGTATTTCCCTGGTGATGAGTGACATTGAGCATCATTTTATCTGTCTGTTTGCCATCTGGATGTTTTCTTTAGAGAAGTGTCTGTTCATGTCTTTAGCCTGTTTCTTCACTGGATTGATTATTTGTTTTTTGGGTGTTTAGTTTGATAGGTTCTTTATAGATTTTGGATACTAATCTTTAATATGTCATTTGCAAATATCTTCTCCCATTCCATTGGTTGCCTTTTAGTTTTGCTGATTGTTTCTTTTGCTGTGCAGCAGGTTTTTATTTTGATGAGGTCCCAATAGTTCGTTTTTTCTTTTGTTTTTGTTTTTTTTTTTTTGCCTCCAGAGATGTGTTGAGTAAGAACTTGCTGTGGCTGAGGTCAAACAGGCTCTTGCTTGCTTTCTCCTCGAGGATCTTGATGGCTTCCTGCCTTACATTTAGGTCTTTCATCTACTTTGAGTTTATCTTTGTGTATGGTGTAAGAAAATGATCCAGGTTCATTTTTCTGCATGTCGCTGTCCAGTTTTCCTAGCATCACTTGCTCAAGAGACTGTCTTTATTACATTGAATATTCTTTCTTGCTTTGTCAAAGATTAGTTGGTCATACGTTTGTGGGTCCATTTCTGGGTTCTCTAATCTGTTCCATTGGTCTAAGCATCTGTTCTTTTGCCAGTACCATACTGTCTTGATGATTACAGATTGAGATGCCTCCTGCTTTGGTTTTCTTTTTCAAGATTGCTTTGGCTTACTCAGGGTCTTTTCTGGTTCCATACAAATTTTAGGGTTGTTTGTTCTAGCTCTGTGAAGAATGCTGATGTTATTTTGATCGGGATTATATTGAATATGTATACTGCTTTGGGTAGTATTAACATATTAACAATATTTGTTCTTCCTATCCAGGAGCATGAAATATTTTCCCATTTTTTTGTGTATGTGTCTTCTTCAATTTCTTTCATTAGCTTTCTATAGTTTTTAATGTTTAGTTTTTTCACCTCTTTGGTTAGATTTATTCTAGGTATTTTATGGTTTTTCTATAATTGTAAGTGGGATTGATTCCTTGATTTCTCTTTCTGTTGCTTCATTGTGGATGTATAGGAATGCAACTGATTTCTGTGCATTGATTTTATATCCTGCTACTTTGCTGAATTCATGGATCAGTTCTAGAAATTTTTTGGTGGAATGTTTTCAGTTTTCCATATAGAGTATCATGTCATCTGCGAAGAGTGAAAGTTTGACCTCCTCCCGGCTGATTTGGATGTCTTTTATTTCTTTATGTTGTCTGAGTGCTGAGGCTAAGAATTCCAATACTCTGTTGAATAACAGTGGTGAGTGTGGCCATCCCTGTCTTATTCCAGACCTTAGGGGGAAAGCTCTCAGTTTTTCCCCATTGAGGATGATATTAGCATTGGGTCTTTCACATATGGCTTTTATGATCTCGAGGTATGATCCTTCTATCCCTACTTTCCTAAGGGTTTGTATCTAGAAAGGATGCTGTATTTTGTCAAATGCTTTCTCTGCATCTATTGAGAGGATCATGTGGTTCTTGTCTTTTCTTTTCTTGATGTGATGAATCACGTTGAATGTTTTGAGGATATTGAACTATCCCTGCATCCCAGGTATAAATTCCACTTGGTTGTGACAAATAATTTTTTTAATGTATTGTTGGATCTGGTTGGCTAATATCTTACTGAGAATTTTTGCATCCATGTTCATCAGGGAAATAGTTCTCCTTTTTAGTGGGGTCTTTTCTGGTTTTGGAATCAAGGTAATGTTGGCTTCATAGAAGGAGTTTGGAAGTTTTCCTTCCATTTCAGTCTTTTGGAACAGCTTCAAGAGAATAGATGTTAACTCTTCCTTAAATGTTGTAGAATTCCCCTGGAAAGCCATCTGGCCCTGGAGTCTTGTTTTTGGGAGATTTTTGATTACTAATTTGATTTCTTTACTGGTTATGGGTATGTTCAAATTTTCTATTTCTTCCTGTTTCAGTTTTGGTAGTTTATATGTTTCTAGGAATTTGTCCATTTTTTCTAGATTGTGCAATTTGTTAGCATATAATTGCTCATAAAATTCTCATTATTATTGTTTTATTTCTGCTGTGTTGGTTGTGATCTCTCCTCTTTCATTCTAGACTTTATTTGGGTCCTTTCCTTTTTCTTTTTGATCAACCTGGCTAGTGGTTTATCAGTTTTGTTAATTCTTCAAAGAAGCAGCTTCTGGTTTCATTGATCTGTTCTACTGTTGTTGTTTGTTTGTTTGTTTTTTAATTTCGATAGCATTGATTTCTGCTCTAATCTTTATTATTTCCTGTCTTCTGCTGGTCTGGGGTTTTATTTGCTATTCTTTGAGGTGTAAGGTTAGGCTGTGTATCTGAGATCTTTCTTCCTTCTTTAGGAAGGCCTGGATTGCAATATACTTCCCCTGTTATGACTGCCTTTCCTGTGTCCCAGAGGTTTTGAGCTGTGGTGTTATCATTTTCATTGGCTTCCATGTACTTTTTAATTTCCTCTTTAACTTCTTGGTTAGCCCATTCATTCTTTAGTAGGATGTTCTTTAGTCTCCAAGTATTTGTTATCTTTCCAAATTTTTTCTTGTAGTTGATTTCAAGTTTCATAGCATTGTGATCTGAAAATATGCATGGTATGATCTCAATCTTTTTGTACTTGTTGAGGGCTGATTTGTGTGCCAGTATGTGATATATTCTGGAGAATGTTCTGTGTGCACTGGAGAAGAATGTATATTCCACTGCTTTAGGATGAAATGTTATGAATATATCTGTTAAGTCCATCCAGTCTAGTATGCCATTCAAAGCCATTGTTTCCTTGTTGATTTTTCTGTTTAGATGATCTGTCCATTGCTATAAGCGGGGTGTTGAAGTTCCCTACTATTATGCTATTATTATCAATGAATTTCTGTATGTTTGTGATTAATTAATTTATATCTTTGGGTGCCTCCACATTTGGAGCATAAATGTTTACAACTGTTATGTCTTCTTGGTGAATCAGCCTCTTTAAGTATGATATAATGCCCTCCTTCATCTCCTATTACAGTCTTTGTTTTAAGGTCTAGATAGTCTGATGTAAGTATGGCTACTGCAGCTTTCTTTTGGTGTCCATTAACATGGTAGGTGGTTCTCCATCCCCTTACTTTCAATCTAAAGGTGTCTTTAGGTCTAAAGTGGGTCTCTTGAAATAGCATATAGATGGATCCTGTTTTCTTCTCCATTCTGTTACACCATGTTTTTTGATTGGAGCATTATTCCATTGACATTTAGAGTAAATACTCCTCCTATTTGTTTGATCTTTGCTTTACTTATAGTTAGGTTTTCCTTTTCGTTTTTAATAATTAACTTCTTTTTTTCTTGACCCAATCTGAGGTATTTTGTTACTCATTTCAAAGAACAAACTTTTGGTTTTATCATTCTCTTTATTGTTTGTTTTTCACTTCATTGCTTTTATACTTTTTTTAAGATGAGGTTATTTTTTGAAATAACCTTAGTTAGACATTTAGCTCATTAATTTTCAGCCATTCTTCTTCCCTGATGAAAGCATTTATGGGAATATATTCTCCTGTGAGTATTGCTTTTGCTGCATTATATAGTTTTGAAGTGTAGTATTTTCATTATTGTTTCAGTTTTATTTAATTTTTTTCTTTTAAAAATAATTTTTTTCAGTTATTTCTTGAATTGTGAATTATTTAGAGATAGAGTTTTAAACTTCCAAACTCTTGGCAGTTTTGTGTTTAGTTTCTTTCTGATTTCTCTTTCATGTATTGTGACCAGAGACTATATAGTCTTTCTGGTGGTAGTGATTATTCCATTCTCTCCTCATGTTTCTTAACCTCTCTTGTACATTTTCATTTCTAGTGACTTTGTAGGCCACTGTAAGTTTGTCTTCACTGTCTGTTCACTTAGTTGTAGTTGTTACTTAACTCTTTCATTGTGATTTTACTTATATTTTTCAGTTCTAGCACTTCTAGTTGGTTCTCTTTCAGATTTGCCCATTCACTTTTCATACCCTCTTGAATCATACTGGTATTTTCAATTTGCTTTTCCCTTTCTTTTATGTATTAAACATATTTAATGTTTTATATTTGATAATTCTAATATCTGAAATTTTGCAGGAAATTTGTACTGTTTTATAAATTTTCACTGGCTTTTTATAAAAGTGCCTTGTGTACTTGGTGTTTTGTGATTTTCTTTTTGAATTTTGAACTCCTTTTCTTTGGAATCCTACATAATTATGGGAATTCTTTCTGGTTTAGGTTCAGGGTACATTTTTCTAGAGAAGGTTTTTATTTTCTTCTCCTATGTGCTTGGAGGTGGGGGGCGGTTAGTCTGTGAACCTGGACTTGAACTTAAAATTCTTACTCTTGGTTTAGGAATATCCACAGCATGTAGATGATTCAGGCATCAAGTTCTTATTTGTTTGCTAAAGCCATTAGGTAAATTTTCCTTGATGTTTGCTTTCGAGGTGTTTTTGATGTTTGAATTCATCTTTTTCCTGGGTTATTGTACTTCTTGGGCCCTGACTTTGTCTAATGGTCCCTGAGACTTCAGGAGGCCTGAGCCTTTTCCTGAGTCCCTCCACTCCTAGGTTATGCACCTTGATTCTCTGGCTGCTTTGCTGCTTGCTTTGCTGTCTTTTTTCTTGCTTTGTTTCCATTCTTTGTGCTAGTGATTTTGCCTTACATTGTTTATGAGGTATCTAGCATTAAAAAGGGTAATTTTTATATTTTATTGAGGAGTTTTAGATGCTATATTGCAGAAGTGTTGTTTTTTTTTTTTTTTACAAATAGTTTATTGTCAAATTAGTTTCCACATAACACCCAGTGCTCATCCCCACAAGTGCCCTCCTCCATGCCCACCCCTCCTCCCCCCCACATCCACCAGTCCTCAGTTTTTGTCAGCATTCAAGAGTCTCTCATGGTTTGCCTCTCTCCCTTTCCCCCACCATTTCCGCCCTTCTTCTCCCCCTTGGTCCTCTGTTAAGTTCCTCCTAATCCTCCTATACGTGCACACATATGATATTTGTCCTTCTCTGCCTGACTTATTTCGCTCAGCATAACACCCTCAAGGTCCATCCATGTTGCTACACATGGCCAGATTTCATTGTTTCTCATTGCCGTGTAGTATTCCATGGTATAGATAAACCACATCTTCTTGATCCATTCATCTGTTGATGGACACTTAGGCTCTTTCCAGGTTTTAGCTATTGTGGAGAGTGCTGCTATGAACATTGGGGTACATGTGCTCCTATGCATCAACATTTCTGTATCCCTTGGGTAAATTCCTAGCAGTGCTATTGCTGGGTCATAGGGGAGTTCTATTGTTAGTTTCCTTAGGAACCTCCACACTGTTTTCCAGAGGGGCTGTACCAGTTTACATTCCCACCAACAGTGTAGGAGGGTGCCCGTTTCTCCACATCCTCGCCAGCATCTAGAGTTCTCTGATTGGCTCATTTTAGCCACTCTGACTGGCGTGAGGTGGTATCTCAGTGTGGTTTTGATGTGTATTTCCCTGATGAGGAGCGATGCTGAGCATCGTTTCATGTGTCTGTTGGCCATCTGGATGTCCTCTTTGGAGAAGTGTCTGTTCATATCTTCTGCCCATTTCTTCACTGGGTTGTTTGTTTTTCGGGCGTGTAGTTTGGTGAGTTCCTTGTGGATTCTGGATATCAACCCTTTATCTGATATGTCATTTGCAACTATCTTTTCCCATTCCGTTGGTTGCCTATTAATTTTCTGGGTTGTTTCCTTGGCTGTGCAGAAGCTTTTAATCTTGAGGAGGTCCCAACAGTTTATTTTTGCTCTTGATTCCCTTGCTTTTGGGGATGTGTCAAGTAAGAAGTTGCTGCGGTGGAGGTCAAGGAGGTTGTTTCCTGCTTTCTCCTCTAGGGTGTTGATAGTTTCCTGTCTCACGTTCAGGTCCTTTATCCATTTTGAGTTTATTTTTGTGCATGGTGTGAGAAAATGATCTAGTTTCATTCTTCTGCATGTTGCTGTCCAGTTCTCCCAACACCATCTGTTAAAAAGGCTGTCTTTTTTCCATCGGATATCCTTTCCTGCTTTGTCAAAGATTAGTTGGCTGTATACTTTTGGGTCCACTTCTGAGTTCTCGATTCTGTTCCATTGGTCTATGTGTCTGTTTTTGTGCCAATACCATACTGTCTTGATGATGACAGCTTTGTAGTAGAGGCTAAAGTCTGGGATGGTGATCCCTCCCGTTTTGGTTTTATTTTTCAGGATTACTTTGGCTATTCGGGGTCTTTTGTGGTTCCATACAAATTTTTGGATAGTTTGTTCTAGTTTTGAGAAGTATGCTGGTGCAATTTTGATTGGAATTGCATTGAATGTGTAGAGTGCCTTAGGTAGTAATGACATCTTAACTATATTTATTCTTCCTATCCATGAGCATGGAATGTTTTTCCATTTCTTTGTGTCTTCTTCAATTTCCTTCATAAGTTTTCTATAGTTTTCATCATATAGATCTCTTGTATCCTTGGTTAGGTTTATTCCTAGGTATTTTATGGTTTTTTGTGCAATTGTGAATGGGATCAGTTTCTTGATTTCTCTTTCTGTTGCTTCATTGTTGGTGTATAAAAATGCAACTGATTTCTGTACGTTGATTTTGTACCTTGCAGAAGTGTTTTAAGACTTGTAGTCTAGTATATTTCAGGGAATGGAAATCCTGTTAGAAATTTTTCAAAGGGATAGTTTCTAGAAACCAGTCCAGACCCATCGACTAGAATCTGCAGAATGCAGGTCTAGGGTATCTTTAAAACTTCTTAGATAGTTTTGATGCTGTATAAGGTTTGAGAACCACTGATATAGAAAAATTTAACAACTTCTTTTGTAAACTTAAACAATTAAATATTAATAGCTAATGTTTATTGAAGATAAGTTAACATACATAGTAGGCATGAAATAATCCTCGCCATTAGTAGTATTAATTATGTGCTAGGCTCTATTCTAAACTCTTCACATATATAGCAATCTGTATTGCTCACAACAACACTGTAGCTATAACAACTATCCTCATGATATTTTTTATTATTTTTTTTAATATTTACTTATTTATTTTGAGAGTATGTGCACACAAGTGGGGAAGGGCAGAGAGAAAGGGGGAGAGAGAGAATCCCAAGCTGCAGAGTTTGAACCCATGAAATGTGACATCATGAACTGAGCTGAAACCAAGAGTCAGTCTCTTAACTGACTGAGCCACCGAGGTGCCCAGAACTATCCTTATTTTATAAATGAAAAATTGAAGGAAGAGAAAGTAAATAACTTACCCAAGATTACACAGTTAGCAGGTAGCACAATTATATTTTAATCCAGATAGTTAATGTAATTCCGGAGCATGTAAGCTTCACCCACAATCTTTACAGTCTTGATTCCCAGAGTTAATCTAACATTGTAGAATATAGCAAGAAAAATATATTTGAGGGGCGCCTGGGTGGCTCAGTCGGTTAAGCGTCCAACTTCAGCTCAGGTCATGGTCTCACGGTTCGTGGGTTCGAGCCCCATGTCGGGCTCTGTGCTGACAGTTAGCACAGAGCCTGGAGCCTGTTTCAGATTCTCTGTCTCCCTCTTTCTCCCTGACCCTCCCCTGCTCACGCTTTCGCTCGCTTGCTCTCTCTCTCTCTCTCAGAAATAAATAAAACATTAAAAAAAGAAAAATATATTTGAATTATGATATAATCATGTAGCTTCAGTATAGGTATAGGGGAAGCAGAATAGTATTAAGAAAGAGCTTTAAGTTACAGTGAGGCAGACAGGCATGAATCTTTTCCTCAACTGCTTTCTTATAGCAATGAAAAGTAGTTTCTTTTCTAAGCTTTTACTTTTATTATTGGTAAAGGAGGATAATTATTTTTACTGCACAGAGATTTTGAAAAAATAATAGAACTTGCACTGTGTTCCTTAACCATACACAAAGTGGAAAGTACCAGTATTCATGGTATCCCCAAAGAAAATTATGTTCACTGCCGTACAGGAGATTGTAGTAAACCTTAGTCTAGGATGATGTTGGGAGAGGTGGTCAACAGCACTGGCTGATGGGGCTGGTGGGGGCCATGCTGACTGTCCCTGTTAAGAATATGCTTGGTGCCAGGCCCTGCCCTAGGCTCTGGAGATACAGAAATGATTAACACATAGCCTTCCTGCTCTCAAGGGGTTGACAGTCTGCTTGCAGGGATCCAGACAGATATGTAGGCAGATAATTTGCTAGATGCTGCAGTGTGGTAAGCGTAGTGTGCTATGGGGACACAGAGGAGGATTATTCAACCAAACTGTAGGAGACGAGGAATTACTTTCTAGAGAGAGGTAGGATGATGATGGAAGGGATTAGTGTCATAAGTCGAGATAGGCAAAGCAGAGGCTAGTAAAAAATTGTCATTGTCACAAAAATGTCACATTCACTAACGAAATATGTCCCCAGCATTAATGAAAATGTCAGAGATGTTGGGAAAATATGCTTTTATCAGGTCAATGTTGAAATAATAAGAGCCTAGTTTTAGGTTTAGGTTACTAAAGCAGACAGTTTTTAAATGTAAAACTGAAATGGCACTGTTTATATATAGCATTGAAATTTCTATTAAAGAGCACTTTCTGAGGTATTACATATACACATGGCCTACATGCTTGTTATTCAGTAACCATTGTCACATTAAGTTATACTTCTGGGGAGGGAAGAGGAGGAGAATGATCTTCAGAAGATGGAAATCATGATTTGTGAGTTGGGGCAAATATCAGCATGTGTTGTTTATACATTTCCTTTTCTCCTATCCTTATTCACATGCAATGAAAAATTGAGTGGCTCATGTACAGTTTATGGTTTTAATTTGGTATAGCACATTGCTTTGGTAAGGATTTGATATAGATCAATAAAATTGAATGTGTAAGAGTTGAGATTTCTTTCCATCTTTTTCTGGTGCCCCTTACCAATAAAGTAACATATGAAAAACCCACAAGGGAAAGACCACTCCTTTGGCAAAACTGGGATATGAAAAAGAGAATGAATGGGGTGCCTGGATGGCTCAGTTGGTTAAGTGTCTAACTTTGCCTACAGTCACGATCTCATGATTCATGAGTTAGAGCCCTACATAGGCTCTGTGCTCAGCACAGAGCCTGCTGGGGATCCTGTGTCTCCCTCTGTCTCTGCCCCTACCCTGCTTGAATTTTGTCAGAAATAAATAAACATTTAAAAAAAGAGAGAGAGAGAAAGAATAAAGAATTTCTTGGAAGGGGAGGAATGTGGGACTGGAAAAGAAAAGAGGATGTTGAAATAGGCTGTTGTAATGGATAAAGTGAAATCAAGGATTATAGGAATAATGAATGAAGTTGGTCTTTAAAAATAACCCAAGACAAGCAGTATCTCTGCATATTCTGGTAGCCAGATGCGTGACTTGATGTAAAAGTATACTTTGATCTTCAGCTCAATTTATATGTCCATATGAGGCCCTCTTGCTTCCGTTGCTCCGCTACTAGAGCTGTCTTCCTAAAAATCTTAGCTAGTTGGGTTCTTTCCTTGCTTAACCCTTCCAGTCAAAGTAATTAGATGTAAAAATCTCCAAAACCATCAAGAGTAGAATGCATTTTGAATATTTTCCCTTGTTACAATTTGGTCTGAAGACCTTCAGCCAACTGGAATTTGGCCAACTGAAAACTTACTATAACATTTTCTCCTAACCCTAACAAAGTCACTTTTGACCAGATAGTTGGCCAGATTTTGTGGGGATGGGAGAAGAGAGGAAGAAAAGGAGAGAGAAAATTTAAATTGAACTCCAGCATTTCCAAATCTTTGCTTCCTGTCTCTTTGTTCTCCTTCTGCAACCCATCACATTTTTCCCTTGCTGGATATTTGTTTGTTTGTTTGTTTCTATTCAAGGGACAACTTATTGGGTTTCTTGAGTAGTTAGTTAGGAAGAACAAATAGTCAAATAATGAAAATCCATCAGTTTTAGTGCCAGTTATTATATCAGCAGATTCTATTAGGAGTATTTATTGAAGCATGTCATGCTAATAGTCCCAGAGTGTAATTATACTTGCAGATTTTTCTTGCTTTCAGGGAGTTTGTAACATGTTCCAGATGGTTAAATAGGAAAGAGTAGACATTTTGTACTGTCTTTTCAATTATGATTAAGAATTTGATGTTACATTTTACTTACATTATCATTGTTGCTTTTGTTAGATTTAAACATGAGAGGAATTTAAACAAAATGTATTTTTTAAAATTTCTTTATTACTGTGGTCAACAATTAACAGGACCTATCATAGATACTTTTCCCCTGTTAAGTCGGTTAATTGCTTTAATTTAGCATTATTAAAATGAGATAATTGCATCTTAAGCAGTAATTCTTATATGAATGTAGTCCTTAACTTATTCTTAGAAAGTGTTTACTTGGGTTTGTTTTAGACTTAAAATTACATGGTGAACCTTCTTGAAAAAAACCTACGTAAGACTGAAATAGAATAATTTTCCAAACTCTAGATGATTCTTGACCTTTTTCCACAAACTGGTATGACTTATATTCAGTCCCTACTGGTAGTAGCCATGACTTTTTGCTCATCTCTTCATATTCTCTTGTCTACTCTTCACTGACCATAAAGCTGTTTTCATTTGGAAGGAAGTTTACCAGATATTAGGCATGTCGTCCATGGACCCAGAGTAGAATAGGTTGTGGGTCATAGGGATCCAGACCCATAAACTTTGGCTTCATTATGACCTTATATTAACCAGTTTGCTAACTGGTTAGTAGACTTGAAGAAATACATTGTTTTTTCAATGGGAAGTAGAATACTCTGTAATTCAGTTTAACCACCTATATATTTCATAATGTAATTTTTGTGGGATGGAGGACAAATTGGTCTTGATCCTTAGACTACCTATTCTCTGTCCTTGAAGCCCTTTTCAGGATTTTTTGCATACAAGAAGATAAGCAAAAAACAATAAAATATAATGCCAAAATTATATTTTTGGTGATGAATACTATAGACTATTCCTAAAAGATTTGTTGGAATGAAGGGAGTAGTTTGTATTCTGTATCATCCATTGAGCCTTCCAATAATTTGCCTTTAAAGATCTTTGTTCATTCTCAGACTTTCCTGTTCCTTACTAAGCTGCCAGATCATTACCTCTTCTTGATTTTCTCTCCCCCATACAACCTGCCTTCTCAACCTCTTCAGACTCCTCATTCTTCTTCATACCTGCTCTACAAATTCTTTACAGTTTTTCCAGGTAAAATTCATCTCCTTTTTATAAAGTTCTTTAAATTCCTTCCCAGCAAGATAAAAGTTGGCCTAAACTGAGACTTAAGAAAAGCATGTCTTTGGGGAGATTCTGTTCATCTTGCTATAACAAACTGGTAATAAATTGGAATTTCTATTTTCATAGTTAATGCCAAGTTTTATAAGCACTGATGTGTTTAACATGTACAACAAATGTCACAATAAAGTTACTATTAACCATTCAATTTTGTGAGTCTGGGAATATGGAAAACAATATGGGAAAATTTAATTCTCATTTTTGTGTGTGTGTGTGTTGAAGTGTTTTATATATTCACTGTCCTGTATGTAAAAATTCAATTTTCTACAAAAGAGATGTTTATCTGGGATTAATTTTTAAAAGAGTGATTCACACTAGGATTCCACTGTATGAAGTATTTTAGCTTTACATATAAAGAATGAGAATTGTTTTATAAATTTAGTATATGCAAGACCTTTCCAGGCATATGTATATGAGTTACGTGTATGTGATGATAACAGGATATTTGAAAAGCAATTCTGTTTGAATTCCTGATGCCATCTTTCATCTGATTAACTAAGCTAGACATTTTCCTTACCTCTTGTTTGCAGTATCCCAGCCTCTGTCTCTTTCATCCACTGCACTTTGCTCATGAGGTGGAAAGGGGTGTGACTGTAACTCTCATAATCTTGGAGACCCAGAGTTTACTTATCCATTGACGCCTTGCCTGGAATATGACATTTGAAACATTTAGAAAATTGCAACAGTGGTACTTCAGTTCTTATCTTTCCTGAGGTTTCTTTGTCCCCTTAATATGTACCTGGTATATTTAAATCTCTTTATTTTTCTGTTTTCCCTTTGAATATTTTAACTATAGCACCCCTGAACATGGGTACTGCCTGTAGATTCAGATTTCATTTTTTTGTTATGAGTTCAAGGCAACTTTCTAAGCAAAGCTCATGAATTCATATTCCTCATGGGTCCAATTTGTTACTGATCTCTGTATTCCTGTATTCTAGGAGGCTGTGTTAGGAATTAATACACACCTTTGTCTCATTTCCCAAAACCTAATGTTTGATCTTGCTCTGTTGGCTGATTATCAAGTTCTGTTCACAGCATGATTAGTGCATGGTAGTACTTGTGACACCTTTAGTCCCCATATATTTTGACCCATCTGCTGTGTAAGAGGAAAATGCTCAGCCACTTCTAAGAAGTCAGGCTGAATCAACTTAACCTGTCTAGAAAATGGATGACTAATATAGGAGAGGGAGAGCCAAGCAGATGGACCTTTTAGTGCACATTGTCCACACCTTCCAGTTACATAGCTAGTTAGTATACTAGAGTTTGACATAAATAAAAATTAATTTTCTTCCCTTCTGGGGAGAATGAAAAGTAGCTACAGTGGTAAAAGTTTCTGATCCTCCTATACCAGCGTTTCTGAGTACTAAGGACATTTTGGGTCAGGTAATCCTTTATTGTGGGGGCTGACCTGTGCATTACAGGATTTTAAGAAACGTGTCTGGCCTCTACCCACTAGATACCAGCATTCTCTCCCCCGAGATGTGACAAGCAAAAATAAACATTGCAAAATGTTCCCTGGAGGGAACTGTAGTTCCCAGTTGAGAATAGGTGCTCTACACTTCATGCATTTTTGATTATATGATGAGGACAAGTTCTTAGAAGGTAGGTTGTTTTTTATGTACATTTTAATTATTTTGGTAACTCCAGAAAGGCAGTACCAATTTATGTTCCTAACGATGATGTGCATATTTCCTTAGACCCTCACTGATGCTAGGTTTTGTCGGTCTTTTAGCTTTACCTGTCTGGTAGATGAGAAAATACTTTCCCTTAATTTTAATTTAATCCAAACAGTTATAGTTAGGTTGGATGTATTCTCATTTTTATTGTCCAGTTTTATATCATCTAATGTGTACTACTTGTTTTTGTTCTTTGACCATTTTTCTGGAATTAACTTGGTCACTTGTGGGTTTATGAAGTTGTTCTCATTGTTAGGAATTTTTCACTGTTTTTTTGATCAGAATTACCATTTTTCCTTTTTAGTTTCTGGCTTGAATTCATAACTAGTTTTATGCTCATATCTTTCCCAGTAGATTGAACTTATTGAAATATCATATGTAAGGTACTCAGTAGATTTTTAAATTAAGTCCAACAGAGAAGAACACTGGTACTGCGGCACCTGGGTGGCTCAGTCAGTTAAGTGTCCAGCTTTGGCTGAGGTCATGATCTCACAGTGCATGGGTTCAAGCCCCGTGTTGGGCTCTGTGTTGACAGCTTGGAGCCTGGAGCCTGTTTTTGGATTCTGTGTTTTCCTCTCTCTCACTCTCTGCCCCTCCCTGCTCATGCACTTTCTCTCATTTTCTCTCTCAAAAACAAATAAATAAACATTAAAAAAAAACAATAAGAAGAACACTGGTACTTATCCAAATTAAAAGAGAATGTATGTGTGTGCATGTGTTCACATGTGCATGAATGTGTGTGTGTGTGTGTGTGTGTGTGTGTGTATGTTCCTGTGTGTTTACGTGGACATTGAAGAAGAGAGGGCTAAAGACTGAGCTGCAGTACAGGTATGTTCACATTTACCAGACATTGAAAAGATATTGAGAAGCTGAGGACAGCCAGTAGAATGCAGTTTCTTACAAGGCACTGGAAAGCTCAGAGAGGATATCTTAGTATTGGCACAAGATTCGCCTCAAATCTCCCTCAAATACTGTATGGTCAAGTGAGAGAAAAGCTTTCAAACATTCAAAAGGAGGTAGAGGTGACAGTTCCGAGAAGTGATACAGTAAGGATATAAGAGGCTTAAACTTCCTTTTTAAAACTTTTTTGCTTTATAGATTATTTAGAAGTATAACTTTAAACATTTGGAGGATGGGTTTTTTCCCCCAAATGTCTTATTGTTATTGATTTTTAATACATTTCAGTTGTGTTCAAACAACATGTTCTGATGTGTTTAATCCTTTTAAATTTATTTTGATTTATCAGCAGTCTCTATTGGTGAAGGTACCACAAACACATGAAAAGAATATATATTCTGTAGGGGCGCCAAGGTGGCTCAGCCGGTTGAGTATTTGACTTTGGCTCAGGTCATGATCTCATAGTTCGTGAGTTTGAGCCCCTCATTGGGCTCTGTGCTGGCAGCTCAGAGCCTAGAGTCTGCTTTGGATTCTGTGTCTCCCTCTCTCTGCCCCTCCCCCCTCTCAAAAATAAACAAACATTAAAAAAAATTTTTTTTAAATGAATACATAATCTGCAGTTGTTGGGTGTAGTGCTCTAACAATAATCAGGTCAAGGTAGTTGATAATATTTTCATAAATATGTATATATATACAAATACATATATATTCACTCATATATATACACACATACATACAAAAATATGGGCTTGCTTCTTCTATCAGTTGCTGAGAGAGAGGGATGTTAAAAATCTCCAACTATTTTGTGTATTTGTTTTTCTCCATTTAATTCCATCACATTTTGCCTCTTGTATTTAAGCTCTGCTCTCAGAGGCTATGATAATAGGAGACCTTGAATGCTAGGTACCAGGAGTGAGAATTCTTGGTGGAAACTATGGAAGGCACTGCTGAGTGCTGACTCTGGGTGTGATGCTGGGAACATGGAATGTGGGAATTGTTGAGCAGGAGCACTGTGTAGGCGGAGTAGGGGTAAGATTAGCCTGCTGCTGAGATGCCTCAGACTTGAGTTGCTAACAGTATGGAGTGTGATGATGATTCTGAAAAACTGAACGAGATGCTGATCTGATAGACATAGAAGAGAAAAAATTAGCAGGAGTTTTTAATGGTTTGAAGATAGGAAACACTAGGAGGGCTGAATCAAACAGTTCTAAGAACCTAGGGAATTGGGGAAAAGAAGTGTGATCGCTAGTGATAGCGGTGTATTTCATAGCAACTTTGAGTGATAGTGATGAGCATTTTCTCATTAAATGCTCATTAAATTGTGGTGTTGCCTGGATATACAAGTGTAGGTATTATGTAAGCAATAAAGAGAAGTTCAGAATTAGTGAAAGGATCCGAGGTTCTTTATGCTGAGTTTTTATTTCTCCCATACTATGAAATCATTTGTTTCTGAAATGATTTTGGGTTTAAGTTTTTATTATATGTGGTCTTGGCTCTGACGTTAGCTTCACCTATAAACTGGCCTTAATCACTCAGTCTAATGTGTACAAGTAGCTCCCCTAGTAACTCTCTACCTCAAATTATTCAGTTTTATTTACTCATCTTTTCCTTTCATCAGAACATGAGCTTCGGAGAGTGGGCACTCCATCTCTCTTGTTCACTGCTGCACCCAAGCACTTGCTGTAATGCTTGCTGCATGTTGGGCTCTTATTAAATACATGGGGATTGAATCACTCTGCCTGTTACAAAAGAAATGATGTGTACTGAATAAAAGAAATAATAAAAAGAAAATGTCTTATAATCTGATTTTAAAATACCTTACTAATGTGCATTACCTGTTTTTTGAAGTCATCATGCTAGGTGCCTGGCTAGTGTCCCCTCCCCACCTCCACCTGAAGATACTCTGCATGCCACTGTAGGGAAAGTGATAGTTAAATGTAACTGTAGAGGGACGCCTGCATGGCTTAAGAGTCCAACTCCTGGTTTCAGCTCAGATCATGATCTCATGGTTTCATGGTTCAGGCTCCGTGTTGGGCTCTGCACTGGCAGCGTGCAGCCTGCTTGGAATTCTCTTTTCTTCTCTCTCTGCCCCTCCCTCACTAGTGTTCACTCTGTCTCAAAATAAATAGACTTAAAAAAAAATGTAACTGTAGATTAGCACACCTCATTACATGATTTTAAGTTTGCATCCCAAACAAGGAATTCCTTATTAAAACCTCTAACCACATACACTGGTCACTTCTCTACTTTAAAAGGTAGTATGTAATTTAGAAATAGCAGAAAAAGAAACAGAAATATCTAGACACAAGTATTTTTATCAGTTAACTTTAGTATCTATTCTTTGCTACCCTTAATAGGTACAGAGAGGTCTATTGACAGTGTGTGGAGGAAACCGAGCCTGCATATAGAAGCACGTGTAATGCAAACACTCATCTGATAAAGTATATGCCAGTTTTACCATCACCTAAAGTGATCTAACCTCTGCTTTGTAAAATGCATTCTTGGTACAAGGCCATCTTTTAGCACATAGAAGACCTGTGTTGGGAATTAAAATCTTATGTGAGCATCCTGCCAGAGTATTTTGGAGATTTAGAACAACTCAGTTCTCATAGTCCTCAGCAGCTGCCTTCCAATTCAGTTAAGTTGCTCTTTAAGAAAGAACTAAACACTTAACTGTAGTTTAGGTGTTACATTTCATTTTTAGCTCTTTGAATATGGACTGTCTCCAACATCCTGGTGTTTTTCTCTCGCCTGGTAGCAAAAACAGAGAGAGAAAATATATTGCAGAATGATGCCACAAAAATGGGCTTTTTCCAATTAGTAGAGATGAGTCCAGCAGGTTTACTACTTTCAGCTTGTTTTTCTTCATGTGCTCTCACCTCCAAATCTGTGCCTAATCTCTTACGTTATAGTGTGCTCTCCCCCCGGGCCATTGATATTGCTCTTTGATTTGTTTAGAAGCATGTAATGTCCTTTGGCCAATTCAATAATCTTCATTCTCTTTGAGCTTTTAATTGCATTACCATTGTTGAATTGGAATAGGTTCATTAATTCCACAAATTAACCTTTTAAAATGTGTACCTATTCTGTGCCAGTTAAAAAAACATCCATCTGCGGGGCACCTGGGTGGTTCAGTCAGTTATGCATCTGACTTTGGCTCAGATCATGATGCCACGGTTTGTGGGTTCAAGCCCCTTGTTAGGCTCTGTGCTGACAGCTCAGAGCTTGGAGCCTGTTTCAAATTCTGTGTCTCCCTCTCTCTCTGCCCCTCTCCTGTGGGGTTTCTCTCTCAAAAATAAATAAACTTAAAAAAAAATCCATCTGGGAGCTTATCATCTAGTGAAGCAGATATATAATAAGCACATAATCACACAAACATATGTTAATATAAGTTTTGAAAAATGCTAAGAAGAAATAGTAGAAAGTACATGAAAGGGGAAAGGGAGGACTGATTTATTTTTTATTTTTCTTTTTCAAGTTTTTGTTAAATTCGAGTTAGTTAACATGCAGTGTAATATTAGTTTCAGGTGTAGAATTTAGTGATTCATCACTCACATACAACACCCAGTACTCATCACAATAAGTGAAGGGAGGGCTGGTTTAGATTCCTGAGGTAAGAGAAGTAGAGTTTTAGCTGAAGCTTGAACAGGGGATAGAAATTGGGCTGGTGAAGAAAATAAGAGATTATTTGCAACAAGGACTATATTATAGTGATGGCCTTAGATGGGGCAGAAGACCGGGGACCAGGCAGGGACTGAGGAGGTACCAAAGCTGCTAATCCACAGCAATGCTGTGGGGAGAGTGGCTGCATCAGGAGTTGGGGATTTTGTCCTAAGTGAGATAAAACTCACGGCACGGGTGTAAGCAGGAATAGGATATCAGATTTGTGTGTATGTGGATGATGACTTATTTTTGAAATAGGCTTGATGGGGCTCTAGAATATAATCTAGGGTGTGACAGTGGAAAAGATTTCAAGGGTGACGTCTGGGTTTCTGGTGGCAGCAATTGGGTGAGTGTGAAGGTACCCTTCTTTTTTCTTCTTTTTTCTTTTCTCTTTTGGAGGTGGGCTAGCCAAGGCAAAGGAATATAGAGGAGTTTAGTTTGGAACTCCTTAATAAATAGGCAGATGCTGGCAGGTGTGGATCTTAAAATAGAGCATAAAAATAGTAGGAGCATTCTTTTGAAAATCACTTGTGTCCAAAATTGATGTTTATACTACACCAGAATTAGTAGTTTTGAAATCTAGTAGCCTAGTCTTTTCAGTGCTTTGTCCTTTTAATGTAAATGTAATGGTGAATCTAAGAGTCATTAATATTTTAAATTTAGTAATTGATATGTAGGAAGTTAAACATACAATTTTGGTTTTTAGGTTATAATCTTCCTTTTAAAAAAAAAGAAGAAATGGAAACCGTGAAGTACTTTGACTTTTTACTGTACTGTTTAAGGTTCATTTTATGCTAAGAATCTAGATTTAAGCATCAGTATCTCCCTGGAATCCGAATAAGAATTAAAAACAAAAAGCTTTATGGAGATACACAACATTTCCTGAATATGTATTACTGAAACAAATAATTAAAGAATTGCATGATACCGAAGTCTGGAAAAAAGCAAGGGGAAACATGATGGCTGCCATTATTTATTAGATAAGTGGCTGCCAAGTAGAAGAGATATTAAACTAAGTTGACTGTGATCTGTTAATCACTTTGCAGTAACTGTGTGCCAGGGATTATTTTAAATAACTTAAAAATATTAAGTGTTTACTCTCCTAATAACTTTTGAATAAGTACAAATATTATTCTTTTTGTAGGGCAGGAAACCGAGGCATAGAAAGGTGAAGGTCAGAAAGCTAGTGTTGGTGGAGTTGAGCTCAAGAATCCATACTTTTAATCAAATTGCAATGTACCTCAGTTCTAATACAGGAATGTGTTGCCTACAGGCAGATGTGGATAGCTGAAGTTCAGTTAATTTATTTCATGGATGTGAGGTTTTATTTCATCAATGTACTAGAGTTTACTGATCCATTCTATCAATGGGTTTATCAATTTGGGTTCTTACCATTTTTTGCTTTCATGAACAATGAACAATGTCTTTCTTCTTTTATTATCTTCTTCTTCATATCTCTTGTCCATTTATACAAAGAATTTCCTTGGGGTCACAGTTCTCTTTAATGCTAGCCACTCATAGAATTCTTGCCACTTACCAAGATTGAGTTCCCAGCTGGAGTCCCCTTGGAGCTCTTGCTTTTAGCACAGCAACAGTTTTCAAATCTTTCCAACATAATACAACATGAATTTGTAACAGCATCCATGAATTTATCCAGACTTTTAAAGGCATTCAAAAGTTGTGTGAAGAAATGTTGTTTTTTTTTCCTGGAGAGAGATTGCAAGGTTTTCATAAAAGCATTTTGTAATCATAAAAGCAATGAAATTAAACTTCTAAAAATTAAAGATTAATAAGGAAAAATAAGTAAATGTGGCCATTATATTAAAAAAATAAAGTTTCTCCCTGCTGACTCTTTCCCTGTCTCTCTCTCTCCGCCTCAAAAATAAACATTTGATTTTTTTTTTAAAAGTGTATCTGGGTGGCCCAATTGGTTAAGCATCCAACTCTTGGTTTTGGCTCAGGTCATGATCTCACCTGCAAGTGAGTTCCAACCCCACGTTGGGCTCTGTGCTGACAGCCGGAGCCTGGAGCCTGCTTTGGATTTTGTGTCTCCCTCTCTCTCTGCCCCTCCCTGGCTTACACATGCTTTCTCTTTCTCTCTCTCTCTTAAAAAGAAATAAACATTAAAAATTTAAAAAAATAAACAGTTTCATCTTTAAAGTCCTCATTTTTTGGGGGGCCTCCTCTTCAGATTCTGTTAATAAGAAAAAGCAAAAAAGAGGGGCGCCTGGGTGGCCTAGTCGGTTAAGCATCTGACTCTTGGTTTCAGCTCAGGTCATGATCACATGTTTCATGGGAAACATGAGAACTTAAACTTTCCACCCATTTTTAAACTTTTTTTTAACATTAGTATGGTGGCTTGATTTCAAATTTCATTTAAATTATTTTTGTCTTTGATTTGGGGAGCATGGCTCTTGCACCATCAGTAAGAGGAGAGTTGGTAGCATCATTCTTTGTTCTTTTGTGAAATCTTATAGTCTCTCTTAAGAAAAATAAATTTTGCACAGATTTTTAGGTGCCGCCTTCTTTCTTAAATTTTATTTGGGGCAGAATTAATAAGAACAGAGAAGCCACCATGGAATCTTAACTCCATGTAACCAAAGTAATTATCATTGCCACTAGTGTTAATGGTTTGTTTATAATAAGCCACTTCTGGATGGCAGCAGAGCTAACCTAAGCTAGTCCTATCATCCTGGGACTTGGGCTAACATTACCGCTTTCTCTCCTCATCAAAAAGTACATCATAAAGTAGAAGAGTTAAAGTCATGTTGTAATAAAGATAACTTTGGATCTGCTCTAATTTTATCAAAGTAATTAATGTATTAACATTGTAATTTTAAGCGCTATTGGTAACAAGTTACTTTCATCCCACTTCATAGTTACTGTATGTGTGCGTGGGGGAGAGAATGTACTGCCCTTGGAGATTTGAAAGTTTCCATTACTTTCTCAAAGAGGAAAGAACAGTAGACCACACTTCCTTTTGAGCCTCGTCTCATATGGTGACAGTAATGAATGGAAGATAAGTTTTCTTTCCTGTTTTTCCAAAGTCAGAATCCATGATATCAGATAATGTGTATGAAGAGCTAATGCTGTATGTATGATCTAAAGCTGGTCCTTTTTAAAACTTTCCCAATTAACTGTTGTAGAGGCCTTACTGCCTGTTGTTAGTTCTCTTTCTGTCATATACTTCATTTTGTTGTTGAGCACCTTTAATGGATGATTGGTTTCTGAGAATGTCAGGATGGTAAATTTTAAAATTGTTAAAAAGATTGAGGTGTTAATAACATACATGAAGCAAAACTTTAAAAAGATTATGGCGGGTTTGCCTGGGTTGCTCAGTTGGTTAAGTGACCGACTTTTGGTTTTAGCTCAGGTCATGATCTTGGGCTTCATAAGATCAGGCCCCTTATTGGGCTCTGCATGGACAGTGGAGAGCCTCCTTGGGATTCTTCCTCTCCCTGAGTTGCATGCACATACATGCTCCCTAACTCTATCTCTCAAAATAAATAAACATATTTAAAAGAAGATTATGGGGCACCTTAGTGGCTCAGTTGAGTGTCCCAACTCTTGATTTTGGCTCAGGCATTGATCCCAGGATTGTGGGATTGAGCCCCACTTTGGGCTCCACGCTAAGCATGTAGCCTGCTTAAGATTCTCTCTCTCTCTCTCTCTCTCTCTCTCTCTCTCTCTCTCTCTCACTCCCTCACTCCCTTTCCCCTTCCTCCCCATTCTCCCCGTCTCTCCCTCTTATCTGTGCCCTCTGTGTCTTAAAAAAAGATTATGAAATAACAGGAAGATTAGAAATAAATAAAATATTACCAGTAATAACATAGTGTTTGATTTTAGGTAAAGGTGGTAGGTTGAACACACAATTAATATTGTTCCCTCCTGAAACCACAGTTAAGTTAAACAACAATGAAAACAAAGTCAATAAGGGTTGTTGTTAAGTTGTTTTTAGTCATAAATCTAGACTAAGGATTAGAGAAAAACACGACAAAATTTTCAAGGCTGAAAAACAGCTAGAAGAGTGGTAGCAATTTAAACCTAGGAAAGCCCAGTTTTACATGGAGAAAGCTAAGGACTCATGGAAGTTGTACTGGTGAGTCTCCAGAGGGCTCACACAGTGGTAGTATTGTGTAACTCTGGAAGGGGAAGGTGAAGAAGGGCAAGAAGTTGAAGAAGATGAATCTAGGCGACTAAAATAAGGAGGATTGTTTAAAAGACGTCGAAGGAACAGCTGAATGCCTGGATCTTCTTCACTTTTTGCCACTGTCCTAATGTCCTGCTCCCATCTTGACAGTGGGCAATTTGAAGTATGTTCTCTGGATGAAGATAGAGGGCTGGCTACTGCCCTAATGGACAACAGGCACATTGAAAGTGGAGGGGGATTGTTCATAGCAGCACTCTCCACAATAGCTAAAACATGGAAAGAGCCTAAGTGTCCATCAACAGATGAATGGATCCAGAAGATGTGGTTTATCTATACCATGGAATACTACATGGCAATGAGAAACAATGAAATCTGGCCATGTGTAGCAACATGGATGGACCTTGAGGGTGTTATGCTGAGCGAAATAAGTCAGGCAGAGAAGGACAAATATCATATGTGTGCACGTATAGGGAGGATTAGGAGGAACTTAACAGAGGACCAAGGGGGAGAAGAAGGGCGGAAATGGTGGGGGAAAGGGAGAGAGGCAAACCATGAGAGACTCTTGAATGTTGACAAAAACTGAGGACTGATGGATGTGGGGGGAAGGAGGGATGGGCATGGAGGAGGACACTTGTGGGGATGAGCACTGGGTGTTATGTGGAAACTAATTTGACAATAAACTATTTGTAAAAAAAATAATAATAAAATAAAATAAAAAGAAAGTGGAGGGGGATTAAATGAGTATTGGCATTTTGAATGATGAGAGCCGGTGCCCTCTCCTCCATTATTGGCTTCCCAACTGAGGCCTATATCCTCTAAGCAGGAAGCAGGAAGAATCTTCTATGAAAAATCTGACTAGCCCATTAAGAAAAAACTAAAGGCAAAAAGAACTTTACATAAAACTGTACTCTGTTTGCTAAATTTGTTGCTTATAGGGTACAGGTTAACAATTCCAGGGACGCCTAGGTGGCTTAGTCAGTTAAGCGTCCGACTTTCGCTTAGGTCATGATCTCGTGGTTCGTGGGTTTGAGCCCCGCGTCGGGCTCTGTGCTGACTGCCAGCTCAGAGCCTGGAGCCTGTTTCAGAGTCTGTGACTCCCTCTCTCTCTGACTCTCCCCTGCTCACGCTGTCTCTCTCTGTCTCTCTCCTAGAAATAAATAAAATATTTTAAAAAATTAAAAAAAAAAAAACAATTCCGAAGCTACTTTATATGTATACAGGTGTTGAGCAGATAAGCAAATAAGTGGTAGATAATGGGAACCAGGTTTCTCACATCAATATCTGTGACCTAATAAAGAGCTTGCCCAGGTTGCCTTATATTGAAGGTCACAGTCATTAGCCCCATTTACTTAAATAGATCTTTAAATAAACTTTTTATTTCCAAAGATCTAAATATCATCAAACACCTAAGGAAAAAGCACCTACTATGAATAACAGAAATCAAAATAAACAAATCAAGAATACAAACCAACTTGCTGAAAACAGACTGTATAGGCAGGAAAATTTTATGTATATGCATGCACATGCGTGCACATGCGCACACACACACACACACACACACCTACATATAACAGATGTGTGTATAAAATATCTTCAGAAAGATGGGATGCTATATCCGTAAAGCAAGAATAGGATATTTTATTTTATTTTTAAAAAATTTTAAACATTTATTTATTTTTGAGAGACAGAAAGATTCAGTGCGAACAGGGCAGGTGCAGAGAGAGAGGGAGACACAGCCTGTGTGAACAGGCTGGTATTAGGAAGCCTGATGTGGGGCTTGAACCCATGAACCATCGGGTCATGACCTGAGCTGAAGTCAGGTGCTTTAACCGACTGAGCCACCCAGTCACCCAAGAATAGGATATTTAAAAAAAATTTTTTAAAGTGTTTTATTTATTCGTGAGGGAGAGAGAGACAGTGTGAGCAAGGGAGGGTCAGAGACAGAGGGAGACACAGAATTCGAAACAGCCTCCAGGCTCTGAGCTAGCTGTCAGCACAGAGCCCGACGCAGGGCTTGAACCCACGAACCGTGAGATCATGACCTGAGCGAAAGTTGGATGCCCAGCCAACTTAGCCACCCAGGTGCCCCAGCAATAGGATATTTTAAAAAGAATATTCAGAAAACAAAGAATTCTTAAAAACAAATTTTTTTAATGTTTTATTTCTGAGAGAGAGACACACACATACACAGCGTGATCAGGGGAGGGTCAGAGAGAGGGGGAGATATACAGAATCTGAAGCAGGCTTTAGGCTCTGAGCTAGCTGTCAGCACAGAGCCCGACGTAGGGCTCGAACCCACAAACTGCGAAATCATGTCCTGAGCCGAAGTCAGATGCTTAATCGACTAAGCCAACCAGGTGCCCCAGAAAACAAAGAATTCTTATAAATTAAGAATATGTGGCAGAATAGAAAAAAACTCAATAGAATTATTAGATAATAAATTGAGAATTTTTTAGGAGTAGAGCAAAAAGGCAAAGAAATTATAAACAGAAGATTTAATAAGATGAATCTAGGAGGGTCAACATCCTAGTGTTAGGAGTTCCACAAAGAGGGAACAGAATAAATTAGGGGGAAAGAAAGAATATAATCAAAGAGAATTTCTCAAAACTAAAAATGCCAATTGGGTACCTAGCATAAAGGAAGAAAAGAGACTAATACCAGTTCAACTAATAGGATATCCACATAGTCAGCTAAGATGTTCAGTTTCCGTAATAGTCAAGGAAATTCAGATTGAAATGAAATCTCATTTTCATCATTAGACTGGTTAAAAAATAAAGTCTGATGATATCAGGTATTGGAAAGAATATGGGGAAAATGGTTTTCTTATACACTGCTTGTGGGAGTATGAAACAACCATATTGGCAAGCAGTTTGACAAATGGTGAGAAGAGTGGAAGATACACAACTACTGTAACTCAGAAATTCCACTCAGAAATTGCCACTAGAAATTCTTGCACTTGTGCATATGAAAATATGAATAAGAAGCCATGTCCAAGAATACTCATTGAGGTATTCTCTGTAAAGATGAAAGTTTCCAGGAGCTCCTGGCTTGCTCAGTCAGTTAAGTGTCCGTCTCTGGATTTTGGCTCAGGTCATGATCTCACAGCTTTTGAGATTTAGTCCTGCATTGGGCTCTATGTGTGGAGCCTTCTTGGGATTCTCGTCTCCCTCCATCTCTGTTTCTCCTCTGCTCACATGCGTACGCATACGCTCTCTCTCAAATATTAAAAAAAATGAAAATCTACAGACCACTTAAATACAAGGTGAAGTATATTCATATATTTGTATGAATGAAACACACATGCATGTATGCCTCAGCAAGGATAGAGCTCCAAAACATTATGCATGAAATCAGCAAAATGAATAAAATATGTTTTATACAATTTAAACATGTATATTTTAAAACATAAAACTTCAGTGTCAATTGTGTATGGATACACACACACATACATATCCAGAAAGAGATGTACAAAATTCATGATAATGGTTATCTCTATCAAAGGGAGGGGAATGAACAGAGTGGGCTGTGTCTGAGTGTGGGGACTTTGGATTTATTGGGAGTGCTTCGTTTCTTAGAAAAGAAAAAAAAATAAAAAATGTTTACTCTTGTTAATTCCAGGGGTAAGTCCATAGATGTTTACTTGCAATATTTATCTATATATTTTTAATTTCTGGCTCTGTACCTCTGCCTGATTCCAGAATAACAAAGGGAAGATGTTTAATAGTTTTCCTTTTTACTCTGTTTATTAGGTGCATAATATATGCTCTTCTATCATCTGGCTTCCTCATTTGATTTTTTAAATCAGATTGAATTTAAAAAATTAAATTAATAATTAAATAAATTAAATTAAAGCAATTGAGGTGCTGTGTTAGCCAGAACTTGTGCCAGAATCCAGCACTGGGAACAGATGATGATAGAAAGACCTTACCTGGGAGGGGAAAATTGGAAGCCCAAACTGAAAGCCTTCAGGCATGCTCAGTAATCATGATGTTCCAGTAGGAGTTTATAGTCTCCATATGAGATCTCCTACTCTGGATTCCTCTGGATTGGGGGAGGGATGGTGAGGACAGACTTAAAATGCTGAGCTCTAGATAGCACAGATAATTACATAACAATCATGGAGTATAGAATATTTGAATCACTATATTGTACACCTGCAACATGACATGGTATGTTAACTATACTGGAATTTAAATTAAATGAAAAAAAAATCATTGGAGAGATGCATTTTAAGGGAACTCACTTAAAGTGAAATATTATTATTTCACAGTAATAATCAAACTTATTTTTCTTAGTACTTATACATATTCCCCCTGTCTTCTTAGATTCTGTGTCACCTATCTCTTGATTCCATATTTTTAACTTCTCATTGTGCACATACCTTTTTAAAATTATTTAAATTATTTTTAAAAATCATTTTAATTATCTTTTATTTGATATTGAGAGAGAGACTCAAAGAGCATGAGTGGGGGAGAGACGGGCAGAGAGAGGGAGAGAGAGAGAGAGAGAGAAAGAAAGAGGAAGAACCCCAAGCAGACTCTGCACTATGGGCACAGAGCCAGATGCAGGGCACAAACTCATGAACCGTGAGATCATAACCTGAGCTGAAATCAAGAATTGGATGCTTAACCAACTGTGCCACTCGCATGCCCCTGTACATATTTTTTTGAAACATGGATTTATCTTGTGCTTTTCCATTTTTTATGCAGTCCCTAGATGACTATACTCAGCTCCCCCTTAGCATGGTTCTCACATCTCTTCACATGGTTGGCCATGAATCCCTTAGGACCCTAAATCTTTAGCAGGATCCATCTGGGTTCAGTTACTGCTTAGTTTTGAAGTAGTACCCATAAAAACTCTCAGGTTTTATAGAAGAGAGTAGCACTATTTGGCAAAGATTATACCTGCAGGATTAATATGTAAGTGATTTGGGGCAGGGGGGTTGCTCTTCCTTGGAAGCCAAATAATGACAGAACTAAGTTTATGGATGACTAGATGAACAATGCCATATTTGATAATAGTCAGTTGCTACTTATCAATTCTTACCAATTCCTAGATTTACCTAGGGAAAACTAAAAGATAAAATGCCTCAAAAATGAAAGAACACACAAAGTAGTATCAGGAGAATTGAAATGAATTTTTTCATTTAAGAAAATGTTTTAGAGCACTGTTTATTACAAATGCAAATAAACTAGACATATAAAGTGAGAAAAATTTAACTAAATGTAAATTGGGGTAATCTAACTGTAAGTCCTTTTCCTTAATAGTTTTAACTGCAAGTCAGTATGAAGAGCTAGCTCAAGTTACTTTGAGTTTTTGAATTGTGGATTTAAATCAGCAGAAGAAAAAATCTCAAAAATATAAAAAGCACTTAGTTCAGTTTAGAGGGGACTATAAGAGGCAAGCACTTTGAATCCAGGTGATAGGATAACCCAATTTTCTAACATTAAACATTATACTTTAATATGGAATTCAACATTGGGAGAAATCATGATTTAGAAAAAACAGAGTTTTTATATAAAAAGAAAAAGCCCAGAACAAGCATTAAAAAACTGTTACAAATATAAAACAAAAGAAAAAACTTGTATTTATTGATAGTATAATGTACTAGATGTACATAAAATAATATTTTTGAATATATGAATTAATTACGGGGACAATAGTATTTTGTTGAACTCATGAAAGTATTCAATCCCTCTGTTTTTTGGAGGGGGGGTTGGTCTTTTTTATTTTCAACAGTGTTATAAAATTTAAGTATATAGGTCTTATGTGTCTTTTGTTAAACTAATTCCTAAGTATTTTATGTTTTTTGATGCTGTTATAAATTTGTTTTGCATTTTATTTTCCAAAAGTGGTGTACAGAAACACAGCTAATTTTGTATACTCATCTTGTATCCTACGACTTTGCCAAATCACTTATTAATTCCAGTAGTTTTCAGATTCCTTAGAGTTATGTACCAAAAAATGATTAAATGAATAAAGACAATTTTAATTCTTTCTCTCCAAATTTCCTTTTATTATTATTTTTTTGACTTATGGCACTGAGTAGGATTTTCAGTACATCCATTACAATAATGAAGTAACTGTGGGGCTATAGGGCACCTGGGTGGCTCAGTTGGTAAAGTGTGGGACTCTTTTTTTTTTTTTTATGTTTATTTATTTTGAGATAGAGAGAACTAGGGATGGGCAGAGGGAGAGACGGAGAGAGAATCCAAGTAGGCTCCACACTGTCAGCACAGAGCCCAACACGGTGCTTGATCTCACGAACCATGAGATTATAACCTGAGCTGAAATCAAGAGTCAAACGTTTAACCAACTGAGTCCTGCCAGGCGCCCAAAGCATGAGATTCTTAATCTTGGGGTTGTGGATTTGGTCCCCCATGCTGGGTGTAGAGATTACTTAAAAATAAAATATTTTTAAAAAAGCACACACACAGTGGCTAGAGTCAACATTCTTGCATTGTTCACAACATTAGGACAACTCCCAATATTTCACCATTATATAAAATACTAGATGTAGGTTTTTTAAGTCATCCTATTTATCAGATTGAAGGAGTTACCTTTCATTCTTAGTTTGCTGAGAATTTTACCATGAATGGGTGCTGAATTTTCTCAGATTTTTTTCTGTATTTGTTGAAATGGTTATATACTTTTTATTCTGTTACTGTGTAAATTACATTGATATTTAACTTGAAACATTTCTTGGATAAACCACATGATCATGATATATTACCCTTCTTATATATTGTTGGATTCAGTTTGTTGTTTTGCATCTGTATTCATGAGGCTGATTTTCTTTCCTGGTAATACCTTTGTCAAGTTTTGGAATTAGGGATTTGCTTATTTAATAAAACAAGTTGAGGGGGGCGGTGCCTGGGTTGCTCAGTCGGTTGAGCCTCTGACTCTTGATTTTGGCTCAGGTCATGATCATGGTTCTTGAGTTCAAGCCCTGCAGTGGGCTCTGGGCTAACAGTGCAGAGCTTGCTTGGGATTCTCTTCCTCTCTTTCTGCCCCTCCCCTGCTCTTCTGTCTCTCTCTCTCTCAAAATAAATAAATAAAAACTTTAAAAAATTAAAAAAAATAAAACAAGTTAGGAAGTATCTCTCTTCATTTTTTTAGAAAGTATATAAGATGATTATTACTTCCTTAAATGGTTGAGCCCACCAGTGAAGCCATCTGGGCCTAGAGTTTTGTTTTGATTTTTCTGTTTTTTTTTTCTTTTGTTTTTGCTGTGTTTTAATTATCAAATATTTTCTTTAGCAGATAGGTTTCTATTTATTTTTGTAGTTGTAGTAATTTTAAGGGATTTTTCATTTTGTCTGTTAATGAATTGATTTGCATTATGTGAACATTGTATTTGTAGGATCTGAAGTGATGTTTCTCCTTCCATTTCTGGTATTAGTAATTTGTGTTGTCTTTTGTTTTTCTTGAACAGTCTTGCTAAAAGTATAAATGATTTTTACCTTTTAAATTGTTGGTTTTAATTTTTTTGAATTGTCCACTGTTTGGATTGAGTATTGTTTTGACCTCAAGTTCACTAACTTGTTTTTGTGCCATCTCAGAGCGACTATTAGTTAATAGTAGGTTCAGCCTATCCAGTGAATTTTTAAGTTTTGGTATTGAACAACCTAGTTTTTGAAGTTTCATTTCCTTCTTTTCTTTTGCTTCCATTTGCTGTCAATATTTCTTACCTGTTCACTAATTATAGCATCTTGAATATACTTGTCTTAACAGCTTAAGCATTCTTGTCAGTTAATTCCAACATCTTGTTATAGGTTTTTCTATTATAAGGTCTATTTTCTAGGTCATCTTGTAATGGTTTTTTCTTCTGTTCTTGAGTTACAGTTTTTATCTTCTTTGCATGTTTAGTAATTTTTTATTGTATGTTAGATTTTGTTTATGATATTATAGATTTTTTAAAGAGTATTGATTTTGTTCCAAATTACTAGCTGGTAAATACTTACTGTATAACCCAGAAATTGCAGTTTATTATCTGTTCACTAATTATAACATCTTGAATATACTTAACAGCATGAGCATCCTTGTCCATTAATTCCAACATCTTGCAATAAGTTTTTCTATTACAAGATCTATTTTTTAAGAGTATTGATTTTTGTTCCAAATTACTAGCTGGTAAATACGCACTTACTATATAACCCAGCAATTGCATTTCTGGGTATTTATCCTAGAGAAATGAACACTTATGTTCACACAGAAACCTGTACACAAATATTTATAGCAGCTTTATTCACAATTACCCCCAAAAGAATATATCCCATTTGTACTTCGACAGGTGGGAAAAAAACAAAAAACGAAAAGCTCCAAACTGCGGAGCAATGAAAAGGAACAAACTATTGATCTATTCAACAAATATGGATGGATTTAAGAGGTATTATGCTTAGAGAAAAAAAGCCAATCTAAAATGTTTCCATACTATTTGATTGAATTTTGTAAGGTTCTCAAAGTGACAAAATTATAGAAATAGAGGACAGATAAGTGGTTGCCAGGAATTAAGGAAAGGGGTGGAGGGTGTGATTATAAATAACAAAAGGGAATCTAAGTTATGGAAAGGTATATGGATCTCTCTACATGTGCTAAAATGCCATAGAATTATAAAGAAAAAGATACAAAAAATGATCGCATGAAAAAGCTGGCAAAATCAAGTAAAGTCTGTAGTCTAGATAATTGTATTGGGCCAGTCCATTTCTCAGTTTATGATAGTACCCTGCAGTTATGTAAGTTGTCACAATTGGTGTAGGTGAGTGCTGTATACATGGGATCTCTCTGTACCGCTTTTACTACTTCTTGTGAAAATAAGAGTCTATAAGGATTTCAAAATAAAAAGTAAAAAAAAATTACTGACTGATCACCTTGAAATTAGGGAAGTTTGGTTTTTATACTTTGTCACACCAGATGTTATTTCAGTTTTGCCCTTAGCCTTAGAGAATCCTTATTCCTGGGATATAGTCTTTATCCTGAGATGTGGCCCTTCTGTGGTTTCTGTGAGAAGCCAGTTGTGTTCACCAGGCCCTTTTAACTTGGCAGGATTCAAAATCCAAACTATGTCTTTCCTGTGGTAGGAAGCTGAGATCTCTGTTCAGCTTTTTAGTCTTCCAGCTGTTGCCTTCTGTTGGGCTACTTGGAGTCTCCTGGTGCATGAGCAGTTCAAGGACCAGCCAAAGATCTGAGGAGCATTTGTAGACAGATTTACAACCCCCCTGCCCTTTACTGTACCACCCTTCCTACCATGATTTTCCCCTCCTGTTGTCAAGCTTTCTGTCTGCTCTTAGATGCCAGTGGGGTTGTGGTTTTCTTCTTTAGCTCTAGCCTCCCAGTACTTAAGGGGGATGTACTGGGAAGAGTTCTTTTAAGGTAGAGTTATACATATACATCTCATCAGTATGGTTCCTTTCTTTCAGTAATCAAACCCCCTACATTTCTGCCTGCTGTTGGTCACTTTCAGTATCTTTGAACAGTTACTTTTAACTGAAAAAAAAAAAAAAACTTTTTAAATGTTTATTTTTGAGAGAGAGAGAGAGAGAGAGTGTAAGTGGGGGAGGGGCATAGAGAGAGGAAGACAGATTCTGAAGCAGGCTCCATGCTCTTGAGCTGTCAGCACAGAGCCTGACGGAATGGGGGGATCAAATTCACGAACTGCGAGATCATGACGTGAGTGGAAGTCAGAGGCTTCATCGATTTAGCCAACAGGAGCCCCTGAACAATTACTTTTAATATTTTGTCCAGAGTTAATAACTGTTATCTGAGGGCAGATTAGTCCAATATGAGATAGTCCATTATTACTGGAACTAGAGCTCAATGAGTTTTATTTTAAATATTGTGAATATGAAAAGTTTGTAAAGGGGTACCTGGGTGGCTCAGTTGGTTGAACATCCAACTTCTGCTCGGGTCATGATCTCACGGTTTGTAAGTTAGAACTTGGCGTCAGGTTCTGTGCTGACAGCGTGGAGCCTAGAGCCCGCTTTGAGTTCAGTGTCTCCTTGGCTCTCTACCCCTCCCCCCATTCATGCTCTGCCTCTCTCTTTCTCTCTCTCTCTGAAAAAGTGAGTGAATATTAATTTAAAAGTTTGTAAAGTTTCTCAGTGAAAGATTTGAAACTGGGGTGCCTGGGTGGCACAGTCAATTAAGCCTCTGACTCTTGATTTTGGCTCGGGTCATTATCTCATTTGAGCTCTGCATGGGGGTCTACACTGACAGAGCCTGCTTGGAATTCTCTCTCTCTCTGCTTCTCTCCTGCCCACTCTCCCTCTCTCTCATGAATGAATGAATGAATGGATAAATAAATAAATAAATAAATAAATAAATAAATAAATATTTTAAAACATATGAAAGTAAAATATGATAGTAACTTTAATGTGTAGTAAGAAGAATTACAGAAATAAAAGAAAGAATTCATTGAAAACTGAAAATGTAAACAATCAGTATTTTAAGTAAAAAGAAGGATAAACATACAACTGCAACCAGAAAAAATTTTTTAACACACACATAAATGGCCCTTTCAGAAGATTAAGGGCAGAATGTGATTATGTATTATCTAAGCAGAAGCCTTAGATAGGAATACATATTTAATCACCAGAAAGAACTTCATCTGTAAAATCAGATCTTCATCCATTGTCTTTTGGAAATATTTTTCCATTTGGCTTTAAAAGTTATATTTTCTTTCTTGATTCAGCATTTCTGGATGTTGTCGTTTCTTAGAGAATAAAACAACAGTCTAATCTCCCTTCTGCTTTTATTTTTTTCTTCTCCTTTTAGTTTGCATAATTGGCCTTAAATGAGGTGAGAGAGAAGAAACTAGAGCCATCTCTGGATACATCGCTACCCCATTCCCCTGCACGTTACCCTCTGGAGTGCTAGATTTGACCATATCTGTTTTGAGGACTCATTATGAACAAAGAAGTCTCCCAGGTGGGAATTGTAGCTCTCTCTCTCTCTTTTTTTTTTTTTTTAAATGTCTTTATTTATTTCTGAGAGAGAAAGAGACAGCATGAGCAGGGGAGGGTCAGAGAGAGGCTAGACACAGAATCCGAAACAGGCTCCAGGCACTGAGCTGGCTGTCAGCACAGAGCCCGACACGGGGCTCGAACCCACGAAGCGTGAGATCATGACCTGAGCCAAAGTCAGACACTTAACTGACTGAGCTACCCAGGCGCCCCTGTAGCTCTCTTTTTAAAGAGCTTTGTCTGTATAAAAGTATGGAGGGAAATGATTACCTGTTGACTTTTTTTTTTAATGGAAATATGTTTTTGATTTAAAAGTTTCAAAGTTATTATAAAACATCTGTTGACATTCCTAAATGAAAATCTTCTAGATTATACTTTATGAACCACTTTAATGCACATTGAAATGAATATAGGGTTCATATGAATATTTTACAGGGAGACCCTCCTCATTGAATTAAAAATGGCAAGCAGAAAAACTATACTGAACCATCCCCAGATTTGGTCTATATATATCTAACATGTATGCAGTCATTCAGTCTATATTGGGCGCCCATTTATTACATTTTGGCATTTTTATATAACTGATTTCGAAGAGTTTGTGAGCTACCTGAGGGAATATTCTTTTGTATCCACAATCATGACAATGATCCTAGAAGCCTGTATTAGAAAGATAAACATGCACCAAGCCAAGACAGTAGGTAAAAAGTTGAAGATTAATCAGAATATGGTAAATCAGTAAGTGGAAGACTTTTGGCATGACAATTTTTTAAATTAATAGACTTTTAAATTGAATTATAGTATTATACAGATAAAGATTACAAATTTTAAGTGTAGAACTCTTGAATTATCATGTGCCAAACATGTTTGTTAAACAGGTTAAGAAGTAAAACAATATCAGCACCCCAGGAACTCCCCTCATTCCTGTCCCAGCTGCATATCCACTACTCACTTTTAAAGGAGAAGACGGTTGTCACTGTGGAGTGATGCCTGTCAACTTGATGAGTGGGGTTTAACAACCATAGATGTTAAAGGCAGTTCAACTTAGTTGGCTGACAAGCAATACTTGTGTTTGGAATAAACAATGAATTTGGGAGATGGAGGCAAGACTGCCTGTTGGCAGAGTGCTTTAAAGCAGGGACTAGAGGTGCAAAATGATTTAAGATATTCATTTAATCCTACTACCTCTCTCTTTAAAGTGTCATTGGTAGGGGCGCCTGGGTGGCTCAGTCAGTTAAGTGTCCGACTTTTGCTCAGGTCATGATCTCGTGGTCCATGTTCGAGGCCCATATCGGGCTCTGTGTTGACTTCTCAGAGCCTTGAGGCTGCTTTGGGTTCTGTGTCTCTCCTCTCTCTCTGCCCCTCCCCCGCACATAGTTTGTCTCTCTTTTTCTCTCTCAAAATAATAAATATTTTAAAATTAAAAAAAAAATTTTTTTTTAATGTTTTATTTATTTCTAGGAGAGAGAAGAGACAGCGTGAGCAGGGGAGGGTCAGAGAGAGAGGGAGTCACAGACTGAAACAGGCTCCAGGCTCTGAGCTGGCAGTCAGCACAGAGCCCGACACGGGGCTCAAACACACGAACTGCGAGATCATGACCTAAGCGAAAGTCGGACGCTTAACCGACTAAGCCACCCAGGCGCCCCGAATATTTAAAAATTTTTTATTAAAAATATAGTCTTATTGGTTTCTAGAACACACTCCAGACTTCTGGCTTTTATTAACTGATGATATATTTATTAACTTGTATTTTCTGTTATTTGAAATCAGACTGTTGATTCTCAATGGAGAGAGAGAAAGGAGTCTATCTTTATGAAAGAAAAAGGGAAAGAAAATAGAATGATCTAGTGATTGAACTCTGGCTTCGGTGTGTTTTTCTTTAACTCCTTGTTCATTGAGTGCCTCTAAGAAGTCTCTCTTCTTCATGTCACAATGAAGACTTTTATCTTTTCTATTTGTCTTTAACATTTATCAAAAATAATTTTAAGCCTGCCACATAGTTGCAAGATTGGTAAGCCCTATATATATATATGTATATATGTATACATATATATATACATATATATATCCCATTGCCCACTTTCACCAGTTGTAAACACTTTGTTACATTTGCTTTATCTCTTCCTATATTTACTACTATTTCTGCTCCTCCTCGTTCAGCACCATTATTGATTGATGATGGTGAATCATATGAGAGGAAGTTGTAGACATTTATGATCTTCCACTCCTAAATATTCAGTGTGTTTCTCCTACTTAACCACAACATAATAATGAAATTCAGGAAACAACATTTTCATTATTGTTATTATTATTATTATTTCATTTATAGTTCACATTAAAATTTTATGAGTCATCTGATCCAGAATCACACATTGTTTAGTTGTTACATCTCTTTGGTTCCTTTAGCCTGGAATCGTCTGTCAGCTTTTCTTTGTCTTCCATAAAACTGACATTTTAAAAGAGTACAGGTCAGCTGTTTTGTATAGTAGCATTCACTTTGAACTTGATATCTATTTCCATCTGTGTTCCTTTCTAAAGAGACTATGATATGGGACTTTGGAGATTCATGAATTTGTTAATAGAGAACCTTATCTGGTAGAACAAAGCCTATAAAGATTTTTTTCAGGAGAAAGTCTGTTAAAACATGGTGAGAGCCCAGAATTCTAGAAGATAGATTCTTAAAGATGATTTGGATGTTATTGAAAAGAATTTTATATGTGTGTGGATGTACATATATACTTTTAGAATCCAAGATTTATAAATTTTTGGACAAAAATTAGGGTTTGTTGTGGGAAAACTTTGAAGGGATAATACGTTTACATTTTAAGGTGAATTATATTTATAACAAATAATTGGTGTTATAATGATGAGAGAAATCAGAATAAAAAAATAAATCAGTTTTATTTATTTCTGTGTGACATTTGGACTAAGAATTGAGAAGACTCTGCTTGTGTGTTTGAAATTCTTGTAAATTCCACCTTGGATTCTAGAGGTGGCATAATTTAATGTCAGCTTTTCTGAGTAAACTCCTAATGAAGAAGGATTTTAGTGTAGAAGCAAAAGCAAATATTGGGAATCTGTTGTTGGCTTTTCTACTTCTCAGTTATGTGACTATAAGTTAGTTATAGAAGTTAAAGCATAGCCAGATTCTGGAATCAAATTACTTAAAAATGATTTTTACCACTGCTACTTATGGTGTTAAGCAGATAAGTAATGTTTCTGAACCTCAGTTTCCTCATTTCCTATAATCCATAAATAGGTTATAAGTGTTACCTGTCTCATATTTTATGAGTGAATTGAATTAGTAAGGTTTATGAGTAAATAATGTAAGTTCGATTGTTACAACAATGATTGGCACATAATAAATCCTGTATAAGTGTTAGCCATCATCATTGTTATCATCATCATCATTGTCTGACAGTAGTTTGTAAGATAAAACTGTTGAACTCAATCAGTAATTCTGTAAGTAGAAATAATAATACATACTTCATAGGGCAGTTGTGAAGAGTAAATGAGTTTATACATATAAAACACAGAAACTATATACACACCCACACAATTATTATTATTACATTGTCCTATCCTGTAATTAAATGCATGTTAATAGGCCTGCTGTTTTGTGAACCCTTTTATTATTTTGTTCTGCTCAAATTCTTTATTACTGACTTAATACTGTGAAAATGAAAACAGGCATTTTAAATTTTGTAATGTTTTTATTTATTTCAGAGAGAGAGAGAGAGACACTGTGAGCAGGAGAGGGTCAGAGAGAGGGGGAGACACAGAATCTGAAGCAGGCTCCAGGCTCCGAGCTAGCTGTCAGCACAGAGCCCAATACGAGGCTCGAACCCACGAACTGTGAGATCATGACCTAAGCGAAAGTCGGATGTTTAACCGACTGAGCCACCCAGGTGCCCCCTTAAACGGACTATAGTCAAAAAGTTTGAGGGGCGCCTGGGTGGCTTAGTCAATTAAGCGTCCCACTTTCGCTTAGGTCATGATCTCACGGTTCGTGGGTTCGAGCCCCGCGTCGGGCTCTGTGCTGACAGCCAGCTCAGAGCCTGGAGCCTGTTTCAGAGTCTGTGACTCCCTCTCTCTCTGACCCTCCCCTGCTCACGCTGTCTCTCTCTCTCTCCTAGAAATAAATAAAATATTTTAAAAAAAAAGTTTGAGAAGCAGTGTACTAGATGACAATTGCTGGGGTCCCTCTGATTCTGAAATTTTGAGAATCTGAGTCTCCAGTTTAAAATTTATAAGCATTACTCTCATAGGTGTTATTCTGATGAGACCACGGGAAAGTGAAATTTGAGTTTCATTTGTTTCGAGTTGGCCATTTGTTGGGCATTGTACCGGAAGGGATATGACTAGAGCAATTAGTATGATGGTTGAGGAAATATTAATGCTACTTAACCAGATATTCACCTGAAATGCTTGGGGAATTTTTTTTTTCATTTCCCCATTGATATCAATAAGGTTTTTGCCAAATATAAATGAATCAAGTAGGGTGACTTAAGTTTTAAGCTAGGCTTTAAAAAATACATATTCTTCTGTAAATTTGGGTGATGAAGATTGTATGTACATTTGTGTTGTGATTTTATTCAGGCCACTTCTGCTCCAGCTGGGGAGATGACCCCAAAATTAACTGGAGGCTTACCTGACTTGATCTCTAGTGCCCTGAAAATATAATTCCATTGTTTTGACAAATTACTGACCCATGCATCTTGGTACTTCTACTGCCTTATAATGTTAAGGATCAAATTTTAGTGTATTTTTCTTTTACTGATTTATATATATATACATTTAACCATACTATATTCCGAAATGAGTTTCTGAAATATTTTGAGGGAAATTAAACAACTTCTGATCAGGGACATAATTCTTTATTTTAGATATTGGAACAATTTTATGTCATAAATGATGATTTGGGGTTTGGATAATCATCTGTAGATTATCTATATCTATATCTGATCTTCATTCTCTTCTGGCCACAGCTTCTAACTTATTTTCTGCTCTTAGTTTCTGAATCTGTGAAAGAAGATGGAATTGATGGAAAGAGAGAGAGAGAGAGTGAAGTTTTTATCACTTATTTTTAGATCTATGATCACCATTTTCAAGACTGTTACTTCTTTGCTAACCTATTGTAAACTCTTCTGTGCACATGCACGTAAATACAAACACTTATTTTATTGTTTACAGTTAAAGAGAGCTATGGTCAGGAAGACTGACTTTAAACTTTTTTTTTTTTAAAGAAATACCAACATGTTTTCCACAAGTTAGAGCGAGATAGTACTGATTTTTGGAAGTCATGTACAGTATATCCATAATTACCCAGTGTTATTGTGTGAAAACTGGAATCATCCAGTTTCATGGATTTGCAAAGAAATGTTGAGGGTGTTTTTGTCCAGTTGTTTTAATAAGATAGCTGCCACAAATATGTATTTCATATGCTGACTATTTTTTCTCAGGCCCAAATTCATACAATAGGAATATTCTAGCAAGGTGAGTGCATTTATGTTTATTTTTTAATCTTAAAAAATTAGATTTTAAATAAGGTCAATGTGAGGAATTTAAAATACTGGGTTTTAAAACTGATTATTCTCTTCTTCCTATACTTTTGTTACTAGAAAACCCAAATTTAACTTTCATAGTTTTTTCAAACTGACTCCATTTAGAAAAAAATAATGCAAAGAAAAAAAAAGCACTGTCTCTTAATCTAAGCATAAATTTATTAAATGTATTATTTCAGACATGACACACTTTTAGAATTTAAGTTATTAAGTTCTTGATAATTTCTTTACTCTTAATATATAAAAGATTTTGCACAGGATTTCCTTTTACTAAAAAACCTTTTAAGAAAAATCTGATGTTTTATAGAACCAATGAAATGAGAAGAAATGATGTCTTTATTTTTAAGACTTCATTGCTAGGGTGCCTGGGTGGTTCAGTCAGTTAAGCGTCCCACTTCGGCTCAGGTCATGATCTCACGGTTCATGGTTCGAGCCCCGTGTCGGACTTTGTGCTGACAGCTAGCTCAGAACCTGGAACCTGCTTGGGATTCTGTGTCTCCCATTTTCCCTGACCCTCCCCTGTTCACGCTGTCTCTCTCTCTCTCTCTCTCAGAAATAAATAAAACATTGAAAAAAATTTTAAAAAGAAAGAGTTCATTGCTTTGAATCAATTTCTTTGCCTTTGTTTTTTTATTCCTGGGCATAAGAGTTCAGATACTGGCAGGCCACTTATGGCAGAGACTTATTGGGGTAGGGGTTCTTCTTTGAGCCAGGGATAGCCACCATCTGAATTTTGGTCTCTGGCTTTGTAGATTCAGAGAGATTTTTGTTTCCAGACCTTTAAGGAAATCTTTGTGTAGGCATTAGCTCCAAAATATCTGTTTTTTAACAAGAAATTAGAAGACATTCCAAGAAATAAGAAAGTATGGTATATACACAGTAGAAACTGTCTTTAAGGAAGTCCAGGCTTTGCACTTACTAAACAAGAACAACATAGATAAATTGAATTTCATGAAAATTAAAAACTGTTCATAAAGAAGATGTTTGCAAATAATATATCTGGTAGAGACTTAGTACGCTAATATAAAGAACTCTCATGGCTTAACCATAAAAAGACAACCCAATTTAAAAATGGACAAAGGACCTGAATAGATATTTCTCCAAAGAAGTTATACAAATGGGCACTAAGCACATGAAAAGATGTCATTATTGATTAGGGAAATTAATGTAAATCAAAACTGTCATGAGATACCATTTCATACATTCTAAGATGACCAGAATTAAAATAAAATTACAAAACATCGAATAGCAATTTTTGGCTGTAGCCACTGTGGAAGACAGTTTGGCAGGTTCTCAAAAAGCTAAAGAGAGTTACATTTTGACTTAGTAGTTCCAAAATACCAAGAGAATTGAAGACATGTTCACATTTATGCATATAAATGATCACAGAATCATTTTTGATAAATAGACCCCAAATGGAAAAACCTAATGGCTATCAACTGATGGAGAAACAAAATGTGGTATATCCAAACAATGGAAAATTATTCAACCATAAAAAGGGCAATGTAAATCCCAATACTTTATCACTTGAGAAAGATTTCAATTGATATTGCAATGAAAAAATAAGAAAAATTGAAAACTTCTTACAGAGAACCCTAGGTGTCTGAAGACACAAGTCTGAGAAATATGTCTTTATGATAATTGCCCACTGCAGGAGCTCTTTGTTTACCATGATTTTCCTGTGTGGTTCTTTTCATAGCTGTCAGATTGGAGACATTTGGCCTTCAGAATGTCCCTCTCATCATGTCTGTGCTGCTCTGTGCTAATTGCCTGCTAAGCTTTTTAAAGTATATTATTAGAGTTATTTACTAACATTTTGTTACTTATTTTTCAAATTATGTGGTTCTCAGATAAATCTGGGAGATGAGTGACACATTTCTTATGTTCTAGAAATTTATAGTTCAACTGAAATATAAAACACTGACCTATTTCTTCAGCCTCACCTGTTTGGTTTGAGGTACATGTGGTATCTAATTCCCAAAACTGTTCTCTACAGATTGGATGAGGTTGTTTGAGTATACCTTAGCAACTCTTTTTAAATCAACAGGGTACTTTGACTTAGAAACCTTACCTCTTTTTAAAAGGTGATATGCAAATTGGTTTCCTAAAACCAGCATTTCTTTTCTTAATGAACCTTATTTAAGTGCCCTTACTGGCAAATAGAAAGCCATTCCACAAATAGAACAGCTGTAATAGTTTTCACTCATCAGGGGATTTGCATTCCAGTATCTGTATATTGTGTTTTGTAAATAGAAAGCAGTTAATACCAGAATCATATCATCAGCGAATTGTTGGTGACCCTCTCCTAGCTTCTCACTGTTGGCTCTTATTTTGGTAGGCCCGCCTGTCTGACTGCTGTTGAGTTGTTGTCTAATGTCTCCTCAGCCCCAGAATCTTGGATAAATTTAGAAGATGTCAATCTCTAGCCAGTAGTCTGAGGGGAGCACAATATGGGGAATCTTGTTTTCAGTCTAGATTTATTTTTTGCTCAAAATTATCCAAACTGCGAAATTATATTATTTATGTTTATAGTTGTATCACTGTGACATGACTTTATGTCTTTTATAGTACTATGAAATATTTGTTGGAGGTTTTCCCTAAATAGTATATTTTTACCTTTTCAAAATTAGAAGATCCAGTTTCTGGATCAAGAAGATATGGGTGTTTTTTTCCTCCTATTGGAAATAGGGTAAAAAGGATTTCAGGTAAGCCCATTCTCTCACTTATAAGAAAGAATTCCAAAGCTTTATGAATGATTCCAGGAAATATATTAACCATAAAGTATCTTAAATATCCTTTAAACTTTTACATGTCATATTAGTTATATAACTTAGTCATTTCTAATGTATCACCTGTCTTAGCTTCTGTATCTTTTAGGCATTATGTTAGATACTGGATATACATTTAAAAGATCTAGTAATTGGCTTTGAGTTCATAACCTAGAATGGGAGACAAGAGAATTATAATTTATAGCATAGTTTAGTACAATATAGCATGGTATAGTATAGTAAAGTATAATAAGCATAGTATATTGCCCTTTCTATTTTGAGAGTCAGTAGGATTCCAAATGGGTAAATTCTCAGGTATAACCTAATGTCTTTGGAGACAAAAAAGATAGGCAGATAAGGAAGTAAGAAGTGGCCCCTGAGCATGAGGTAGGAATTGCTAATTCCTTTCTTTTGGTTTAGCAAACTCCAAAGTCTTTTCTTTCATTGTCTTCCCCCTTCATTTTCTGCTCTCTTTTATATCTATTTCTGTTGAAAAGTTTAGAATTAATGCTCCATTATTATAAAGGTTATTGCATAATTTCATTATTTGTATTAATACATTGAAAAACATTACATTTTATTTCTATGTGAATATAGAATGAGGTGGCTTCTTGTGATGTTTGTTTCTGTGATAACTTCGTTTCTGCTTCTGTGAGTTTCTTAGGAAAAGAAGATAGCAGTTGTATTAATTACAGTACTTTATCACTTAGGTGATTCTTATTTTGTGTTTGGGTTTCAGAAGGGATACTAATTGTCAGGCCTTTTGACATCTTTTTTGTTGTGGTGATTGTTGTTACAAGTCTGGCCTGTTTGCCTTTGCATTGAGGTTGTCCACCTTGTAATTATTGTAATTATTTTCCTTATCATGGGTCCTTCCTGTCCCCCCACCACAAGAGATTTAGCAAGTATTTTTTTATGATGACATTACTCCACAGTGCAGCTCATCTCATTTATTTATCATTAGTAGAAGTCTGGAACATAAATGTCCAGCATATTTTATACATAGAGAGTTTGAGGACACAGTGGGATATCCAAATGAAAAAGTCTCTTTAGCAGTTGGAAACTTAAATACCAAATTACTGAAATGAGAAAGATTATACTTACCCTTTATAGCAGAAGTCTTAGAATGAAAATCAGATCTTGTCATTCCTCTGTTCTCAACCCTCCTCTGATTGCCTAATTCCGTCAGAGTAAAGCTAAAATCTTTAAAATGATTTTTATGGCCTTACACGATGTACCCTCCTGTGATCTTTCTGAGTTTATCTGCTCCCTCCCTCACTACACTGATCTCTTTCATGTGTTGCAGAAAAAGCATAGTTTTATGCTCCAGCCTTAAGGCCTTACAGCCCTTCCCCTTGCCCCTGCCAGGAGCACTCTTCCTCCAGATACCTTTCCCTCTCCTTCACCGCCTTCAAGTCTTTGCTCTTATCTCACCTTCTCAATGATGCCTTTTCTAACTATGCTACTTAAAATTGCTTTCCCTTCCCTTCCACATACTTATACCTCTGTTTTTGCCTGATTTTCTCTATAACACACATCACCTTCTAATATACTCTGTAATTTACTTTTGATTTTATTTATTCTCTCTCTTCCTTACAATAGAATGAACTTCTATGAGGACACCGATTTTTATAAATTTTATTCACCAGCCTGCCTGGGATTCTCTCTCTCCACTCTCTCTCTGCCCTTCCCCCTCTCATATTCTGACTCTCTCTGTCTCTCTCTCAAAATAAATAAATAAATATTTGAAAAAAGAGAAATAGTCCAGCAAGAGGTAATGAGAGGAGAATATGAAGAAGGGATGGATTTGAGAAATATTTAGGAAATAAAAATTGACAAATCTTGGTGTCTGCTTGCATGTGGGATATGAGAGGATGTTAGAAGAACCCCAGCATGCCAACTAAGAGAAGAAATATATGAGGTGATGTTAAGTTCAGTTTGGAAAGCTGAATTTGAAGTGCCTGTGTGACATCCGGATGGAGATATCCGGTGAGGAATTGGATTATGGGTCTGAGACCTGGGAGGTCTGAACTAGAGGTAGAGATTCAGGGATAATCAGTATAGGGATGTGTTTTGGAACCAGGCTGAATGAGTAGGATCACCCCAGGATAATGTATATAGTCTGAGGGAAAAAGAGGCCTTGGACATTAGGACCATGAGGAGTTCTGACCCCCCCCCCCCCCAAATTGGGCAGAAGGTACTGAGAGTCAGATCAGAAGAAAACCACACTGATTCCAGTCAGGTTTGACTTACACATCACTTCTTTGGAGAGGGTGCCAATTAAAATTAGGTCTCCTCTATTGCTTCTCTCTATGAACCCTATTCTTTTCCTTTGTAACTTAAAAAAATTTTTTTAAATTGTTTTTTTAAATTTATTTCTGGGGGGGTGCAGCGTGAGCAGGGGAAGGTCAGAGAGAGAGAGAGATACAGGATCTGAAGCAGTCTCCAGGCTTTGAGCTAGCTGTCAGCACAAAGCCCTTTGCGGGGCTCGAACACAGGAACCATGAGATCATGACCTGAACTGAAGTCGGACGCTTAACGGACTGAGCCACCCAGGCGCCCCTCCTTTGTAACTTTTATGACAGTTTAAATTTATATGTTACTTTTGTGTCTTATTTGTGTCTATCTCCCCTCTCCACAAGGGCAGGAACCTCTATTTTGCTGTCCATTTATTTGCTCAGCTTTTAGCATAGTGGCTGATGCATGATAGATGCTTGATTTATTTGTTAAGTAAATGAAGGAAGTATGGGATCACAGAAGCCAATGGGTGACAGTGTTTCAGAAGGTCAGCTATTTGAAATGCTATTCCAAGTAGTCCAGTAAAATAATAATAATAATAATAATAATAATAATAATAGCTTATATCGAGCACTAACAAATGAAGGAATGAAAAGCATGCATTGTATTTATCGATAAAAAGGTTTGGGATGAGTTATCCACAAGTGAACACTAGGTCTTCATGGAGCTCTCAGTCTAAAGGCTTCTATGGGATCACAGAAGCCAATGGGTGACAGTGTTTCAGAAGGTCAGCTATTTGAAATGCTATTCCAAGTAGTCCAGTAAAATAATAATAATAATAATAATAATAATAATAGCTTATATTGAGCACTAACAAATGAAGGAATGAAAAGCATGCATTGTATTTATCGATAAAAAGGTTTGGGATGAGTTATCCACAAGTGAACACTAGGTCTTCATGGAGCTCTCAGTCTAAAGAGAAGATAATAACAGCAGTCAGCATTCTCCAGGAACTGCAGTGTGCTCTTTACATGTACTGTTTCATTCAGTTCTTATAACAAATCTGAAGGTGGGTGAAGGTAATTATTATCCCCATGTTACAGATGAGGAATTAGGTTTAAGGAGATTATACACTTTGCCCAAGAATAAGCAGGTAGTGGTTAAGCCAGGACTTAAACTTTAGGCCTTTCTGACCCTACAGCCCATGCTTTCAACCACCATGCTCCAGTAGGGGGATCCATTTGATTCCTCATCAGGGAACTGATATCTTGGAAATGACATTTGAGTAGGAATGGTTAGGTGCTGTTTATAGGACAGATTAGAAGTGAGAGTGACTGGAATTGAGAAACCAGATACATGGATCTTGCATTAATCCAGAATGAAACATTGGGTTCCAACTAGAATCATAACTATGTCTGAAAATAAAAAAGAGGGGACAATCTAAGATCTCTTATTAAGGAAGAATTGACAGGACATGGATACTGATTAGCAATGAGGAGTAAAAGAGAAAAGTAATTACAAGACTGCAGTCCTAGGGGTTGAAGGTTTTTATGAACTGCACTTCTCATATGGGAGAAATTCAAAATGTTCCCCTTTTGTTTCATGACATACTAACCTCATGATTAGAATTTTACTTATTAGTTATACACAGAAAAGGGGGGAACTGACAGTCTTTGGTATTGAGAAGGGACAGGGCTAGAGACAGAGAAAGTCTCAGGACTAGAGAAAAAGGATCTATTCACACGTATTGATTAAAGCCATCAGAGAGATTATTATGGGTCTCAGCATTCTTTATCATAAGCTTTATAAGCACAGCTGTCATTGCTGTGGTTTAATCATTTTATAATTTAAGGAAAAGTTAAAGGTTTTTCCCATTTAGCGAGAATTTTCTTTCCTTTTTCAAGGATAGATGGAGTGAAAACAAATAGAGGAGGTATGTTGTTTGGCACTAATAACACACAAAAGGTGGTCATGACTGTAAGGCCAGGAGTAGGATTCTGAGTTCGTTAGGGATTCTACAGAGAATAGCGGTTGACAGGGACAAGTCAGAGTGGAAATGTAAGAGCAGTCACTACCTGGCACAAGATGTGAGAGAGAGACCTGGCTGGCGTGCTCAGGGAAATGACTTTGTGTTCTCTGGCATCTATACCAAGATCCTAACATAGACTAAACATTTGATCTTCGTCGCCTGACTACATAAACACAAGGTTAGGAGTATAGAATTCAGAGTTGGTAAGTACCAAATCTAATTCATTGCTTCAACTTTAATCATAGATGCATTATTTATTTTCTTAGCAATATAAAATCCCAAACCTTATGAGTAAAAGTTGTTTCAAGTTCTTTTCAAAGTGTAGTCTAAAATAAATACCCATAAGAAATAATTTCTCTGACTCCCAGTTATACATTCTTCTTAGAAACATCTGGAAGTGATTTTTTTTCTCCGAAAAAAAAAAATTTCAGTATCTATTTCATTATTCGAATAATACTTTCATTCTAATTGACCTTTATGATTTCATAAGCGACTTTATTTTGTTTTTCAAATGCAGAAAAGAAAGTGTAGAACGCTAAATAGCTGATGACTCTGTATAGATGGGGATACTTTGATGATGGCTGTAATTAGCTATTCACAGAGACCCAACAGTGTTTAGATACCTTCTAACGTAAGGGAGCTTCCTCCTCTCCTGTGATTAGAGTGTTCACCAGAGTAGATTTCTTTTTGTTGTCCTTCCTTTTTAGGTGTGAAGTTTTTCAACATGAGTGGCCTCGGGGACAGTTCATCCGACCCTGCGAACCCAGACTCACATAAGAGGAAAGGATCGCCATGTGACACACTGGCGTCAAGGTAGGAACACTCTTTTCCTAGTCTCTCTCTAGGAGAGCTTCCTTATCATTTTCATTGCCCCATAGGAGTTCTTGCTTCATCTACTCCAAGTTTTCCGTTCTTCTTTGAGTCCCTTATACTCACCATGTTTTCTTGCTTCCCCAGGGCTTTTGCACATGCTTCTCCCACCATCTAGCTTGCTCCCTCTAGATTTCTCATATGCCAGCTTAGACATTACCACCTTAAAAGAAGCCTTGTCTTACTTCCATAACTATTGTGTTAAGTCTTCCCCATTCCTGCATCTGTCTCACATGTATGTTTATAGGTCTGATCCATAATTTCAGGTTTTTACTAGTTCATGTGATTATTTCACAAATTTCTGGCTTCTCCACTACACACTTAGGCTGCCATTTGATAAGGATCTTGTCTGTTCTTACTGTTTTATCCCTAGTTGGTAGCATAGTGTGTGGCTTATATATAGTAAGGACATAGTAAATGTTTGTCAAGTGAATAAATAAGTCCATTGTATATCTTTAACTGCTATCTTAGAACATTATGTTAACAGAACTAAGAAATATCATTATTTTTACCATATCAATATTAGGATTTTAAAGAATGCCTATTTGCAAAATTAAATATTTGTGTATTGTAAGGATTATGATCACCTTCAATAGGCTAAAAGAGAACCATTGCTAAGGAGATTCTAACAAATGCCAGATAGAGAAGGAAACTCAATCGCATCAAAAGAGCAGCTTCCTGCCTGAGAGGAGAAGAGTGGGGATCTTATTCCACTCATCTTCTAGGATTGAGAGCAAGCTTCCTCAGCCTCACACTGTTGACGTTGTCAGCCAGCTAATTCTTTGTTGAAGGGAGCTCTCCTGTGTGTTGGCAGGATGTGTAGCAATATCCCCGAATTTCACACACAAGAGGCCAGTCGCATCTTTATATCAGTTATGATAACTAGAATGTCACATCAGTTGTGACTACCAAAAATGCCTTGAAACATTGTCGAATGTCTATCAGTGTTTCCTAGGGATGGGGAAAGCAGTATGACCCTAGGTGATAATCACTGAACTGTAGAGGGAAGTGGCACAAGACTCGTACCGTGGATTACATGCTTCTTTCCCCTGGGGGATAAAGAAAGGATTTTAGCGGGAGTAAGTACCAGGGCTCCAGTCTGGAGAGAGAAAAGTTAATTAAAAGAATTGTCATAGAGAGATCATAACTTAAGTATTTCTAACCACAGGTAAGTGTCCAGGCGCTCAGAGGAATGTTGATATCAAGATACAATCCAGATTTATGTTGTCAAAGTTAATCTTCTTGTTTAATCTGTATATAAAGTCAGTCCCTTTCAAAGGAAAACTTAAGAATAAATGAATAGGGATGTCTGTATGGCTCATTCATTTGGGCATCCGATTTTGGCTCTGGTCATGATCTCACAGAGTGGGAGTTTGAGCCCTGAGCACTGTGTCGGGCTCTCTGCTGTCAGTGCAGAGTCTGTTTCAGATCCTCTGTCCCCCTATTTCTCTGCCTCTCCCATGCTTGTGCTTTCACTCTCTCTCTCTCAAAAAATAAATATACATTTTTAAAAAGAACAAATAAGTAAAACTTGTTATTTTAGATTTAATTTTTTATTGGGGAAAAATTTTTAAATCTATGTAAGAATAGAAACTAGGAAACTATGTATACCCATCACATATAATTGTTTATATTTTGCGGTATTGCTTAGTATTTTAAAATACTTTATCATATTTTTATAGTCTTGTTTGAGTAAGGTAGTAAAATGATTAAGTATGAAATTGATTTGTCTGCAATTAATTTCTCCATTTTTAATAATTATATGTATAAGAATTGGTGAGTAATATAGAATGTTAATAAATATACATATTACACAATACTGTATATATTTTTCTACGGTATACTTTTTTCAGCATGCATCTTGAGATATAAATATATATAGATTCAGTTCTGTCACCTTTTTATTAAATGGTGTATGACAGGAATGTACCCCCATTTGAAAAATCCATTTCCCTACAGATAGACATTCCCTGTAGATAAACAACCTTTCTGTTAGAAATTTTTGCTCTTACAGCTAGCACTGCAGTGAACCAACATCCTCATATGCACCTCCCTACTTTATTTTTGTTTGTTTTTTATTTAAATTTGAGTTAGTTAACATAGAGTTTCCACACCTCCTACTTGATACCTAAGAGTTTATGTTAACTAGGTCACTACCACCTAGTGGTATTGTTATCGCTCTTCAAATAACAAGCATTGAGAGTTCTTTTTTCTCACACCCTTACCCACACTGTCCTCTCCTCACTTTAAGTCTGCCAGTCTGATGAGTGTGAGGTTATAGTTTTAAGTATATTTCACTGATAACTAGATACATTGATTTTGATTTTTGTTTTCCTCTTCCATAAATTTCCTGGGTCTATCTTTTGCCCATATTCCTGCCATGTTGTTTTCCTTTTCCTTTTTATTTATGAGTTATTTTTAATTTTCTACGTAGTACTCTTTTTTGCTTATATTTGATGTAAATATCTTCTCCTGGTCTGTTTAACTGTCTTTTAAATCTGTTGACATACCTTCGAACCTTCAGTTCTCATGTGTCAAGCTCTTGGGGGTCTTGTTTCAGAATTTTTTCCCCTCTACTTCAATGCCTTAAACGTATTTTTACGTATTTTCTTTTAATATGTATTTAGAGTTTTAATTAATCTAGAATTTATTTTTGCATATGATATAATGTGAAGACCTAATTTTATTTTTTCCCATGTAGAATGTAAGTGGTTATGGTCCTATCCTTTTCCTGCTTTTGTGCTGTTACCTTTATCATAGATCAAGTTCCTATATAGATAAGTTCTGAACTTCCTTATGATAATCACCTTGATATCTGATGAGACAAGTCATTCTTTGTTATTTTTCAAAATTGTTTCCCCTGTTTTTGTCCCTTTACCCATCCATTCAGATTTTTAAAAAATATGTTTTTCATGTTTGTTCATTTTTAAGAGCGAGTGAGAGACACAGAGTGTGAGCAGGGGAGAGGCAGAGAAAGAGAGGGAGACACAGAATGTGAAGCAGGCTCTAGGCCCCAAGCTGTCAGCAGAGTCCGATGTGGGGCTCAAACCCACGAACCGTGAGATCATGACCTGAGCCGAAGTCAGACGCATAACCGACTGAGCCACTCAGGCGCCCTATAGTCCCTTTAGATTTTTAAAGCAGATGTTTAAGTTTCCCTTGCAGAAAAATACTCCTGGGATTTGGATTAGAACATCATTTACTTTTATAGATTAAATTGGAGGAGAATTGACATTTTTTATTTTCTGGACTCCAGATTCCCAGGTGTTATTTATGAATGTAAAGGCTGTTGACTTATTCAGGTCTTCACTATTGTTTGGTAGTCATTCATAACTTTCCCCTTTGAACTAGCCTATCTTTAGTTAGATGTATTCAAGGATACCACAGAATTTTTATTGCTTTTGGAAATGGTATCATTTTTATCTATTGCGTCTTTTAACTGACAGCTTTTAATAGGAATGCTAATGATTTGGGATTATTGATCTCATATACATTCCTTGTTCTAAACTCTTATTTGTCTTATGGTTTATCTGTAGATCTTTGATTTTTTATACATACATAATCATGTCATTACAAATATCAAAAAGTTAATATATTTTTTCTTCTTAGATGTTTTAGAGATAATAATCTTTGTATGTTTGCTTTCAAAATATTTGAAAACATACCTTCCTTCAGGTTTGTAAGTATGGGCTTCAGTTTCAATTGGTATTTTTGATAAAGTAAAACTGATTTTGAAACTGAATTGAATTTGTGCATGAATACCACCTTGTAATGCTTCTTTTGGTTTTGTTACTATCTGCTGTCTATTTAAACAGATTGTAGACTCATTAATCATAAAGAAAATGTTAGACTTTAAGGTATTGCCAGCCCTTTGTACAAGAGCCCTGATAGAGTTTCTTAGTAATTGATGCCTCCTATCTCTTCCTATTACCTCTTCTCCATTCGTCGACTCTACTAGGAGAATGGGGATTAAAATGCCAGTCTCATAATGCTGGGTAGCTATGCCTTGTGCTTGTTTAACATTTCTAATTCAGCTCAACAAGTGCTTTATTTAGTGCCTACTATTTAACCAGCATGGTGTGCATGACGTTATAAGGATATAAGCAAAGTGAGTCATGTTTTCTAAATTCAGGGAGCTTACAGATCTGGTCATGCCACTCATCCTGCTTCTTAAACCCTTCTGGGCTTCCACTTGCCCTGAAAAAAATAAGCATAACCAAAACGATGGCACTAGGTAACATTTATTAAACTAATAGTATATGCTAGCAGCTTTGGCAAACATTTTACCTATCTTTCTCAATCCTCACAAAATTCTAAGAGATAATGTCATCACCCCTATTTTGCAGATAAAGAAATTGAAGCTTAGAGAAGTTAAATTGCTGTGAAGTAACTTGTCCAGGGCTACATAGCTAATAAATGACTGATGGAATTTGAACTTGGGCTTTTAAGCAATACATCATGCTCTTTATCACGGTGTATGGAAGAGCCCTCGTGATGTGGCTTGGAACTCATCTCTTGCCCTTCTGTTTCTTATCTATAGTTCAGCCATACTGAACTACTTATAGATCCTTTAACTTGATGTTTTCATTTTGATTTTACACCTGTGAAAAAACTGGGTTGGTTCGTCTGCCTCCCCTGGCCCTCGGTTTGGACACCTCATTCCCCAGGTGTAGGTGCTGTCTGGATGAACTTCTGCGGTATTACAGTCTTGTCACATAGTGTCGTAATGACTCCTTTTCTTTATTCTCACACTAATTCGGACTAGGATTCCCAGGACATAGTACATGGCTCTCTGGCATATAATAAGTTTAGGGCCATTTGTTGAAAAACTAGTAAGTTGAAGAAAAACAATACATGAGTTAATTCATAGCATGATTAACCAGCATGTGTGCAATGTCCATAGAAGTCAAGTGGGCTGGTGAGAAGAGAAATGTAGGTGGCCAGAGTAATAAAGGAAGCCTTCTTTTCCATTAAGGTAGAATGTTTTTTGTCATGTCCACCCCTCCTTCAGTTTTGGCTTTATTTGAATATGTCTGTTCTCATTTTCTGTCCTTGCTTATTAGTTACTTTGTTTTGTGGTGATTTTCCTAGTCTCCTTCTTAAGTCATTTTATAGATACCTCAGCATTTCATGATTTTTAGCTTCTTGCTTCCTCTGTCACCTCTCTGTCTATCCTGCCATTCTAGCACTTTCTTTAACTCTACAGTGGTGTCAGGCACTTCAGTTTTATGTAAAACAATGTCAGAAGCTCCAGTTTACTCACGTTAGAGTCTAGACCCCCTAGATTTAAACAGATCATACTTTAGACTGAATCTACAGAGTAAGTCTAGTATGACTTAGTTTCTCTAAGATAAAATCAGGTGTCCTCTAAAACACTATCAAGTTGCAGAGATGGAGTTCTCTGAAACCTTGCATATATCCAAATGTATGTTTTACTCATTTTCTTTGTGGCTTGTTTTCAATGCCTTCGTGTGAAGTTTGTCAAATATCTTGCATGTACTTTCTGTGGAAAATGTAAGATAAAGTTTTACTAAGTAAAATGGGACTAATTCCTTAATAATGAAAGGTTTTAAAGATAAAGACAAAAGGTGATTGTTAAAGTTTCAAAATTTGGTTTTGTTCTGGGATGTGTACCATTTGTAGTATTTTGTTCTATGTGATTAAATACATTTGATTGGTTGACTTGGTTCTTTTCAACTGACTATGTTGTTATGGAAATTCTATTGCTTTTATAGTTTTGTATTATGAAAAGTAAGTGGTATTTTAACTGTTGCCAATTTTGAGCTTTTTAAAAAGTAACTGATCTTTCCCTCTTTTCACCTCTTTTTTTTACCACTTTTCTACCATTATACCAGATGATTTTGACTGCTGCTTATAAAACAGTTATTTGTGACCAGTCTTTCTTATTATGTTAATTTGATAATGAAAAAATTCATTTCAAAGTAATACTTCACTATCTTTGTATGTGTTACAAAAACAAGTGGCCTGATGATCTGGCTAACTAAAACAGGGGTAAGGACTGGAAAATAAAACTGAACAATATTCATTCACACACTTGAATGAATGTAAAGTGCTAGCTGGTTGCAACTGTTATCCTTTGTTCTCATAATTTTGCTTCAAGATAAATCAGAATTGATTTTATTTATCACATTTATGAGAACTTATAAATAGATGTCTTCTTTATTGTAGAATGAAATTGTATACAAAAGACATTGTTCTCTGTACCTTTGTCTCTTTTTCTTTTACATTTTGGATGAATGTTCTTTTCTTTTTGATGAGGACCAACGAATAGTCTAATTATGATAAGAATCAAGTGTTTATCAGATTTCTTTCAGTAACAAAAAAAAATCACGATAAGAAAGTTTATCAGATTTCCAAGTGTAACTTATTTGAACTCTAGTATAGTCTGTACTGCTTAATTTATTTAAGTTAATAATTTAAGTTAAATAATTTAAGTTATTTGAAAAGTCAGACTTTTCTGTTTCAGGGAATTATTGTTTAGAATATAAAGTAATTCCAAATGCAACTAGTACAAGAACTGTCTGCTTCCTTTTAATATCTAACATTTGTTGGGAAATATTTGATGTATTTATATCATTGAGGAAATGCATGTATGATGGCAGTCACTTTCTTTATGTATTTTTGACCAGAATTGTTTTTTGCACTTTAGTATTGTGAATTTAAGATGTTTTCAGAATCTGACTTTATGTTCTGGATAAAATTACAGATCTCTATAAATTTGTAAATATTAAGTACTTGATCAAAGAAGGAAATACAGTGGTAGAAATGTACACTAACTGGTTTTTCTTTGTGTAACAGCACTGAAAAGAGGCGCAGGGAACAAGAAAATAAATATTTAGAAGAGCTAGCTGAGTTACTGTCTGCCAACATCAGTGACATTGACAGTTTGAGTGTAAAGCCAGACAAATGCAAGATTTTGAAGAAGACAGTCGATCAGATACAGCTAATGAAGAGAATGGAACAAGGTAAAAATAAACAAACAAACAAAAACCCAAAACCATGGGCTGTCTGCTTTGTTATGAAGACCTTTATAATATGTGATTTTATTATTTTTATTATTAAGAAATTGTGTTGAATTTCATAATATTATTAAAGAAACTTTTGTTTAGATGATCTTTATTTTAGAAAGTGAATCTGAGAGGCTTCTTTTTACAGAAACATGGCTTATTAATTTAATTTGAACACTTGTTGCCTTGGGGGAGCCTATAGAACCTGGTATCTAAGGGAATTAAGTCAGGAGGCCTAGGTTGTGGGGTCAGACTTAAAGCTATGGCATGATGTGGAAAGACAGTAGCTCAGTTGTAGGAAAATCCCTCCATCTGAATAATAAGCTTGTCTCTGCCTGGGCTTTGGGCGTGGGAAACAGTCTCCTCTGAGAACACCCTGATTTTGTTTTATGATTCGTATTTATACTGTCCATATTTACTGAGGACCCCACACCACAAAACCCCTGGCAAAGAAATTAAAGCAGAAACAAAGGCAGAGCACTTTGGAGGAAAATTCTCACACCTGGCCCCTTGGTGTTCCCAAAGAAAAAGTGCTCTTGAGAGTGATTTTATACTAAAAAATTATATAACATATGAGGAAACAATCTACAGTTAGTAGGAACACAAATAACAGACAGAAGGAATAGATCTGAAAGAACTTCAGATGAATAGCAACAATGTGGAAAGATTATAAACAAATATATTTACAATGATTAAAGTCTTAGGACTTTAAGATTTTATAAACTGGAAAGTGGATAGTCTAGTGACAGCTGATGGGGCAGACAGGAGAAACTGGTATTGTAAGTCTCCAGAGGAGAGAACCAGCAAGAGGGTATATGTCTCCTCACTGCTTGCTGCTAGAGGTAGGAGGACCCCTCTGGGGACGCTGAGGGTCCAAAGGAAAAGTGTCAGTGACAGACACTGACAGTTGGGAATGATCCCCACATGACAAAATCCATTCCCTGTCTTGCCCCCTCTATTCACACAGCTGCCAGTCAGCATTTTAGTACCTCACTCTTTAATATGAATAAAAATCCGGATATTTGAGGAAAGCCTGTAAAGTAAAAGAGAACAAATCAAGCGAACAGGGGAAAAGGGAGCTCAGAAAAAGTAGAGACAGTGCAGGGAGCAGAAGAAAACTTCAAACCATCAAACAGCCCCTCAGAGACAAAAAGGAAGATATTTCAACTATGAAATGATAATAAGATGCTTTAAAATAAAACACTCAGGGGCACCTGGGTGGCTTAGTCAGTTAAGCGTCCGACTTTCGCTTAGGTCATAATCTTGCAGTTTGTGGGTTCGAGCCCCACGTAGGGCTCTGTGCTGACTGCCAGCTCAGAGCCTGGAGCCTGTTTCAGTCTGTGACTCCCTCTCTCTCTGACCCTCCCCTGCTCACGCTGTCTCTCTATCTCTCCTAGAAATTAATAAAACATTTTAAAAAAATAAAAAAATAAAAAAGTGGGGCGCCTGGGTGGCTCTGTCAGTTAAGCATCTGACTTTGGCTCAGGTCATGATCTCACGGTTCTTGAGTTCGAGCCCTGTGTTGGGCTCTGTGCTGGCAGCTCAGAGTCTGGAGCCTGCTTCGGATTCTATGTCTCCCTCTCTCCCTGCTCCTCCTCCACTCATGCTCTGTCTCTGTCTCTTTCTCAAAAATAAATAAAACTTAAAAAATAAAATAAAATAAAGCACTCAAAACACGAAGTAACTTTTGGAACTTTTAAACTCAGGATAGCTGAAATAAACTTTACCTCTTTACTTTGTTTTCTACTCTTTGCCTACTCATACCCTCTGCCTGACCATTCTAGACACACTCTGCCTCAGGTCTTTGGACTTTCTCTGGAATGTTCTTTCCCTGATGTACACAAGGCTCATTCCCTCACCTCTTTTTTTCTTTAATTCATTAAAAATGTTGTATTTATTTCTGGGAGAGAGAGAGAGACAGCATAAGCAGTGGAGGGAGAGAGAGGGAGACACAGAATCGGAAGCAGGCTCCAGGCTCTGAATTAGCTAACAGCACAACGCCCGACATGGGGCTCAAACCCACTAACCATGAGATCATGACCTGGGCCGAAGTCAGAGGGTTAACTGACTGAGCCTCCCAGGCACCCCTCCCTCAACTCTTTAATGTCTTTGTTCAAGTATTTCTTCTCAGTGAACTTGTCCATAACTATCCTACTGACTGAGCCATTCAGGCGCCCCTCCCTCACCTCTTTAATGTCTTTGTTCAAATGTTTCTTCTCAATGAACTTGTCCATAACTATCCTATCTAATACACACATACTCTCTACAACTTCCTTGATTTATTTTCCCCACAGTGTTTTTTACATCTAACATATTACATGTTTTATTTGTTTATTGTCTGGCTACTCCCACGAGAGCTCCATGAGAGTGAGGATTTTTGTTTGTTCATCATGGTGTCCTCATACATAAGACAGTTCCTGGCTACATAGTTGACTTTCAGTGAATATGTGTTGAGTAAATATTTTAAAGGTTTAAAGATAACGTGAAGAAATCCCTTAGAAAGTAAAATAAGTCGTAGAAGACAAGAGAAAGATGGGAAGTGTCTAGGAGTAGTTCAGGAGGTGTTACATACGATTAATTTCAGAAAAAGAGAACAGACCAAATAGAAGGGAGGAAATTATTAGAGTAGTGATACAAAACCAAAACAAAACACTTCTCAGAATTAGAAAGATGTGGGTTTCCAGATTGAAAGCATTCATATGACCAGCACAATGAATAAAAAAGAAAGGAAAAAAAAAAAAAAACCTCACACCTATGCACAATTTTCAGACACCAGAGAGAAAAAAACAAGGGAAAGAAAAAATAGACATACACCAGATACAGAGTGTATCCAGATTTCTGATAACAGTACTGAATGAGCATTCTTTTCTTTAAAAAATGTTTATTTATCTATTTTGAGAGCGAAAGGGGGAGTGCACATGAGCAGGGGAGGAGTAGAAGGGGGTGGGGGGGAGAGAGAATCTCAAGCAGTCTCCATGCCACCAGCACAGAACCTGATGTGGAGATCAAACTGACAAACTGCGAGATCAAGACCTGAGCCCTTAAATCAGATGCCTAACCAACTGAGCCACCCAGGTGCCCTGAGAATTCTAAACCTGGAATTCCGTGTGTCCAAATGAAGTATGAGTGCAAAATAAAGACATTTTTAGACAACTAAAGCTTCCGTTCAAAAGTTACCTTCTCTATACTTTTTTCAGAAATATCTTTCAAAATCACAGTAGCAAACCAAGAAAGAAAGGCATAGGATCTTAACAGGGAAACCATAGAATCTTAACAGAAGAAAGGTATACACTTGTGCCTCTACCTAAAAATGTAGCCAGTCCCAGTTTGACCAAGTGGATAGAGGTCTCCAGGAAGAATATTTCCATGGGGGGGATAATGGAATAGAGACTCAGAGGACTGACTCAATCGAGAGGAATTTTTCAACCCTCGAGGGGCAGTTTAGGGATGAGGTAAACTAAAAAAAACCCTAAAACACAAAATGATAGCACACACCTTGTCTCATTTGTGAACTATATATAGCCCCAGTAACATAGATATTAAATACTGATTGCTCTAAAAATTGTAATTATATTGGGAGGAGGGGAGGAGGGAGAAATGTGTGGGTAGAAGGTTGATGTAAGTTAAAGTCTTACTTTTCATGATAGCATGCCAATAAATTATGTCTGTCATGGACATAATCACGATCTAGCAAATAAACAGAGGATTGAGAAATACAGACTGTATTAGTTAAGATATAGGCTAGGCTACTATAACAAGAGATCCAAAGTACAGTGGCTTTAACAAGATAATCTAGGTATGTGTCAGAGGTTGTGATTGCTTTCATCTTTTTTGCTGTGCCATTGCTAGTGTATTGCCATTTTCCATGTGGCTAAACATGGCTCACCGGTCCATACCCCAGCTGACAAAAAGGGGAAAGAAGAAAGTGGGAAGGCATACTTCTTTCCTTTTAAGGACAAGACCCAGAAATTGCATGTCGCTTCTTTTCACATTCCTTGAGCCAGAAACTAGGTCACATAGCCACTCCCATCTTAGGTTTTGCCTGAAATTTTAGATGTTTTGCTCTTCACACGTAGTTATTTATTTGGACTTGACAGTTTGTGTTTTTTGACAAACTTGTTTAAAAAACAAAAACCTGTCTTAATGTTATAAACACATGAATTGATGAAGGAAGTACCTCTTAGAACTAAATGAGAAACTTCTGTACCATAATAAAAAGGTAAATAACCCAGTTAATAAATGGGCAAAGGCTCTGAATGAATACTTCTCAAAGACATACAAATGACTAATAAGCACAGGAAAAATATATCAGTATCATTAGCCATCAGAGAATTGCAAATCAAAACCACAGTGAGGTACCAGGATGGCGGTACCTCAAAAAGATAAGTGTTCGTAAGGATGGGAAAAACTCCCATACACTGCTGGTAGGAATGTGAAATAAAAGTGTACAGCCACTTTGGAAAGCAGTCCAGTCATTCCACAAAATGTTAAACATCGAGGAACAGTATCATCCAGCAATTCCATTTGTAGGTATATACCCAGGACAAATGAAAACCTGTGTCCACACAAAAACTTGCACACAGATGTTCATAGCAGCATTATTCATATATAGCTGAAAAGTAGAAACAACTCATATCTATCCGCTGACCAATTGATAAGTAAAACGAGGTATATATACTTATATAATGGAATAGTATCTGGAAGGGAAAAAAGGGAATGAAGTATGATAAATGCTTCAATATGGATTAACCTTGAAAGCATACTAAGTAAAAGAAGCCAGTCACAAAGGATCACATATTGTATGCTCCATTTATATTAAATGTCCAAAATAGGCAAATCCATAGAGACAGAAAGCAGATTGGTGGCTGCCTAGGCTTTGGGAGTATTGGGAAAATGGAGAGTGACTGCTCAAGGGTACAAGGTTTCTTATTAGGTTGATGAATATGTTCGAAAATTTATTATGATGGTGGTTGTATAACCCTGTGAATATAGTAAAAACTATTGAATAGAGTGCTTTTTTTTAATGTTTATTTTTGAGAAAGAGAGAATGAGTGTGGTAGGGGCATAAAGAGAAGGTGACAGCGAGCTCTGTGCTAACAGCGGAGAGCCTCCTGCAGGTCTTGAACTTACAAACCGCAAGATCATGACTTGTGCTGAAGGACGCTTAACCGCCTGAGCTACCCAGGCACCCCTGAATTGTATGCTTGAAATATATGAATGGCATACTATGCGAATTACAAATCATTAAAGCTGTTGTTATAAATACTATACGAAATGACACTTTACACCCAATAGATTCACAAAACAATTTTTTTGTCAGTGAGGATGCATAAAAACAAAACCCTTGAACATTACTAGTGGTACATTTTCTTTAGAGAGTAATTTGTCAAACTTAGTAATGTCGAAAATACATAGACCCTATGATCCAGCAACTTCACTTTTAGTATTTACCCTAAAGAAACTGTCACACGTGTACAAAAGAGGAAGTACTAAAAATAGTTTATTACAACACTGTGTGTAGTAGTCAAAGGTCTGTCAGTAGTGGATTAGGAAATCTATTAACTGTGGGTTATTCACATGATATATACCACTTTAAATGAATAAATCAGATCTACATCAATGTGCTTAAATCTCAAACATAATATGGAGTGGAAAAAGTAAGTTGGAAAAGTCTATATTATGTAAACTTTAAAACACAAAACAGTAGGGGTGTCTGGGTGGCTCAGTCAGTTGAGTGTCCAACTTCGGCTCAGGTCATAATCTCACAGTTCTTACCGCTGTCAGCAGGAAGCCCACTTTGGGTCCTCTGTCCCCCCTCTCTCTGTCACTCCCCCACCGGTGCTATCTGTCTCAAAAATAAACATTTAAAAAAATAAAACAGTAATGGATTGTTCATGAAATCATACACATATACTTAAATAATAAAAACAGGCCTGGAAATTATTATACTGACCTCAGAATACTGGTTATTTCTGAAAAGAGACAGAGGAATGGTAGCAGAGTGTTAGTTCTGTTTGCAACATTGTATTTCTTTAAAAAGGAAGGACCTGGAGCAAGTGTTAACATCCATGAAAAATGAATGGTGGCTATGTGAATGTATGCTGTGTCATTTTCTGTATTTTTTGGAATGTATGAAATATTTCACGTTTTTTAAAGATTTTTTAATTTTCGAGTAGTCTCTACACCCAACATGGGTCTCATACTTAGAAACCGTTAGATCCAGAGATGCATGCTCCACTGACTGAGCCAGCCAGGTGCCCCTGAGATATTTTATACATTAAAGTAAAAATGAGTCTCTATATTCAATGATACCATATTTGGTTTTTGGCTAACTCTCTTAACTAGTTTGACAGATTGGAAACTTATTTAAGTATGGTGCTGCTTTCAGATGATGGATGGCTTTTCCAACATCACTGCACAAAAGAATTTCAGATCATTTAGCAGTTACACGGTTTTATCAATCAGATCATCATGACATGAATGTGAAAGGTTAGCTAATTCATGCAGGCTCACAAAAGGAAAAAGCATTTCTTCACTTCCCTTTCAGTGGCAGCTGATCAAATCAGAAAAGGAAAAAGAAAAATGGAGGAAATCATTCTTTTACAGTTTATTCGTTTCTTAAAATTTTGATGTAGATGTTTTCAAAAGGCTTTATGTTTATACCATTTCCCTTGTGGGAACACCAGACTTGATAGGCCAGAATTCAAATTCTCCTGCTGCTGCTTATTAGTTATATGATTTGGGACACACTCCTTAACCTTTGTGACCCTCAACTTTGTCATCCATAAAGTGAATTCATTAAGATTAAATAATGTGATCAATAAATATCGCCTAGATAATAAGTAAATGTTATTTGAATCTTAAGTTAGGTGAATCTGTGTCTTTGTAATTTGCCAATATGGAAATGAGCCCTTTTTGGATGCGTGATTTTTTGTTTCTTTATTATAGAGAAATCAACGACTGATGATGAAGTGCAGAAATCAGACATCTCGTCTAGCAGTCAAGGAGTGATAGAAAAGGAATCCTTGGGACCCCTTCTCTTGGAGGTAGCTCTTCTCATTGATTTAGAGAGTGATCAAAATCTTTGTTCTAGGACAATGTGGCTTTTTCTTTATCTTTTATACCTTATATCCAATTAATAAATTATAAAACAAGTAAGTTTTAAAGAACCTTTAATAATATTTTGTCTCCTATTTTGACAGTCATTGCTCTTTCAGAATGAGATGAGAATTATGATTATGAGAAAATTTCATAAAGGCATTCTACATAGTCAGATGGAAAACTGAAGCCTACTGTGTGGCTTTGCCATTCATTTTTGGGTTGGACTAGTCAGAAATATCATTAGAATTTTTAGCTCACTCGTGCTACCTATATGTCTGTAGAATTTCACTTTTGAGTAACGGATGCCTCACTCTATTGCAGTAGGGGTTTTCCTGAAAAGATTCTTGACTAAAAATTTTAAATTTATGTAAACACCATATGAGAACTTACTATTTTAATAACCCTCTACCAAACTTTTTGAAGAACTTTTAAACCTGAACTGTTTTGTAATTACTGTGTAATTTTCACCCCAGCTCTTCCTATCTAATCTTCATCCCCTTTGTCTTCAACGCAGATGTTTTTTTTTTTTTTTTTTTAATTTTTTTAATGTTTTATTTATTTCTAGGAGAGAGAGAGACAGCGTGAGCAGGGGAGGGTCAGAGAGAGAGGGAGTCACAGACTGAAACAGGCTCCAGGCTCTGAGCTGGCAGTCAGCACAGAGCCCGACGCGGGGCTCGAACCCACGAACCGCGAGATCATGACCCAAGCGAAAGTCGGACGCTTAACCGACTAAGCCACCCAGGCGCCCCTCAATGCAGATGTTTTGTGTACAGACAGGCTCATCACCTTAAGTAATCCCTGTCACACATGAATGGTTAAGAACACGTGTGCATGGACACATTCCCCACAGAGTAAGCGGAAGAGTAGACCCGACTGCCAGCTGAGCGTGTGCATATGTGCATAACTGGGAGAGGGAAGGCTCACCACATGTGGTAGAGTCTGATTTTTTTTATACCGTCTTCATAACCTCTTAGGTTGACTCTATGACACATGACCATGTTTTGGAAACAGCATTGTAACAAGTAGAGTAACAATGTTTATGGTGGAATCTAGGTGGCGAACATACAGGTGTTAACTACAGAATTCTTTCAACTTTACAATATTTTGAAATTTTAAAATATAAGCTGTTAGAGGAAAATACATTAAAGAAAGAAAAGCACTTGCAGCTCATTTACAGCTTCCACCCCATCTCGTCCACTGCTTGGCACCTGTCACCACCACACCGCTTGGTACACTTGGGTCCTTCCTGGAGACCTGACCTGTTGTACCATTTACTGCCCACCTTCTCCACCCTGTAGGGAGCTAGTCTTTTCATACCTTGTAGTTTCTCTGCGTGGGTGCTGTCTGCCTTCTTCGTGCCCCAGCCTCAGCACTCCCTTCAATTTGTTAAATATTTTATTAAATTTATTTTCTGCATACAATGTCTTTTGAGATACTGATAAGGTTCTTGAGATTTGTGGGGTTCCTGTAGGAAAATAGTGATCACTGAAATCCTTGCTTCACCTCACATTCTTCAGAAACCACAGAGATCAAGGAGAGCAAGTGGATTATTAACAAACTGAACATAGCACAACTCGAGACAGGGACTGTTACTACTGCTACTTTAATTTATATAAATATACACCACTGCTGTGTGAGAAAAGTCCATGACACTTTAACATGAAAAGAAAATGATAAGAGATTATCCATTCAAGACTAGTACAAAAAGAAAACAAAGTAGGAATATTTCTTTTAGCTGATGAAATTATTACCCTAAAACCACTGTGAATCAAAGGGAAACTGTAACATAGCATCACACATGAATTAGATGTCATTAGGCAGGCATTTTCAAATGTGAAAAAGCACATCAAGTTAAAAATTCCAAAACCTCAGAATAGAAATATATTTAGGTTTTGACTTCAAGGAGCTAATAATATTTTTATTTATGGGTTACAGATAATGTGAAACAGACTGCAAAATAGAATTACTAACTTTTACAGACTTCACGGTCACCTCCATTGGCCATCTTTTCTGTGCCTTCTTTTGTATCCCCCAACCCCATCCCCATCACCTCAGACTTTATAGAGTCTAATCGAGGGCAGCTATGAAAATGGTGAAAAGCTACCATGAGACTGTCTATTGATTCATTCAGGCCGAGTCTAGAGCCACACTATTCAGTAAGATAGCTGTTGGTCATCCATGGCTATTCAAAGCTAAATAAAGTTAAAAATTCAGTGCTTCAGGAGCACCTGGGTGGCTCGGTCTGTTGAGAATCCAACTCTCGATTTTGGCTCAGCTCATGATCTCAGGGTCATAAGATTGAGCCTTCTGTTGGGCTATGTGCTGAGTATGAAGCCTGCTTAAGATTCTCTCTCTCTCTCTCTCTCTCTCTCTCCCTCTCCCTCCCTCCCTCCCTCCCCCTTCCTCCCTCCCTCTCTCTCTCTCTCTCAGTCTCTCCCTCCCTCTCTCTCCCCCCCTCCTTCTCTCTCCCTTTGCCTGTTCTCTCTCTCAAAAACATATATATATATAAATGCATGCTTCAGTCTCACCAGTCACATTTATTTTTTTATGTTTATTTAGTTTTGAGTGAGAGACAGAGTGCAAGTAAGGGAGGATCAGAGACAGAGACAGGAGACACAGAATCTGAAGCAGGTTCTGAGCTGTCAGCACAGAGCCTGATGTGGGACTTGAACTCTTAAATCGTGAGATCATGACCTGAGCCCAAGTCAGACACTTAACTGATTATGCCACCCAGGTCCCTCATCACTAGCCACAATTAAAGTGCTCAGTGTCCATATGTGGTTAGTGACTATTATATGGACACACAGATAAAGACCATTTCTGTCACTACAGAAAGTTCTCTTTGGCAACATTGGTCTGAAGGGACTTGCTTAGAGGAAAGTGTACAGATCTAAAAAGTAACTGAATATCTACCATCTATTAGGAACTCCCGCCATACTGTTATTCCCTCCTCGCCCCCTCCCCCTTTTAAACATAAAGGAGCATGAATTAAGAAGGAAGATATTGGAGGTAATTTCTTCACATTTAAAGGAAGAGTGGTATTAGACTTTATTTATTCAACAAATATTTGTTGTTTGCCACACAGTAAATACTCCTCCATTTTTTGTTGTCCTCATTGTCCATTCCCTTTTGGTATCTAATTCCTCTGCCTCCTGTTCACAGCTCTGCATTATCTGACTGTAGCTCTTTATCTCCTGCTACTTCCCAAGAAAAACTCTGTTTTAGCCATGGAGATCTCCCTATACCTTACCCCTGCACTCAGGCCTCCTCACCTCACTTTGTGCCGTTCCCTACATTGCCGTGTGCCTCTTGACCCCATTCACCACCCAGTCCCGCTTTCCTGTTTCCTCCTTGACAGAAGTATCTCTGCTCCTCTCTGGCTACTCCTCAGCCTCTTCCTTAGCCTCTTCCTCAGGTTTCTCTTTCTTAGCCTGCCTCTTAAATGTTAGCATTCTTCAGGGTTCTGGCCTTGGCTCTTTTCCCCTTTTTTAACCTGTGCACATTTCCCGAGCAGTTTCATCTCTGCCTGTGGCTCTGTCCGTGTGATGTATTCGTGTATGTGTGCACATATGTCAGTATGCATACGTTTTCAGTTACGGTTCTCTGATTTCAAGCAATAGACCCCAATCCTGACCAAATGAAGCAAATGTGAACTTATCAGAGTGCTATTTGGGGATCCCAGAATGATGCTTGGCAATGAGATGAAATCAAGTCACCTTAAGGAGACAAGAAGCCAGATACTCTATGAATGGTCTCCTAGAAAGACCCATCTGGGCAGTGCCCTGCTGGTGCATGAATGCATTCCAGCTATATTCAATCTTTCTGTAATCCTCCTCAAGGTTCCTATTTAGGTTGGAAGTCTCCCAGTGGCCTGATTAAGAATCTCACAAGATTTTGTTTAATTGGGAACAAGTAACTCCCCAAAGGAAATCACATATTCTGTGGAAGGGAAAAAGATGATTATAGTTAAGAAAAAATAAACAAAAAGCCAAATGATACTGTATGTACCTGTAAATTGCCAATGTCTGCCTTAAGCTCAGATCTCTCTTCAGTTTCTCTTACATTCTCTCTTGCTGCCTTTTGAGCATCCCCATCCGAATGTTCCTTAGTCATTTCAAATATAACATTTCTGGGGCACCTGAATGGATGGCTCAGTCAGTTAAGCATCTGACTCTTGATTTCAGCTCAAGTCATGATCTCACAGTTTGTGGGATCAAGCCCTGCATCAGGCTGTGTGCTGACAGCATGGAGCCTGCTTGGGATTCTCTCCCCCTCTCTCTGCTCCTACCCAACTTATGCGTACATTCTCTCTCTCAATATAAATAAACTTTAAAAAAAATGTTTTTGTTAAAGAAACAAATATAATACTTCTAAAACTAAATTTATGACCTGTCTCTTTACTTCCTGCCTAAAAATAAGAGGGAGGTGGGAATCAATAATAAAGACTAGATTTCTTTACTCCTTGAGTCCACTTCCTCAGAGAAAGGCACCTACGTACCAGAACCCTCACCTCATTAATGACGAATCTCCCAGAATGCTTGTTCCCACAGCTGTTAGAAGTCTCCAAATGCTGTTTGTTCCGCCTGTGTCAAATTCTCTTCTATCACCTCCACTGCCATTGCCTTAATGCAGACTCTGGTTTGAACTGGAGTATCACAATAGCATTGCAGCTGTTCTCACTTCCAATCTGCATGCCACACCCACTTCTAGAAGGATCTTTGTGAAAGCAGACCACGTCACTCTCATGCTTAAAACTTTGCCTTCAGGAAAATACCCATTGCTTTTAGAATAAATTCCTTGTTTTTCTTGAAATTAAAAAAAAAGGTTTACTGTTGTACATAAGACAAATATAACAAGTGCATACAGCATGAGTTTTTTTGACCTCTGAGCTGTTTCCTGTGTTTTGAATGTCCTCCACCTGAGTTACTACTCTGTGTCTTTCAAGACCTTGCTCAGGTGTAAGTGTGGCCTCCTCCCTGGAAACTGTGCCAGTGACAGTCGTCCCATTTCGGGTGCTTCACTCTGTGCTTAACCTTTATGAATTCCTCTGCTGTACTGTTCATAACTATGCGTACTTGTCTTTTTCCCTTCAGAGACTGTAAAATTGTTGAGAGTTATGTGTTTTATTCCCAGAATTGTGTCCATTAACTGGTACTTAGGTGACAGTCAGTGAAGCTAGAGAAGTCATTTAAAGCCAAGGCCCTGTGAGAAGCCTTGGCCACTGTGGACCCTGCTGTGAGACACAGGGTGGTCAGGAGAAAAAAGCCCTCAGATTGATGATGTTGTACCAAATGGACAGGCACTTGTTATCTCCTGTGTGCAGCTCAGTGCAAGACCAGCTGTCAGGACTTGGAGAAACAGGAAGCTTCCTTTCCGGAAGAACACTGAGGAAAATTTGTAAAATAAGTATCAGTAGATTATATTAGTCAGGCATACTTGAAGAAAATAGAGGTGTTTGTATGTTCATAGGAATAGTCTCAAAGAATATTCCCTGAAACGTTACCAATCTCTTGGGGGTGAGATTTTGGCAAATCATCTACTGTTTCATTTTCATACAAAAACAGTTTTTATAAGCATATATGTCATTTGTAATGGAAAACAACAACAACAAAAAGCAGGCATTTCCAGCAAGAGACAGACTGGCTGTGTCTCGAGGAGGGTCAGCAGAACAGCTCCGTAAGCACGAGGGTGCCTTTGTAGACCTGTTTTCCATGCCAGCCTTTTCTGGGGAAGCTCAAAAGAAATATGATGCCCCAGACTTCACAGAGGAAATGACGAGTCCATGTAACTGAGGCCAAGCAGGGACCTGGTGAAAGTTCTACACTCCCTGAAGGCTGATCAGCTGCATACTCCAGAGGCCAGTTACTAGAATAACTTCCCAGCCTGGCAGTGAAGTCAGGTACAGTCAGTGGGAGGAGAACTTGGGGAAGCGCCAGCAGGTTTGTGGAGAAGGATACTGCGGGGACTCCAGACCTCTGCTACAGTGAAGGCAGGCTTTTAAGTCCTTTGGATTTTGCAATTACTTTAAAAATAATTGCACCAGATAGTCCTGGTGAATCCCTTGCTGAGGCTGGATGCTGAGATCACCAATGGCTCGTGTTCACATTGGATAGAGGTGGTCCCAGGAGTGGGTCTTGGTCTCTCCCATTCCCTCTGCACGTAACAGGCAACATCCAATGATATCCAGAGACAGACAAGGAAGGTGAAGAAAGCAAGGGAGGGAGGAGTTGTGGCTTTGAAGATAGACAGGGACATCAAGGAGGCAGAGAGGGAGGAGCCATGAAGGATGCCCTGAAAACTAGGTGAAAAAAGGAGAAGGTAATGCTGAGGAAGCGGGGTACTGTGGTCCTTGGAATCGGTTTGCCATGAACAGCCAGATTTTACTTGCCTGTCTTTTTCTTGCTCTAAATTATGACACTTTGTTATACCTCAGCTGTTCTTGATTAAACTCTTTTGAGAGATCAAAAATAAGATAAATTAAGTGAAATTGTATTTACACTGAATCAGTTAATAGCTAAGAACATTTTAAGTAATTTATACATCTATTTTTTAAAAACTGATATATCTGTATTTCCATTGTTCCTATTTTCATATCACCTGCAGTGAAATTTGTAGCTAATCTTAAAAAAAAATGTTAGGTAGAAATGAGGGTGCTTCTGCTAGGAATTTACCCAAGGGATACAGAAATGCTGATGCATAGGAGCACATGTACCCCAATGTTCATAGCAGCACTCTCCACAATAGCTAAAACATGGAAAGAGCCTAAGTGTCCATCAACAGATGAATGGATCAAGAAGATGTGGTTTATCTATACCATGGAATACTACATGGCAATGAGAAACAATGAAATCTGGCCATGTGTAGCAACATGGATGGACCTTGAGGGTGTTATGCTGAGCGAAATAAGTCAGGCAGAGAAGGACAAATATCATATGTGTGCACGTATAGGAGGATTAGGAGGAATTTAACAGAGGACCAAGGGGGAGAAGAAGGGCTGAAATGGTGGGGGAAAGGGAGAGAGGCAAACCATGAGAGACTCTTGAATGCTGACAAAAACTGAGGACTGATGGATGTGGGGGGAAGGAGGGATGGGCATGGAGGAGGACACTTGTGGGGATGAGCACTGGGTGTTATGTGGAAACTAATTTGACAATAAACTATTTGTAAAAAAAGAAGAAATGAGGGTGCTTTCCTATGCTTTTGTAAACAAAAATAATTTAGCAAAGGGTTTTTCTGGTGTTGAGGTGTTTAGATCATTAATCACACCCCAAGGTTTTTATTGACATTCTATCTTACTTGATCTCAAACAGTGATTCTTCCAAAATAATCAAAGGATGCGCTGCATTACCACATTTAAAAAATGAGTTTAAAGCACACTGAAACTGGAAGATTTTTGAGTAAAAAGTTGTTTGTAAATGTTTAAACTGAGAAGAGAAGCTTTACAAGTACATACCTGGGGTCATTTTGACAACAAAGTCACAAGTATGGTACATCTCAAAACATTTCAAAGCATTTTCATATGCTGCCTCTATGGCAGAGGTGTCTTTTTGAAAGGCAGTGTACTTCTTATTCATTGTTTAAATTTCATCTTTCCCCTGGAGGGACAAAATTAAATGTGTTTATTATTTGGAAAACATCTGCTAGGTAACATTATCATGACCACTTGTCATCCTAGAAAAGGTCAGCAAATTTGAGACACTTGCCTTTTTAAAAAAGAAAAATGAACTTCCCATGACATTGTTAGCTCTTTGACGAATTTTGCCACAGAACTACACACTTCTGGGTAATAACAACAGATTTTCATTGTCATTTTACGTCTGGTTACAGAATCCTCTAAGTGTTCTCCATTTTAAAGGTCTTGTTTTTACTGCTTGTATATATCCTATAACAAGTAAACTGCAATATATCGCAATAAATGGAAAGATTATAAGTAAGGTGCCACCCTGCTCAACCTCTGCTTTCTGGATCTTCTCTCGGTGTTCCATGGTTTGCAGTATGTGACTGTCTAGACTGAGTTGAGCTATCAGGGTTTTCAGTATGTTTATTAAGCTGAATTTCTTCTTTATATTTTAGATTACACTAGAAATAGAGGTTCTGACTTTGTTCCTGTACCTCTGTGGATATAATGCTACCCTATGTATCTCCCCTTTTAAAGACCCCTAGCTCTGTCTCAGAGCATAGGAGACCCTCTGTGATTTGACTCCTGTCTACTGCGCCAGACTTATTTCCTGCCATGAGCCTGTCTTGTACCACATACTCCAACAACTCCAAACTATATTTTGTTCCTTAATGTACCACATTCTCCCCTCTGCCTAGAATGTTTTTCCCTCCTTCCTTTTCCCCTCCTCCACTGTGCCCTGTAAAACTCAGGTTGGAAGTCTATAAATAGCCTTTCTGTGTCCCCTGAACCCCAACCCCAAATTAGGTATTGTTTTTTGTGCTCACAGAATACTTGGTGTATGTCTCTGACACCTCATTGCTGGTATTTTATTAAGTTTATATCTCTCTCTACCATTGTACCACACATTCCTTGAGGGTAGAGATGGGATCTTACTTAACTTGTCGTTTAGAGATGTTTATGACTGAGTGGACATCAGTTACTTACTTCACATCTGCTACCACGAAGTTTCTCTCTAAGAAGGAAGGTTGGTACATTCCTTCATGCCTGCTGTCCATGCTGTATGTCCCTGTACAGTCTGTCTCAAAATCCTGGCCCTTCCATGGAGAACATGCAGTATTAAATCTTCTCGGTCTCCCCCTTTTCTTAACTTGATATATATTTCTGATCTCTTCTTCAGTAGAGAAATGTATATGTTTATTTTTCTTTTATTTTTTAACCTCTTAATTGTTTCTTTTTGGCTTTGCAGGCTTTGGATGGATTTTTCTTTGTTGTCAACTGTGAAGGGAGAATTGTATTTGTGTCGGAGAATGTGACCAGCTACTTGGGTTACAATCAGGAGGAATTAATGAATACCAGTGTCTACAGCATACTGCATGTAGGGGATCATGCAGAATTTGTGAAGAATCTCCTACCCAAATCACTAGGTAACAAAGCAATTTGTTTTTCAAAAGAATATGAACTCTCTGTAGCTGTTTTTTACATTATATAATGATTATATTATATTACATAGTATTATTCTGAAATAAGTTCTAACACGTTAAAAATATTTTTAAATTTAATTTCAGCCTGATATGTAAATATAAAGGGAGAGTATCATCAACTTGCTGGTAGAGAGCATTCCTTTTATCCTAGTCCTCCAGCTTATGACCTCGTCATGTGACAGTGGTGAGAAGCAGAGCAGTCAGTGCCTTGCCACTAGAAGCTTCTGCTTGAAATTCTTTGTTTCCAGTTTCAATTATGTCCAAGAAAGAGACAAATGTATACCCTTCCTACCACCCTGCTCAAAAGTGAAAAAAAGGAGAAAAGGAGGGAGAAATACACTGTCCTATTATGTATGTATTAAAATGAGTATTTTTGGATGTAAGTAGACGTTCCAAGTATGGTTAGACAGGTTGTTTGCTGACAAAGGAGCTTAGCTGAGAGGACAGATGGGGTCTGATTTCCAACCTCTGTTCCATTTGCTACGCTGTGTGCCTATTCTGTAGCCTATATGTCCTCCAAAAGTAAGGGAGGGCCTTGTAACTAACCCACACATGCAAATTAAATGTTATCTGTAGATCTTTATTTTCCACTGTGTTCACTTTCTGGAAAGGAAGCCTTATTTCTTCTTTGAAAAGAGTAGTTAATACATTTTTAGAGTACATGAGGGCCTGAAATGATTATTTCTATTAAAATCACTAGTTAGATAAAGGGTCTTATGTGCTTTGTTATAGCATTTTTGAGTGTAAATAATTTTAGAGATAATATAGTAGATTCCTTTATTTTAAAGATGATGCAGGGGCACCTAGGTGGCTCAGTCAGTTAAGCGTCCAACTCTTGGTTTGGGCTCAGGTCGTGTTCTCACAGTTTGTGGGTTTGAGCCCTGCGTCGGACTCTGCACTGATAATGTGGAGCCTGCTTGGGATTCTCTCTTTTGCTGTTTCTCTGCCCCTTCCTCATGTGCTCATGTGTGTGTACATTCACACACACTCTCTCTCTCTCTCAGAATAAATAAATAAATAATAATAAAGATGATGCAGAGATAAAATAACCCAAACCTCACAGCTAGCTCATAGTAGAACCAAGACTCCTTCCTCCAGTACAGGTTTGTTTCTGTGATTTTCTCTACACTCTAACAATTACAGGGTCATGAGATAGTAAAAAGGAAGGAGGGTCAATGAAGAGGATAAAGTAAACTGTTGGGAATGGTGAGGGGAAAGCCTTAAAAACCTCCAACGGCCACCATGGTTTGAATAGAACATGCTGCCTGGGAAATGGTGTCCCATCACACAGTGTTTATCATTTGAAATGTACAAACCTGTTTTCTATAACCGAATTCAGTTTTCTTATACCCAATCAGGTAACATTTATGTTTAACAATCATTTTTATGTCATAACTTAATTGATTACACACCATATTTGAGGCAGTGTTGCATATAAACTGTTCAAATAAAATAAGGTATAAGAAAAGTGGTTATAAGAAGCCAAGGTCCATCTCTGTCTATTCTGAAATTTTTTTGAGCCCCAGTCTTCTTTGCATCTTCTCCCCCAAAAAGGTGCACATGTACACAAGCCCATCTTAAGACATGCCTGGCAGGTTAAAACTCCTATTTAATGGTGGGTCTGTGGTTTCCAATCAGTTTTTCCTTTTTTTTAAAATATTTTTTTATGTCTTTATTTTATTTTGAGAGAGAGACAAAGAGTGAGCACGGGAGGGTCAGAGGGAGACAGAATCTGAAGCAGGCTCCAGGCTCTGAGCTGTCAGCACAGAGCCCAATGCAGGCCTCGAACCCACAGACTGTGAAATCATGACCTGAGCTGAAGTCGGACGCTCAACCAACTGAGCCACCCAGGCACCCCTCCAATCAGTTTTTCATTTCCAGAATGTAACTGGAAATAAATAGAAAAGTGCAATAATTAACTGCTTGTAAAAATCTGAGCAAAACAGCTAGGAAGGTATAAATTTTTAATTTTTTCTTTAACTATTTATAAAGACTGTTAAATGAATTAGGAATTTGTAAGGCATTATTTTTGAGGGGGGAAGTCCTACACAATCTCTTAGAAAATTTTACAATTTTCTAATCGGTAGACATTTAGATTTGCTAAGGAAGATAAGCATACTATTGCATCAGGATGATGTGAGACCTGAAGAGACCTTTTCATCTGAGTATCTGATGAAGCAGATGGCTGAAGGTATGTCTTTTGCACCTTCCGAGTTTTTCACCTTATTCATGGACATATAACCAATATTTCTTCCACAGTAAATGGAGTTCCTTGGCCTCAAGAGGCAACACGACGAAATAGCCATACCTTTAACTGCAGGATGCTAATTCACCCTCCAGATGAGCCAGGCACCGAGAACCAAGAAGCTTGCCAGCGGTATGAAGTAATGCAGTGTTTTACGGTGTCACAGCCAAAATCAATTCAAGAGGATGGAGAAGGTAAAACAAGGGTGATTTTAAGGTGCTTGATCGCTTTTTCCGTGGTTTGAAAGATCAAGGAGGTAATTGATTATAAATAGCCCTTTTCAGATGGTGTTTTTGGCCACTATATTATGCATCATAATGGCTATTCAGTTTACTGTATATTTCTTAATACTTAGGAAAAAACTGCCAACATCTAGACTCCCCCCTTTAAAATGCCCCCAAACTCTCAGTTTTAAGCTGGCATTCCACTAAAATGTCAAATTCAAACCAACTTGCTGCCTAGAAATAAGAGACGTAGCTAACTGCTGCCAGTTGGAAATGTACCAGATATAGCAGGCTGTTGAACAGCTCTGATTTTTAGAAAGTTTCAAGTTTAGAGTGCGGGGAACATTGGAGAATAGAGTTAGCATTTTTGAGGCCATACAAGGTAATTTATAAGGAGAAAGCTTATGAACAGATGAAAACACAGCTGAAACTCTAATATGAACATGGTATCAACATGGCATTGATTAAAATCTCTGACAGTGGGTGAGTTTTCCATGTGAACTAGGCTGAGCTAAGTTAAGAACACCACAAATTGGAAACTGGAGTAAGGACTAGGGAAATTAGTAGATGAGAAGTTAATCAGATGCAAAAAAAAGGCCATGCATGTAGCAGGCTTCACCCGTGAATGGGTGGCACAGTCAACTGAGGAGTTTTTGTAAAATATACATGTCAGTGCCAGCCTCTCTTATATGAAGTTCATGTTTAGCTATGTGATGTTGTGTGTAGCACTCAAAAAAAATTTGGAAATGGCACTTTGAAAAAAGTATGGGTCCTAACAACATAAAGTCCTTTATCAGGGGCAAAATAATGTTTCTTCAGAAAGAGTTAAATCTTTTTGTCATATGATTCTTATTATTTGCATAGTGGTTATAAGAATAAACTTTGTCGCCATTAAGTATTGATAACTATTGGAAATTGACTAAAGACTGTATTTTTAAAAAATCGCTGTGTTGCTTAAATCTAGTGAAAACTACTTCTTCAAGTTGTTATCATGCAAGTGCACAGATGCACCTGTCTCCTCTGGTTTATGTCAGAACATTCAGCATGAAGGAATAATGAATGCTAACTAGATCTCTACCTGGAGCTGCCAGTTTTTGGTTACCAGCAATTTGATCTCTAATATCATATTATTAGATCAGAGTGACTCTGATATTGTGTCAGATCCCATAATGTGATGTTTTTATAATTAACCACAAGTGGCAAATGATAGATGTGAACTGTTTTCTGCCCTCTTTTCTTCAACTTTCCCTTCTTGTTTTGGGCAGATTTCCAGTCATGTTTGATTTGTATTGCACGGCGATTACCTCGACCTCCAGCTATTACAGGTGTAGAATCCTTTATGACCAAGCAAGATACTACAGGTACTAACTGCAAAGTTTAGAATTACATCCAAAATTTTTTGTTCTTCTGTTCTCTGCTGTTCAGCCTCTGTTCACTAGTCTTATACAAAAAATACTCTAAATGATCGTCTTGATCTTGTGCATTTTATTTTTATTTTATTTTTTATTTTTTTAAGGTTTTACTTTTCAGCAAACTCCACACCCAATGTGGGGCTCAAGCTCATAACTTCAAGATCAAGAATCTCATGCTTCATCGACTGAGCCACTCACATGCCCCATTGATCTGGTGCAGTTTGGCTGCTATAATCATTGTCATGGGCAGGGTGCTGGGGAGAATATTATAACTATTCACATATAGTTTTGGTTATAAATTATTTTTCATAATCATGGAATAAAATTTTTAAAGAAATTTGGCAATGTAGATGTAAATATACTTATTTATAAGTGGTGGCTTTAAAATTATGCTTAATGTACCTAGCTATTTCTTTTTCCTTTCTTTTTCTTTAAATGTATTCAGCACATACTGATTCAGTGCCTAGAAGTGCATGTCACTATGTGTGACTGTTCAGGGTATACATGGCTGAGCCAAAAATCAATAACGTAATTACAAACTTTGGTACACTTTATGATGGAAAAGGTGTGAGATGGCAAAAGGGAAACTAATGTAAGTAATGGCAGGCCTGCTGGAAAGGAAGGCCCTCTTTGTAAAGACCTGCTTCAGATTTGATTTTCAGCCAAAACAAATTGTTGTTCTTTACAGTTTTACATAGCATTTTCCATATGTTATGTGATCTTCACTTTGAACACATCAAGTTTCATACTTTTACATCAGAGTGAGGTATGTATCACTGCCTCTCTCACTTGAAAATAGGCCTAAGATACTACAGATATATTTTTTTAGCTGGCCAAGATTTAAACAGTCATTTCCACAAAATTTTATTCTTTGTGAAAATTTAGTTTTAATGTACTTTTTGACCTTTACCATTATTTATAACATTTATTAATATTGGTTACAATACTTATTAATTTTTTTAGTCACAATAAATATTCCTATTGTGTGCTTCATTCTTGTGTTTTTAAAGATAAGCTCCCAGCTGCTCTTACTAAAGAGTAGGCAGGGATAAATTAACACAAATAATAGACTATAGTAAAGGGACTATCTGGGACTTGGAGATGCAGAATCTTGAGTGTAGTAATTATCACTTACCGTAACTTTCTTCATTCCCTTTTTGAGTCTGCCATCTACATGTCCTTTTCCATTTTATACCAATGAACAGCTCTAGAAAAATTTAATAACCTTTATTGAAAACCAAAACCACTATGGCATGGAGGAAAAATAGGGCCCTTTGAAAAATATAACTGGTCTTTTGTGTCAGTAAAACCAAGTAAGCGCTGGTGAGATAGTGGAATAAAAGCCTTCCAGAAGGAATGATGGTTAGGCTACAGGATAAATGTGGGAGACGAAGGGTGCCTAAAAATTATGAGGGTAATTTAGGAACAATATATTTCAGCTTTTCTCCTTCCGCATTTCTACAAATTGAACCATGAATTGTTTTAGAGAAGACTATCATCCCATAGGAACACTGTTATTACTGATAGTTTTGTTTCTGGCCAAGGGCCCAACATTAATATCTTAGATATACCTGATTTAAAAATAAATGCATAAAAGTTTAAAACTGAGCTCTGAATCATAAAATAATTATAAACCTACAGGGAACCCCAGGGATCACAGACTCTACCCTACCCATTTTACAGATGATGGAATGGTGACTTTTCCAAAACCATACTTACAGCTAATTGTTGAGAACAGACATCCGTAGGCCCTAATATAAAATTCTTCCTTTCTCGTGCACCACTTTTCACGAAAGCACTATTTAAAGGACATCACTGTACTGTATACACTTACTACATAAAAGATACCAGAGGAAATGTAAAATAGAAGGCAAATAAAAAGGTATCAAAGAAATATAAGTGTTCTTAAAATGTAAAACAATGATATCATCAAATTGATTTAGACTTAAAAAATAATAAACTAGCTACAATAAGTATTATATATTTAATTCCTTAAATTTTAGTCGTAGTTTTAACTCTACATGGGGTGGTTTTCATGTCCCTTAAAAAAAGAGAAAGTCGGGGTGCCCGGGTGGCTTAGTCGGTTAAGGGTCTGACTTTCACTCAGGTCATGATCTCGCGGTTCGTGGGTTCGAGCCCCGCACCAGGCTCTGTGCTGACTGCCAGCTCAGAGCCTGGAGCCCGTTTCAGAGTCTGTGACTCCCTCTCTCTCTGACCCTCCCCTGCTCACGCTGTCTCTCTCTCTCCTAGAAATAAATAAAATATTAAAAAAGAGAGAGAGAGAGAAAGTCTTCTACCAGGAAATGTTGAATAGAGGCTTATTGGTTGGTTGGTTGGTTGGTTGGTTGGTTGAATAGCAGTGTATCGGTTTGTCTGGTTGGTTGGTTAAACTTTCCTCTATCAAACAGAGGTACTCTATATCAACCTATTCGTGATTCTGTTCCTAGATAGTCACTGTATTTACCTAATCATTTGTTACCATTGCTAATAATCTAATCACTTTCTCCCAATCCTGCAGTTGTAGACTCTTGCTCTTTTGTGGTTAGTACAGACATGAACACACACACACACACACACACACACACACACACACACACCCTTTCCTTAGTCATTGCCTGTTACAAGCATTGTTATATGTGAAGATCATGCTATAACCACCTCTTGATCTCTGATGTAATAAGAGACAAAGATTAAATAATTATAATTCGTAGAAAATCTAGAATTGTCTTTGGTTGCAATCAAGTGTTTATCAGACTTTGCCCAAACTATTCTTCTATTACAAAATTTCTTATTTAAGTTTAAATTTCTACCATTTACATTTATACCAGACTTGGGCAACAGCCTTATCAGACTCATCAGATTCAAGACTCTTACTTAAAGAGGCCTAATACATTTATTTCTAAACAAAACAAGTAAAATTTAGATAGTAGAGTTTAGTTAAAATGAGGACACACAAACAATACAGTAAATAGATTTTAGTTGATCGTGAGAAGAGGGAAGATAAGGAAAAGACAAATCAGACATTCACAGAAGAGAAAACATGAAAAACACTCAACCTTATTATTTGGGAGGTACAAATTGAGAGCATAAACATTTTTCACCTACTAAATGTAAAAAATAAAGAAGACTGACAGTACCCCAAGTGATGAAGAGGATAGTGGATTAAGAGTAACTCCTATATAAGTTCCTAGAAAGCAGTTTAATATTATAAAGTTGAACATTCACATTACCTGTGACTCAGCAGTTTTGTTCCTACATATATACCCTAGAGATACTCTCACACACATGCACCATGGAAAATGTAGATGATGTTCACAGAAGCACTGATGGTAATATTAAAAACAAAACAAAACAAAACCAAACAAACAAGAAAAACAGGAAACAATTTAGATGTCCCTTGACAGGAGACTGTACAAACAGAGGATGTGGCAAGTGAGGAGTATACACATGATGAGATGGTATATGTCATGTTCAAGTTTTGAAGTTGGATTGTGGGCTTGCAGGTTTTCATGTTACTAATCTAATATATGTATTCTATAACCTATATTATTAATTATTCCATTATTAATATATATTATATAACCTATATTATTTTGTGTTAATCTTAGATTGCACCACGAAATAAAGCAGATCTAAACAATCCCAAACTGGATCAATTAGCCCCTGGTTAACTAAGGAGTAATTTACCTGAATTCTTCCACAGCTATCCAGAAAATTTGTTCAAATAGGATAACAATAGAAAATCATCACTACATTTTATAAAGCATTTGTTCTTTGTGCAGAAGGTCTAGCAAATCTTATGCTCTGACATATCTTTTTCTGATGTAACTTTTATTGCCTTCAGTCTTTGTTTACTCACAAATGCCCAAGAAGAGGTAGAAAAGGAAGGTCTTGCCTAATTTCTCATATTTTCTTCACTTAGTTATTGGAAATTAATTTAAAACAAAATAAAATATTTCATCTCTGCTTCTCCTTCCCCAATAAGTGTTCCAGTCATTAGGATAGAGAGAGTAGGACCCAAAGAGTCAACAGGACCAGTTGGACCTGCATTAGCCTCTGCAGCTTCAGGCCTTTATGGTATGATTTTAATGCTTCACTGGAATGGAATCTTAGCATATGATGTACTAATATGCAACACCCACAAGGTCAAAGCATTTTTTTATTGTTCTGTGATTGATTTTGTTACCATATGTAATAAAAATTAATAGTTCATTAATGTTTTTGTCCATTAAGCATTTAGGAGCGGCAGCATATTTCTTAGGTGTAGTTGTTAATTTTGAAATATGGATGCCTTATATCAAGAAGCTATCACAAACGTAAACTTTCATCCTTCATGCAGGCAAAATCATCTCTATTGATACCAGTTCCCTGAGAGCTGCTGGCAGAACTGGCTGGGAAGATTTAGTGAGGAAGTGCATTTATGCTTTTTTCCAACCTCAGGGCAGAGAACCATCTTATGCCAGACAACTATTTCAAGAAGGTAAAGTTTTTTCTTTCTTAATTATTTTCATTAACCTTGCTTTTTATTAATATCAAGTAATTTATATAGAATTTATGGCTTGATAAGTATTTTCTCCAAATTACAGTTTTTGCAATAATCAGCTTTAGGAAAGGAAGAAATGGGTAAGCAAAGTAATTCATGAGTGGATCCTGAATTTGGGATACACATTTTAAAGAAGAGGATATCATGTGGTGGTCACTCACTCATTCATTCATTCATTCATTCAGCAGACATGTATCAAGTTCTTCACTTACGTAGAACACTATTTCAGATGGCAGGGATACAGTGATGACTAATAAGCAGGGTCTTGCCCTCAAGGAGCTCAAAATATACTAGGACAACTTTAAAGATCAGTGTGACATGGGCTTATACCTTAGAGAGATAACCAAAGGAAAAAAAAATTAATTCTGACTTGGAGAATCAGGGATGGCTTCAGAGACAAAGTGATAATTTCATCTGGCTTTTGAAGATTATTCCCAGCAGAAGCATGTGAAAGGGCTTCTAATTAATACAGAAGTCTGTATCGTACATGTTTACTTCATTACTGTTATGGCACCTGTATCACCTGACTCATGTTGAAGTTTCAAGTTAAAAATATGTCATATGAAATTAATAATGATATAGATGCTGTGTCATAGTACTATAGAAGATAAAGCAAGTATATTCCTTGCCCTTACGGGACTTAACAATTTTTTATTATCATGTAAATGTTATAGGAAACATAGGGAAAATTACTTGAGAAAGTTCATAGAGTTTCAGAGGTGAGGGTTTTGATATACTTTAAAAATATCACATAATTACGGTAGCCTAATGCTCTGTTCCCAGTATAATTTATTCTGTATTCTCTAATAGTTTCTTTGCAAAGAGACACTTTGTATGGCTCTTCCTAAAAAGCAATTTAAAAATATTTTTCATTATTCTATCACCCTTCTTAATTTTAATATTTCCCCATTATAGGTTTCCTAACTTTACAGATGATTTGCCATTCATTACATTGTAGGTCAGCTGCTTCCAGGCGGTACATGGAGAGGAAGCAGCTTAATCATTTGTTTTTTGCTTGTTTGTTTTTTAGGAACCCATCTATATGAATCTCACTAGTTTGGTTATTATTGGGACCACTTCCTGCAGAGACTAATAGTTCCCCAGTGGGACTCTGACTAGACTGATATCTTCCCCAAAGATGATATTTCAGTGGATAAAACCAAGAATCTATGTATTTTTAAAAAATTTTTTTAATTTATTTATTTTTGAGAAAGAGACAGAGTGAGTGGGGGAGTGGCAGACAGAGAAGGAGAGAGAGAATCCCAAGCAGACTCTGCCCAATCAGCATGGAGCCCGATGTGGAGCTCGAACTCACAAACCATGACATCAAGAGCTGAGCCGAAACCAAGAGTCAGACACTTAACCGACAGTGCTACCTGGGCTCCCAGAGAATCTATATTTTAAGTCCCCAGGCAGTTCTGAAGTGCAGTCAGGTTTGGAAACCATTGCAGTAAGCGACTATAATGCCATTTACTGATTGCAAACTTCGTGACTCTCGCCACCAAGAATGGCACTTGACTTTTGCATAAGTTTGAGTCTCGAAGCACTATCTCCATTTACTGCCTAATGCTGAAGTATATGATACTCTAAGTTTTTACCTTAGCTTTTAAGTTGGGACTTCCAAGACTTTACCTGAATGACTTAATTTTATTTGCCTGTAATTTGTATATACTTCCACCAAGGCAGAGCAGGTCCAGATTATTGTCTCATTGTCTAAATGACTGGGTTCCCTGTAGATGTGACTGAACCACAGTTTATGTGTTTCTAAATCGTTAAGAAACATTAACGTTAAGTGTATAAAACACAGATTGATTAAAGTGTAACAAGTAACTGTTCTTCACATATGAAATAAAACAATTTAGAGTAAAATGTAAAGAAATATAGTTCACACCTTTTCCCTATTAGTCATTTCTTCATGTCCTTTTCTTCCACTTCTTTTGAGAAGAAAACATTCCTTAATAGAGATAACTTGTATTTTTCTCAGCACTGGTGTCCAGAGTTCACATGACTGATTATATAGTCTTTTGGAGATTCTGGACAATTTGCCAATGTTCATGAATTCAACATATCTTCTTCTGATATTTTATATTCAGATTATCTTACCTGGTTAAAAAAAAACAAACTAAAGTCCATGAAACACAAGGGATCATCTGTTGAAGATGTTGGCCAGCTGAATGAAAATCTGTGAGGGCTTACGTATCTTAAACTCCCAGGGCTGTGCTTAAGTACATCAAGTTTGAGGTCTGTCCAGAGTCAGAAGAGGTGTATATTTGCATTTGCTCCCTATTTACTTAAGGACAGTGTTAAAGAGTGAAATTATGTCACTGTGTGAAACTTGATTTTGTGTGATGTTTTGAAAAGTTAAGTTTGTAAAACTCCATAGTGATTGATATGTAGGCATGTTTGGTTTTTTTCTCTGCATTAACTTACTGTTTGAAGGTAGTGGCTGGTAGAAAATCTTAATATGCGTTAAACTTTAAATTAGTTCCTAGCTTAGTTTTCCATCTGCTTTTGACAGAGATAGCTCATGGACTGCTTTTTTTTTTTTTAATGTTTTATTTATTTCTAGGAGAGAGGAAGACAGCGTGAACAGGGAGGGTCAGAGAGAGAGGGAGTCACAGACTGAAACAGGCTCCAGGCTCCGAGCTGGCAGTCAGCACAGAGCCCGACGCGGAGCTCGAACCCACGAACCGCGAGATCATGACCTAAGCGAAAGTCGGATGTTTCACCGACTAAGCCACCCAGGCGCCCCTCATGGACTGCTTTTTAAAAAAATTTTTTTTAACATTTATTCATTTTTGAGAGACAGAGAGTGAACAAGGGAGGGGCAGAGAGAGAGAGAGGGAGACACAGAATCCAAACCAGGCTCGAGGCTCTGAGCTGTCAGCTCAGAGACCAGCGTGGGGCTCGAACCCACAAACTGTGAGATCAAGACCTGAGCCAAAGTCAGACACTCACCTGACTGAGCCCCCCAGGAGCCCCCCAGTCATGGACTGCTTTTTGTTTTTAAAATTTTAAAGGTTTATTTTTGAGAAAGACAGAGCATGAACGGGGGATGGGCAGAGAGAGAGGGAGGCACAGAATCTGAAGCAGGCCTCAGGCTCTGAGTTGTCAGCACAGAGCCCAACATGGGGCTTGAACTCACAGACTGTGAGATCTTGACCTGAGCCCGTCAGATGCTCAACCAACTGAGCAACCCAGGCACCCCCTCGTGGACTGCTTTTAAAGGGGGTTTGCCATTTTATTTTCCAGAATCAAATTTGGAAGAAAAAAAAACCAAACACACATTTCAGCCAAAGAATATGTGGGAACATTCACCATGAACTAGATTACAGTACTGGCTCTCCACTGAGATTAGGAAGAAATGGGGATCACAATCACCTGAGGAACTTGTTAAACTAGGTCCTTGTAGGTGTATATGGTTTGAAAAGGTTTTCTAGATTTGGTTCAATTGAGAACCATTTCTTTAAAGAAAGGTTTGGGTTAAATGCTTCCCAAAGGCCCTTGATAAGATTCAGCAAGGGAAGTTGTTAAACCGGATTCCTGAACTCCACCCACACTACTGAATCAGAGTGTATAGTATAGTCTAAGATATTTTCTTAACAGAGAAGTTTGGAAAACATAAACCTCTGTTCCACAAGATGTTAGTATCTATAACTAAGAAATAATGTTTCATGCTAAATTAAGTTTGGGAAATGTTTCAGTCTCCTACTCTAGGGGATTCATAAGACATAATTAAGGTATTTAAGTCTCTGGGAGATTCCACCTTAAAGGTACCTGTTTGACTTTGTTATCCAGATTTATTTTTCCTCAGAATACTTCTTCCTGTAGCACATCAATCAGCATTTAGGGAGAATAGCATTCATGGGAATGTTGGTCTAGATAACCTAGGAAAGGTTTATGGAAGTTCTGCTTCTTATCAGTGATGTAATGGATCATGATTTCTTGGCTTTGAAAGATGCCCATGATATATTATTATATTGAAAAATGGGCAAAGCACAGCATATATAGTAGGACCTCACTCTTGTATGTTTATTTATCCAATTCTAGAAGGTTTTCAAAATGTTAACAGTGGTTATCGCTGAGTGATGGGATTACAAATGACTTTATCTTATTCTTTGTTCATTTCTCTATCAATGTCATAATCACAAAATAAAGTTATTTTGATTTTAAAACTCACAAGACAAAAGGAGTTCATAGTATCAGAAGTTTGGAAGCATTGCTATGAAACATAAGCACCCATATGAATGATTAACCAGAATGTCCTCTGAGACTTATGTAATGTGGTTACTTCCATGGTCCTTATCACAGAGTTAACTGAAAATCTTTTTTTATCAGGCTTGTTGAAAGTCTTTAAAATATGAATTTTTCTTTTTTAGAATTTTGATATACTGAATAGGTTTTGCTCATTGGTGATTGAATATCTTAGAGCATCGAGGGGTAACTTTCTTTGTCTGAATAACAGTTTTTAAAATTGCGTTCTTTCTGCACATATCTAGAGAAATACCAAAAGGAAAAAGAAATCTCTCCTGGCATTGGCCTGCTATACATTTTATACCTGCCCGTACAGTTACCATCCGTAGCGCATGCTCCTTGTGGTGATCTCAGCACCAGACTGGTGGAGTCACAAACCCAAATAGCTCTAGTTTTACAGCTGCTATGACCAGAGGGAATGGTTTTCTTTGCCTCATAGCTCTGTTGAGGCTTATTCTGAGGGGGGATGAAAACAGCTTATTATTTTAAAGGTTCCTAGAAGAGTTTCTGGGGTGTCAATAATAACCACATCAGTAGTATCCCTCCCCACTAAGTGTTCTAACAATTTTAAAAATGGACACAGTAGTCAAGGATCACAATAGTAGTTAGCTGTATACCTGCAAACCTAGATTGGAAAACAAGACCAGGACCTGTGATCAAAATGACATTCCAAATACTTTTGTCCAGGCATAAACCTGGAAACCTACTTAAAGTGAAAATTTGGTGTGCAGAACAAATGTTTATCCAGCCAGCTCTGTAAAGCTGTAAAATCATGTCTCAATTCAAAATATTAATGATTGTTATATAGGGTTGAAGCTTTTGGTGTGAATGGTATCTAAGGATTGGTTGAATGTGTATGACATATGTACTTTGTGTTTGTTTGTTTTCTCTTTGGTGTTTATTCAGGAAATATTCATCCAGTACCTGTTATGTACTAGGCTCCATACTAGATATTATCTCACAACATTATAGCTCTGTTTTAGTGATAATGGATGAAAGTTAATTTGCATTATGAAGTCCTAAACTTGGAAATGACAAAGTCAGAATTCAAGCCTAAATCTGACTTCTAGGCTCTTATTCTTTTCATTGGTCCATGTTCTCTCCTGTTTACCTTTCTGTCTGAACAATTGAGTGCCAGAAGAATTTTAGTTAACTGGAGAGTCTTAATTAAGTTCTAACGAAATCTTTATTATATTTAATATTACCTTTTTTTCTTTTCAAAGACTGTAAATTATGTGTTAAGTTTTTTTCCACACACTGTCATCCAAAATAAATAATCTAACTTGAAAATTTTAAATGTAGCGGTTTCTTTAAATAAAGTTACTAGGGCTTCCCCAATTTTGGAATTTTTACTAGTTTAGATAGCTATAGTCCTACAAGTTACAGGCAACCTATTTACCAAAGGACCAATGATGTTTCTGTAATCCTCATTAAGTATCTTAGTGTTCCCATGCTGGTCTGAGTTTCTCATTCTTTCTCACTTTATACAGCTTACCAACAAATCAAGAAATTTCTCTCTATTAACTTTCATTACAAAAGTTAAGTCCAGATTCTTATAAGAGCAAGAACATAAACTGAGATATAAGCATTGAGAACACATCTAAGATTTAAAATCTGTCCCTTTTAAAGAAAAGCTACAGTAGTTGATCACAAGTCATTATTAATCTCTTTAGGTGAGATTCAAGTTGAGGGTCAATCAGGAAGTACTTACTAGGTTATTTTATACACAAAGCACTGTATACAATTCAAGGAGAGTAGAAAACAAGAATGAGGCACAGTACTAGCCCTTATGTTTATTTTAGCTGATGAAGAAAAATAAACGTCTGAAGTTACCTATCTCTTCTTTAAAGAGATACAAAAGTGACTTCACTCATATGTGGAATGTAAGATACAAAACAGATGAACATAAGGGAAGGGAAGCAAAAATAACATAAAAGCAGAGAGGGGGACAAAACATAAGAGACACTTAAATATAGAGAACAAACTGAGGATTGCTGGAGGGGTTTTGGGGGGGATGGGCTAAATGGGCAAGGGGCACTAAGGAGGACACTTTTTGGGATGAGCACTGGGTGGTATATGTAGGGGATGAATCACTGGATTCTACTCCCAAAGTCATTATTGCACTATATGCTAACTAACTTGGATGTAAATTGAAAAATAAATAGTTAATAAAAAAAATTGATATAGAAGAAATGTTTAGGAAGCAATAAAAAATAAGATTGGAAATGTAAGTGGTAGTCCGATTGTATATAGCAGTACTCTCCAGTACGGGAGGCACTATCCCTGTGTAGCTATTAACTGGTTGAAATGTGGCTAGTGTGACGGAAGAACTGCATGTAAAATGTTACTTAATTTTAAATTTAAATAGCCACATATGGCTGGTGGCTACCATGTTGGACAGTGCTGCTCAATAGTGAAGAGCTAGTGTTTTCCAGCAAAATGGGGAGATCCTAAGGTCAATAAACAATGATGAAGAAATAGACAAAATTACATAAGCAAAATAACATGCAATATATCTTGCCTGGCCCTTTAATAGCTATAGTTTTATCATTATCCCAAGTTAATAATTTATCTTAAAATGCTGCTTTTTTGTTGTAGATATATTTTCCAAAATATATTGGTAAAAAGATTGAACAGTTTGGGGTTTAGGTAGAGCAAACATTTACTTATATCCTTATACAAAAATTTTTCATTTCCTTTAAGACTCTCTTTCATTAGATGTAATTTCATTAAGTACTAAACTTCTCTGTATGTTACATTTGGTAAATGTACCAGTGATTTGGCTGAAATTGCCAGATGGGTAAGGAATGTGGTTGGTTGGACATAAATCTTAATCCTTTCGATCAAGTTTATATCCTAATTGTGGCACTTAGTTTGATTTGTGTATGGCCATAGATTTACAATGGGTTATGCCCACTTCAGTAGATAAAGTATACCCACAGCAATAAAAGAGAGTATGTCTTCTCTTTACTTAAAGTAATATGTGTCTTCAAAAAATATTTATTAATTGGTCATTTTAACTTTTTTGTAACATGTCTTTAAAGTGTAATAGAAGAGCTTTCTGACATGTCTTTGAAGCATAGGACTAACATTTGTTACATTTATTACAGGCTAAATTGAAATAGTCATTTGTGGTAGTAATTCTTGTGTTTCAGTGAATAGGTTTTTAACCTTGACAAAGCTGAATCTACCTACTAAACCTTTCTTAAAATAGAATTTTATTATGTTGCTAAAATACCAATGACATTTTCTTACGTAGTATGGGAGAGCCTTTACATATTTAATAAATACTTACCAATACAGCTAGAATTTATCTGCTATTAATAAAGCTTTATGTTATTTATATAGTAATTTGACTTCCTTAACCTAGTTTTTGTTTTTTATATTAGTAACCATTGGCTTTATCAATTTGCTTAACTACACTAAATTCAGACACCAAAAACAATACATATATGTGAATATAATAATTTGTCAGGTGGAACCTTAGTGATTTACATTCCTGAGGGAAAAATTAAATTTGAATTTCAGTTAAGTAACTCTGCATACTAATAAAAACCTAGAGAGGGAGAATTTGATGGTATATGAATTACATCTCAGTAAAGTTGTCATTAAAAAAATCAGCCAGCAAAGGGAAGAAGGAAAAAAAAAGAAAAAGACTTGTTTGAGGTAATACTGAAAGGGAAGGGAAAGAAGATTACTTCCTGGTATTTTTAACGGACTCTTAATTTGAAGAGCTGTCCCATTATGGGGAAAGATTAAGGTTGATTTTTTGCCTGGTTTGAAGTTTCTTGATAATTTTAACTTCTGTGAGGAGGCACTCATTTAAGTAGCACTACATGAAAGCTTGTCATCAAATGGTCCATTTCAACCAAAATCCTTTTCCCCCCTCAGATCTCTGCTTTGTCTGAACTATTCTGTGTTTTGACTGTGAGCAGGCAGCGGTTGGGAGGGCATTTAAAATGAGGTTTGAGGTAGAAGTAAGGCGTGGGAACTCTCCTCCACCCAAAGTGCAAGTGTCAGAATTTTAACTAGGTTTTTCTTTTGTTTGAAACAGTGATGACTCGTGGCACTGCCTCCAGCCCATCCTATAGATTCATATTGAATGATGGGACAATGCTTAGCGCCCACACCAAGTGTAAACTTTGCTACCCTCAAAGTCCAGACATGCAGCCTTTCATCATGGGAATTCATATCATCGACAGGTACTACTTATTTGGAGAGCTTCATATGAAATAAGTCAGTTCACATATCTTTTCTTAGAGAAAAATTTTTTTATACTCTTAATGGCTAGAAAACAAAAATTCTAAATTAGGCATAAAGCTAGTGTGATGAGTGTATAATCAGTATATCCCTACTGGGTTTTATAGTTTTGTTGTGTAATAGTAACCTTATTGGTTTTTTGTTTTGTTGTTTTTTTTTTTTTAAACAGAACACAGGAAAGGTTAGGATGAAAATATGTGTTTCAGGAGTAAAAACTGAAAAGGTGGCTAAAAATATCCAACGTTCCACATGTGAACTTTGGTCTTATAAAAGGCTTCAGAGTTTGTTAATATTTTTATTTTTAAAAGTGTTATCTTTTCATTAGTTCAGACTGGATGGCTCCTGAGTTCAAGTTGACAGTTTCTGAAACTACAAGTCATTAAGCTATCAACTTGATATTTTTGAGTGTCATTGCCTCTAATTTGTTCCCCTCTCTAAATACATTTTACATTGGTATATATGGTAAATTCATGGAACCATTCTTTTATCCTATGAATTATTCAAAGCCCTACATTTGCAACTATTTAAAATGTAGCATTAAACAAAAACAAAGACATTTCCCCTCACTTCATCTTTTCCTCATCTGATGTATTTGCTTATTGGAACATGGTAATACCAGTCACAAATCTGTTGTCATAATTATGGATTTGAGTAAAGAGCTCGATGAAAATCTGAATTCAGTATTCTGTTTTTGTCTAATTTTAGTTTAATTTATGCTTGTGAGTGGAATTAGCACAGTTCTTTTTTTCATATTGTGATTTCTCTTTCAAAACATCTGCTATGTCTGCATATCACCCTTTTTAATTTTTACATCAGTGACACAGTATTTTCCTTACCCAGTCTTCCTCTTTGGAGTTGAAATACTTAAAAGCTGTAACAAGGGAGTCATGGATAAAGACTTTGTAAACAGAGGTGTGGGAAGTTTCTCTCTCAACCAAAAATATTATTATAATGTTAAGTATTTGTATTACATTTTGAAAAGTTTAAAAGTACCTACATTGGATTTTTTCCAAGACCAAAAAAGATTTCTTTCCCATAAAACTGAACCCATTATCAAATTTATGGAACCTTGAGCACTATTTCCTATTAAGTGGTGCTAATATTTCACAGTGGTACTAATAGTCCACAGTTTTTCTTCAGTTTAAAGTGATACGGAGGCTCTTTTCTCGATGGCTTGCAGTATTAATGAGGTTAATGGTCTTGGTTTATAATATGCATCATAAAACTATTTTAGTGGAAACCAGTGAAGATGTTTGAATACTGTCTTTTCCCCTCCTAGGGAACACAGTGGTCTTTCTCCTCAAGAAGACACTAATTCTGGAATGTCAATTACCCGAGTAAACCCCTCCGTCAATTCTAGTATCTCTCCAGCTCATGGTGTGGCTCGTTCATCCACATTGCCACCGTCCAGCAACAACATGGTATCCCCCAGAGTAAACCGCCAACAGAGCGCAGACCTCCATAGCAGCAGTCATAGCAATTCTAGCAGCAGCCAAGGGAGTTTTGGATGCTCACCTGGAAATCAGATTGTAGCCAGTGTTGCCTTAAACCAGGGACAGGCCAGTTCCCAGAGCACTAACCCCTCTTTAAACCTCAATAATTCTCCTATGGAAGGTACAGGAATATCTCTTGCACAGTTCATGTCTCCAAGGAGACAAGTTAGTTCTGGATTGGCAACAAGGCCCAGGATGCCAAACAATTCGTTTCCTCCTAATATTCCGACATTAAGCTCCCCCGTTGGCATGACAGGTACTGCCTGTAATAATAGTAACCGATCTTATTCAAACATCCCAGTAACATCTTTACAGAGTATGAATGAAGGACCCAATAACTCTGTTGGCTTCTCTGCCAGTTCTCCAGTCCTCAGGCAGATGAGCTCGCAGAATTCACCTAGCAGATTAAATATACAGCCCACAAAAGCTGAGTCCAAAGATAACAAAGAGATTGCATCCATTTTAAATGAAATGATTCAGTCCGACAACAGCTCTAGTGATGGCAAACCTCTGGATTCTGGGCTTCTGCACAACAATGACAGACTCTCAGACGGAGACAATAAATACTCCCAAACCAGTCACAAACTAGTGCAGCTTCTGACGACAACTGCAGAGCAGCAGTTGCGGCATGCTGATATAGACACAAGTTGCAAAGAGGTACTGTCTTGCTCAGGCACTTCTGGCTCGGCCCCTGTTAACTCTTCGAGCGGCTCTTGCCCCTCCTCTCATAGCTCGCTGACAGAGCGGCACAAGATTCTGCACAGGCTCTTACAGGAGGGCAGCCCCTCGGATATCACCACTTTGTCTGTCGAGCCTGATAAAAAGGACAGTGCACCTACTTCTGTGTCAGTGACTGGACAGGTACAAGGGAACTCTAGCGTAAAACTAGAACTGGATGCTTCAAAGAAGAAAGAATCAAAAGACCACCAGCTCCTACGATATCTTTTAGATAAAGATGAGAAAGACTTAAGATCAACTCCAAACCTGAGCCTGGATGATGTAAAGGTAAAAGTGGAAAAGAAAGAACAGATGGATCCTTGTAACACAAACTCAACCCCAATGACCAAACCTGCTCCTGAGGAAATTAAACTGGAGTCCCAAAGCCAGGTATGTAATCCCTCACGTTAGAGAATGAAGTTTTGTACTTACTTTTCCCTTTTCATTAATTTTCCTTCACCTGTAAAGCAGATTGGATTCAGGGTGTGTTTTGTCCTACCCATTGGGCATATATTAAAAAGTTAGTATCGATGGTCGAAAAGTCACAGGATGCCCTCAAAAGTTCTCTTTGGAATTTTGGAGGGCTACAATTTTAGTGTGGTGCTCTAAGCAAATAGGTGTTTTCTTCTTTCTATCAAATCGGTGCACAACTTTGGAGATTTTTAAGCATCATACCTTTCCTACCCCCTCCCCCCAGCCTGACCTGTTGAATCCAAGTCGGAAAATAGAACCCAGAAATCTGTATTTTAAAGAAGCTCATCAGGGAACTCTGTAGCTAAGTTTGGGAAGCTCCAGTATAACTGAAATGGGAAAGAAGTGTGAGGCGGTGGACAAGGCTGCCTCATCTGGCTTGCTTTGCTATTTAATTTCCTTTGAAGCATTTTCTGAGGCTGTTTTTCTTCTCTACCTTCAGCCCTTATCAGAAGAGGGACTTCCACTATTCTGAGAAGTAGTGTACATAACAGGCCCTGAAACAGAAGTAAACACAAATAAACCTTTGGATAAATTGTTACAGATTAGGAACCTGTATGTTTAGGCTGAAGTTGGGGTGGAGTGAAATTAACAGCCAGTTTCATTTATTGAATAGTTGCTGTGGACTCCAAAGGAATTTAAGAAAAACTGAAAATATAGTCTCTTTCCCCCAGGAGCTTACAACTTATTTAGATGGAATATAGACAAATATGAGATAGCTGGAGATATTGTTACAAAACAGCTTATTAATGACTCTCCATTGTGAAACAAGATTCATACTTAGTGTGCATAGGTCTGCATTTCTGGAGGTAGTGTTATGTTCTACCCCCGTCTCACAGAGATCTCTCTCTTCCCTCAGTCATACTGCATTCTAGGCACATGGAAGTCCTTTCCATTCCTGGGATAAGCCATGTCTCTTCTAAGCGTTTTCTGCCTTGCTCTCCTTTCTGTCTGCTGAACTTCTCCTCATCCTTCACAAAGCAGTTCAGACATCACCTCTAGCCCTCATTAGACATTTCTTTCCTCCCTGCATTCATAGTACTCCATATTGTCTCTGTACTATCTACAGTAACACTATTGTGGTTAATTCTTCATTGTACTCTTTGAGGATGAAGCTATCCCTCATGTTTCTTGGTACAAGTAAACTAATACTGTGTTTTTTAAGCTGAAAAACGGCTTTAAGTGACTATATTAAAACCCTCACTCTTTAAAATTAACTGTACAATCCTGATACATCTGTTTTAGTTTACGTGTACGTGCATTTCTGCTGAGTTTAAACTAAGAGTTGAATTGCTGGATTATAAGATATGTGTATGTTCATCTTTAGTAGATAATGCTAGTTTTCCCAGTGTGTACAAAGAATTCTTTCTAGTTGTTTCATATCCTTGCTGATAGTTGGTATTTTAGTCTTTTAAATTTTAGACATTCTGCGGTCTGTGGTAGTGGTACTTCATAGTTTTAGTTTGCATTTCCTTAAATATTTATTGGTCATTTGGATATCTTCTTTTGTGAATTGCCTATTCAAATGTCTTGCCCATTTTCCCAGTATGTTGTCTTTTTCTTATTGACCTATAAGAGTTCTTTGCATTTTTTGGATGTAAATAACCTTTATTGGTTATATATTTGCAAACATTTTCTCTATGATTTGACTTGCCTTTTCTTTCTTTTAATGGTACTTTTGATGAAGTGAAGTTTTTCATTTTAATGTAGTCCAGTTTGCCAGCCTTTTCTTTTATAATTAGTCCTGTTTGCACACGTATAACAAAAGACATGTGCAAAAATATTTATAGTAGCTTTACTTGTATTAGCCCCAAACTGAAGACACCCACAAATCCATCACAGTAAAATGGATATATACATACTGTGGTATGTTCATACAGTGGGATACTATTCAGCAGTGAAAATAAATTAACTACTGCTACATGTGACAAGATCTCTGAACTTCAAAACTGTAATCTTAAGTGAAAGATGTCAGACATGTAAAAAATACATGTATGTAATTCTGTTTATACAGTCTAGAAACAAATCTTAGTTGCATTAAATAGTCAAACTCTGTTGTATGTTGGTGAATTATCTCAAACTAATCCTAGTAATTAATATTGTAAAAAAAGGCCTGTTTCTCCTATGTATAACCTCAGACAGACGTAGGGATACCCTCTTTAGTCTAGAAGATATGTTTCTTTTTTTAATTAATTTATTTTTTAATGTTTATTTTTGAGAGAGAGGGACAGAAAGTGAGTGGGGGAGGGGCAGAGAGAGAGGGAAACAGAATCTGAAGCAGGCTTCAGGCTCTGAGCTGTCAGCACAGAGCCCAATATGGAGCTCAAACTCAAGAACCGTGAAATAATGAGCTAAGCCAAAGTCAGATGCTTAAACAAGTGAGCCACCCAGGAACCCCTAGAAGATACGTTTCTTATTTTATTAAATCCTCAAGTGGGAAGAGACCTTCCTAGGATCTTTGAAGCTGATGTACTATTTATTAAGATGTTTCCCAAACTATTTTAAAGTTACATCAGTGTGAATTTATTTTTCATTCCATCATATAGTAAGGCATTTTACAAGATTTAAAAAAATATATGACAGCAAAAATCATCCATGATCAATGTAACATAGTACTTTTGATACTTCTTTCCAGTCCATTCTTTTTCCAATGTGTAAATTTTGTACCAAGATATAGTAGACAAATATTATGTGTATATTATCTTATACCCTGCAGTATATGAATAACATAAGCATCCACATTTTTTTCTAGTAGCTCATAGAATTTCAATGAAGCCCCAATCTTTCTAATTATTTCTTCTTTCTTCAATCCCTCATTGTTACACTTAACTCATAGAGTATGAACTTTTTTTCTACATTGATTCAAGTAAAGTATAGAATATATTTTTTCTAACTTTGGTTTCCATTCTTAGTTTACAGCTGACCTTGACCAGTTTGATCAGTTACTACCCACGCTGGAGAAGGCAGCCCAGCTGCCAGGCCTATGTGAGCCGGAGAGGATGGACAGTGCAGTCACCAACGTAACCATCAAATCAGAGACCCTGCCAGCCTCACTTCAGTCCACCACTGCCAGACCCACATCCAGGCTGAATAGTATGTGTTGAGGAGAAAACCTCATTTTAAATGTTTAATGATAATATGGGTTAGTGCTTTTGTCTCTCACCATAGCTGCACAGACCATTTGTTTGTTGAGAGTAAACTATCTTTTCTTTTTTTTTTTTTTTTTTAATTTATTGATGTGTGAGAGAGAGAATGAGAGAGAGAGAGTGTGTACACTCAGGGGAGGGGCAGAGATTGAGGGAGAAAGAGAATCCCAAGCAGGCTTCACGCTGTCAGCATCGTCATGAGATCATGAGTGAGCCAAAATCCAGAGTCATATGCTTAAATGACTGAGCCACCATGTACCCAGAGAGTGAACTGTCTTTTTATTATTGCCACTGTAAATAATATACAGTTACTTTTAAACATATGAACTTCACTCATCATGTGTATTTTAAGTTATAGTAGAACTTCTGCCCTTTTGTAATTAATGTTGAAGCAAATAATTTTGTGTTCTTACCCAAAATATTCCATAGCAGGACTTACACAAAAATAGTATTGGTCAGATTATATTTCCCAAAGTGTTGTCATTGAATACTAGTCCGAGGAGTTGGAAAAAAGGGATTTTGTGCTAAAATCCACTGGGAAGATGCTACATGCCACATATACCATTCCACAGTGCATATTAAAGGTTTTAAGTAATCCTGTGTTAAAGATACCAGTTTAGATTTCCCAGCATTGACCATACTTTCTTAATTATGGAATTCCTTTTCTCAAGTAATGCATGTTTTCCCACGGAGTACCATTTAGGAGACACCTGTGTTGAAATAAGTCACTGCTACTCTAGGCCCAAAGAGACACTTTGGTAGTATAACACTCCATGAAGACAGGGCTGTCAAGTTTTTTTCACCTAAATTCTGAAATTTAAAATAGCAGTGGTGGCAATTCCATTGTGTAATCTGGAAACTAACCAGCTTACTTTCAAAATTACCTGTGTTCCTGACTGATCTTGTCTTTCTTCTGATGGGATCAGATGTAGGACTCATTTTATTTCAGTCTTACTGCAGCTTTTAGCTGTCATGACACACCTCCTAAAAGTCTGCCAGGATTTCCAGGAAGCTGGAAAGAAAAGTCTTGAGTCATTTCTGACATTTTTGGAAGCAGTTTTTCAGCTGCCAAGAGCACTGGTTGTAAGCAGGAGCGCAGATTCAAGTCTCCTTCTCCCCATCTATTAACAATGTTACTTTGGAGACATAAATTTTTGGAGCTTTGTTCTCTTTATCTGTAAAAGAAGAATTAGGTGAAATGACTCCAAAAGCCTCTTCTAATTGGAACTAAGAGGCTCCAGACTCTGGGATGGCAGACACAGCTGGGGAAACAAGAAGGGGCAAGGCTAAAAGGCAATAAAATGAGAGTCTGCATACTGATTGGTTTGATCCTGGTCCCATTCCTCACCCAGTATGGGAGACTGGAGGATTTATCTCAGGAGACACTGAATGACCAGAAAGAACATGACTGGCTATGGCTTTGTAAGGGGAGCTCCCTAAAGTGCAAAGATCCTCCTGCCATCTAATCATCCAACAGAAGGCTCCCAGAAGACAGGCCTCACACTTTCGTCTCAGCGTCAGTGTTTTAGAACGCTGAGCAGACACAGCCAGACATCACCAGGATTTTCAGGGAAGTCTGCAACTTGAAAGAGAGTAAAAGAAACAAACAGCAAAAGAGTATGCAGTAGAGCTGTACAATCAGTGCATGGAGTAAAAAAAGTACTCAACTTCTTGAAAAGATATTTTATCCATGAATAATATGGTAAGGAAAAGGGAGACAACGAACAAGAAGGAACCTTTAGAAATTAGATATCCAAGAATTTTAAATTTCAAGATAAATGTTAGAATAAAAAGCTGAGAAAAACTTTCAGAAAGAACAAAAAAGACCAAAAGACAAATAGAAAGTTTGGAAGAAAAATTTAGTATCAGAGTAGGAGAGTCAGTAATGATTGGTAAGAATTCTCGAAACAAACAATGAAGAGGGGGAAAACATGGAAGAGAAGATGTTTTCAAACAAATGAACAAAAAATCATATGAAATCACTTTTAGGAAATTGGGGACAAAGGACGTAGTAAAAGAGGTAGGTATGGGAAAATTAAGAGTACCTCTACCATGATGGGAAGTCAGGAATCTAAAATTGAAATGTCAGGTAATAGCAGCATATGCATACTTAGAAATAAATAGGTAAATGCCAAAGAAAACACCTACACAAATCAAGAACAGTCGCTTCTGTTAAAAGGGAAATACCCAAAAGATTAGAAAGGGATAAGGCTTAAAACTGCTTTTATTCATAATGGACTTTTGGGTTCTGACGTTAAAAATTATGTGCATCTATTAATTTGATAAAAATGAAAGATAATATAAAGTGTTTTCTAGCTCTATAGGCCTGTGAAAAATGGAGTGTTTTTCCTTCATAGTCTGTCTGTCCTGAGGCAAATAGTTCTTTCTTCTCTTTTGAGATTTCCTCCCCTGAATATAGCTCCATATATAAAAGTATATAAATAGGCCAGAATCTGTTAAATCTTGTGCTATAGTGTTGGCAAAGGCCAAAGCATAGAAGGGAAGATAATGAGGTAAACGAGGGCAAGGAGGATAGATGCAGACAGCCAGTCAATAAGGTTTCTATATAGACAAGAAGGAAAATAAGATTTGGGGAGGCATAAGGCTAAGGAAACAAGCTGGGCAGAATAAAGGAAAAGAGACTAAAGGATTGAAGAAGGAAAAGAAGAGAGTCCATCTCTTCATAGGAGTCCATTACTTTTTATGGATATGATGGACTCTAGTCTGTGTGATGATGCATCTGTTATACTTACTCTAGGGCCCCTCCATTTTCTGCAAGAATCTTTGTTTTCTTCAAAGTTACTTTCTTTGTTAAATTTGCTATCTCTCTTTCCTGCCATTGACTTTTCTGGAATTTGAGATGTCTGTCCATCTACACTGACAAAGGCCTAGAATGAACAATCGTGGTAGCTAGAGTGTGTCTTTAGCTAAAGTGAGAAAGACTTTTGCTCTGGCAGTGAATGTAGGTTCTGGTTATAGAAGCCCTATTTCTTTGTTGCTATGGTGAGCGAGTGGGGCTTGGTGATGAAGGGAATCCTCGTGGCAGCCCAAGCACCCACTCTGGGAGATTCCCTGGGCAGAACTCCCACCTTGAGTCATGCACTTCCCCCTTTAATCCCAGAGCAGACACCAGGATCCTCTGCACTTGGGGCAGGGCCTGCTGCAGCTGTTCTGTGGCCCAGTTGCCCATGGCTTGTTCCTGTACCCACTCCATTGACCACTGAGCTTGGGGGTGTTCTGGTCTTCTTTTGGGAAAGCTCCCCTTCTTGAGGAAAGAACTTGAAGAAAAGTTCTTCTCTTTTCTCATTGCAGATTTTTTTCATTTCATTAAAGTTGTACCATCAGTTTGCCCTCTCTGTTTTATCTTTCAGAAACTTTGTCGTTCAAGTCAGCTGCCATAATACTTTTGCCTTTCCTTCAGCTGGAGATTTATTTTTCCTTTTTCATTTCATTTGTTATTTCAGAGATGATTTTGGAGGGAAAATAAAACTGAGGGATAAATCTGCCACATTGAAACAGAATATTTCCTTTGGTCTCTTTACATATGAGAAAATTAAGGTCCAGAGAATGAAAGGAAAGAAAAAATACAAACAGAAACTTGCCTCAAGTTTCCACTTAGTACATGCAGAGTTAGGATTTAAATCTCCCTGCCTGGTTTCAAAATATCCTGTTGATAGGCACACCACATACCCATGCAGTGTGGCCAAGTGATTTAAATAAATAATGTCGTTAGAAATAAGAGCGCATCAAGAGACAATGTAGGAGGCTATTATTGATCAAAATATGTACAATGTGCCCTCTTTGGCAGTACCTCCAAAACCACAGCTACATCCTTTTGAATGTCTTCAGCTCCCTATCCTTTGAGGGTAGATTTAACTTCTGAAATTTTCTGGAGTTATTTGGAGCAACAAGTTTTGGAATTTGTTGATCCAAAAAACAATAATACTTTTTTTTTAACCAGAACCAAAATTAGACTAAATATAAGAAGGTATTTTTTTTTGAGGGAACTGTATACTGTTTTAGATAGATCTAGAAGAATTCCAAAAATAATTGAACACTGACAACTTCATTGGAATAAGTGAATGGTCTTGTGAGGGGGTTGATCTTATGTTTGATGGACATACACATTCTGAGATTATTATTTTTTTAAATCTCATTAATTTGTATCACACTAAAATAATTATATAACTCTAAAAATAATGAGTTTTACATGAAGTGTTTTTTCAGTAATTAAAATCCATTTTGATTTCCCTTTTTTAGTGTGTTATGCCTGTTGGTATCTTTTGCTATTTTATAAAGCTGTAGTGTATAATCTTATGTAGAGATAGTTCACCACATATGAAAGCATATCTGAAATAGAAGTTCTAAATAGAATTGCTTGGGCAAAGGATAGATAGATTTTGCCAAATGGCCCTTCTCAGACATTACACCAGTTTACTCTAAGAACGTTCTTTCTACACATCCTTTCTAAGACATCGAGTTATACACTTCCTCATCTTTGCCAGTCTGATGGTTTGGTTCTTTAAAGTGTCACAATATAGCTTTACTCTCTATTGGTTTTATTATGAATTAGGTTGATCATTTTTCAGTGATTCCATGTTATGGAATTTCAGTTATTCCATGACCTATTTATATTCTCTTGCCATTTACCTATTAGACTTTTCCATTTTTATCTTACGACTTATAGGAGAGTTTTTTTTTTTAACATAAATTAATCCGTTGTCTACATCACATTTAGAAAAATAAAACACTGCAACTGCTGTGCATTGTTACAACCAAATGTAACACAAAACTGAACCAGAAGCCTCTTTACCCAGCGGCTGAAGAAAGTGGCTGACCATCAGAACCACTGGGTAGGGAATGGTCTGTAAAGGAGTAGAATGTGCAAAAGCCACTGCCATGGTTAGATAATAATTTTTACTTGTTTGCAGAAACTTTTAAATTTTTTAGTAACATAACTTTTTTGTGGCTAATGAAGATATATAGCTTTCCTTTTAACCAGATTTTAGGTGGAGAAAACATGATGTGGAGCCTTTTGCAAAGATGATAAGAAAGATTGATCAGGGATGGGGCACTTGGGTGGCTCAGTAAGTTAAGCATCTGATTCTTTGTTTTGGCTCAGGTCATGATCTCATGATTTGTGAGATCAAGCCCCAAGTCAGGCTGTGTGCTGACAGCGTGGAGCCTACTTGGGATTCCCTCTTCTCTCTGTGCCCCTCTCCCACTCACATGCACTTGCACTTAAGTGCTTTCTCTCTCCCCCTCTCTCTCAAAATAAACAAATAAACATTTAAAACAAATAGCTTGATCAGGGATCCCTAACGGCTTGTTTTCTACCCCCACTTTGTATCTGCCCCTCTCCAACACAGATGCATTGATGCAGCTGCAAATCACTTTGCCTGTCTTGTGTTACATATAGACATACTTACTTGTGTTTGAAATAGGGACACAAACATCACCAAAAGTAGTAGATTTATTCCCCGAAGAGAGATGACTTGTGTTGTTCTTTTTTTTTTTTTTTTTAGTGTTTATTTATTTTTGAGAGAGCAAGAGCAAGCCAGGGAAGGGCAGAGAGAGAAGGGGACAGAGGATCCAAAGCAGGCTCTGCACTGACAGCAGTAAGCCTGATGTGAGGCTCGAACTCACAAATTGTGAGATCATGACCTGAGCCAAAGTCGGATGCTCAACCTCCTGAGGCACCCAGGAGCCCGTACTTGTGTATTTCTTAAAATATTTCAGCAAATCCTCAAATTTTTTGTAGAAGTAAAATTTGTAAAGGAAATCTTAAAAGGTTGTGGTGACTTTTAGAATAAAAACCAACTTCTTTTAAGCATAAAGCCTATGCAAACAACTTTTACTTGAATCAAAGTTTGGTTTGTTTGGGTTTATTTTCCTAGTCATCAGACTTAGCATATAAATCTTATTTCATTTTGAGAATTTTTATCCAAGTTATTAATGTTTCCCCACGAGGACACCAGTGAGGTACTGTGTCCTGTTACTGAGTCAAATAAACTATCTTTTAATATTCAGTATTGATGGTAGGTAGCCTTGTAAATTTTCTTTGACTCTTAAATAGAATTAATTTTGTCTAGGTTAGATTTCTTTTTTTTTTTTTAATTTCTTTTTAATGTTTTTTAAAATTTATTTTTAGGAGAGAGAGACAGACAGCGTGAGCAGGGGAGGGTCAGAGAGAGAGGGAATCACAGAATGAAACAGGCTCCAGGCTCTGAGCTGGCAGTCAGCACAGAGCCCGACGCGGGGCTCGAACCCACGAACCGCGAGATCATGACCTAAGCGAAAGTCGGTCGCTTAACCGACTAAGCCACCCAGGCGCCCCATGTCTAGGTTAGATTTCTAAAATAGAATAGGATTGAGAAATTAATGTGTGGAATAGAACAGTGAGACAGCTTTAGATAATCTTTATCTAACTTCCTGATTTAAATAATGATAGGAATTAAGTGATTACTTTCCCATCATCACTTGTGGTTGGTGTTGTTTGGTGGTTTTTATTTGTTTTGTTTTTCAGAATCTACAGAATTTGATTTTTCTATCATTTGTCATGACAGAGAAGACAAATTTAATTGAAAGAATTAATTCTTTAATTAATTTAAGTTAATTCAATTTAACTTCTTTCAACTTAATTGAAAGAAATTTAATTGAAATATGGTTTTTTGCATTTAGAAGTGAATGTGTTTATTTGGACTCCTATACTTCACTCAGACTAAATATTGAATATATTTCACATAAAAGTGAGCCTAACATGTTTTCTGTAGTTAATAATGATCAATATCCACCATTAGACACATTTTTTCAGGCATTCTTTTTTTTTTTTTTTTTTAGAGACAAAAAAAACAGCTGAGCAGGGGAGGGTCAGAGAGAGAGGGAGATACAGAATCTGAAGCAGGCTTCAGGCTCTGAGCTAGCTGTCACCACAGAGCCCAACACGGGGCTCGAACCCATGAACCGTGTGATCATGACCTGAGCTGAAGTTGGATGCTTAACTGACTGAGCCACCCAGGCACCCCTTCAGGCATTCTTAAATCTACTAATTCTCCATCCATTAGAATGAGAAATTCTACCTAATTATGACTTCTATTAAAACTCCAAGGCACAGGGAGCCTGGGCGGCTCAGTTAGTTGAGCCTCTGACTTCAGCTCAGGTCACGGTGTCTCATTTCATGAGTTTTAGCTCCACATTGGGCTTTGCACTGATAGTGCAGAACCTGCTTGGGATTCTCTCTTTCTCCCTCTCCTTCTCTCTCTCTCTCTCTCTCTCTCTCTCTCTCTGCCCCTCCCAACTTGTACTCTGTCTCTAAATAAATAAATAAATAAACCTAAAAAATCCCTGACAATCTCCAATTCATTTTTAGTTGTGTTTTTAAAAACTGTATTAGTTTGCTAGGGCTGCCATAATAAAATACTACAGACCAGGTGGCTTAAACAACAGAATTTAATTTTCGCACAGCTCTGGAGACCAAGGTTGAGGGGGTTGGCAGGTTTGGTTTCTTCTGAGGCCTCTCCCAGGCTTCTGGATGGCTTCCTCCTTGCCATGACCTGGTGGTCATCCTTCTATGTGTGTTGTCTGTGTCCTAATCTCCTTTTCTTATAAGAACGCCAGTCACATTGAATTAGAGCCCACCCTAACTGCCCTGTTTTAACTTCAGCCCGTCTCCGAGGACCCTGTCTCCATGCACAGTCACATTCTGAGCTACTAGGAGTTAGACCTTCATCATATAAATTTGGGGGGAATACAGTTCAGCCCATAACAATGATTGATTAATATATGTCCATTTAAGAAATTATGAATAACCATTAGAAGCATTGAAAGAAAATAAAAGTCATCCTTAATCTCACAACCTAATAAATCTATCAAAGATACATTCCCTTCCAGAATTTTTTTCTATTAATATATACTAAATAATTTGTAAAACTAGAATCATTCCGAGCATAATGTCTTGGTTTATGGGGTCTTTTTCTTTTTCATTTAATTGGACATTATAAATATCCAAACCATGGTTCATTAATCATTCCTTTAGTTTCTGGGATTTAGGTTATTTACCATTTTTCCTAGAATAAACAATACAGAAATAATCAAGCTTTCAAAAGAAAATGCCTAACCAAAACATATCTAAAATGCATTTACTATTTTCTTCCATTACAAGATACAATTTAACATCTTTTTCATTTGTCATCATTATAAGCATCAGTTGTTCTACTGTTATTATACAGGTGCATTCTAGTTAACAGCTACAGAGCTTTGGCCATATTCTACATGACCCCAGACTGATGTGCCCTTTAGTTTCTGTTACTGCCTTTTATAGAACATGTTTTATCTTTTGTTTGCCACTCTCATTCCATGATAACACTCTCCCTACCTATAGTGTATTAAAACGTCCTATAGACTGAAAAAGAAATTAACCAAAATTGTTATAATTATCTTTAAATAACTAATTTCTGGGGTGCCTGGCTGGCACGGTCAGTGAAGCATGCAATTCTTGATCTTAGGATTATGAGATTGAGCCCCATGTTGGGTGTAGAGATTCTTTAAAAAGAAAGAATGAAAAATGAAAACAGTTAAAAAGAAATTAAAAATAATTTTTGGCAAAGTTCTGAGTGACTCTCCTGTGATAATGTCAACTTACATGCAAATGTTGTTTACATGAGGTGGTCTTTGACTCAGAGGCTTTTTCCTTCTCACTGGTTATTATGTGGCCACATTCTAGACAGTTTAAGTTTCTGAGTAAGGGTACTTTGTATCATTGAAATAGTATTTTATAGGGGAAATCTCATTTCAGTATACAATATGTTACCTCAAAAAAATACTGTCCTTTTTTTTTTATTAAAAAAATTTTTTAATGTTTTATTTATCTCTGAATGAGAGAGAGAGAGAGATAGTGCGAGCAGGGGAGGGTCAGAGAGAGAGGGAGATACAGAATCTGAAGCAGGCTCCACGCTCTGAGCTATCAGCACAGAGCCCTACACGGGGCTCGAACCCACAAATCACGAGATGATGACCTGAGCCGAAGTTGGACGCCTAACCGACTGAGCCACCCAGGTGCCCCAAAAATACTGTCCTTTTATTTTCCACTGTGATCCTGACTTCTTGCTTTTTCCAGGATTACCAGAGCTGGAATTGGAAGCAATCGATAACCAGTTTGGACAGCCAGGAACAGGTGATCAGATTCCATGGGCAAATAATACAGTGACTACTGTAAATCAGAATAAACCAGAAGAGTGAGTAATAACATTTCTTACTTTAAAAAATATCAGATACCAACTTCTACGGCAAACAACTACTTTTCCCACACTGGATTCCAGCCTACCTTGGTATTTTGAGATAGTAGTAGAGGTGAATGTTCAATGAAGAAAAGGGGATGGATACGATACCAAATTAAGCAGATTTATTTACTTTGTGGCTGCAGAGCTGGTATGTATTGTAATTACCAAGACATTGACATAGTATGCAGTGGTTTTATTTTTCATCTCTTGCTTTGCTTTGATTTTTATACAGTTTCTGAGACCGGTAGATGAAGTGAGCTCAGTGTAACAATTATTATGAAATCTCTTGAGCTTTTAGTTATATAATTATTTTGTCCAGAGTTTTTCTTTGGAGCAAGATGGTTAAGAAGGGAAGGTACTTTTTACATCTACTCAGTGTCCCATCTTGATTAGAATTTAATTTCTTAATTGACATAAGTAGCTCTATTCCAAAACATTAGAGAAGAATACGTTTCATGCATAGCAACCAGAGGATGACTAGACAGTATTGAGTGTGGCTTAGAGCTTTAATTATGAACTGCATTCCCACTTACCCTTCCCCAAAAAGAATCCTTATAATTATGTTATTATATTTGTATTATTAATATTATTTTCTATATATTTCTAATTTTTATGCATCAGTTGGTATTCTTTTGGAGTAGACTATGTATTTCCTTCATGTAATCAACAATTTTTTGTTGCTTAACACTGAGAATGTTTCATTTTCCTAGTTTGATTTCTTTGGTAAATGGTCATCATATCATAATATTGATATGACTTGATCATCTTTGAGAGTTAAGTATAAGTAGAATAAATCTTACTATAGGCTAGATGATTTTTTTCTGAGATTTTGCTTGATTTTTAATTTTGACTTTCACCAAAAATTCTTTTCCCTTTCTTAACTATGTTTAGTTAATTTTTTAGGCTATTTCTATAAACAGGAAGAATATGGAAGCAAAGTTCAGTGATTAGCAAAATAGTGAAAATATATTCCAGCTACACAGAGAACATTTACAAGGTTCTGCACCTAAGTGTAGAACATTTCTTTGTGTAAGAATTGATTTAAAAAGCATCTCAACAGAGAATTTTTAAAAAATATTTATTTCTTGGGAAAGCGCAAGCAGGTGAGGGGCAGAGAGGGGGACAGAGGATCTGAAGTGGGCTCTGTGCTGACAGGCTGACAGCAGGGAGCCTGATGTGGGGCTCAAACTCACGAACCATGAGATCGTGACCTGAGCTGAAATCCGTCACTCAAGCGACTGAGCCGCCTAGATGCCCCTCAACAGAGAATTTCCTAGAACAGGATTTGCATATGTGTTTGTTATCATATATACATATATATTTGCATTACTGAGATTGAATACTTATTTGCTGTATCAGTCTTAAACATTTTTATCTTTTGATTCTATAGCCAGTGTATTAGTTCACAATTAGATGAGCTCCTCTGTCCACCAACAACAGTAGAAGGAAGAAACGACGAGAAGGCTCTTCTTGAACAGCTGGTGTCCTTCCTTAGCGGCAAAGATGAAACTGAGCTAGCTGAACTAGATAGAGCTCTGGGAATTGACAAACTTGTCCAGGTATTTATTAAGCTTGGCATTATATAAATGATAGAATCCTCAGAAGCTAGAAAATTATTTTTAAGCAAGATGTTTCAATACTGTTCTGTGTTTTAGAGGTTTTATAATTTATTCTTGTGAAAATTATCAAAATATGTAAGAGCTGACTAATGAGTTTTTTAAACAAACAAAAAATCATAACAGAAATAGTTAGAAAGTCTTAGCATTTTCACTGTGGAAGAGAATCTTAGGAGCTCCCCCAAGAATATAATCCAGCATTATATCATCACTTCTTATTCTAGGACTTTATCCTTCATTCACACTAGACCTGAACCTCTATATTCCATGATGTTCCAGCTTCCAGGTATTTTTCACACTGTGAGGTTAAAAAAAATATTTTTTAAGGAGTAGAATATAAGGTATCAGAATGCATAGCCCACAAAAAAGGCAAGTTATGTTTCATAAATTTTTCCTTTCAGTTACACACACACACCAGGTCACAATTTAAATTAGATTTTTTTACAATGAATGACAGTATAAATTTTGAAAGCCAGAGCTATAGCATTCTTCTAGGCCAGCTGTGAATTGTTTTTCAAATAAGAGAAAAGCATGAATTCTATATTTGAGACAGAAAAATGCCAAATCAATCCCTCTTTTAAGAATCTACTTCTCATGGTAAATTGTTACAGGTAAAGTTTGTTCTCTCTTAGGCTTTGCAGTGTGGCTCTTTTTAAACCTTTGAGCTTTATCGCACTATGTAACCATGTTTTTATCTCTTTTCCAAGATTTTAAACATCTCAGCTCATCTGTTACTCCACTTCAAAAGTTAACTTTCATAAGTGATTCCTTTAAGTAGTAAACTCCTAGAGAGCTTCATGAATTCAGCATGAATATTTTATAATAAAACTTTCTAGAGGTAAATGTTCTCAGATCCAAGATTATATAGAGAAGCATGTGATTTGTTGGCAGTAACTTATTTGTGAAATGTCCTGGCTTACTCTCCAACAGGGAGGTGGATTAGACGTGTTATCAGAGAGATTTCCGCCACAGCAAGCAACACCACCTTTGATGATGGACGAAAGACCCAACATTTATTCCCAGCCTTACTCTTCTCCTTCACCTACTGCCAGTCTCTCCAGCCCTTTCCAAGGCATGGTCAGGCAAAAACCTTCACTGGGGACTATGCCTGTTCAAGTAACACCTCCCCGAGGCGCTTTTTCCCCCGGCATGGGCATGCAGCCCAGGCAGACTCTGAGCAGACCTCCCGCTGCCCCCAACCAGCTGCGGCTTCAGCTTCAGCAGCGCTTGCAGGGACAGCAGCAGGTGAGCACTCTTTTAGCAGGTGATCCTTTTAAAGGCATGTGCTGGCTCCCCCTCCGTAATAAGACAGGACAGCCTGATTGCTACCTACAAGAAAGGTATCAAGTGGGAGTCGTCCCACAGCCTTTATGAAAGACTCAGAAAACCGTCCTTGGTCTCCTGGAATAAAATAAAAAACACGTTCATTCAGTTAGAGGCAGCTGGCTCAAAACACAGTACCGTGAGACTTAAAAATTTTAAAGCAATTGGATTTTGTTTTTTGAGACAAAAAAGTATTTAGGACTAACATCATATCATTATTAAATTAAGAGAAGTATGTAGCTTCATTTATAAAGTAGAGCATCAATAGATAGTGTTATGATTATTGGAACAGAAAATGAAATCTATGTTGTTTGAAGTTGGAGTGATTGAAGCTTAGTGATGTTACTCTATTAAGAGAATGGAGGAAAGGATAGTTTGGGGGTCTGAGGAGTTGTGGGTGAGTTAAATCTTCTCTCTCATGGCAGGTAATGAGTGGGTATAATGGCATAAACATGTAAGATCATATGAGCAGCAAATACAGAGAAAAGCATCAAGACCAAAAACACAAATGGTTAAAAGTATTGTCTCTGCGAAGTGGGACCAGCACTGTAGATTGTTACTCTTCTGATTTATCTTTTTGTATTTTTTTAACCATTTGTATATATTGCTTCAGATTTTCTTTAAAGTATTTAAAGCAGCTTCCTAGAGTGTAATAAATTCAGGAAGGAAGAGAAAGAAAGAACTAAATTATCTTAGAAAGGCAATATTATATAATGTTATAGGAGCTCTGATTCAAGTCCTAGTTCTGAGCTTAATTTCCGTGGGTTGGCAATCAAATGATTTACCCTTTGAAAGCCTCTGATTTCTGATTATATTCATAAAAGGAGTTCTTCTACCTCACCAGTGGTGTGTAGATTAGACAATATAGTACATATAAAGATCTTAGCACAGTGCCAGGCATGCAGTAACATGAAACACTAAACACTAGCTATTATTATGAATATATTCAGTAAATACAATAAAGAATATAAAATGAGTTTCCATTCCACTTAAAAAGAAGATGATGAAAGGGACAAAGAGAAAGGGACAGATGAGATGGGAAAAAATTGTTAATGGTAGAATAGCAAAGAAAGGAATAATTTTTAAAATGCTAGGGTGGAATAAAGAACTCAAAGAGGAATTAGGGGAAGAGAGGGAGGAAAAGAGAAATATAGAAAGGAAACAGTAATATGTTCTGAGTATTAGTTGAAGGTAAACTAAATTAGTTCAAGTAAGCTAAACTAACTCTTGCTATAACTTGTCATTCATTATTCAGTAGAGAGCCCAATAGGAAATGCTTATTGGTTCACAAAATATTATTCACAAAACATATTTAGGGAGACTGCTAGGTACTAGGAGGAATACAAAGAATTAAAGAGATACAGGGAACTTTTAGACCTTACCATCAGCTTGGAGTATTCCAAACATACACACCTGGAAAGCTAAATAACAGTGCAAGTACTGATTAAGGGTTAACCCAAAAAGTAGAGGAAAACCTAGCTGTGCTGATTTTCATTTTATAGGGTATAGAGTTAGTAAATACTGTTTGAAGGCAAGGATTCATTGAGCAAGGCCAGATCAACAGTCTAGGTCAAGTTTGTGAATGGATGAAATAATAATTCACATGTAGTTTGGAAAAAAATCACTTTTACTTTGATTTCTTCCTAAAACAGCTGATAAACAGAGGTAGCAATGCAGAGGATACACATGAAATAAGGATGCAAACAGGCAGACGTGGCTTCTTGTTGCTTCCTTTAAATATCAGGGTCTTGGTGGTCTTGGTAGCCCAACAGAGGGAAATATCCATCAAGTTAAGAAATACAAAATCTGGGGCACACTAGCACAAAATATTGAGATATGTCCGTGCACAAAACAATCTATACTGCCGTGTAAGACTATACTCTGCTACTGAATGAGCCTCATCATTCAGACCTGCTTTTTGGGTTCTGGACCATAAGTTCTTCTAACAGTGGGACACCCCAGTCCACAGTCTACAAATGCTTGGAAATGCCTGGAGTCTTCTGTGTGAGTTAAGGGCTCTCTGTGAGGTCTGGCCAAGGCTTAACTCACTCATTATTTCAGTTAAGATGCTTTCAGCAACATGGAAAGAAGAAAACATCAATTCAAAGTAGTGAAGCCATTTTTAAAAAGTATTTTGACTCAGATAATTAGATGATACAAAGTAGAGACAGGTCGAGGTGTCATTACCTCAGAGGCTCAAGAATGTTATCCAAGAACCTAGCTTCTCTCTTCTTTTTACTCTCTAATCCCTGGCAACTAGAAAAATGGTTTCAGTGGTTCAAATATCACATGTACCTGTGCCTCTTTTGTCAAAAGCCAAGAAACTCTTCCAGGTTCTGCCCTTCTTTCCTCCCTACCACTCCAAAAAAGGGGGGGGGGATTTTTTTCACATGTCTGGCCAGCCAGAACTGAGTCACATGTGCACCCTTCACCACCTGATGGCAAGGATTGGCTTAGAGCATCGATGTTTACCCCTTGCGATGTGTGATTTGGGATAGTCATCTGAACAAACTCCTAGTTTGTCATCGAGGAAGAAGAGGAGTTGGCAATAACAATACCTGATGAAATCAAGAAATTGAAGTTTATTTAAAGTTATATGTGTTGGCATCAAATTGGTGAACTGATGTGGAATATCTACTTTTTCTCCTGCCTGAATCCCATTAGATGACAGTTTGTGTATTTTAAATGAATAAACCCATATTAGTGCAGAAAAAAAAGAGAAACACTACTGGCACACTAAAAATAAAGTGATTTTGAGATAGAAAGCAAACATGAGAAAAACAAAAGTAATTGTATGCAAACAATGCAACTGCTTACGTAGAAAATCCAAGAGAACCTACAGAGGACTTAGAATTAATAGAGAAGTTCAGCAGTGTTTCTAGAAAAAAACCAAGAAATAAAAATTAATTACAATCCTTTTTACTATCAACAACTAGTTAGAAAATAAAATTTCAAAATACGTTCGCAATTTATAAAACTTAGAAAGTTATAATTGAAAGTTTAAAAAATATCCAAATAAAGATATTAGTGAATTGAAAGACTATCATGAAGATGGCAATTTTGGGGGCGCCTGAGTGTCTGACTTCGGCTCAGGTCATGATTTTGTGGTCCCTGGGTTTGGCCCACAACAGTCTCTGTGCTGGCAGCTCAGAGCCTGGAGCCTGCTTCAGATTCTGTGTCTCCTTCTCTCTCTACCCCTCCCCAACTCGTACTCTGTCTCTCTTTCTCAGAAATAAACATTAACATTTTTTTAAAGATGACATTTGTTCTGAAATTAAACTCCGTAGAATTCCAATCAAAATCTCAACATGAAATTTTTAACAAAAAAATATTAACTTTATTTTAGAAGCATGAATATGAAATCTTAAAGGAGGATGAACTTGCCCTACCAATAAGATTTAAAACCAAGCTTTAGAAATTAAAACAATGTGGTACTGTCATAGGGATAGACAGTACTTCCAATTGGAACACAGTAGAGAACCCAGACATATACCCAGACATATATATGTAAAGACTTTATAAGGGACAGAGGTGGCAGTCAATGGAGAAAGGATGGTCTGTAGAGTAAACGGTAGTATGTTTGGCTGTCCTTGAGGGGAAAAAATTAAATTAGATTCATTATCTCATGCCAAACATGAAAATAAATTCTAGGTATTTTAATGACCTAAATGTGAATATGAGAAGATTTCTGTGGTCCTTAAAAAAAAAAACGGCATAAAGGAAAAGGTTGATTTTTTTCATTAAAGTTTAAAACTTATAAAAGATAAAATAAACAAGGTTAAAAGACAAGCCATAGACTCAGGGAAGATATTTGCAACCCTGTATAACTGACAAAGGATTAGTATCCAGAATATGTCAGATTCATAACATGGTGTTCATAATACACTTATCTCTCTAGATTGATATCATCTGTTTACTTGTTGGTCATATCCTCTCATGCCTCCTTCCCTCTTGCCAAACACAGGAGATATAAAGCATCTCATAGGCAGGAATTTAGGACAGTGCCTAATGG